>CM051234.1:589199481-590399481 GCA_027917425.1 Gastrophryne carolinensis
TGGCTGCTGTAGTCACAGAATGGGATGCCTGGCAGGGTCCAGAAGTACTATGCCCAGCAAAAGTGTCTTTATCAGGCCTAATTTTCAATTATAATAAGTGCAAATGGGTTATATGGTCTTAAACAGAGGCTGCTGTAGTCACAGAATGGGATGCCCTGGCAGGGTCCAGAAGTACTATGCCCAAGCAAAAGTGTCTTTATCAGGCTAATTTCAAATATAATAAGAGCAAATGGTTATATGGTCTTAAACAGAGGCTGCTGTAGTCACAGAATGGGATGCCCTGACAGGGTCCAGAAGTACTATGCCCAGCAAAAGTGTCTTTATCAGGCCTAATTTCAATTATAATAAGTGCAATATGGTATATGGTCTTAAACAGAGGCTGCTGTAGTCACAGAATGGGGTTGCCCTGGCAGGGGTCCAGAAGTACTATGCCAAGCAAAAGTGCCTTTATCAGGCTAATTTCAAATTATAATAAGTGCAAATGGTTATATGGTCTTAAACAGAGCTGCTGTAGTCACAGAATGGGATGCCCTGGCAGGGTCCAGAAGTACTATGCCCCAGCAAAAGTGTCTTTATCAGGCTAATTTCAAATATAATAAGAGCAAATGGTTATATGGTCTTAAACAGAGGCTTGCTGTAGTCACAGAATGGGATGCCCTGGCAGGGTCCAGAAGTACTATGCCCAGCAAAAGTGTCTTTATCAGGCTAATTTCAATTATAATAAGTGCAAAATGGTTATATGGTCTTAAACAGAGGCTGCTGTAGTCACAGAATGGGATGCCCTGGCAGGGTCCAGAAGTACTATGCCAGCAAAAGTGTCTTTATCAGGCTAATTTCAAATATAATAAGAGCAAATGGTTATATGGTCTTAAACAGAGGCTGCTGTAGTCACAGAATGGGATGCCCTGGCAGGGTCCAGAAGTACTATGCCCCAGCAAAAGTGTCTTTATCAGGCCTAATTTCAATTATAATAAGTGCAAATGGTTATATGGTCTTAAACAGAGGCTGCTGTAGTCACAGAATGGATGCCCTGGCAGGGTCCAGAAGTACTATGCCCAGCAAAAGTGTCCTTTATCAGGCCTATTTCAAATTATAATAAGTGCAAATGGTTATATGGTCTTAAACAGAGGCTTGCTGTAGTCACAGAATGGGATGCCCTGGCAGGGGTCCAGAAGTACTATGCCCAGCAAAAGTGTCTTTATCAGGCTAATTTCAAATATAATAAGAGCAAATGGTTATATGGTCTTAAACAGAGGCTGCTCTGTAGTCACAGAATGGGATGCCCTGGCAGGGTCCCAGAAGTACTATGCCCAGCAAAAGTGTCTTTATCAAGGCCTAATTTCAAATATAATAAGAGCAAATGGTTATATGGTCTTAAACAGAGGCTTGCTGTAGTCACAGAATGGGATGCCCTGGCAGGGTCCAGAAGTACTATGCCCAGCAAAAGTGTCTTTATCAGGCTAATTTCAAATATAATAAGAGCAAATGGTTATATGGTCTTAAACAGAGGCTGCTGTAGTCACAGAATGGGATGCCCTGGCAGGGTCCAGAAGTACTATGCCCAGCAAAACGTGTCTTTATCAGGCTAATTTCAAATATAATAAGAGCAAATGGTTATATGGTCTTAAACAGAGGCTGCTGTAGTCACAGAATGGGATGCCCTGGCAGGGTCCAGAAGTACTATGCCCAGCAAAAGTGTCTTTATCAGGCTAATTTCAAATATAATAAGAGCAAATGGTTATATGGTCTTAAACAGAGGCTGCTGTAGTCACAGAATGGGATGCCCTGGCAGGGTCCAGAAGTACTATGCCCAGCAAAAGTGTCTTTATCAGGCCTAATTTCAATTATAATAAGTGCAAATGGTTATATGGTCTTAAACAGAGGCTGCTGTAGTCACAGAATGGGATGCCCTGGCAGGGTCCAGAAGTACTATGCCCAGCAAAAGTGTCTTTATCAGGCTAATTTTCAAATATAATAAGAGCAAATGGTTATATGGTCTTAAACAGAGGCTGCTGTAGTCACAGAATGGGATGCCCTGGCAGGGTCCAGAAGTACTATGCCCAGCAAAAGTGTCTTTATCAGGCTAATTTCAAATATAATAAGAGCAAATGGTTATATGGTCTTAAACAGAGGCTGCTGTAGTCACAGAATGGGATGCCCTGGCAGGGTCCAGAAGTACTATGCCCAGCAAAAGTGTCTTTATCAGGCTAATTTCAAATATAATAAGAGCAAATGGTTATATGGTCTTAAACAGAGGCTGCTGTAGTCACAGAATGGGATGCCCTGGCAGGGTCCAGAAGTACTATGCCCAGCAAAAGTGTCTTTATCAGGCTAATTTCAAATATAATAAGAGCAAATGGTTATATGGTCTTAAACAGAGGCTGCTGTAGTCACAGAATGGGATGCCCTGGCAGGGTCCAGAAGTACTATGCCCAGCAAAAGTGTCTTTATCAGGCCTAATTTCAAATATAATAAGAGCAAATGGTTATATGTCTTAAACAGAGGCTGCTGTAGTCACAGAATGGGATGCCCTGGCAGGGTCCAGAAGTACTATGCCCAGCAAAAGTGTCTTTATCAGGCTAATTTCAAATATAATAAGAGCAAATGGTTATATGGTCTTAAACAGAGGCTGCTGTAGTCACAGAATGGGATGCCCTGGCAGGGTCCAGAAGTACTATGCCCAGCAAAAGTGTCTTTATCAGGCTAATTTCAAATATAATAAGAGCAAATGGTTATATGGTCTTAAACAGAGGCTGCTGTAGTCACAGAATGGGATGCCCTGGCAGGGTCCAGAAGTACTATGCCCAGCAAAAGTGTCTTTATCAGGCCTAATTTCAAATATAATAAGAGCAAATGGTTATATGGTCTTAAACAGAGGCTGCTGTAGTCACAGAATGGGATGCCCTGGCAGGGTCCAGAAGTACTATGCCCAGCAAAAGTGTCTTTATCAGGCTAATTTCAAATATAATAAGAGCAAATGGTTATATGGTCTTAAACAGAGGCTGCTGTAGTCACAGAATGGGATGCCCTGGCAGGGTCCAGAAGTACTATGCCCAGCAAAAGTGTCTTTATCAGGCTAATTTCAAATATAATAAGAGCAAATGGTTATATGGTCTTAAACAGAGGCTGCTGTAGTCACAGAATGGGATGCCCTGGCAGGGTCCAGAAGTACTATGCCCAGCAAAAGTGTCTTTAATCAGGCTAATTTCAAATATAATAAGAGCAAATGGTTATATGGTCTTAAACAGAGGCTGCTGTAGTCACAGAATGGGATGCCCTGGCAGGGTCCAGAAGTACTATGCCCAGCAAAAGTGTCTTTATCAGGCTAATTTCAAATATAATAAGAGCAAATGGTTATATGGTCTTAAACAGAGGCTGCTGTAGTCACAGAATGGGATGCCCTGGCAGGGTCCAGAAGTACTATGCCCAGCAAAAGTGTCTTTATCAGGCTAATTTCAAATATAATAAGAGGCAAATGGTTATATGGTCTTAAACAGAGGCTGCTGTAGTCACAGAATGGGATGCCCTGGCAGGGTCCAGAAGTACTATGCCCAGCAAAAGTGTCTTTATCAGGCTAATTTCAAATATAATAAGAGCAAATGGTTATATGGTCTTAAACAGAGGCTGCTGTAGTCACAGAATGGGATGCCCTGGCAGGGTCCAGAAGTACTATGCCCAGCAAAAGTGTCTTTATCAGGCTAATTTCAAATATAATAAGAGCAAATGGTTATATGGTCTTAAACAGAGGCTGCTGTAGTCACAGAATGGGATGCCCTGGCAGGGTCCAGAAGTACTATGCCCAGCAAAAGTGTCTTTATCAGGCCTAATTTCAATTATAATAAGTGCAAATGGTTATATGGTCTTAAACAGAGGCTGCTGTAGTCACAGAATGGGATGCCCTGGCAGGGTCCAGAAGTACTATGCCCAGCAAAAGTGTCTTTATCAGGCTAATTTCAAATATAATAAGAGCAAATGGGTTATATGGTCTTAAACAGAGGCTGCTGTAGTCACAGAATGGGATGCCCTGGCAGGGTCCAGAAGTACTATGCCGAGCAAAAGTGTCTTTATCAGGCTAATTTCAAATATAATAAGAGCAAATGGTTATATGGTCTTAAACAGAGGCTGCTGTAGTCACAGAATGGGATGCCCTGGCAGGGTCCAGAAGTACTATGCCCAGCAAAAGTGTCTTTATCAGGCTAATTTCAAATATAATAAGAGCAAATGGTTATATGGTCTTAAACAGAGGCTGCTGTAGTCACAGAATGGGATGCCCTGGCAGGGTCCAGAAGTACTATGCCCAGCAAAAGTGTCTTTATCAGGCTAATTTCAAATATAATAAGAGCAAATGGTTATATGGTCTTAAACAGAGGCTGCTGTAGTCACAGAATGGGATGCCCTGGCAGGGTCCAGAAGTACTATGCCCAGCAAAAGTGTCTTTATCAGGCCTAATTTCAAATATAATAAGTGCAAATGGTTATATGGTCTTAAACAGAGGCTGCTGTAGTCACAGAATGGGATGCCCTGGCAGGGTCCAGAAGTACTATGCCCAGCAAAAGTGTCTTTATCAGGCTAATTTCAAATATAATAAGAGCAAATGGTTATATGGTCTTAAACAGAGGCTGCTGTAGTCACAGAATGGGATGCCCTGGCAGGGTCCAGAAGTACTATGCCCAGCAAAAGTGTCTTTATCAGGCTAATTTCAAATATAATAAGAGCAAATGGTTATATGGTCTTAAACAGAGGCTGCTGTAGTCACAGAATGGGATGCCTGGCAGGGTCCAGAAGTACTATGCCCAGCAAAAGTGTCTTTATCAGGCTAATTTCAAATATAATAAGAGCAAATGGTTATATGGTCTTAAACAGAGGCTGCTGTAGTCACAGAATGGGATGCCCTGGCAGGGTCCAGAAGTACTATGCCCAGCAAAAGTGTCTTTATCAGGCCTAATTTCAAATATAATAAGAGCAAATGGTTATATGGTCTTAAACAGAGGCTGCTGTAGTCACAGAATGGGATGCCCTGGCAGGGTCCAGAAGTACTATGCCCAGCAAAAGTGTCTTTATCAGGCTAATTTCAAATATAATAAGAGCAAATGGTTATATGGTCTTAAACAGAGGCTGCTGTAGTCACAGAATGGGATGCCCTGGCAGGGTCCAGAAGTACTATGCCCAGCAAAAGTGTCTTTATCAGGCCTAATTTCAATTATAATAAGTGCAAATGGTTATATGGTCTTAAACAGAGGCTGCTGTAGTCACAGAATGGGATGCCCTGGCAGGGTCCAGAAGTACTATGCCCAGCAAAAGTGTCTTTATCAGGCTAATTTCAAATTATAATAAGAGCAAATGGTTATATGGTCTTAAACAGAGGCTGCTGTAGTCACAGAATGGGATGCCCTGACAGGGTCCAGAAGTACTATGCCCAGCAAAAGTGTCTTTATCAGGCCTAATTTCAATTATAATAAGTGCAAATGGTTATATGGTCTTAAACAGAGGCTGCTGTAAGTCACAGAATGGGGATGCCCTGGCAGGGTCCAGAAGTACTATGCCAAGCAAAAGTGCCTTTATCAGGCCTAATTTCAATTATAATAAGTGCAAATGGTTATATGGTCTTAAACAGAGGCTGCTGTAGTCACAGAATGGGATGCCCTGGCAGGGTCCAGAAGTACTATGCCCAGCAAAAGTGTCTTTATCAGGCTAATTTCAAATATAATAAGAGCAAATGGTTATATGGTCTTAAACAGAGGCTGCTGTAGTCACAGAATGGGATGCCCTGGCAGGGTCCAGAAGTACTATGCCCAGCAAAAGTGTCTTTATCAGGCCTAATTTCAATTATAATAAGTGCAAATGGTTATATGGTCTTAAACAGAGGCTGCTGTAGTCACAGAATGGGATGCCCTGGCAGGGTCCAGAAGTACTATGCCCAGCAAAAGTGTCTTTATCAGGCTAATTTCAAATATAATAAGAGCAAATGGTTATATGGTCTTAAACAGAGGCTGCTGTAGTCACAGAATGGGATGCCCTGGCAGGGTCCAGAAGTACTATGCCCAGCAAAAGTGTCTTTATCAGGCTAATTTCAATTATAATAAGTGCAAATGGTTATATGGTCTTAAACAGAGGCTGCTGTAGTCACAGAATGGGATGCCCTGGCAGGGTCCAGAAGTACTATGCCCAGCAAAAGTGTCTTTATCAGGCCTAATTTCAATTATAATAAGTGCAAATGGTTATATGGTCTTAAACAGAGGCTGCTGTAGTCACAGAATGGGATGCCCTGGCAGGGTCCAGAAGTACTATGCCCAGCAAAAGTGTCTTTATCAGGCTAATTTCAAATATAATAAGAGCAAATGGTTATATGGTCTTAAACAGAGGCTGCTGTAGTCACAGAATGGGATGCCCTGGCAGGGTCCAGAAGTACTATGCCCAGCAAAAGTGTCTTTATCAGGCTAATTTCAAATATAATAAGAGCAAATGGGTTTATATGGTCTTAAACAGAGGCTGCTGTAGTCACAGAATGGGATGCCCTGGCAGGGTCCAGAAGTACTATGCCCAGCAAAAGTGTCTTTATCAGGCTAATTTCAAATATAATAAGAGCAAATGGTTATATGGTCTTAAACAGAGGCTGCTGTAGTCACAGAATGGGATGCCCTGCAGGGTACAGAAGTACTATGCCCAGCAAAAGTGTCTTTATCAGGCTAATTTCAAATATAATAAGAGCAAATGGTTATATGGTCTTAAACAGAGGCTGCTGTAGTCACAGAATGGGATGCCCTGGCAGGGTCCAGAAGTACTATGCCCAGCAAAAGTGTCTTTATCAGGCTAATTTCAAATATAATAAGAGCAAATGGTTATATGGTCTTAAACAGAGGCTGCTGTAGTCACAGAATGGGATGCCCTGGCAGGGTCCAGAAGTACTTATGCCCAGCAAAAGTGTCTTTATCAGGCTAATTTCAATTATAATAAGTGCAAATGGTTATATGGTCTTAAACAGAGGCTGCTGTAGTCACAGAATGGGATGCCCCTGGCAGGGTCCAGAAGTACTATGCCCAGCAAAAGTGTCTTTATCAGGCTAATTTCAATTATAATAAGTGCAAATGGTTATATGGTCTTAAACAGAGGCTGCTGTAGTCACAGAATGGGATGCCCTGGCAGGGTCCAGAAGTACTATGCCCAGCAAAAGTGTCTTTATCAGGCTAATTTCAAATATAATAAGAGCAAATGGTTATATGGTCTTAAACAGAGGCTGCTGTAGTCACAGAATGGGATGCCCTGGCAGGGTCCAGAAGTACTATGCCCAGCAAAAGTGTCTTTATCAGGCTAATTTCAAATATAATAAGAGCAAATGGTTATATGGTCTTAAACAGAGGCTGCTGTAGTCACAGAATGGGATGCCCTGGCAGGGGTCCAGAAGTACTATGCCCAGCAAAAGTGTCTTTATCAGGCTAATTTCAAATATAATAAGAGCAAATGGTTATATGGTCTTAAACAGAGGCTGCTGTAGTCACAGAATGGGATGCCCTGGCAGGGTCCAGAAGTACTATGCCCAGCAAAAGTGTCTTTATCAGGCTAATTTCAAATATAATAAGAGCAAATGGTTATATGGTCTTAAACAGAGGCTGCTGTAGTCACAGAATGGGATGCCCTGGCAGGGTCCAGAAGTACTATGCCCAGCAAAAGTGTCTTTATCAGGCTAATTTCAAATATAATAAGAGCAAATGGTTATATGGTCTTAAACAGAGGCTGCTGTAGTCACAGAATGGGATGCCCTGGCAGGGTCCAGAAGTACTATGCCCAGCAAAAGTGTCTTTATCAGGCTAATTTCAAATATAATAAGAGCAAATGGTTATATGGTCTTAAACAGAGGCTGCTGTAGTCACAGAATGGGATGCCCCTGGCAGGGTCCAGAAGTACTATGCCCAGCAAAAGTGTCTTTATCAGGCCTAATTTCAAATATAATAAGAGCAAATGGTTATATGGTCTTAAACAGAGGCTGCTGTAGTCACAGAATGGGATGCCCTGCAGGGTCCAGAAGTACTATGCCCAGCAAAAAGTGTCTTTATCAGGCTAATTTCAAATATAATAAGAGCAAATGGTTATATGGTCTTAAACAGAGGCTGCTGTAAGTCACAGAATGGGATGCCCTGGCAGGGTCCAGAAGTACTATGCCCAGCAAAAGTGTCTTTATCAGGCTAATTTCAAATATAATAAGAGCAAATGGTTATATGGTCTTAAACAGAGGCTGCTGTAGTCACAGAATGGGATGCCCTGGCAGGGTCCAGAAGTACTATGCCCAGCAAAAGTGTCTTTATCAGGCTAATTTCAAATATAATAAGAGCAAATGGTTATATGGTCTTAAACAGAGGCTGCTGTAGTCACAGAATGGGATGCCCTGGCAGGGTCCAGAAGTACTATGCCCAGCAAAAGTGTCTTTATCAGGCTAATTTCAAATATAATAAGAGCAAATGGTTATATGGTCTTAAACAGAGGCTGCTGTAGTCACAGAATGGGATGCCCCTGGCAGGGTCCAGAAGTACTATGCCCAGCAAAAGTGTCTTTATCAGGCCTAATTTCAATTATAATAAGTGCAAATGGTTATATGGTCTTAAACAGAGGCTGCTATAGTCACAGAATGGGATGCCCTGGCAGGGTCCAGAAGTACTATGCCCAGCAAAAGTGTCTTTATCAGGCTAATTTCAAATATAATAAGAGCAAATGGTTATATGGTCTTAAACAGAGGCTGCTGTAGTCACAGAATGGGATGCCCTGGCAGGGTCCAGAAGTACTATGCCCAGCAAAAGTGTCTTTATCAGGCTAATTTCAAATATAATAAGAGCAAATGGTTATATGGTCTTAAACAGAGGCTGCTGTAGTCACAGAATGGGATGCCCTGGCAGGGTCCAGAAGTACTATGCCCAGCAAAAGTGTCTTTATCAGGCCTAATTTCAATTATAATAAGTGCAAATGGTTATATGGTCTTAAACAGAGGCTGCTGTAGTCACAGAATGGGATGCCCTGGCAGGGTCCAGAAGTACTATGCCCAGCAAAAGTGTCTTTATCAGGCTAATTTCAAATATAATAAGAGCAAATGGTTATATGGTCTTAAACAGAGGCTGCTGTAGTCACAGAATGGGATGCCCTGGCAGGGTCCAGAAGAACTATGCCCAGCAAAAGTGTCTTTATCAGGCTAATTTCAAATATAATAAGAGCAAATGGTTATATGGTCTTAAACAGAGGCTGCTGTAGTCACAGAATGGGATGCCCTGGCAGGGTCCAGAAGTACTATGCCCAGCAAAAGTGTCTTTATCAGGCCTAATTTCAATTATAATAAGTGCAAATGGTTATATGGTCTTAAACAGAGGCTGCTGTAGTCACAGAATGGGATGCCCCTGGCAGGGGTCCAGAAGTACTATGCCCAGCAAAAGTGTCTTTATCAGGCTAATTTCAAATATAATAAGAGCAAATGGTTATATGGTCTTAAACAGAGGCTGCTGTAGTCACAGAATGGGATGCCCTGGCAGGGTCCAGAAGTACTATGCCCAGCAAAAGTGTCTTTATCAGGCTAATTTCAAATATAATAAGAGCAAATGGTTATATGGTCTTAAACAGAGGCTGCTGTAGTCACAGAATGGGATGCCCTGGCAGGGTCCAGAAGTACTATGCCCAGCAAAAGTGTCTTTATCAGGCTAATTTCAAATATAATAAGAGCAAATGGTTATATGGTCTTAAACAGAGGCTGCTGTAGTCACAGAATGGGATGCCCTGGCAGGGTCCAGAAGTACTATGCCCAGCAAAAGTGTCTTTATCAGGCTAATTTCAAATATAATAAGAGCAAATGGTTATATGGTCTTAAACAGAGGCTGCTGTAGTCACAGAATGGGATGCCCTGGCAGGGTCCAGAAGTACTATGCCCAGCAAAAGTGTCTTTATCAGGCTAATTTCAAATATAATAAGAGCAAATGGTTATATGGTCTTAAACAGAGGCTGCTGTAGTCCACAGAATGGGATGCCCTGGCAGGGTCCAGAAGTACTATGCCCAGCAAAAGTGTCTTTATCAGGCTAATTTCAAATATAATAAGAGCAAATGGTTATATGGTCTTAAACAGAGGCTGCTGTAGTCACAGAATGGGATGCCCTGGCAGGGTCCAGAAGTACTATGCCCAGCAAAAGTGTCTTTATCAGGCTAATTTCAAATATAATAAGAGCAAATGGTTATATGGTCTTAAACAGAGGCTGCTGTAGTCACAGAATGGGATGCCTCACAGCAGACTTAAGATCAGTTCAGTATATATGCACAGTTAGTTAGTATAAGCAGCCTGAAAACGCTAACAAAGCCTGTCAGGCTGGATGAAAAAAAAAAAAAAAAAAAACTCCCTGTGACAGGCTGACAGCCTCCGATTTTTCTACCTTTCCCTGTTTTTCGCTGACTTTCTGTCTGTCTCCTGTCTGTCTCCTGCCTGTCTCCAGCCTGTCCCTGTCTGTCCCTGCCTGTCTAACTGTCTAACTGCGTCACTCCCTCAGCTACACAACGTTCTGTCTCTCACGAATGCAATAGAGAAATGAGGCAGGAAAGCAAGATGGCCGGCCTTAAATAGCTGGCTGCTGATAGGCTGCATGTGACTGTCCCAGCTTGCACTGGCGCGGGGTTGATGTCTGGACATGTCCCGTCCGCCATCTTAGAATGCCTGTAATGTAAATGAATGGATGTTAAAGGAAAACTTCGAGTGATCGAATCGCGGGGAAATTCGGATTCGATCCGAATCGAATTTTTCCTGAAATTCGGATCGAATCCGGGTTCGTCCGGATCGATTCGCTCATCCCTACTGATAACTGTTATTGTTCAGCTTAGCCATTGAGAGTTTAAGCTCTGAGCTGCTGGTCATTCTCATTCTTTAAATATATATAAGAACAGTCTTACTTGTATACAGGAGATGTCTGTGGAAAGCTTCCTTATGTCGACCTCTGCACCGGTCACTGGGCTTTATCCAGTCGCTGTGGCTTCATTCGGTCACTGGGACATCATTCAGTCACTGGGTCCATAACCTGGTGCAGAGTGTGATTGCTGAGTGCAGAGAGGTCATAATCCAGATTGACATTAGTGGTATAACAGGAACTGGCTTTAATGGGACATGAATGCAGTGAGAGAATATCACCTTCCATGGTGGCTAACACAGACATAAAAGAAGGCAATACCATAGAGCAACTGAATGCACAGGAAATACAACGCAGCCGAAAAATGCAGAGAAACTATAGTTAAGCATTGGTCACAGCGCCAGCTAGTGTCATAATTTGTCATAGCTGTAAATTCTAGCAAAAAGTCTCAGCAGCATAGACTAAGCTAGAAGTCTGTTGTATCTCCAACAATGACAACAGTACAGTATGGTTTATCATATGTCAGAAAAGGCCATCCCTCACAGGGCAAGCATGCATTCATTAGCAATTTCTATTTGATCAGCTTTGCCATGTTTACTAGCAACTAAATGTACATAATGGCATGAAAAAACACTAATAAAAACAAGAAATTAGGAGAAATGATTTTAAATGTGTCTATCTGGTTATTCTGTATAACCGCTTCATAGGTGCAAGATTGCCTATAACACTTAAGCATTCACAAGATTATTCCATAACTAAATCTAGAAAAATAACCTTGTATACTGTGGTCTAAGGAAGCACTATCAGAAAAAGAGCCCGGGATGCCAGGAATAAGCAAAAAAGTAAGAATAATAGATAGTACAGAAAATGAAAGAGGGGCCTAGAACCTGAGAAGCTATAGGGTAGGAAAAGGGTAATAAGGGATTTAGAGAGGAATATCGCACCCTGTCCAGAACCGTATTAATACAGAGCAGCTTGGGACAAATCGTGACTCCAAGCTTCCCCAATCAACAAAGTTTTTGTGGGAGTCATTAAACATACTAGATAGTATTTTGTTTATAATGAACCCATTCATCCCTCTGACCACTTCAGAGAGGGGAGTTGCTTATTCCAAGCCCTGGCAATCGTTTGTTTGGCTGCAAGGAGCAGGTATACTAGTCATTTGTTCTGCTTACCCGTAAGTTCAGGGAAGTTAAGATTTAAGAGCGCTATGGGTCTTTCTTGATATTTTTGTGGAAGATTTTGCTGGCTTTCTTATAGACTTGTACATCTTACCAAGGAGGCCCACATACATCTTACCAAGGAGGCTGGGGACTAAATACCAGTTAAACAGCATCTTGTAGGCCATCCCTGTTGTTAATACATTTATGGATCACTTAGAGGCTGTTGACCATATGCCTTTCCACCCCCTCTGATATTGACAAGGGCCCAAGTCCTTTTCCCATCTCGCCATGTATTGGTGGTCTGGTTAACCAGGGGGTCATTCAGGGCTAAATACAACATAGAAATAACACCCCTGCTATATGGATCCTTGATACATAGTTCGTTAAAGAACGTCCATCTACGTAAGGGTGGATTCAACTTTGTTAGGGGTAAAATCCAGTGTCTGAGCTGGAGGTACCTAAAATATTCCATCTGAGGAATATGCAGTTTCTCTTTCAGGTCCTCGAATGATCGAAGGCCCCTATCAGATAGGAGGTGGAATATCCTATCAATGCCCCAGTCTGACCACCATTTAAAAGTAGTTTATTATGCAGGCCCGGGACAAAGTTAGGATTCCCCCATAGATTTATGCCAGTGGCATGTGAGGGGTCATTAGTGAGAAAGAATACTTCACAAACAGTCCAAAACAAACAGGGAGTGTCTCATTTGGGGACTGAGTGTCTTGGGTCGAAGGGTAGAGAGAAGTAAGCAGATGGATTACCACTAACAGTGCATCATCAGCAAAGAGAGCAAGATTTTATGTAGTATTCCCACCACCTCTATTCCCTTGATATCTGGAAAGCTCCTTATCGCTATGTGCAGTGGCTCCATTTCTAAAATAAAAAGGAATGGGGGTACATCGTGAAATTGGGAACGAATCAGAAGAAAAGTCTGACATAGGGCAGACCTCGTCAGGTGTCAGTATCGTTTCAAACTTCTTGTTGTATAAACCACTAAACCAATTTGGGTAAGCCATAAGCATCTTTTAAAGTGTGATCGATGTGGTTCTGGTTGATTTTGGGTAGAATTTTGGGTAGAATTTCAAAAACGTTTTCTAATCTCGCCATCTCTAGACTTCATGGAGCTGAGTACAAGGCTTACAAGAACTCCTGGAACTTATAACTCATAACAGTCCGCTCACAGCAGTCGGGCTAACATGGAATCTGACTAGTTTTCTCTAGCGTAGAATTTTTGTTTGCTCCAACGGAGTTTCTTCTCGGCCTAGTCATCCAATAGCATATTGAGCTCCAGTCTTAGTTTCTTGGCAAATTTCCTATTTCTAGAGTTTGGGTGTCTCTTCCACTGTACCTATAATTTAGAGGTGAGGACTTTGGATGAGTCTATACTTAGAATATTACCTTTATGGTCACTTTCTTAGCTTCCCATAAGGTTACTGGAAAAGAGGGAGTTTTCATTGAGGGTAAAGTAGTCCTGAAGAGCCAACTGAATTTGAGAACACGCATCATGAGTGGATAGGAGGGAATCATTTAATCTCCAGTGTAGGAGTGCCTGGTAGGGATTAAGAGGTCAATAGAGGCCATGACCGGATCACGGTCAGACAATGGGACGTTATATATTTTAGAGCTCAGGATGGCCATTAGTATAGGCTGGGGGACAAAGACATGAAGCTTAATTCAGAGCCTCACCATGAATGCTAATTTATTTGCGGAAACTAGGTGTCACGCTCGGGGTAACTCCGGCCCTTTTGATAAGCCCACAACCCCCAATCTCCGCAGCCAGCTTCACCTGTAGGAGCCCCCGCTTGCCGGGATGCAGAATACGTCTACCCGGAATCGGTTGCCCCCAGGACTTAATGGCTCAAAGGATGGGAGCTTATATGTAGGAGGTCTGGAGAACCAATAGCTAGAGCGATGGCAGAGGAAGTCCAGAGGCAGGCCAGAGTTCGACAGCGGGAAGACAGAGATCGTAGTGGCACCAGGGATCAGGTAACTCGTAGTCTGGATACAGGCAGGGGTCGGCAACAGGGGTTCAGGATCGAGAGTGGTCGGTACAATCAAGGTCGGCAACAGGAGTTCAGATCGAGAGTGGTCGGTACAATCAAGGTCGGCAACAGGAGTTCAGATCGAGAGTGGTCGGTACAATCAAGGTCGGCAACAGGAGTTCAGAACGAGAGTGGTCGGTACAATCAAGGTCGGCAACAGGAGTTCAGATCGAGAGTGGTCGGTACAATCAAGGTCGGCAACAGGAGTTCAGATCGAGAGTGGTCGGTACAATCAAGGTCGGCAACAGGAGTTCAGATCGAGAGTGGTCGGTACAATCAAGGTCGGCAACAGGGGTTCAGATCGGCTACAATTCACAAGGAAGTCTAGGTTCTAGGCGCTATCACAGGCAACAGGCAACTGAGGGGAAAACAGCTTTATAGGGACAGACATGAGAGGGAAGGTGTAGTGATTGGTGCACATAGGATACCCTCTATGATTGGCCAGAGCTTAGGGGAAGAGCAAACCCCTATCCAGAACTGTCCCTACCTGGGCTCATAGGCCCAAACAGGAGGAGAGGGAGGAGTCCCTCCCCTGCCTGAGCGCACATGACCTGAAGCTACCTCCGGCGGCCGCGCTGAGCGCAGCACCGCTGAAGGGCATGGATACGGGGATACGAGGATACGGGGACGGGGACGGAGGAGAGCGGTGCTGCCGGGCGCAGACGCTGCGGCCGCAGCCGGCCGCCCAGAACCAGCGCTGGAATGGGGCCCAGGTAAGTGACAATTCGTGACACTGGGATTTTGCACACGCTCGTATTATTCATAGCCCCATTTGGATAATATCTCGGCCAGGCATACGCGGCCGTAATAGCTGGTGTACTCATGCTGTTTAGCCGAGCATTTACAGTTTAGACTGTCGAACTTGTCTCAGACAAGCCAGTGTGGCATCCACTATAGTGTGTATGTCAGTCTTGAGACTTGCCTTTCCCCCGGTCGTATTTTGGGCATCCCCTGTAGCGTGCATGTCAGTCTTGAGACTTATCTTTGCCCCTTGGTTCCATGTCATCTGCTTCTACCCACTGTTACTCACCTATTAATTTTTGCCCTCCTTAAGCCACCTTCTCTTTTGCCACACCATTACCCCCCTGTGCAGCATGCAGCATATAAATGTAGAGAACATGTTTGTTTATTAAAATATTTTCAGTAACATTTGTGATTTTTTACAATTTTTCATGTTTTAAAAGTGTAAAATATTGGATTTACACCAACATGGCACCTGTAAATTCAAAAGAAAAGCATGTTAACACCTGTTTGTACACATGTGTAGCTGTAGATGCTTCCCATTTTCTACAAACTTACCACAAAATTGTTCTGCGACCTTTTAGGGGACCATCCCCCTCTGCGATGCCATCCACCTTCTTCGGGGTCTGTAATGAAAAAGAACCTGAGGTTATCAGTCTGTACATGTTTGGTTATCATTCTGCTTGTGTAGTCGTCTGCTTCAATGGGTTTACACCCACCTGAGCCTGGAGCCGTTACCAGAATTTGAAAAGGGACAAATCAGGGCTGGAAATCACATGCAAATGCAGACAAAACCCATAAATGTACAGATGCACAAACAACAAAACTCAGTTTCACCTGTAATAATATAGTGCAGGGGTACTCAAATGGCGGACCGCGGTCCGAATCCGGACCGCAGACGCCATTTGTCCGGACCGCTGCCCAGGGCTGGTGTAGTGTCCCTGGAGCCAGGGGCGAGCTGGCCATAGGGCATACCGGGCAGCCCAGGATCCGGCGGTGCCGGTGACAATTGCCGGCTGGGGCTGTCAGAGCTGGGGGCGGGCACATGGGCTTGGCCAGGCCGGGGAAGGTGGAAGCGGCTCGGGCCTCGTAGGCGGGGGGGGAGGAGTGGAGACGAAGAGGCGCGGGAGGAGGAAGGAGCCGAGAGCGCGGAGCTGGCGGAGGCTTCGGGCGGCAAGCAGAGCCCGCTGCACACACCTGGAGGCCCGTCATGTCCACTCGCACTGCTGCCGCCCCCACCACCGGTGCTGCTAGAACAGGCCTGACTCTGGGAAGAGGTGGCCTGCCTGAGGGAGGTGGCGGCCCCGGAGTCAGTGGTGTCCCGGCATCAGAGCACACTGCTGCGCTGGCTGGAGGAGCGGCTGGCCCGGGGCGAGGAGGCCATTACCCGGGACCAGTTCATCGAGCTGCTGGAGAACCGGGCCAGTGGCCGAGAAAGTGCAAGGAGGTGAGATTCCTGTCCACCCATTTACTGCATGTGTAGAGTGCAAGCTCCTCAGCCAACCTGAGCAATGAGCTTTCCTGTCCCCCCACCCACCTGTCATTTACTTCCTGCTTCTCGCCCTTCTGTGTAGAGTGCAAGCTCTTCAGCTAACAACATGCTGGAAAGGGAGACCTGAGCAATGAGCTTTCCTGTCCCCCATCCACCTCTCATTTACTTCCTGCTTCTCGCACCCCTCACCTAACCCTTCTACACATCCACTGACCCTCACCTACCCCCCCAGCAGCTGATCTGCACCCTCCCCTAACCCTTCTCCCAGCCCGTGACATGCACTCTTACTTACATCCCCCCCCCCCGGACCTTCATCCCACGGCAGACCCTGGTAAGTGGACCTCCACTGAAATTAGTTGAGTACCCCTGATATAGTGAATACCTGGCGTATGCTAATCGTAAAGTCCTGCAAAAAAGGCAACTCGGACTAAAAAAACATGGCCCAGAATCAACCAACATGGGAAAAAAAGACAACATACGGGACTTTGATGTCATTCCCCCTGGTAGGAATGTGTGTGAGAGAGGCTTTAAATTAGGGCAATGTACTATTCTGCAAGAGTAAAATGTATGGTCCTGAACACCTGGGTTTTTCTATCTCCACAGGTCACAGAGGCTGTGGCAATTAAAGTGGACCAACACCCACCGGTGATCGGCCCGGGAATCTATAAGATTCCTGGGCCGATCACCTCCCTCCCCGCGGGACATCCGAGATCGGGATGTCCCGCGGGGTGAAACCCCCCAAACACCCCAAACTCCTTACCTTAGTTTCCCTCTAGACGTGCGCGCGCCCGCGCCGGCCGTCTGTGAATGGCCGGCGCGGGCACGCGCGCTTCAACAGGGACGCGCGGGAGGCGGCGGCGGAGGAGCCGCTTGTCCGCGGCTTGTCCGTCGCCGCGGACAGAGGTGAGTTCGGGGTGTTCGGGGGGGTTTCACACAGCGGGGCACCCCGATCGGGGGTGCCCCACCGAAGTGGACCAAGACCCAGGATAGTCAAAATCCTGGGTGTTGGTCCACTTTAAGAAGTGAGACAAAGGCCACAGACTGGGGATCAGTGTCTGCTTGCGTACTAGCTGGTCAACCTGATCTCTGTTTATCAAGTCTGGCATTGGTTGTCAGGTTGGAGTCCCCAGCAAGCATAAGGTTCATATGGATCTGAACAACGGTCAGCAAATGCTTCAAGAAATGAGCTTGGAAGGTATTAGGTATATAGTACGACCTAATTTCAATGTCCTAGACATTGCAGTATAAGGTATTTACCCTTCATATCAGGGATTTCTTTGGAAAAAACAAAAGGGAGATTTTTTATGGGAGGCTATCAAAATTCCTCTTTTTTTCTCTCCAGAGCTAGCTGAATAGGTTTGTGGGAAGTGATTGCTTAGATAAGTTGGTTTTGAGAGCGTAGAGAAACTAGTCTCTTGGAGAAATAAGACATCCCCCTTACAGGCTCGATAGTAGTGGAATGCCTTACTTTTTTTAGTAGTGGTCAGTGTAATGTTTGGGGGGACTTTACCCTGGGAACACAAAACCCTATGGTCTAAATAGTTATAAAATATGAAATATTTTGTATACCATTTGAACTACATTAGCACATAAACATTCTAATCCGGGTGTGGGGATCCCTGCATGCTAGCAGCTTCACTGAAAGTTGGGTCCTCCAGCAGGACCTAAGAGAGAGCTCAATGTCTCGAGGGGAGCTAAGATTGTGGGGAGATGCTGTTAGGGGTCCTTAGGTGTCTAAGCCACCATGGGGATCCAGCTGGATATCTTCATTATGTGACATCCAATTATTCCAATAATTGTTTAAGTGTGTTTAACTTTAGTTGGTGTATTTACTTCATACAGTTATATGATGTATTTTTGTTGTATTGCAATTGATGCAATTAAGTATTTGTGTTTTTGATACAAGAAAGCCTATTGCTTTTGATGAAAAACCAATTTCAACCTAATGGAATCCAATGTATTATGCCAATTAAGGCAAAAAACATAAACAAGGGGATGAAAACTTCTTATGTAACTTGTGTAATGTTGTGAAACACGTGGAAAGGACGGTCTCCCTGTGTGCAGCAATGCGGAATAATCAGACGCTGAAGATGTATCATGGATTATTCGGTCTTTCGGAGATGTTCTTTCGAGTGCAAAGATTCAAACACAGATCTAAATTTACCTCGGCTCAGCACATGAGAAAACCGTGGGCAGATATTTGCTCCATAGAAAAACAAAGCAGCCACCATCAATGCTAAAGCACACATTACAACGTGTTAAAACAAGGAGTAATGATAAGAGTTACAATGTGCAAGAGATATGAGGTCTGTCTGTGCTCTCATCCCCTGCATGGTGGATATTTATCATCTAAAGGAAAACATAAAGCCCTACCTAATGGTGGGATCACACCTTACGTAATCTCTCTGTTATGCTGACTTGAATGCCATTTGCCATGGAAGAGTTGGGCTGATATGGTGAAGAGAGTGAGAATTCTCCCAGTACGGTGGGATAGTAGATCAAGCTGTTTTTTTCATTGTTTTGACATTAATTAGTGGTGATGTAACAGAAGCTTAAGGACCACCTACCTGGACCACTTGCTGTCTGGATGGGTGTTGATTGCACTAAGCATGCATACACTACCTGCAAGACCCATTTTTTGTAATGTTCTCCTTGTTTCTTTGCAAGCTGACCCCCTGCAATTGGCGGACACCAGGAACTGGAAACTCCAAACCACCTGACCATCGGTACGCCCTTGCGGATCACGGTTTTGAAGAGGGAGCATGGATTGTGTGCGGTCCCTAGTTTGACTCCACGTTGATGCTGGCTATGCTTCCCATTGTTATGGTTCTGGTAATATGTTGATGCACTTCTGCTGACACCATCTGCTGTCTCTTAATACTGGTATCTGTTAGACCTGAATATATTGGTTCATCATTCTTGGGAACATATTGTTGATACTGTTAGGGTATTTATATCTATTCAATAGGCACTCAGTTTATGTACATACATCAGTTCACTATTTCTTATTAAGTATTTATGTATTTATATATTGCATCTTTTGTGGTTATTGGTATTATGATATGGATTGTGCCCACATATTTGTAGGGATTTAATTATTATTTATTAGTTGACTATTTCACCACATTATTCATTGTGTATTTGTTCATGCTCACTGGAGGGAGTGTATTTCACATTCACATTGTTTATGGTTTAGTTAAGTGTATTTGTCACTTTGTTAGTGGTTGTATTTAGGTTGTTAGGATTAATTAGTTAGTTATATAGTACATATATATATTCTCTTATTTTTCATCTTTAGAGGTCTGAGGTGCATTGGATATACACATTGTTTGTTGATCTGGGTGGTGCCGGCACAGGTACTGGGGTGGGTGAGTGTAGGGACATTTTGTCCTTGCGCTGGCATACCCCAGTGCCTCTCCTTTTTTTCATAACCATACATATTTTAGATATTTTTTTGCTTTACTGCATTTAGTATTTTGGGAACGCTAGCATCACACATTACTGATATTACCCATTATTTGGGCTTTTTGATACTATATATGGAGTGACATGCATAGGGACTCGCTATTTGTTTTTATATTGTCCTGTGGTTTGTGTGTATTTATGTACTTTTTAACTTTTACATTGTGTTAATAAAATTATGTTTGTATAGATAGTTTGTCAGTACATTTCTTCTGGTGCTCCTCATGGGAGGAAGGCATGATTTTTTCATGGCCACTCTTATGGAAATAGGATAGTAGATCAAGCTGTTTTTTTCATTGTTTTGACATTAATTAGTGGTGATGTAACAGAAGCTTAAGGACCACCTACCTGGACCACTTGCTGTCTGGATGGGTGTTGATTGCACTAAGCATGCATACACTACCTGCAAGACCCATTTTTTGTAATGTTCTCCTTGTTTCTTTGCAAGCTGACCCCCTGCAATTGGCGGACACCAGGAACTGGAAACTCCAAACCACCTGACCATCGGTACGCCCTTGCGGATCACGGTTTTGAAGAGGGAGCATGGAGAAGATAAAAAAAAGAGGGGAAACAGGACCCACCCCTCTGTGATTATTTTGGGTCTCTTTAATAATGTTGAGTTGCCAACAGGAGGCAAGAACTACCCTAATAACCAGCTAGGAAGACAATTAAAGTATAATTAAAGTTATACTATGATTACCAATATCCCTAAATGATACTCCTGAATTCTTAGTAACACTCAAATGGGATGTGAGCCATTATACTTCAGGTAGGGAGTCCGCCCATTGTCTGAATACACCTGCAACCAGCCCCCTAATCTACTAACACTAGGGGGTGTGGCCAGCAATTCCAGCCTCCTGGGTGTGTTTGCATTGTACTACCTACAACCTGTGAGATTAGATTAATATTTTATAAAGTAATATAACTCCCACAATATGAATGTTTTGATATTGTAACTGAGAAATTCAGGATCCCCATTCATTTCTTAGTTAAATAAACCCAAACACTAAATACATATCATACAGAGTCTGATACTATGTAGATTATCAGTCTCTGGCCAATACATATATGCTATGTTTAATATCAATTATAATCCTGTATAAGACTCAATCATTAATATAGTCATGACTGTCATATTTCTGGGGTTACATTGCTCTTCATAATTAACATCTAATGCATGTGTATTTGAATGTCTGGATCCAACCTAATTAGGAATTCAAGGATTCGTTTTCAAGAGGAAATTACTTGCAGCTCAGAGCCCCCCTATTGTGGTACCTTATTGGCAGCTAGGGGTGAATATAGTCTATTGTATTCATGGGACATGGTCTGTTTACTATAGACAAGTGGCAGGAGCTCAGGTTCACATCCTATTTGATTGTTACTAAGAATTCAGGAGTATAATTTAGGGGATATCTGTAAACAAATAAAGGATAATAAGTATTACACTTCCTTTCCCCTTTAACAGGGGCCAAAACCATACATGCTATAGTGCCCGGATGGGCCCCCATAACCTAGAATCTGAGTAGAATCTGCCACCGCCCTCCTGTTCAAAGCACAGGACCAAGCCGTTATGTACAGGTTATGGAGCGTCCCAGACAGGAACTTTAGACTGACTGTATGGTTTGCAGCCTCACCATAACTTTTATGCCTAGAACCTGGTGGGAAAAGTGGTTGGGCCCCTGGCATGACATGGGCTAAAGGCTAAGCCCCCCATAACCTACAACTTGTCATTAGGCACACCTAGTCACTGGCCTAGGGCGGGCAGAGAGGGAGGGGCAGGTGATAGCCTCAGACTGGTAGCGTCCCAGCAGCACTCTCAGACACTGCTGCACTGTATGTGGTAAGTATTTATTCAGCCGTTCCATGTGCGCCTTTTCTCTCCCCGAGGCCCCCTTCCATCTCCCCTCTCAATATTTAACAATGCTATTGAAAGAAACAGCCTCAGCGCAGCCGGCCACACAGGCGGCCAGGAACGTTTCTGTCAAATGCATCGGGTTACACTGAGCAAGGAGGCAGAGGAGGGCAGCGGGAGAGAGTAAACACGGTAAACTAAGTGAACACGGCATCCTCCTCACACCCTGTTCAGATTGTAGGGGAGAAATGAGACCTCAGCACTGATTAAACAAGAGTCCCTGCTCATGTGCCAGCTTTGGTCCACTTTAAACAATGTGAAGCTCTGGGAAAAATGTGTAGTAGAGCTATCAACAACAGACTCCAGGGCTGGCAATTTCACTATGTTTGGGGCACTAATTTGGGATGCCCGAGGGGAAAGGTGGGCTGGCCATGCAGGGTTTTGTTCCACTTTAAAAGAGGGGGTGTTGGTCTACTTCTTTGTAGGGCATTCCAAATTCGTCCCGTGCATGTGTCATTGGATCGTGGGTCAGGTAGGTTTTACTGGGGATTCAGGGGTTTCAAACAAAGGGACATCCCAACTTGGGCCACCCTGGGCCTTACTTCACTTTAAACTAGAGGGGGGTTTTGAGCGTTTATAAAGTGGACCCAAACGTGGGATTTCTTGGGTCATCCCAATTTGGAATTTAAATCAGAAAACAAAACAACCTGACTGGCCCTGAAATCTTTTAGGCTCTGGGTTTACCAGGATGCCCTGCTGCGTGACCCTCTGGTTTGCCACAACACTCGCCTTTTCTGGCAGGTCTCTTGCCGATGAAAGCAGTCTGGATGGAGAGCGGGTGCATCCCCAGCATCTCTGGGCTAAGGTGTGTTCCCGCACTGAGCCATACAGATAGGCTGGGGCAGGAGAGAGAGCACGCCCATGCCTGAGGATGCGGCTGCTCTTGCTCCCCATGGCCGTAAACAGAGCCATTTGCCAAGCAATTAATATGCACACCAAATTACTCTAATTGGACTAGAGCCTGCACATGCGCCGTAGGGTCGGGGAAAGGTGAGTTTGTATGGGCTATCTGGGGGGATTCACAAAATTGGAATGCCCCTCAGGACAATGAACAAGACCCGAGATCTAAATCTTGGGTTTTGTTCAGCTTTATAAAAATATTTTTTTTTATGTTTTTTTTGTAAGCAGCTTTCACTTCCTCCAATCTGTTGCTATTAGCAACTGTACAGCTAGATATACAGGAAAAGAAAAGTGAGTTTCTTTGCACACAGAACACTGCTGCTATGGCCACTGCTGAGGCGAAGAAGCTCACTCAACCTTACACATGCCCAGCAGTAGTTTTCAGTGTACAAGTGTCACTTCTTTCTTCTTGGCGTACAGTTGCCAATAGCTTTGGCAGATTGTAGTAGTGAAAACTGTTTCCGTAAAACACACATTTACTAACATAAGAAAAAAAATGATAGTATCAGCACCTTAGGAAAACCTTTTTTGGCACAAAAGCTCGTCCCTGCACCCTGGTTCCTGGGCTGTTTATGCTTGGTAGGGGGTCCCCCCTTTACAGTATGGATAGTATTTGTATTTTATTTGTAAATGTTATAAAGTGCTCTTTTCCGTTTGGGGGGTCTCGTGGACAGGAATGGGCGGCTACCGATACATATGTGGTACCGTTGTAATCAGGAGAAATGGGGTATTCACATGCAATATGATTTTCTTTAATAAAATCAATGTCTTATTTAGAATAAACAAACCAATTTTAAAAAATATTTTAAATGTTTTTACTCAAAAAGGCAAGACATGTCACGGTAAAGTATAAACTCTGTCGCAAAAATGTGTTTTTTATTCTGCTTTTTTATTAAAAATTTTTTTAGAGAAACCCTGTGCAACCAAAGGATTACTTCCAGAAAGATGAGCCTACCTGATCTTCCTGCCTCCACTGTTGTGGTTATGTGATTCCTGTGTCCTTGGGGAGCTAAAGAGAGATCTGTGCAGGCTGGAGGGGGGTAGTTTATTTTTCAGTGCTACTGAAGTGCACATGCTGGGTGGAGAGCCAGTGGGATTTTTTGTTCTTATATTTGTGGATTGCAACCTGGCTCAAAGGGGGTGTAACCAAGCAGCCCTGCTCTTAGTTGTGGATGAACTTAGCTGGGGCCAGAGATACACGTGTAGGGTTGGACAGAATGCTATCAGAAAAGACATATGGGGTACTGGTTCTGGTCCGCAGCCTGTCCCCTTTAAATCAATCCCTCCCATAGTGTGGTTGGCGCATCCCTTTTTTTCTTGCTGTCTGGAACCCGGGTGTCTGGTTGCAGCCAATCAGGAATGCTGGGCAGGATTGTCACCCCTTATGGTGTGGGTGACAGGGCGGCACCTGCTGACCAAAGAGTGAAGAAGCAGAAGCAGCTGTTGCCATCTTCTTAGTCTCAGTGCTGAGGGGTGAGCGTACCTTCAGTCATTTATGACAGAAATATTGCCTTAAATGAAAATAAGCGGGGCCTCCAGCACTTGCTCTGCAAAGGGAGCCTCCACCAACCTTTGGATTCTGGTCAGGTACAGAAGGTTTTTCAGTCTTTGGTCTGACAGGCCGCGGGGCCAGCAACAAAGCTATAAGCGGCAGTGCCCAACCCCATACCCCCCCCCCCCCCCCCCCCCCGGCATTTGGGCAATTTTTTTATTTGTTTTTGCAAACCTGCTGCCAAAGCACCACAGGGCAGGATGGAGAGTGTAGAACAGCAAAGCCGTTGTCAGCAATGCTACAGTGATGGGTGTGTGCAGAGCTGGCAATTGTCCGCCACTCACTGCACATAAACCACCAAGCACAGCCTCTGGCTCAATCAATGCAGGGACGATGCAGGGAACTGTTCTCTGGTGGACTGTTTTTTGGGGCGACTACACCCTTCCCCCACCACCCAGAGGGGCAAAGCAGGAGTTTCCAAGCAGCTGGCACCCGCGCAAGAGTGGCACAAGGGACTCGATCTGACATTGCAGTAAGTGGGCGGGTGCAACCACCAATCAGTTACTTGGCTGGACTATTATTTTTAAGGAAATAAATACTGTATCTGCGGCCTCCACTAGATTTTGTGCCCAGGGGCCTCCACCACACTTAATCCGGTCCTGCTCCTACAAGAGGGGGTGTTAGTGGTCAGCATGTGTGTAATATCAACATGTCCTCCATCTCAGGAAGACCCAGGTTAGTATAGTTATGGCAGAGTTGGGGAAGCAATGATGGGAGAGGGGTCCTTGCTGGATGTTTAAAGCAGTCCCATACAGACTTCACAGGGAGGATGTAGGTCCACTGTGAAGAATATATTGTATATATTATGAAACATACATATTAGAACAGATTAACTCTTACTCACTACCCACATGAAAATAAAATGCTGATTTGCTTTTTCTTGAAGAGCACATTTTCCGGCCATGAAAAACACCCCCTCAGTCTCAGCTCTGTGTATGTAAATAAAAATGGCTTTCCGGTTGTTAAGCAGTACCGGGAATTTCCTCCATGGATCACACTGCGTGCATGTGCTGCGACAGATGTTTACAGATATTATGTGCAATTGTTCCTCACATGTAAACACACCGTCACTGACCGCCCACTCCTACAGAGGCGGCATTCCTCACATTTCCCAATGAAAGCTTCCAATATATCATATGGAGGAAATACAACTGTAATCAGCCATAATCCATAGTAAGGCAGAACTTCACCTTGCTACTTGTAATGGGGACAGGCTTCCCCTCAGAATCCCAAACTCTCCTCGAAAGATAAAGGCATGCTAACCCAAATTAGGCCCCTGGCACTTTGTAGCCAACTGTATACTCCTAGTCACTGATTGAGGTAGCAGGTAAAAACACATTTTCATCATTATTATGGCCTTTTTAGATCCCTATGCCATCAGTGCAGTAGCACAGCGCGGGGATCAAGTCACAGAAGTGGTGTCACCACCCCGGACTCTTTTGGTGGCAAAATCAACCTAGGTGGGGGTAGCAACATCTAATGCCTGCAACATACAAAGCAGCCTAAAAATCTCCGGTCATGTTAATGCAATCAATACTGTTTATAGTAAAATGAATACGTAGACTGAAGCTATTTATTATTGCTGCTAGGTTCCTGTACAAAGCATTCTGAATTGGGAAAGTCAGATGAGTAGCAAAATATCTTCAATAAATAAAATAGCAAGTGCAGTTCCTACAGATACCCCTCAAAAGCCCACTTACATTTTACAGCAGCTGGCTGCTGAAGTAACCGTGTGAAGAGCTCTTCAAGGCCACTCTATTAACAATTATTATTATTTATTAATTATGGTAGAGGGTCTTTAAGGATTCAAGGGAACAGCACTCTTCTTGACATGATGTCCTCTTTAGTACACCATCACGCAGGTTGAGGTAACCATCCAGGTAAATTTGCTTTCAAGTTATTGAGATGAGCTACAGTAGTAGGAGCCCCCTAGTTTGGCAGTATCCATGAGTAACAGTTAACATATAAGGTAATAATCCCCTTGGTCTTGGTTAGGCTACAGGCTGTCAGCACCTGCTATTGCTTGACCAGGGCTCCAAGACAGAGGCTTGATGCCTTGGGGTTATCACCTGCTGCTGCTGGGCCAGAGCTCCCATCATAATGCTCGCTACTGCAGGGTCCTCAACTGCTACTGCTAGTCCAGGGCCCC
Organism: Gastrophryne carolinensis; assembly: GCA_027917425.1. Classification (NCBI taxonomy): domain Eukaryota; kingdom Metazoa; phylum Chordata; class Amphibia; order Anura; family Microhylidae; genus Gastrophryne; species Gastrophryne carolinensis. Next base: position 589,225,755 of record CM051234.1, read on the forward strand.
ACAAAAGACTGAGCCGCCTTGGGTGTCGGCACCTGCTCCTGCTGGGCCAGGGCCAAATCAGGCAGCTCACTATTGTACTGGAACAATTTGTTGTGTACTGCTGGAACAGTTTGTTGTGACCATCATTAAGGAAAATGGAACCTTTCAAAAACACCCATGCTCCACAGGACAACTCAGGGCACAAGAAGACCCCACACCCCTGACTTGTGTGCATGTAGATTTGTACAAAATGAGCTTTCATGGGTTAGGGTAGCACCACACTTATAAATAAGTATCATGCAGTGTCAGTGTAGCTTCCCATATATGTACAGGACACGGAGCTGGAGGCTGACTTTGCGAGACATGATGTGACCCACTGTAATGGGGCCCACAGAAACTGGGAGTTGACGTGTCCTCATTCCTATTTTAGGTAATTTAGTTACCAGTACATTTTCTGATTGTAAATAAGCCAGCACAGTGTATTGAGTGCCCCCCTCCACCAGTAATATTCCCAGCAGTCTCAGCAGCTTCCAGAAGGCAGGTGTGTCTCTGACCACAGAGTCAGGAATGAGGGAAAATATATGCGACAGATCACATCTAATACTCTGCTTTGCATCTTTTTCTTTTTGAGTTGTCACCTCAAGTTAATTTTCTCATTCCACGGCTGTCAAAGTGAAACATTCTAGCAGAGTTCTCTGTCACTTCTGCAGATGCAAAGTAATAAATACTGTGGTGGTATCTTAAGCTTTTGCCATAAGGAAATGGATGAGGATGTATGGGACTGATTCACTTTTTCCCAATCCTACGGCACATGTGCAGGCTCATATCCAATCAGAGCCGTTTGCTGTGCATATGTAATGCTCGGGTGGGGGTTTGGGTGGTTCTCCAAGCAGGGCATCCAGTTTCGTCATTGTCCGGCCCTGGAATCTTTTAGGCGGAATGCTGCAGTTAGTTAAAAGAAAAGAGTACATTTTGTCCGCCTACAGCATTCCTCCCTGTTTCTCTGGGGACATTGCCGGCTTTCACGTGGGCAGACTCTTACACTTCTCAGCCACTTTCCACCCTCCTCAGCTGCTCACATCCAGGGGTAATGTCTGATGATGATCTCATCCCTGAGGGCACTGTCCACTGCTTCCACCACTGCTCGTTGCTAGGCACAAAGCGCCACCTCTCGGGGGAACAAGAAAGCTTGGGGTTCAATAGAAAATAGGTTAGGGAGGGAAAGGTAAAGACGTCCCAATCCAAGAGCCTCCCGCTGTGGCAGCCATTCATGTTAGACTGTGTAACATATTCAGATTTTGTTCAAATATGAAAACCATCACACAGTTTGAAAATGAGGAGTAGGATTTTAATGAACTGCATCCGAATGGGGTGTGTGTCTAGGGAGTGTCCAGGCAGGTACCAAAGCATTATTCTTTTTAAGCTGAAGTCAGGCTAACAGCTAGAAGGATCACCTGAACGTCACCTAATCCGGGACCATCTGTACACAGGATCGTTTTGACCGGGCAGCTAATCCTATGATATGCCAGCCAGATATCAACCAGATTTCTCCTTATCTTAAAGGGACAGTCCAGGCAACATCAATAATAAGGTGGCAAGGAACTTCCCGATGCCAGTCTCATGCGCCTGCTCTTCATTTTCTGCAGCGCAGGGTAGAAGCTTTAACATGACTCTTAATTTGCCCTATTTGCATTTCCATTCCTTCACATACACAAGAAAAACTGGACTAACAGCCATTCTGTCCCATGGCTATCTCAGTGCAAGTGAGCACGGCACGCCAAAGTGGTCCCGCAGCTGTCTTTGACCACAACAGAGTTTGTTTCTGCCAAACCCTTAAATGAAAGCAAAGGAAACCACTTTTGTTTTTAGAATACATCATTTATTCAAGGTTCATATAATCAGAGATTGTGAGATGCTTTCAAACAAGTTCTTCTACAATGTACAATGTTGGCAGCTGCAATAGGCATATCTGAATAGCTGGTGGCAGGTGATCGCAGCCACGGGGAGCGGATACTGGGAGGCATCTGGCAATTCATTCATTCATATTCTTTTTGCCAGGCTTTAATATATGGAGTATATCAAATCAGATTCCCCCTGTAAAGCAGACCAAGCCCAGGGAATTAAAATCCTGAGTTTTGGTCTTTAAGTATTTTCATTCAAATTTTTTTCATTTTGTTTGCCCTACTATTGCTATCCAGTGATGATTTTTAACCATCCTGGGCAGCAATGTTATTGAGGCAGCGGTGTACAATGAAATTCAAATTAAAAGCCTTGTAATTAAATGATACATGCTCTGCAAAAAAGTATATTGCCACAAAAATCTATCTATCTATTGATCTATCTCTAAAATGATATAAAATCTTTGTTATTCATTTATTTTACATATTTATATCATATCTGGCACGGGGGAACCAAAAAAAGAGTTTTGCGCTGCTTAAGGGCAAGTTGGAATCCAGGGCCAGGGATGCAGGTTGGGTATCTGGGATCCATGCACAGAAGTGTAGCACAGAACAGCTAAACATGTGGACAAGGATTAAGGTGACTAGAGAAATCATGCAACATGCATGCACTAAACTGCCTGACACAAATAATACCCCAGCAAGCTCACATTGCCAAAAACAGACGGGGAGGCTGATTTATTAATAGCGCCAGGTAGCGACAGATGAGCGACTAGCGGTATTTTCACAGCGCCCACTAGTAGTCGCTGTGCTTGGCCGTTGTTCGGTTGTTGATAGCGACTCAGTCGGTGTGCAGTAATGTTGAATACAAGGTGATGAGTCGCTATTTGACAGGTTCCGCGCTGTATGGGAGCGCATGATAGCGAATGGCCATAGCGAACGGCTCCCACCATATTCATTAACAAATCACGCTCCAAAAATTCTCGCGCTGTGAAATGCATGTTTAAACCCCAGAGCGCTGGCGGCGATGGGTTAAAAGTAGTTTTTTAACCCCCCAAACAACCATATTTTTTGAAAACAAAAAAAAACAAGTTTATAAAAACATTTTGTAATATGAATACATTAATATCAGACCTGTAATATCAATTCTGCACAAATTTTTTTTTTATTTTTTTTTTTTTACCTTAAAAAAAAATCTAAAATGGCAGAAGTGGTAACAGAAATGTTCACATTAACAAAAAAAAAATATTAACAATTAATTATTAATATTTAAAGATTGTTCCATTGAAATGCATTGGAGAGCGCCAGGTAGCGAGAGGTCATACCTGGCGCTGTTCAAGGTCGCTATCTGGCGCTATCTCAGTCGCTAAGCAGGATCGGCTTGATAAATGTGTGATTGTGGTGGGGAGCCGGCGTTCTCGTGGCGGGGACCGTCATTACCGTTCGCTCACCAGTCGCTACCTGGCGCTATTCCTTGTTAAATAAGGGCCTAAAATATCCTGATGGTTGGTGAGGGATCACCACCAGGTGGGAGGAGGTGGAACAGGCAGACAGGACATGATTTAGATGGCACTGCAGTTAGACTGGTGGGCAGTCAACTGCTGCCATAGAGTAGCAGACAAGGCCAGAGCCCGCTGCAGTTGTCCCAGGTTGGAACTTGTGTAAATTGAACAAAGATGTCCCAGTTCTGTAAGCAAACGTTCTGACCTCAATCCCTATTGCTTTGTTCATTAGGGCTCCAGTTCTCAAACAATGCCCAAGGTAAAATTGCTGGTTTACCTTGCTACGACTACTTGTTCTGAATTGATCTCATGATATGATGCCGCATGACCCAGATCCTTGCCTCTCTGACTTGGTCTTGATGCAGATTAAAATAGAACTCAGTCATGACCTAGATGCCATAAAATCATAGTTGTTTCTCTGCTTTTGTCTTGTGACCTAACATTTGGTTATATTTAACCATCTGTGGTAAACTGCTTAAAGATCAGAAGTAGATAATGCAAATAAGCTATTATTGTATAGTATAGAAATGTCAGCTAAGCCCCTGCCATTCCTCATTGTAATGTTTCCTGTTATTCCTGTGTTGTCTTTCGACTTTTCAATGGCTTCTGTGCCCAATTAGTATAGCTGTGCTTTTTTGTTTAACAATCGCTACATCTAAATTTAGGAAATACAAAAGCACTGACTGATCAATTCTTCTGGCTATGCAGTCCTGCCACTGTTAAACCGGACCTTCACCATGATTTATTGAAAACCCCAAACCCTTAAATAACTATTCCCCAGCATCCAAAGTTAATATATTTTAAGTTTTTAGTCACTTACTTATTACTCTTTCCCCCACTGGGCTGCCACTCTATTCAGGACTTTAGGATACGGGCACCGCCATCTTGACTCAGAAGCATCACATTTACTGAGGTGAGGAGAGTGGGATAAAGTACAGGGGGCGGGTTATAGCTGTGCTTTGCTCAGACAGAGCAGAGCTGGGGTCAGGAAAAGGTCAGCAATCCCAGAATGCAGAGCAGCACAGTCAGAAGACACTTCCTGTTTGCAGGCTGCCTGCATCTTGGATGTTTAAAAGCTCATAGCATGCAGTAGATGCAGGTAGACAATCTGTATGTACAGGGTGGGGGAAACATATAAGATAGACTCTTATTCAGAGTGAAGGACCGCTTTAAAACTAGAAACTGTGATTACTTAAACCGGACCTACAGTGTCATTTAATGAAAAGCCCAAATCCTTAAAAACTATTCCCCAGCATCTATAATTAATATTTTTAAATATTTAAGTTGCTTACTTATTATTCTTTCCCCCACTTTGCTACAACTCTGTTCAAGGCTCTAGGATACGGGCGCCGCTCTCTTGCCTCAGAAGTATCACATACTGAGAAGAGAAGGGGGGGGGGGTGCAGGGGGGTTATAGCTGTGCTTTGCACACACATAATCAGAGTTGGGGTCAGGAAAAGGACAGCAATCCCAGAATGCAGAGCAGCATAGTCAGAAGACACTTCCTGTTTGCAGGCAGCCTGACACTCCATGTGCCGCCATCTTTGATGTTTAAAAGCTCAGAGAAGGCAGTAGATAATGGTAGGATAATGTTTAATGTGGGCATTCTGTATCTACAGGGTGGGGGAAACATAAAAGATGAGTCCTAGGACCCATTGGCAGACACCATGCTGAGACATTATTATAATGGCAGATTTATTGTAAAACTGCCTCTCAGCTATTTCTTCATTCATGTCATCTCGCTACCTCAAGCTAAACATGGACAAGACAGAACTGGTCATTTTCCCACCATCTAACTCCCCTCCCCTCTCTAACACGTCTATTTCTGTCAACAATTACACAATAACAGCAACTCCCCAAGCTCGGTGCCTGGGAGTCATTCTGGACTCTGCCCTCTCTTTCAAACCACATATTCACTCCCTGGCCACCTCCTGTCGCCTCCAACTTAAAAACATCTCCCGCATCCGTCCTTTCCTCTCACCTGACACCACTAAAATGCTAGTGCATGCCCTGGTCATATCCCGACTGGATTACTGCAACATCCTTCTTTGTGGCTTACCAACTAACAGACTGGCACCCCTCCAATCTATCCTGAACTCTGCTGCGCGCCTCATCCATCTCTCCTCTCGCTACTCTAATTCTGCACCTCTCTGCCAATCCCTACACTGGCTGCCAGTCCCTCAGCGAATCCTGTTCAAAACTCTAACTCTTGCATACAAAGCTCTCTCCAACCAGGCCCCTCCCTACATCTCATCTCTAATCCAACAGTATCAACCTAGACGCAGCCTCCGCTCCTCTGCCGACCTACTCCTGTCCTCCACCCTGGTCACCTCCTCTCACGCCCGCCTCCAGGACTTCTCACGTGCAACCTCAATCTTCTGGAATGCCCTCCCGCACCCAATCCGCCACTCCACAACCCTCAAAACCTTCAAAGGCGCCCTTAAAACTCACTTATTCAGACAAGCATATAATCTGGCCTAACCAATCTTCTCAAGGGTGCATGCCACAAAGCTCAATACTGACTGTTTGTGATCCTTCCCCCTCGTCTTCACCCCTCTTCCTTTAGACTGTAAGCTCGCAAGGGCAGGGCTCTCTCCCCTATTGTATCTTGTATTCAGAATATCCATTGTCAACTCTGTAAAACTGCATTTGAATTATTATATGTACCGTATGTTTCTACCCTGTCTGTAATTACTACTTTGTAAAGCGCTACGGAAGATGATGGCGCTATATAAATAAACAATAATAATAATAACAACAATAATAATAATAAAATCAAAAGGTTTTAGATGGGGAGTGTCATGTTCCATATTCACTGTTATACTTTTCAATATGTACGTTTATTCATGTCAGCTTCTGTAGCCTAGCTCTGATGCAGGAAGCCCCCCCCCTTCTTTATGCATTTATCCATTTTAGACCTATTTTAAACATGTATAGTACAAAGCCAGCACAATGTTAACGGGGAGGCCGATTCATTAATAGCGCCAGGTAGCGACAGATGAGCGACAGTAGCGGAATTTTCACAGCGCCCGCTAGTATTCGCTGTGCTTGGCTGTTGTTCGGCTGTTGACAGCGACTCAGTCGGTGTGCGGTAATGTTGAATACGGGGTGAGGAGTCGCTGTTTGACAGGTTCCGCGCTGTATGGGAGCGAATGACAGCGAATGGACATAGCGAACGGCTCCCAGCATATTCATTAACAAATCACGCTCAAAAAATTCTCGCGCTGTGAAATGCTTGTTTAAACCCCAGAGCGCTGGCGGCGATGGGTTAAAAGTAGTTTTTTAACCCCCAAACAACCATATTTTTTGATATTAAAAAAAACATGTTTTTCAAAACATTTTGTAATATGAATACATTAATATCAGACCTGTAATATCAATTCTGCACAATTTTTTTTTTTTTAACCTTAAATAAAATATCTAACATTGCAGAAGTGGTCACAGAATTTTTGACATTTAAAAAAAAAAAAAAAAAACATTAATAGCAATTAATTATGAATATTTAAAGATTTCTCCATTGAAATGCATTGGAGAGCGCCAGGTAGCGAGAGGTCATACCTGTCGCTGTTCAAGGTCGCTCGCTGGCGCTGTGGGGTGAGGCTGGAATAATGATGAATGATTCGCTATCTGGCGCTCTGTCAGTCGCTAAGCAGGATCGGCTTGATAAATGTCTGATTGCGGAGGGGAGCCGGCGTTCTCGTGGCGGTGAGCGTCATTACCGTTCGCTCACCATTCGCTACCTGGCGCTATCCCTTGTTAAATAAGGGCCTAAGAATTTAAATAAGACTTACGGCAATCTTTACTATGTGAATTTAAGAAAAGCGGTGCTTCCACTGCGACATGCATCGTCCGACCCCCGGCAGTGTGACACATTTTGAGGACAAGAAACCAGCTTGATAAAGGGGTTTCTTATCCCTGAAGTGCTGTGCGATGCCGAGGTCGGGGGATAGGACAGCACATCCCAATGTGAACACGTTTTTAAAAATAGGATGCTTATCTTTCCATTCTTATAGCATGTTGCTCCATGGCCAGCTCTTTGATGCACAGATCCAGACTCACACACTTCTGCCTTTGACAATGTAAGCTTGTCCATGTCTCTGCGTACAGTAAATGGAGCTGCACACTATTTTCCACTGTGACAGTCACAGCCACATGACACTCTACAGGGCAGCTCTGGAGGATCTGTTGTGTAAGTTTGACACAATGACTGTGTGTGGGATTGATTCCAACTGTCCCCTGACATTTCCAGCTTGCAAGAAAGTTAAAACATCCTGTTTGAAAATGATCCTGGGGAAAATGAAAAGGCAGGAGTTACCAAATAACAAATCCGCAGCTTGTTTTCATCCCAATGTTTCTAGATGCTTTACAAAGCTGGGCTAATAAGAGGCTTTAAAGATTTTGAGAAGAACAAATGGTTTGATGTGTGTCCAAGTTTAAACAATGCTTTCATTATGTAGCCCACCCTAGAAGGCTGCTGGAGTCAGCATGTGGGAATGGCCACAGAATGGATTATTGATGGTTGCAGGTAACAGATTATCATTAAAGCTCCTGATTAGAAGGAAGGATTAACACGTAGATTTTAGATTGTTAAGGTTCACCCCACTCTCACATGAGCATTTGCCATTTAGACTAGCTCTAGGAATTCTTCTCCGTGAGTTTATTTTGTCTTTAGTATTTTCCCCGCTTCCACATGCATTTCAACTAAAAGCCCTTGTGTTTAAAACTTCTGTACCTTTTGGATGGCTTCACCATCCTGTTTTCTCTCATTTTCCAGCAAAAGATCGGGACATTTCCCCAAAGTCCCAGATTCCCAGGGGACCAGAGATTACCAGACTGCATCATGACCCAGCACCTGGTATTTGAACACCCCATTGGTAAGATCTCATTATGCTGGCTCATCTATCATTATGTATTGGTTTTTGATCACAGTTCTTGGTCCACTTTAAGATGGCAGTAGTAAAGACCTACTGACTTGATTTTATAATTTGGCCATAAGATCTGTTTAGTGTAACTTTTTCAAAGTCTTTGCTGAGGGGAACCATCATAAAAGTCACAATCCAATTCAAAAGCACAGTAAGAACAGTATAGAAGATTGTTGATGCACCACTGTTGACCTAATTGAAGGAACATCACTCAGTCATCACTTCCACCTGTTTGGCAGTAAATGGCAGCCAGTCATGTGCCCACCGGCAACCATAAAGGTTTGATGTGCAAATTCAACTCGGCAAACCCATTTGTTCACTGGTGGTCACGTGGTTGGCATCCATTTAATGAATGAGGAAGTTGGCTAACTTGATTATAGCGCCACATTAAGAGCAATCGCAAATCAGGTGCATTAAAAATCATCAGTGACCCATCACATCCTGGACATTCATTTCTTCAATAACTCCCAATGGGCCATTCTAAGAACTAATATAGCCATTGCAAGAACAATTTTTTCCATTTGTCAACTTGATAACTGAAAATCGCCATGAATAGTGATATCAGGGCTGAAAGATGTATATATAAATATACTCTTCAGCAGGGATCCCCCACCCGTTTCTTAAGCAGTGCCCCTTTCCTTTTTCTTATTATCTCATGTACCACCTGGGTGGTCATTTGGGGTTGGAGGTCAGAAAATAACCATTTAAAGGTTTATGAAATGCAAAAAAAATGTTTATTAATGTTTTGGAGCTATATTCATGGAGCAAGTCAGGTCTGAGTAAAGTATAGCGTAGATGGTAGCAGTAACTCTCTCAAAATTGCTGCTGTGACGTGGTGCAGCCCCAGCACGTTGTTCTGGCATGATACAGAAAGGCTGGGCATGGGAGGGCGCGCAGCCGCACAGAAGCCGGGGATGCGGCGCGGGCGGAGATGGTAAGATCAGGTAAGATCACCGACATTCCAGGGGGTTTCACCCACCGGGGCATCCGGTATATTCTAGATTCCAGGGCCTGGCCGCACGGGTTTTGACCCACTTTAAAGCAATGCCCAGACGGTTTATTTTCTTTGTTTTAAAGGTCTGCCAAATGTGAATAAATTACACTCTTTTGGATATTTTTCCCACTCTCTGTTATAAATAATATAAGAATGCAAGACATGTTTTCACAAATGTTTCTGCTTTTATTCTGTCTCCTATGGATGCTCTCAGTTTTATACTTCATATGTATATGTATTGCACACATGATTTGTGCTGCATATCAACTTTTATTGTATGTAAATGGAAACACTTCAAATAAAAAAATTGTTTTAATAAAGTAATCTACAACAATGGGAGTATAACCATCACCATGACATCTGCCCAGCTTCTTAACAACAGCTTATGGCCATCTCCCGAAGCTTTCACAATGACCCCATGGCCAGAGATGCCAACCTGACCCATTCCTGCAGGGTGATTTTCTCCAGTCCTGCACTTAGCACTGACCATGTTCCTGAACACAATTGGGTTCAGGCAATAAACTGGGTTGAATAGGAATTCAAATGGTCTAAGTCCAGGTGTTATGAGGTAAATAGTCATTGTGAAGTTCATGACTGGAGAAGAATCACCGTGCAGGAAGGGGTCAGGTTGGCGTCTCTGCATGACATTTAGATGAGGTAATAAATGAATGCTCTATCACACATACACAATTTATAATCAGGCACCAGTAATAAAGTCATAGTTTTATTTTCTTAGGAAGAAAATATTACCGGTAAGTTCAAGTACATATTGTCCGACGTGAGACTCATGCCCAAAGCCAGAGGTGTAGCTTTTAGCACCTGGACCCTGATACAAATATCAAGCACATCGTACAAGCTCATATACAAAATGCAGAGATGCCCCATACCTGCGGGGTGATATTACTTCAGTCCTGCACTTAGCACTGACCAAGTTCCTGAACACACACACACACAGCTTCAGCCAATTAACTGGGTTGAATAGGAGTTCTATTGATCTAAGTCCAGGTGTGTTGACGTAAATGGTCATTGTGAAGATCAAGACTAGAGAAAAATCATCCTGCAGGAATGGGTCAGGTTGACATCCCTGAAAATGTAATTGCAGAAGGAAGAAAGTGCCCCTCCCCCCATATAATGCCAAATTTATAGTAGAGTGCAAGCCAAATATTCCAAACCCCTGAAACAATAGGCAGAGTGTTTGCAGATCAACCCAGACCCCACAAAGTCCCTCTGATCCCCACAATTAAGATAAGGCGTAATTCTTCTAAACTCATTCCCAAACACACACAGGGAGTGGCAAAGGGCAGTTTAAGCCCTATTATGCTTGCTAACAACAGATGTTTATTAAAACACTATTGACAATAAAGGTGCAAAAGTCATTAAATCGGATGAGGTGTGTGATGTGTGTGTGCCCCCAGAACCTACAGTGCACACGCATCCAATCAGCATGCTCAGAGCCTCTGACATCACGTCATCTAAGGCTTTGTCTAAGAACAGCAACTTCGAGCGCTGAAGGCCGCATCCCCTGCTACCCTCTAACATGGAGCGTGCCCGCGCCGGACATTCACAAATGGATGGCGCAGGTACACACCCTGCTAGAGGGATAGCGGGGATGTGGCTGTGGCTCGTGCATGCGCCTTTGGACCAGGAAACAAGGTAAGTGTATGGGCCGACCTGGGGAGTTCTACAGAGCGGGGCATCCAGATTTTGGATGCCTGGGGGGAGGGAATCAGTCGGCCGGAAATCTTATAGATTCCCGGGTCGATCGCGGTGGGTTTTGGTCCACTTTAAATAATGGCACAGACTGTTGTTTTATGCCTTCAATGGTTTCTGTGCCAAGTTAACTTGAAAGTTTCAAGCGGTTGGCTTCTATTAAGGCCTGGTTCTATCTGAAAATGACAAGTCATGTTTGAATAGTCCTCTAAAAGTGGAAACTCCTGTATGACTGGCCCCGGAGTCTATAAGACTCTAGGGCAGGCCATGGGCATCCCAAATTGTGTGAAACACCCCAGTGTGTCTTACCTTTCCGGTGATCCTACAGCGCACGCTGGGCCACAGAGGGCATCTCCCTATCTGAACGGCTGGTGCTGGTTCACGCAAGAGGAGGAGGGAAGCCTTTAGCCAGCCTTCCATTTTTCTTGCTTAGTCACTTTTTAATATGCATGGCAAAGAAAACTCATTGGAGGAGAGCAATGCATTATGGGATTCCATAAAAGATAAGAAGAAGAGGAGCACTGACCAAAACCCTGGATAGTTAAAATCCCGCATTTTGGTCCTCTTTAATTTTGCATCAATACATGTAATTACATCAGTTGTTTCACATTATTGAGCAGCTGCATTTTATTCCGCAGCTCTAATTACACATGGAGGCTCCTCTGTGCATAATCTATTTTGTTGTACAGAACGCGCCAGTTTTTACAGGGAAGTAATTATCATGTGTAAGCCATTCACTCATCACATGATGAAAGGTAAGCAGGCAGCAGATGCAGGGGATAAAAGCAATCTTTGATGTGTATTTCTAGTGACTGGAGATTCTGTGTAAATAATGACATAATACAGGCAGCTCGGGTATAAGACATATTGCTGTGTTACCTGGATGCTCCAGACCCGGGGCAATGGCCACACCATTAGCCATGTTTGGGGGATGTATAAGCATGAATATGCAGATCCTTCTGTCTGGTAGTCTTTACAAAAGACTGTTACCAGACAAAAAGACCAAGTTCAGGCACGCTTTAGGGTTGTATCAGAATTTTGTTCCGTCCCAGAAAAATTTCTTTTTTAGCTGGGATTTAGAAGAACCTTCTGAAAAGATGTACTGCTCTGGGCTCGGCTTAAATTCAAGGGTCAGCCGAAATATTCAATTTTCAAAGAACATAAATAAATATTAGTGTCACTCAACAAATGTAATAATTAAGAGTGTCACTTACCTCCACGGCCCGGGGTCTCTAACCCCCCCTAGGCCTTTGAAGTAACAATGCTCAAACTCTGTTAATGTGGTACTGCTAGTCAACGGTGAGCCTCCTGGGTTCCTCTTATGCTGCCTTTGCTCCTTTGTTAATACCCGCACTTTGAAATGAATGCTGGAGTGTGTGAGGTATGTTTAAATTGGACCAAAACCCAGGATTTTTCCTATCCTGGGTTTTGGTCCGTTCCCTGAGGGCACCCCAATCGGGGGTGCACTGCTGTGTGAAACCCCCCAGATCCCCGTACCCAGCTCACCTCTTCCTGGTCCCACTGCGTGTCTAAGAGCAGCGGCTCTGACGGAAGCATCCTCCGCTTTGTTAATGGCCGACACGGGGACGCTCCTGGTTAGAGGGAGGCGGAGGATGTGACCGTCAGAGCTGCTGCTCTTATCCTATCCTGGGGGGTTTTACACAGCAGGGCACCCCTGGACCCTGGGGAAAGGACGAAAGCCCAGGATAGTCAAAACTATTTACTATCCTGGGTTTTTAGTCCACTTTAAACACTTTTATTTGCAAAACTAGGTACTATAAAATTAAAATAAAAGATGTTTTAGATAAGTCCAAAATGGATAAGTAAAGAAAAGTCCTCCTCATTGCCGTCTTCAGGGTGCTGAGTGGGCATGCGCCCTTGCTTGTCATTGGTCCTGGATGACTTTTTTGGCTCAAGGGTTGATGGGAAATGTAGTTCTTCATATGTGTTATAGAGCCATGATTAGCCGGCTTGCCGACATACGCTTTCAGGGGGATATTTACAGTATTTCAATGTTTGGAAGTTCTTCACTCGATGATTTCACAATGTATCTAGGCTTAAGCAAAGTTATTATTGGTAGTAAAGGAAAGCATAAAAAATTAAAAATAAGGGAAAATGAATTTTATTCTTACAATAGCATTCCTGGCTCTACAACACATATGAAGAGCTACATTTCCCATCAACCCTTGAGCCAAAAAAAAGGCATCCAGGACCAATAACGAGCAAGAGAGGGCGTATGCCCACTCAGCACCTCGAAGATGGCAAGCAGAGCCGAAACACGCATCGGGCTGTCAGCAGCGTATGGAGCACAGCTGACCAACGTTACTTTTTAAACTAAAAGGAGGACTTTTCTTATCGAAAATGTCTTTATTTTAAATTTTAAAGCACCTAGTTTAACTAATAAATGTGTTTAAAAATACCCCACACACTCCAGCATTCATTTCAAAGTGTGGGTATTAACACAGGAGCTACATAAGAGGAAACCAGGAGGCTAACCATTCACCAGCAGTACCACAACAGAGTTTGAGCATTGTTACTTCAGAGGCCTGGGGTAGGTTACGGACCCCCGGGCCGCAGCAGTAAGTGGCACTCTTAAAACGGACCAAAACCCACTGAATTTGTGAAATACATTTTATCAAAGCCCCTGCCGATACTCCCTTCTTAGCGCGCAGAACTAGAAATGGATATTTTGGCTTTTTGAATTGTCCTGGAACACTGAGTTTTTTGCTGTTCCTCTCTGTAAGATGAGAGGTGATCAGTCATTGCATAGGCATGGCAATGACATCATTACTACACACAACAGTGGCAATGAATGGAGGAGTTGGAGCTTTACAGCTAAAACAGGCGCCATTATCTGGGATTAGAGCGAAGCAGGAGCATTAAAAATATGCAAAAGTTACTCTTCATAGGGGGAGCAATTGAGGGGATGCTTGTTAAAAATGTGGGTTTTGGTCCGCTTTAATTATTACATTTGCTGAGTGACACTAGTATTTAATTTTGTTCTTTGAATATTGAATATTTCGTTTGACCTGTGAATTCAAGCCGAGCCCAGAGCAGTACATCTTTTCAGAAGGTTCTTCTAAATCCCAGCTAAAAAAATAATTTTTCTGGGACGGAACACACCTCTGATACAACCCTGAAGTGCGCCTGAACTTGGACTGCTTGTCTGGTAACATTGTTTTATAAAGACTACCAGACAGAGGGATCTGCATATTTGAGGTATAGAAATAAAATTATGAGGTGTGGCCCCTCAGCCCAGGCAGCGGCTCCAATAAATTGGACCTTTCAACGCTACTCAGTACAATTCCAATTCTGATGTATAAGCATGATCTGCATGACAATATTTTATTTGGGTTTGAATCGTGAAAGGGCAAATTTCTGCTTCACATTTAATTATGGGATTACTCGCGCCTCTCAGCTACGGGCAATGTGATCATATTATTATGCTGCCAGGGAAATATGAGGGAAAAACAGAAGGAGCTCCTATGAATCAAGCCCATTGTAGGCCTATACACTAAGGCTACACAAGACTTTCTAATGAGAATATCTGAGAATTGTGCCAAGGCTGGATTCACCATATGATCATTGCAGGCATTATGCCTAGAGGCTGTAATCACTCATTAACAGGCTTCTATTTTTCATCATGCAACAATATGAAAAACTATGGAAAAGCAGCTGTTATGGCGTGTGCTGTGTTTTCCAGTCACCTAACTCCTGGAGACCTGGACCAGGTAATTGTAGCTATCTGCATTGAAGCATTGCGTTATGCTTAAAGTGGACCAAAACCCAGGATTATCCTGCGTTTTGGTCCTTTCCCCCCTGGGGCACCCCGATCGAGGGGTGCCCTGCTGTGTGAAACCCACCAGATCGCCACAGCCAACTCACCTCTTCCCGGTCCTTTGGCACATGTGCGCCCGGTTGTCCAATCAGCATGCTCGGAGCCGCTAACACCGCGTCGTCTAAGCCTTCGTCTAATCCTAGCACACCGATGGCCACATCCCCTGCTTCCCTCTAACAGGGAACTTGCCCGCACCGGCCATTCAGAAATGCCTGGCGTAGCAGGGATGCTCCCGCGACTCACGCATGCGCCGGTAATCAAGGTAGGTGTATGGGAGGACCTGGGGGGTTTCACACAGCGGAGGAACTCAATTTTGGATGCCCCAGGGGGAGGGAATCGATTGGCCTGGTCGCAGTGGGTTTTGGTCCACTTTAGAGCGGAACAAAACCCAGGATGGCTGGCTCTGGAATCTAAAAGAGGCCACTGGCCTTACCGGATTGGGATGCCCTGCTATGTGAAACCCCCCAGATCGCCAGTATCAGCTTACCTTCCCCCGGTCCAATGGTTCATGTGCAGGCTCTGGTTCAATCAGAACTGTTTGCTGTTCCCATGTCATTCGTGAAATGACTCTGTTTACAGTGTGGAACGGCCGCATCCCCAGCATCTTGGGGCTGTGCGCAGGCTTCTGCCCAAGCCATTTAGATAGACTTTTACTGCTGGGGATGCATCTGCCTGCACTCCACATTGAAGAACATCAGAGTCATTTGCCAAATGATATTGGACGAGAACCTGCACATACGCTATTGGATGATGAAGAGGTTAAGTTTTTCAGGATGTTCTGGGGGGTTTTACACAGTGGGGCATGAAACAAAACACTGGATAGTACAAATCCTGGGTTGTTCCACTTTAAGGCATAAAAAACACTTCTCTAGCGCTCCACATTCTAGTCAGTGACAGACATTTGCCGAATGACATAATCTCAGCAGACAGCTTTCATTGGACCAGAGCCATTGGAACAAGGAAGAGGTGAGTAAGAAGCAGCATTTGTTCATTAATTGTTTTCTAATAAATCTGCTTTATGTTCTAAGTAGCCCTATTGCTTATATAACAGCTAATAAAATGGCTGATTTTTCTAACAGTACACGTGCTCTTACTAATTATTGGCCATATTGGGAATGGGAGTCATGCTCACCACCCAGCCGTGTGACAGAGGCCTGGCCTATCATTGGCCTGGATCATTCAGCTACCAACCAGCTCAAGCTTTGGCCAGGCCACTAGGGGGCAGTAATAACCTGTTACATTGGATCCACATGCCTATCTCTATCAGCATGATTTCTGTTCTGTTTCTGAGGCTCATCAATTGACAAGCGTTATCCACAACTGCCATTGATGAAGGTGGATCGAAACTTGTACAAGTCTGCCATCTTGTGGGCTAGCTACACATTGCATCTATATGGGCAATGCTAGCCTAATAGAATGAATATATGGTAACCTATGTATTGCTATCTATGATAAGTTTTTTTAATTTGTATCTATGGCCACAGAGCCCAAGGCAGAATAATGAAGGGGGCGCAAGGGGAGCATGCCCTGAGGCCTCCACCACTTGCCCTGCAAAGGGGGCCTGCACTTGAGTTATGGTTTGGTCTAGGAAGCTTCTCAGTCCTTAGTTTGATGGGCCGCAAGCTATCTGCAGCAGTGGAGGCCAAAGCCACCACAGGGCAGGGCAGGGAGTCTAGAGCAGCAAAACCATCAGAAACCCTACAGTGATGCGTGTTGAGCTGTCAATTGGCGGCCGCTCACTGCACATAAGCCACCAAACACAGTCACTGGCAGCTCAATGTAGAGGTCTGATTTCTGCTGGACCACTACACCCCCCACCCAGAATGGCAATGCAGGAGTTCCTGAGCTGCACGCACCGGCACAAGGGACTCGATCTGATGTTCCAGTAAGTAGGTGGGTGCCAGACAACCACCATTTAGTTACTTGGCTGGACTATTATTTTAAAGGGAAAAAAATTCTGCATGTGGGGCCTCCACCACAATTAAAGTGGACCAAAACCCACCGCGAATCTATAAGATTTCCTCCCGATTTTGTACCCCCCTTTCACAGTCATTCACTTACTTTGCTTTCCGGTCCAACGGCTCATACGCAAGCCGTGGCCACATCCCCGCTATCCCTCTAGCAGGGTGCGTGCCCACGCCAGGCATTTGTGAATGGTCAGCCCAGGCAAGCTCCCTGTTAGAGGGAAGGGGGAGATGCGCCCGCCAGTGTGCTCAGAGCCACTGGTCTTAGACAAAAGCTTAGACGACGTGACGTCATCAGCCCCGAGCAATTGGACGAGCAGCCACGCATGCGCCGTAGGACCGGGAAGAGGTGAGTTTCACTCAGAGATCTAGGGGTATCACACAGCGGGGCACCCCTGATCTGGGTGGAAAGGACCAAAACCCAGGATAGTCAAAATCCAAAGTCCACTTTAATCCGGCCCTGACAGAGCCTATTGACTAATAGTAAAATATTGCTTTTCAACAATACCATGATGCAAGGTCTCTGGGCCTAACGGTTCAGGGAGGCCTACTCTCATTTGGTTGGAAGTGAACATGTTAAAAACCTCCCACTGACCAGAGCTCAATATTTATGTTCATTGGTGGTGGCCTGTCATTTTCCTGCCGCTATATAACAACCAGTTATTCCAATACAAATGTACACATGGACACATTTACTGAAAATAAAACCACTATATGAAGAAGTCTAGTGGAGACGTTCACTAGGAAGGAAGGCATTGAAGGCTCTCCTGAAGTTGCCCTCAAAAACAATCTAGCAAGTCAGCAGAAAACAATGGATCACTAGGGCAGTGGTAGCGACGCAAATTACCAAGTGGCAATTGCGCCATCTAGTGGCCGTCACCACTTACTGTATATGAGTGTTTTAACAAACTTTCTTTTATGCTTTAAAGTGGACCAAACCCCAGGATTTTGACTATCCTGGGTTCTGGTCCTTTCCAGATCAGGGGTGCCCCGCTGTGTGAACCTCCCAGATCGCTGAGCGCAACTCACCTCTTCCCGGTCCTGCGCCGCATGCACGGCTGCCCGTCCAGTCAGTGCGCTCAGAGCCGCTGACGTCACGCCGTCTAAGCCAGCATCTAAGGCCAGCAACTCTGAGCGCGCTGGTGGCCACATCCCCCGTTTCCCTCTAACAGGAAGCATGCCCGTGTCGGCCATTCACAAATGCCTGGCAGGGGCATTAGCCCTGCTAGAGGGATAGCCGGAATGTGGCCATGGCTCGCACATATGCCGTTGGACCAGGAAGAAAGGTAAGTGAATGGGGTGACCTGAGCAGTTTCACACCGCGGGGCAACCTAAATCAGGATTTCCTGGGGTATTAGAGGAACTTCAGTTACTGGAGCATATAACTTTTTAAAAGGAAAAAGAAAGACCTATTGGAAGCCCTAGTTTACTCTGCAGTTGCTCCTTTCTTTGGAGAAGGCAGCAGCTGTCGCAGTGTGTACTGTGTTTTCCAGCCCCTTATCTCCTGGAGACTTGGCCTGGACTAGGTTAGTGTATTCAACCATCTGAATATAAGGATTGTATTATGCTTAAACTGGACCAACAGCCTGGCACAGTTGGAAAAGAAAGGCAGCGTCCATTTTGGATCTTCTTCTCCCAACTAACATAACTGAAATTCACAGTAACAGGAAGCCCAGCACAACTTCCTGTTTGCAGGTGGCCTGCAAGCCCATGAGCGGCCATCTTGTTTTTAAAATTTATCACAGCAGGTGTTAGAAAAAGGTAAATTAATTTTTATGTACAGCAATCTAAATTTCCCCGGGGAGGGATGCATGTGAGCACCGTTTGTTGTGTTAATCTGATTTAATTAATTTTTGACTGTTTGTCCGCATTAAACCTGGTTCAACACCCTTACAAGAAACAGTTCTCATATGAATCCCCCTCCAGGGCAATTCAGGTTGCTGCACATAAAAATGTATTTACCTTTTTGTAAGTCCTACCATGGTCGATTTAACTCCCAAAAGGGCGTCCTACTGAAATGCAGGCAGCCTGCAAAGAGAAAGTGCTGCTGGGTTTCCTGATGCTGTGCACTGTGGGATATGTCAGATGAATTCAGGCCGCAGCATGACTGGGATGCTGGGAAAGAAAACTCCAAAATGGCACCAGGAAAACATCTGTGAGGCCACGTTTCAGCTTGATTTAGTATCATTCATGCAGATAGTGGAGTTTTTTTTTGTTGAACTGTGATAGGCTGCTCCAGTTTAAGGCAGTAAAAATACAATTCTGTGATTACTCACCTGTAGAATTGGTATTATGAGTATACAGTACGTCCTGCTCCAGATAGATTACTTACACTCGGGTACTAATCCGCCAGATGGCGCTGGACTGCAGAGGCATCGAAAATAGGCTCCTCCCGGCCCCTCAAATACCCAGGGACCTCCCACAAATCCCCAGCATTGAAAAGCAGTTAACGAGAAGCCGGGAGAATTAAAAACAAACCCAAACTGGTAACTATAACAATGATAACAATCACCATACAGGGGATCCAAGATAATGCAAAACCAAGGGTGGGGTGGAGCAGGACGTACTGTATACTCATAATAACAATTCTACAGGTGAGTAATCACAGAATTGTATTATTCTTAGTATACAGTATGTCCTGCTCCAGATAGATTACTTACACTTGGGACATCCAATAGCAGTGTCCATAAAGTAGGGTGGGATACCCAAAGGTAACAGCAGACAGGTCATATTACTGCCGCCTGCAGAACCTTTCGGCCAAAAGCAGCATCAGCTGAGGCCCTAACATCAACCTTGTAAAACTTTGAAAAGGTATGAACAGAAGACCAAGTAGCGGCCTTGCAAACTTGTTCACAGAAGCCTGGTGCTGGAAGGCCCAAGAGGCACCAATAGCACGAGTAGAATGAGCAGTAAGGCGGAAGGGAAGATTCTTCCCCTTAGCAGAGTAGGCCTGAAACACAGCCTGACGGATCCATTTGCTGATAGTAGACTTGGCAGGAGCCAAACCCTTCCTAGGACCAGAAGGGACCACAAAAAGAGCATCAGTTTTCCTGTAAGGTGAAGTAGCCACCAGATAGTACTTCAGACACCTAACCACATCCAAAGAATGCAAGACCCTCTCCTTAGCATTACTAGGACTAGGGCACAATGAAGGAAGAACAATGTCCTGATTCAAATGAAAGGCAGACACTACCTTAGGAGGCAGAAAGTCTGGCTTGAAGCGGAACACCACCTTGTCCTGGTGTCTCTCATAGTAGGGGGGCTGGATGGAGAGCACCGCCAACTCAGACACACGTCTAACAGAGGTGATAGCCACCAAAAAGACAACTTTGAGAGTAAGAATGGCCAGGGCAGCATCCTGCACAGGTTCAAAGGGAGCACCATGCAAGGCTGACAAGACCAAGTTCAAATCCCAAACAGGCATCATAGGCTTACGTGGGGGACGCACATGAGTGACCTCCCTGAAAAAAGGTCCTGATCAGAGGGTGCTGAGCAAAGGACTTCTGGAAGAAAACAGCCAGGGCAGAAACCTGACCCTTCAGAGTACTGAGTTGGAGCCCCATCTCCAACCCATGCTGCAGGAACTCCAGGATCCTGGGAATAGAGAACACACGACAGGTAAGAGACTTAGAGGCCGATTCATTAATAGCGCCAGGTAGCGACAGATGAGCGACTGTAGCGTGATTTTTACAGCGCCAGCCAGTATTCGCTGTGCTTGGCCGGCGTTTGCTTGATGACAGCGACTCGGTGTGCGGTAATGTTGAATACGGGCTTAGGGGTCGCTGTTTCACAGGTTCAGCGTTGTATGTGAGCGCCTGACAACGAATGGCCAGAGCGAACGGCTTGCTTCATATTCATTAAAAAATCACGCTCCGAATTTGATGGCGCTGTCCATTCCTTGTTTAAACCCCAGTGCGCTGGCGGCGATGGGTGTTAACTAGTTTTTAACCCCTAAACAACCATATTTTTTGATTGTAACATTATACATGTTTTTAGATTCATTTTGTAATGTGAATACATTAATATCAGACCTGTAAGATCAATTCTGCACAAATTTTTTTTTTTTTTTTTTTTTACTTAAAAATAAATCCTAACATTGCAGAAGTGGTCTCCAAATTTTTGACATAAAAAAAAAAAAAAAAAATTAATACCAATTAATTATGATAAATTATAGATTGCTCCATTGAAATGCATTGCACATCGCCAGGGAGCGACAGCTCATACCTGGCGCTGTGAGGGAATTTGCAGCGGCGCTGTTCGGTCCAGGCGGCTTCATGATGAATCCCGCGCTAGCCGTCGCTCTCGCCGGCGCTAGCCTCATTTAGCTTGATAAATGCGTCATTGTGAGCGCCGCCGGGCGTACCTGAGTCGGTAGTCGCCGTTAGCTGGCGGTACCTGACGCTCGTCAGACACTACCTGGCGCTAGCCCGTGATAAATAAGGCCCTTAGACTCGAACCAGTCAATGTAGGCACTCCAAACCCTGTAATAAATGGAAGAAGAAGACTTCTTCCTGCCCTTTATCATGGTATCAACAACAGAGGTAGACAGCCCCTTCTCCATCAAGATGGAGGTTTCAGCAGCCAGGCCGTCAAAGCCAGAGTTTGTAAATTGGGATGGCGTAAGGGACCCTGAGTGAGCAGGTCTGGCACCCTGGGCAGAACGTACTGATCTACTGCCAGCTGCACCACGTCTACGAACCACACTCTTCTTGGCCACCAAGGGGCCACCAGAATTGCTGGCACCCCCTCCAAAGCAATCTTGCGCAGAACCCTGACCAGCAGGGGGAATGGAGGAAAGACATACAGGAGCTGAAAGTCCTGCCATGACATTGCTAGGGCATCCGTGGCCAAGGCCACAGGATCCTGGGACAGGGAGACAAAGGCCGGGAGCTTGTGATTGTGATGGGACGCAAACAGATCCACATCTGGTTGGCCCCAACGGTGACATAGAGATTGAAACACCCTGTTGCAGAGGGACCATTCTTCCTGGCGAGAGGTCCCCCTGCTCAGAGAGTCTGCCTACAGATTTTCCACCCCTGGGATGTACACCGCTGATATGCAGGGAACATTGGCCTCTGCCCAGGTCAGGATCAGAGACACTTCCTGGAGGGCCCTCCTGCTCTGGGTCCCTCCCTGATGATTGATGTAGGCAACTGCCGTCTGGTTGTCCGAGCGCACCTGAACAGGCAGGCCCCGAAGGTGATGAGTCAACTGAGGCAGAACCAACCTGATCGCCCGCAGTTCCAAGACGTTGATAGGTGTGTGGGCCTCCTGAGGGCCCCACCTCCCTTGGAACTGCAGGGACTTCCAGAAAACCCCCCCAACCTGACAGACTGGCATCCGTGGTGATCGTCTCCCAGGAGGGGGTCAGAAAGGATCTGCCCCCCCAACAGGTTCCTGGAGTCCAGCCACCACGAGAGGGACCGCCTGACCAGGGGGGAAAGCGCAAAGACCCGGTCCAGGGACGCAGGGTCCTTGTCCCATACTGACAAGAGGTGGAGTTGCAGAGGCATCAAGTGGAACTGAGCATAAGGGACCGCCTCGAGGCATGCCACCATCAGGCCCACCAGCTGCATTCCCTGTATCCAGATTCATTCCCAGGAATGAAGTCATCAAGGAGGGAGACAGAGAAGACTTGGGATGGTTGATCACCCAGCCAAATGGCTCCAGGGTGGACACTACCAGCTGAGTATCCAACTCTGCCTGATGTAGATACTGGAAAGTGATGAGAATGTCGTCTAGGTAGGGAAGCACGCGGATGCCTTGAGACCTGAGCAGAGACATCACTCCTGCCAGCACCTTGGTGAACACTCTGGGAGCTGGAGGCCAAAGGGCAATGCCACAAATTGGTAGTGTTGATCCTCCAGAGCAAACCTGAAGAACCTTTGATGACCTGGAAACACAGGAATATGAAGGTAAGCATCTTTGATGTCCACAGACGTCATGAAATCCCCTGGGCGCAGGGAACTAAATACAGAGCGCAGAGTTTCAATGCGAAAGCGCCTGCACCTGACAAATTTGTTTAGGATCTTCAAGTCCAGGATGGGCCTGACTGACCCATCTTTTTTGGGCACAGTGAAGAGGTTACAAAAGTCTTAAAGCACTCACAGCACTCAAACCAGTTAGCTTGCTGACCAGCCTACAATCTGTCTCTAAACTAGGTTAAAAACAGGGGGCTCGGTCACACACATCTGCAGAAGTATGCTTAAGCTGCACCACCGGCGCCAAGGTGCCCGGTGGTGCAGCTTAAGCATACTTCTGCAGATGTGTGTGACCGAGCCCCCTGTTTTTAACCTAGTTTAGAGACAGATTGTAGGCTGGTCAGCAAGCTAACTGGTTTGAGTGCTGTGGCCCCTTTAAGACTTTTGTATTCTAATTGCCCTGCTAATGTGCACCTCCCTGGTTAGTTATAAAATGGTCTGAGCGGCTGCCACCCCCCCTTTTGTTTCACAGTGAAGAGGTTGGAATAGAAGCCCTTGCCCCTTTCTCTTAAAGGGACCTTGCAGATGACCTCCGGCTCCAGAAAGCTTTGCACCGCCTGCACTAGATCCTGAGCTGACACAGGGTCCTGAGAATTCCTGAGAGAATTCCTGAGTCCTGAGAATTCCGGGATACCATTTAGGATGAAGCAGGACATTGAAGCAGGAAGCCCGGTCAGTGGTAGGCTAGAGGTGGAAAAGATCAAGGACACACTAAAATACAATACCAACAACATCCACATGATGTGTACCAATGCTCGCAGCTTGGGCAACAAGCTCTGTGAATTAATGGCTATCATATCCAGGGATGAATTGGCTCTTGTTGCAATAACAGAGACTTGGTTCAAGGATCACAATGACTGGGAGATAGCCATACCTGGTTACACATTGTACAGAAAAGACAGATTGGATAGAAAGGGCGGTGGAGTAGCCATTTATGTCAAGACTACCCTTCAATCAACAATAATTCAGCACACATATAATGAACTAGAAACTCTCTGGGTTACCATGCAGACTAAGGAGGGAGCTGTGGTCAGAATTGGTGTGATATATAGGCCCCCTGGACAATCTGAGGATCTAGATAACCTGTTAATAGATGAAATCAGTGGAATGGCAGAGAAGGGGGACATTGTCATTACAGGTGACTTCAACATGCCTGATGTGGACTGGAATATCCCAAATGCATCGACATGCAAGAGCAGGACTATATTAGAGGCACTTAATGGAGTGTCTCTAAAACAACTTGTGACATTGCCAACTAGAGGAGATAACATTCTGGACTTAGTTCTGACCAATGGGGATCTGGTGTCCGAGGTCAGGGTTGAAGAAAAGTGACCATCAATGCTTATGGTTCAGAATAAAAACAGACATTGTGCAATCACACACCAGAACCAAAGTGCTAGACTTTAGGAAGACAAACTTCAAGGAAATGGCGGAGTAGCAGAAGTGGGTGCCCAGTGGTCACTATTAAAAATGGCCATCTTAAAGGCAACTAAGCAATATGTGAAACAAACTAGCAAGAATAAAAGGAAGAAGAAACCATTATGGTTTACTAGGGAAGTCAGCACTATCATAAAAGATAAGAAGTCTGCCTATAAGAAGTATAAAGTAAGTGGAAGTGTAGCTGACAGAGAGGCATATAAAATTAAACAGAGGGAAGCAAAACTAATTATAAGGACTGCTAAAGGGCAAAAGGAGGAAGAAATGGCCAAATCTATGAAGAGGGGAGATAAAACCTTTTTTCGATATATTGGTGACAGAAAGAAGAAAAACAATGCAGTCTCAAAAATTAGAAATAGGGAAAATAAATATATTGACTGAGATAAGGCTGTGGCTGACCATCTGAATAGCTACTTTTGTTCTGTATTTTCAGATAGTAGCAGGCATTGCCATAGCACAGCATCCAGCTGGGAGGGCACAGCTCCGGAGTTTCTGGAGGCGGATGCCTTAGCCGAGCTGGCACAGCTAAAGGTAAGTAAGGTGATGGGTCCAGATGGAATCCACCCCAGAGTTCTAAGGGAACTTAGATTTGTGATTGCAGCCCCTCTGACTGATTTACTTAACCATTCCCTTTCAACTGGTGAGGTTCCAGATGATTGGAGAATGGCCAATATCGTACCAATCCATAAAAAGGGGAGTAGAGAAGAAGCCAGTAATTACAGGCCAGTTAGTTTAACATCTATAGTGGTCAAAGTAATGGAAACACTCTTAAAAAAACAGATAATTTCCCATCTAAAAATTAATGACCTATTGGACCCAAAACAGCACGGCTTTACTGAGGGCAGATCATGTCAGACCAATCTTATTGATTTATTTGACAATGTCACTAAAGTGTTAGATGAAGGAGGTGCTGTGGATATCGCCTATCTGGATTTTAGCAAAGCCTTTGACACTGTACCACATAAGGAGCTCATAGATAAGTTATTGAAGGTAGGACTCAATCCCTGGATAGTTCAGTGGATTTCCAGTTGGCTGAGGGATCGGTATCAGAGCGTTGTTGTAAATGGTGTGCAATCTGAACAAAGGCGAGTTACAAGTGGTGTGCCGCAGGGCTCTGTCCTGGGCCCCATTCTTTTTAATATATTTGTAAGTGACATAGGAGAAGGCTTGGTAGGAAAAGTTTGTCTGTTTGCTGATGATACAAAGGTTAGTAATAGGGTGGATATTCCTGGAGGTGTCTGCAACATGGAAAATGATTTAGCTTTACTGGATAGATGGTCAAAACTGTGGAAACTAGAGTTTAATGTCTCTAAATGTAAAATCATGCACTTGGCATAATTGCTGCCACGGCTCCGATATAGCCTCCTTCCCATACCTCAGAGATAAGTTTGGTCTCCTGCCAAAAGACCTCTTTGGATACCTCCAGGTACATCACTTCATAAAGTCTATTGTGAAAAATGCCCCAAAACTTGATGATTACACTTGTTTTGAACATCGTTGTCTGCACAATCCGAGAGACAAAGGCGCCATTGCTAGCTTATACCACTCACTTTGCAAGAACTTAGATGGCGCCACTCCAACATATAGGAAAAAATGGGAACTCGACTTGGGAGAAGAAAGAGACCTTGAAGCCTGGGATAAGATGTGGCGGACTTCATTTGGCAAACAAGCCTCAGTGCAGGCGATAGAAGTTAACCTGAAGGTAGCTTTGCGCTGGTACTTAGTCCCCACGCAATTGGCACACGTGGTAGCGGGGGCACAGAATAAATGCTTTCGCGGCTGCAACGAGCCAGGCTCAAACGGCCACATTTGGTGGAGCTGTGGGGTAACTAGAAACTTCTGGGATAAGATTCAAACCTTGCTATGTAAGATCTTTGATACAAATATCGTTTTAGACCCCTGGGTTGCTTTGTTAAATGAACCCCTAGTAGGAACCTCGGTCAGACAAAGACAACTGTTGTACCATACCCTTACCTGTGCTAAGTTAGTCATTGCTAAGACATGGAAGACCTCCTCACTAAGTTTTACAGAATTCAAAAACAGGGTTAATAACACACTAGCTATGGAAAAACTATCAGCTATCCATGAAGACAGACTGGAGGAGTTCCGAGAAGTGTGGACTCCTTGGATCAGGGAGGTCTTTCCTAGTACATTCGACTGGGACCTTTTAAGCATTTAGGCACTGGTATACTTTAAAAAGTTATAATAGACACCAGATTCACACCCTTCCCTCCTTTCCTACTATCCTTCCCCATCCCCTTCCTCACTTTCTGCTGAGCTCTTCTTTTGGCTCTTTGGAACGTGGTTGATCTATTTATGATTTATTTACGTTAACATATTCGGGAGACGCCCTGGCCAGTGTGTGGACTATGACTTGATGTAAGTCTGTAACGCGGGCCGGATCGCTCCCTGAATGCCAATCTCGTTGTGATAATCACTTTAAGCAAGAGAAGTCGCTCTGATTTATCCGCTAATTTTTGTTATAGTTACTTTTGTGGTAATATCCTGGAATGTTTTATTTCCTCGTTGCATATTTACATGTCTTGTAAGTACCATTTTCTGTTACTTCTGTGTACTTCAATAAAAATCATTGAATGAAAATCATGCACTTGGGTAGAAGGAATCTCTGCTCTGAGTACCGTATGGGCAGCACTGTGTTAGCCAGGACCTCGGAGGAGAGAGATTTAGGGGTACTGATTACTGATAGCTGCAAGATGAGTGGACAGTGTAGCCAGGCAGTGGGAAAAGCAAGCAGGATGCTCGGCTGCATAGCTCGAGGCATCACCAGTAGGAAGAGGGAGGTTGTGATGCCGCTGTATAGAGCCCTGGTAAGGCCACAGCTAGAATACTGTGTGCAGTTCTGGAGACCTTACCTGCAAAAAGACATTATTCAAATAGAACGTGTCCAAAGGCAGGCAACGAAAATGGTGGAAGGACTTAAACGTAAAACTTATCAGGAGAGACTTAAAGAACTTAATTTGTACAGTCTGGAGGAAAGAAGGGAGAGGGGGGACATGATTGAGACCAGGATTGAATAAGGTTCAGGAGGGAAGTGTTTTTAAGAAGAAACTTAACGATAGAACAAGGGGGCACAACCTGAAGCTAGTCGGGGGGAAGATCAGGAGCAATGTTAGAAAATATTATTTTACATAAAGAGTAGTAGATGCTTGGAACAAACTTCCAGCAGAGGTAGTTGAAAAATCAACTGTCACTGAATTTAAACATGCCTGGGATAAGCACACATCTATCCTAAGATAAAGAGTACATACAGTATACACATAAGGACAGACTAGATGGACCGTATGGTCTCCTTCTGCCGTCAACCTTCTATGTTTCTGTGTTTCTATGATGAACCTTGGGGGGGGGGGGGGGGGCAGCAAACTATCTTGTAACCGGAGGACACTACCTCCTGAATCCACCGTTCTGAGACATGAAGCCGTCCCCCCCACCCGGATGGGTGAGGGCGCCCCTTCATGCCTGAGGGGGCTTGGGAGAGGACTTAAGCTTGGAGCCCCAGGAGGAGCCAGGGCGTCCACGGCCTCTGCCCCTACCCCAGAAGTCTCCTCGGGCCCCAGTAAAGAAAACCCCCCTCCCTTGTCTAGCACCACGGTAGGTGGAGGAAAAGGAGCCCTGACCCCGAAAGGCCGAGACTGCCGCCTGCGCTGGGGTAACCTGACTCCCTTAGCAAACAGGTCCAGGCGGTCCCCAAACAGGCGCAGTCCTTTAAAGGGAAAACCAGTGAGGACTTTCTTGGCAGCGTTGTCAACAGCCCACTGGCGCAGCCAAACCGAGCGGCGTATAGCCACCACAAGGGCAGAGGTTCTGCCACACATTCTAATGGTGTCATCCAAGGCAGAGAGGACATAGGTCTCAAAAACATCACAACTAGAGAGTGCATTAAACTCCTCCCTAGACACATCATCAGGGACACCATCAAGGATACTTCTGAGCAGGGTCCTAATAGCCACAGCCGTAATGGCAGAGGCACAGACCAGGCACAGCGCCGTCCCCACACACACAAAGGCATCGGACGCCAGCTGATCAATGCGCCGGTCCTCAGCATCCCGCAGGGTAGTAGAGTCAGGGGAGTGCATGACAGAGGTGTTAGATAACCCTAGGACCGGGGCATCCACTTCAGGAGGGGATGACCAACACTTCACCACATCAGCAGGAAAGGGATACTTCCTATCCCAACTCTTAGGTACACGGGGAAGCCTGCTGGGGCGCTCCCATTCCTTGAGCACAAGGTTATGAAAATGGGCTTGCTCAGGAAATTCCAAGCGTGACTTAGCAGTATGGAACAGTTCCCCCTGTTGCCACAACAGAGGGAGAAATAGACAGAACCTCAAAAATCTGAGACAACAGTCTATCAGTATCATCTGGGGCCCAGGGGTCAGAGCCAGAATCGTCATGACCCCTGGGCCTCTCATCAGATGACCAGTCAGAGAATAGCTCCCCTTCCTCCAAAGAGGTATAGCCAGACAGTTCCAAAAACTCATCAGCTTCCATAGGGAAATAAGTGACATCAGGCGTTAAGTGCCGCTTTTTTTGGCCTTAAACGCCAAGGTATTAGCAATCAACTTCTCAACACTAGCCAGTCTGGAAGACACATCAGGCTGAGAATCCCCACTTGTATGCAACTCAGTGGGAGTGAGATTTAAAGCGGACCTTCACTCTGAATAAGAGTCTATCTTATATGTTTCCCACACCCTGTATATACAGATTGTCCACATTAAAAATCATCCTACCTGCATCTACTGCATGTTATGAGCCTTTAAACATTCAAGATGGCGGCTTATGGAAGCCGCCATCTTATCAGGCAGCCTGCAAACAGGAAGTGCCTCCTGACTGTGCTGCTCCGCATTCTGGGACTGCTGACCGTTACCTGAACCCAGCTCTGCTCTGTCTGAGCAAAGCACAGCTATAACCCGCCCCCCTTTACCTTATCCCACTCTCCTCTCCTCAGTAAGTGTGATGTTTCTGAGTCAAGATGGCGGTGCCCGTATCCTAAATTCCTGAACAGAGTTGCAGCCCAGTGGGGGAAAGTATAATAAGTTAGTGACTAAAAACGTAAAATATATTAATTTTAGAACTGTTTTTTAAGAGTTTGGGCTTTTCATTAAATCACGCTGAAGGTCCGGTTTAAGCTTGGGGGAGTAGGTGAAGCCATACGAGGCGCAGGCCCAGTCACTGGAAAACCAGGCTGCAGCGCAAGCACCTGCTGGGCGCAAGGTACACAGACCTGCACATTGTCAGCGCTAATAGGGGACACCCCACAAGCTACACACAGCCGGGCTTGTCCCGAAGGAACCCCGAGCGCATTATCCTGAGACGCCTCCATATGGTGATTATAGCGGCACAATAGGCCGATAGGGATTGACGCTATAAAAGCAACCCGGGATGCCCCAATAACCCGCTAAGGAAGCGGGAGTAATTATCACTAGGCCTCACAAGTTAATTAACTAAATAGAGAGAGTAGGGCCAGGAGAAGCCAAGAGGGTTCGGCTTGTCTGAAATACATAAGCAAAGGGGAGCCGTAAGTGACATGTAAATGACAACGGTAAATAAAGCCGCCCGCGAGGGCACTCACCGACCGCGGTAGGTAGATGCCCGTCACGTAGCAGTAGAACCAAGAAAAAAATGGCGCGGGGTATACCTCGAGGGGCGGCCACAGGGACAGTGACGCGGAACGCGCCAAAAGCCAGCCCCGCCCCAAAGAGCGCGAAGCCGTACACGTGACAAGCAGCCAATAATGGCGCACCAGCGCCTGAGGTAAAGCCGCCGCCAAGCGTGGAACACAGTGGATGCGCGCGCGGGGGCAAATTTAAGAAAGACAATCAGTGCAACCAAATCAGCGCGGCGACTGACACCAATCATAATAACATAATACAGTGAAGCACAAAGCCAATGCACATACACCCCCCCCTCCCCCGAGGGCTACAAGGCAGAGCGAGGGAGGACAGCGGCCACTTAACAGGACCCACCGATAGACAGGGGCAAGGGGCAATAGTGCGGGAGGGGCATCCCATAGAGGCTCACCATATGCTTGTACCGCCTACCCTTTGGTGGGGGATTGCGGTGGAGCAGCGCTCCTAAGCACCTGACAGTGGTGCTGCCTACCCTCACCCGACCAGCGCAGCCAAGGCTGGGAGGCAAATTACTGATAGAATGGGTGGGAATAGTCCTACAGGGCCGCAGGCTAATAGCCCCGCTCACCTGCGAGAAGAGAGAGCCATCTTCTTGTCTTTCGCAGTCCAGACTGCAGAGAAGATCTGGGGATTGTGGGAGGTCCCTTGGTATTTGAGGGGCCGGGAGGAGCCTATTTTCGATGTCTCTGCAGTCCAGCGCCATCTGGAGGAGTAATACCCAAGTGTAAGAAATCTATCTGGAGCAGGACGTACTGTATACTAAGAAGACACCTCCCTTTTCCTCCCCCTTCCAGAACTACATTTAGCTATACTCACCTGCTGGTTCAGCCTTGCTTTCCTTCGGAAGTGGGACCAGAGGTTGCAGGAGCAGTATGCAGTGGCTTCTAGTCCTAGTATAGCTAACTGCAATTCTTTGGGGGACCAACAACTCTATCAACTGATAAAGCCCCCATCCAGCTGCACAGTTGGTTACACTCTCCTGGTCTTCACAAAAATTGAATTAATTTGAATTTGGGGCCCCATTTTGGGTGCACCGATATGGTGTCCCCGGCCCTCTCACACTGTCCACCCTCCAGTGGAGTGTGAGCATTAAAAATGCCTAGGACAGTATGAACCTTAAACCGGACCAACAGTGAGCCTAGCACAGTTGGAAAAGAAAATTCCCCAAAACTCCATTGCCCCATCTGCATGCATGATACTGAATCATTGTCAGCACTTACATTTGCTCCTGCATCCACTTAAAGCTAAAACGCAGCCTCACTGATTTTCTAGTGGTAGCGGCCATTTTGGAGCTTCCTTTCCCAGCATCTTAGCAATGCTGCTGCCTGGATTTAACTGACATAACTGACAATGTACAGTAACAGGAAAACCAGTAGCATTTCCAGTTTGCAGATGGCCTGCAACTCCAGGAGATGCCATTTTGTTTTTAAAATTCACCACAGCAGGAGAAAAAGTAAAATCATTTTTATGTGCAGCAATCTGAATTGTACTGGTGAGATACATATGAGCACTGTTTCTTGTACAGTTGTTGGTCTGGTTTAAATTTGGCCCAAGCCAGCTTCATCATCACTATTAAAGTGGACCAACACCCAGGGGGGATCGGCCCGGGAATCTATAAGATTCCAGAACCGATCAGATCCCTCCCCGCGAGGCATCCGAAATCGGGATGTCCCGCAGGGAGGAACCCCCCAGGAGGCCCACAATCCTTACCTTACCGGTGATCCAACGGCGCATGCGCGAGACGCGGCCGCGTCTCTCGCTTCCCTCTAGCAGGGCGCGCTCCCGCGCCAGCCGTCTTGTGAATGGCCGGCGCAGGCGCGCTCCCTGTTAGAGGGAAGCGAGAGACGCAGCCAATGACAGCGCTCTGGTATGCGCGTCCAAGCGGCTTTGGACGCGTATACCAGAGCGGCTCTGAGCGCTGTCATTGGCCGGACGAGGTCACGTGGGAGCGGGGAGAGGTGAGTTTTTGCGGCGATCGGGGGGGTTTCACACAGCAGGGCACCCCCGATCGGGGTGCCCCACCTAAGTGGACCAACACCCAGGATAGTCAAAATCCTGGGTGTTGGTCCACTTTAAGGCCACAATCCTCAGCAGTCTCAGGGAACAGCAGTAAGTTAACAGACTTCTGCTGTCACCAGTGGTGTAGCTAAATGTGTCAGAGCCCTGATGCAAACCTTAAACGGGGCCCTGTCATGGCTCAGACATTGTAGTTCTTACTATTATTTTAAGTTAACTGGATATAACTAGACAACTAAAGACTGAAACAGAGACAAACAGTGCTTCATTTTCCATAATATGATTTTCAAGTGAGCACAAATCTGATAAATAAATTGGAGGAACGCCAATGATAGGGCCCCCCCCCCCCCCCCCCCCCGACCTTCTGGGGCCGCTGCAGTTGCACTACCTGCACCCTCTATAGTTATTCCCCTGGCTGTCACCCCAAATCCCGTAAACCTCCCATCCCGTAAATTCTTTCAGAAATAAAAAAAACAAGCCAGGGGGGATTAATTTCACATATCCACATGGTATATAATAAAATAAAACTGGCCTCTTGGCATCTACCAATTTTTTGCCTGGCTGGGAGAAACCTGGAGGTCACCAGGTGAAGAAGAATCAGGGGAACCAGAGGCTAAGTCAACAAAGGCCTTTCAGGTCTTGCAGTAATGTAAGTAAGGTGCAGTACAAGAGAATTTATAGTAAAAAATGACTATAGTTCCACATTACTAGTTAGCAGCAGGGCAGCAGAAACCAGGCTGCCCCTCTGCACATCACCGCTGTGAAAACAAGAAACCGGGCGGCCGGATACTCACCACTTCTGGGCCACCACAGGCAGCCTATCAACTATCAGCGCTGGCCCAAGTCCGAGAAGCTGCGCGGCGGGGCCGCGGATGAGGCCTGGAAGCTGTGACTATCCAGGCACCAAGTTTCTTGTTTTCACAAAGCGATGCGCATAACGTCAGGCCAAGCTTCCCCATAGTAATGCGGGAACTTTAGTAATTTTTGAATGTAGTTCCTCTTTAAAGTGGACTAAAACCCACGCTGATCGGCCCGGGAATCTGATCAATTCCCTCCCCCCAGGGAATACAAAATTGGGATGCCCCGCCGTGTGACACCCCCCAGGTCGCCCGGTTCACCGTACCGTGCTTCCCGCTCCAATGGCGCATGTGCGAGCCGCAGCTGCATCCCCACTTACCTCTAGCAGGGTGCATGCCCGCGTCAGCCATTTTGGCGCGGGCACGCTTCCTGTTAGAGGGAAGCGGGGAATGTGGCTGCCAGCGCATTTGGAGCCGCTGACTTTAGATGGCGCGACGTCAGCGGCTCCAAGCGCGCCAATTGGACGGGCAGTCACACATGCGTCGTAAGATCAGGAAGAGGTGAGTTCGGGTGATCTGGGGGGTTTGGTGCACTTTAAGTGCATTGAGATGGAAACATATAAAAGAGTTGATTCAGCACTGTTTTTTCATTTTTTTTCCTTGGTGCAATTCAGCACCAAATGTATCTGTACAAATTTAGAAAAAAAAGTTTTCTCCCCAAAAAACGCAAGTAAAAAAATATGGAGCGGAATCAACCCTATAGTGTCACAACAAGTATCTTCTAAAAAATATAAAATGATAAAACAGTACAGTAAATATTTTGCTGCATCTTATATTTATTGCTTCAGTGTGTCATCATATTTTTTTTCATCCAGCAAAACACTTATTTTTAGCATTTGAAGATGGCCTTTGATTCCAGCAGTGATTTCCTGTTTTTGAAGATGTTCTTTAGGTTATCAACATCCCAGCCGGCTGCAGGGAGGGAGAGAAGCTGTTTAGGTTAGAGAGCCCTCATTGCAGTTATGTGGCTTGGTAAGATTTCCTGGAACCTGAGCATATGACGTCGGTATTTCTTCACTGTCCTTTCTTTCATTTTTACTGCCAGCACTTCTGATTACTCACTTATTAAATGTAACAAACCTTAAACAAACTCATGGGGCTGCTGTTAGGAGTCATTCAATAGCACTGAGTGAAGCTGGATAAGGCATGTAGCCAAACCACAACAGTGCTGGTCATAAACAAAGCAATCTAAGGGGATGTTACCCTTGATATTATTGCTATCAATGTTCCTCGCTTCATAACAAGCAACGTACCAATGTCTTGTTTAAAATGGAGGCCCTGGATTAACCATATTTCTAAACCATAGCTCCCTAACTGTCCAGACACATGCCATCACTGCCTCCTGGCTTCCTTATGTTTTATCCATTTGGTTTGATAGTAGATATGGCCAGAGCCAGATTATGTAGGGGCACAAGGGGTGTGCTCCCCAGGGCCTCCACCAACCTTTGGGTTATGGACTGGTCCAGGAGGCTTTTCAGTCTTTGGTCTGTGGGGCTGCAGAGCCAGCAAAAAAGGTTTTTGCAAACCTGCAGCCAAAGACACCGCAGGGAAGGACAAAGAGTCTAGAGCAGCAAAGCCACCATCAGCAACGCTGCAGTGATGGGTGCGTGCAGACCTGTCAATCAGCAGCCACTCACTGCACATAAGCCACCAAGCACAGCTGCTGGCAGCTCAATGCAGGGAACGGTTATCTGCTGGACCAGCTGGGCGACTACACTCCCCCCCCCCCCCCCCCTGCCCAGAATGGCAAAGCAGGAGTTCTTGAGCAGCACGCACCTGCACAAGGGACTCGATCTGACGTTCCAGTAAGTAGGTGGGTGCCAGACAACCACCAACAGTTACTTCGATGGACTATTATTTTAAAGGGAAATAAAATACTGTATCTGTAGCCTGCACCAGATTTTGTGCCTAGGAGCCTCTATCACACTTAATCCGGCCCTGGAGATGGCAGCTGACACTTTGGACCTCAGTAAGCCAGCAACTGTGAATTTGGGTGTCAAAAAGGTCCCTGTGATGGTAGAGCTCATCCTCCTGGCATTTAGCGCCAAGAGGGGAAGGTTCACCCGGCTCCTTGCATCAGCAAACAGCAGTAGTGGTGTGGTCCAGCAGAGAGCAGAGTTAGGTTCTCCGAGCTTCTCCCCTCTGCAGCGGCTCATTTTGGGGTGGAAAGTAGATGCGATGGTGAGAGCAGCACCCCCCTTCTCCTCCCAGGCTTCGCTGACAGCTTGGAAGCTCCTAGCCAGGAGAGGTGCTTGGTTTCCTCACCTTCACCAGGGGGAGAGCTGCTGGCTGCCTCTGGGGTTCCACTGCTGCACCCGCCGATCATCAGGGGAAAGGGACTGTTGCTGCTGGTTGCTTGCTGCTGCTGCTGGTACTTCTGGCAGCGCTGGCCTTGGGCCATGGTTTAAGAAGGTTGGTCCCTGACTGAATCTACAGCTGTAATGGTGTAGTGTCAAATTGGGAAAATCACAATAATACCATTAGGCCCCAAATCCTTAGGCTGGTTTGACACCATCGGGGATGCGGAGTACTTTTGGGTGAGCACAACACATCGGCCTGTGATAAGCTGCCAATAGTATGCTATGGGAACTTTCACATGTAATTTGGGAAATTGCAGAGCGCTCAGAACCTCCACAAAAACCCTGCCTGCAGCACCCTGATGGCACAGTGCTCACAATCTCCCTCCATGTGAGTAGAAAGCGCAGAAGCCCTCCACACACCAACACCAGCGATTGTGGGCTGTTCAGTTGAAAGCGCAAGCCTTCTGCAATCAGACTGGTCTGAACCCAGCCTTATACTTTTTCCAAACATGGAATGTCTAGATGGAAGTTAGTACAAGTTTTGGGAGACTGAGAGGTTTCCTTTATGGCAGAAAAACTCTTGCTTTGTTCTTACTTCCACTCCCAGGAAGGCGATTATTTTGGATGGATAGATCATCCAGAGTTACCAGAATTCCCTGAAATTTCAGCAGGAAAATGATTGCCATCAGAACTTTGGTAAAACCATGGATGTCGTGGTCAGGTCCAAAGGCAAGGCCACAAGTGGCAAGGCAGTAGGATTCTCTACTGCAAATATATGGTAAGTATCCTCTAATGAGCTATACAAATTGTTACATGGAATTAGACATCCCACAGAAATATTTGAACAAATCCTGCAAAGGCAACAAAGTGATTATGGTGGGGTACCAGAAATCCTGTTAAGGAGCTGCATATTATCTAAAAAAAAAAATATATATGTATATATATATATATCCAACTGCACCCCCACGTCAAAGAAAACTTCAAGACAAGCTGCTGAAGGGGGACCACCATCTTTAAGGACCATGGGCAAGGGCCTGGATGGGGCAGCAAAGCCGAAAATCCAGATCAAGATTCCAGACAGCACAAATCGTTCACAGACACAATGACAATGCTAGGATGTCATAACTCCTGATACCTTGCATTTTAAGGATAAGGGGAGTGTCCCAATAGCACCAAAAATGAAAAGCAGATCAATACAAATACTGACCTGAAGTCCATCTACGAGGAAACTTTCCCATATTAGTAGCATTTGATTAACTAAATACTTATAGGGTCTGGTCGTTGCCCCATTACATACAAATAATAATCAACATCGACTAACAATAGCTAATGGGTGTGTTAAGAGAACACAATTTTAGACAGGTGCCACAAAAATAGATAAATGTGAGTGCCCCCTGCTGGTCAAATAAGAAATAGCACAAAGCAATGTGAAAGGACATCTACAGTACATGAAAATAAAAATTTTAATTTAATTTGCACAGCCGATTCCTCTTACTCCTCTCTCCGAAAATGGTGCATCTGTGAAGCCCTGTCATATAGCCACACCCTTATTCCCCCACCAGCCAGGCCACTTTCTGTTCTGGCCTGAATCTCACCCAGCTGTGCTATATATACTTGAATATATACCTATACATTATATATGAAATATATGTCTATATACTTTGGAAGTCCAAATGACTCTTGTGATTGATCCAGAACGGGCCCAACTCATTGCCTTCCCAAGTAAAAATTCAGTCTGAAAACATCTGAATACTGTACAGTATGAACGGTCTCAACTTTTTATCTAATCAACTTTTTCACCAGTCCTTACAGCAGATATAATCTCTATCTGAACTGTGCAATGGGATCTTCACCCTGACATACAAAATGTCATCACTCTGTACAATCCAAAGACCAACATATTAAGTTGCTGGGTCTTCAGACAGCAGTGTACTGTACTCAATGTTATCAATGTCAGAAAGCATCCTCTCCAAGTGTCCTTTCCACAGTGCAAGTAGGTGAGGTTGTCCCCTTGTCTCAGTTATCCTAAACGTTGTGCCATGGAGGCTCCTGGTTAGTGGCATTCTAAGACGACCTTCCTGCCACTGGAAAACACTGCAATTTTTTTGCACTTTTTTTCTCTCCCAGGCTTACATTAGAGATCATTTGATGTTGGTGGGTCTACCGCTATTATTCTGGTGGGGCAGCAAGGGGTGTTGGGAGGAGTCTTTTTGGATATCACCGACCAGCCCCTATCCTGGTACAAAATTGCTAGCAAAGGGTCTAGGTTCGTTATCTATGAAGGTTATAGAAAATTCTCTTAGTAAAAAGCGATATATGAGGATTCATAAAGTTAAAAATCTTCTAGTTAAAGTGCTCCTATAATCATAATATAAAAACATCAGTGCAGCATGGTGCTGTTCCTGTCCTGGGAATGCTTTCAAGTAGAAGGCATACTGTAGCAGGACATTGCTGAGGAAGATTTCAGCAAAGATCTTCCAGTATCTATTTTCACAGTTTTTAGGGAAAAATCTTGTAAAAATGACCCTGTGTAACCAGCCAAAAGAAATTCCTTGTACATCCATGTATACTTGGTGAATAAAGGTATTTTGTATTCAGACTAAGAAGAAAGCTGGCAAGGTTGGGTATAGAACTGGAAATCAACATCTGCACCCTTTGATTTTATTTACATTTAACCTACAGATGCCTTAAAGCGGGTCAAACCCACGTGGCCGGGCCTGGAATCTGAAAGATTGCAGGCCTGGCCGCTGGACTACCCCAGGGGCATACTACATTGGATGGGGTGCCGATGATCTTAACTCCAGTGGGTCCTGTAACGTGATCTCCGCTGACAGCAGCATCCACAGTTTCAGTGTAGTTGTGCGCGTTCCCGTGTTGTCCAGCCTTTCTGAATGGCTGGGTGCAGGAGATGCAGCCACCCAGCTTCGGCGGTGGAAAAATACCATTTTGTGAGATACTCACCTGTAAAATGGTTATTACGAGTATGTTACACCCCCCACTTCCCGATATTCATGACACTTGGGACATCCAATAGCAGTGTCTATAATGGGTGGGGATCCCAAAGGAATAATGCATAACTTAAATTACTGCAGCTTGCAGAACTTTGCGGCCCAAAACAGCATCCGCTGAGGCCCACACATCAACCTTGTAAAACTTAGAAAAAGTAGGCACAGAAGACCAAGTTGCAGCCTTGCAGACTTGTTCAACATAAGCTTGGTGCTGAAAAGCCCAAGAGGCTCCAATAGCAAGAGTAGAATGAGCGGTGACACGAAAAGGGGGAACCTTCCCCTTCGCCATATAGGCCCCAATGATAGCCTGACGTATCCACTTACTAAGGGAAGATTTGGCAGGAGCAAAACCCTTCTTGGGCCCAGAAGGCACAACAAAAAAGGCACCCGTCCTGGCGGAAGGCCGAGGTAGTAACTAAGTAATACTTAACACAACGAACTACATCCAAAGAATGTAAGACCCTTTCCTTGTTACTAGGTTTAGGACACAAGGAAGGAAGAACTATATCCTGATTTAGGTGGAAAGCTGACACCACCTTAGAAAGGAAATCCGGTTTAAAACAGAAAACAACCTTATCTTGATGCCTCTCAAAATAAGGGGCTTGAATAGACAAAGCCGCCAGCTCAGAAACTCGGCGGACAGAAGTAATAGCAACCAAAAAGGCAACCTTCTGAGTAAGAATAGGAAGAGGAATATCCTGCAATGGCTCAAAGGGAGCAGCTTGCATAGCCGAAATCACCAAATTAGGATCCCAAACAGGAAGTAAAGGCTTTCTGGGAGGCCGCACATGCACGACTCCTTGGAAAAAGGTCTTAACCAAAGGATGAAGAGCAAGGATGAAAGAAAATTGCCCAGGCAGAGACTTGCCCTTTCAAAGTACTAATCTGTAGTCCCATATCCAGACCTCGTAGCAGATATTCCAGAATTCTAGGAATAGAAAATACTCTACAGGGCAAAGCCCTGGATTCACACAAATCAATATAGGACCTCCAAGTCCTGTAATAAATGACAGAGGAAGACTTCTTCCTAGCTCTAATAAGAGTCTGAATAACCACATCAGAAAGACCTTCTTCTTTCAAGACGGAGACTTCAGCAGCCATGCCGTCAAAGCCAGTGTTTGTAAATTGGGGTAACAAAGTTGACCCTGAGTGATGAGATCTGGAAGAAGAGGCAGATGGACACGATCCACTGCCAGCCTTACGATGTCTGCGTACCACAGACGTCTTGGCCACCTTGGGCCACCAGAATTGCTGGCACCTCCTCTGCTGATCATGGAGAATGGGGGAAACAGATATAGGAACCCCAGATCCCTCCAGGCTAGAGACATGGCATCCGCTGCCACTGCCAGAGGATCCTGGGATAGAGACACAAAAGCTGGCAGCTTGTGATTGTGACGAGAAGCAAATAGGTCCAACCGTGGAGTCCCCCACTTGTGACAGAGGAACTGAAAGACCCTTGGATTGAGAGACCATTCTCCCTGGCGAGAACATCCCCTGCTCAGGGAGTCTGCCTCCACATTCTCTAT
Organism: Gastrophryne carolinensis; assembly: GCA_027917425.1. Lineage (NCBI taxonomy): Eukaryota > Metazoa > Chordata > Amphibia > Anura > Microhylidae > Gastrophryne > Gastrophryne carolinensis. The sequence continues at coordinate 589,265,335 of CM051234.1, forward strand.
CCCCGGAATGTAAACTGCTGATATGCAGGGAACACTGATCTCTGCCCACTGAAGGATCAGAGACACTTCCCGGAGGGCACCCCAACTGCGAGTCCCTCCCTGGTGATTGATGTATGCAACAGCTGTTCGGTTGTCTGACCGAATCTGAACTGGCAGACCCTGTAAGAAATGGGTCAGTCGAAGTAGAACAAGACGTATGGCCTCGAAGCTCTAATACATTGATTGGAGAATGAGCATCCTGAGGCCCCCACAATCCTTGGAACTGATGCTTCTTCCAGAAGCCCCCCCCCCAGCCCACCAGGCTGGCATCCGTGGTAACCAGTTCCCAACGCGGAGTCAGAAATCTCCCTTCTGGAAGTTGTGCGATATTAACCACCACTGAAGGGACTGCAAAACGTGGGGAGACAATATACAAGTCTGATTCAATGAGAGTGGGCACCTGTCCCACTTTGCCAAGAGGAAGAGCTGAAGCGTCCTTATGTGAAACTGGGCAAACGGGACTGCCTCGAATGCAGCTACCATCAATCCCACTAGTCTCATCCCTAGACAGATAGACTGACGAGGGTTGGACAAGAATAGACGAATCAAGTCCTGAATCAGAACCATTCCAGAATCAGGCCCAAGAAGGGAATTTCCCTGGACGGACAGAAAGAGGATTTGGGGTAACTTATTGCCCATCCGAACCTCTCTAGCGTAGAGACCACCATCCTGGTGCCAACTCTGATTGTTCGAGGGAGGAGGCCGCGATAAGAAGATCGTCCAGAAAAGGCACAATGCGGATGCCCTGGACCCTGAATATAGCCATCACTCCTGCCAGCATCTTGGTAAAGACTCTTGGGGCCGAGGTAAGGCCGAATGGCAGGGCCACAAATTGATAATGCTGGTCTTCTATCAAGAACCTGAGAAATCTCTGGTGACCCGGAAAATAGGAATGTGCAAATAAGCATCCTTGATGTCTATGGATGTCATGAAGTCCCCCCGACAGAGAGCATCGATCGTTGATCGCAGAGACTCCATGCGGCATTTTCTGAAACGGATAAATTGATTGAGTCTCCTTAGGTCTAGGATAGGCCGAACAGAGCCGTCCTTTCTGGGTACTGTGAATAGGTTGGAGTAAAACCCCAAACCCCTTTCCGCTGGAGGCACTAGGTTGATAACAGCCATATTTAACAGATTCGCAACTGCTGCCCGCAGTTCCTGCGCAATTGCCGGATCTGACGGCATCCGGGACATGAAAAATCTGAGAGGAGGCCGGGACTCGAATTCCAGTTTGTAACCAGAAGAGACTACTTCCAGAACCCAATTGTCTGATGCCTCCTGAACCCAGACCTGGAAGAAGAACCGCAGCCGTCCCTCCACCCATAAGGGTGAGGGTGTCCCCTCATTGTTGAGCAGGCTTAGTGGCAGATTTGGTTTTGGACCCCCAATTCTGACTTGGACGGCCACGTCCCTTTCCTCTATTCCATGCTTTCCCTCTAGGGGCTGAAAAGGCCGATCCTCTACCGGATCTAGACCCCCGAAAGGAAGGGTTAAAAGAGGCCATTCCACGAAAGGAACGACGTTTCTTACGCTGAGGTAATTTACCTCCTTTAGTGACAGAATCCAATTTTTCTCCAAAGAGGCGCAATCCCACAAAAGGGAGTGCTGTAAGCGATTACTTGGCTACAATATCAGCTGCCCACTGAGGCAACCATACTGACCGCCGGATGGCAATTAACAAGGCAGAGGTTCTGCTGCATATGAGCAGAGTATCATCTAAGGCAGAAAGTACAAAAGATGCAAACATCTCACATCGCTTAAGAGCAGCGTACTCATCAGAGGCCGGATCAAGCCCTGAGTAATTCATTAGGTCTCTCACAACAGACCTAATAGCCACTGTCATGAGTGCCGAAGCACCAACAGGCAGCAAGGCCGAGCCCACACTGGAAAAAGCGTGGCACGCCATTTGATCAATACGCTTAACCTCTCCATCTTTAAGTGTAGTGGAGTCAGGAGAATGCAACACAGAAGAATTGGATAAATTAAGCACAGGGGCATCCACCCATGAGCAGAGTATCTTTTAAAAATCCAGTCTCTCTATAAATTAATTAAATATTAATGCATAGATGGCCATTGTATGCTTGCGCACACATAGGAATTTGTCCTCCGCATTTAACCCATCCGTGCAGTGAGTGTACACATGCCCAGAGCGGTGGGCACAGGTGGTGATGACCAACGCTTAACAGTATCAGCTGGGAAGGGATCTTTCTTGTCCCAGCCCAAGGGAATGCCAGGAAGCCGCGCAGGCTTCTCCCATTCTTTAAGAATAATTTCATCAAAATGCTTTTGATTTGGAAATTCTAAACAAGGTTTAGAGACTCCAAATAATTCCCCTTTTTGAGGAGGGACTACTTCAGGAGGAGTAATAACCAAAACCTCAAATAACCGAGCAAGAGCTTTTGGGGTATCCACAACACTTGCTTCACCCTGCTCAATCACAGTACCAACAAATTGCTGTTCATCAGAAACATCTGATTCCTCATAATAATTCTCCTTCTTATAACTGAGAAGGATCAGACCAATCAAGCAATTCACAATTGTCTGACTCCCTTGCCGGAGCGGCATGAGTCAAGTGCTTTCTTTCAGCTGAGGCCTTCTTAGGCACAGAGGTAGACATTAATCTTTCAAGATGAGTCAATCTGGCACATAAATCAGCATGCGACTCACCACCCATGACAATATCATTGGGGGTACGGACAAAACATGGCGGAGTAGGAGATGAGGCATTAGCCGCAGGCCCTGAAGCCTGGGCCTCAGTTTGCTGCATAATAGTTAATTGTGCACAAGGGACGCAAAGAATTGCTTTATCCCCAACAAGGGATGCCCCACATCCAAAACATTGCCGAGTCTGTGCAGAGGGAATTGCATGTCCGTTATCCTGGGATGCCTCCATGTGGTGTTTAGTATTATACTATAATTGATTATAGTCGCCAAGTATATATGGGACTTACGCAATTGCTACCCGGGATGCCCCTTCAAATAGTCCCAAGTGGGAGGATTGAAACACAAATGGACCCCCAAATAAGGCTTAAGGGCTTTTTTTTTTTTTTATTATTATATAAGGACCAGGAGAAACCCCTTTTTAAATAAGGAGTTTCTACCTACAGAGAAAACAAAAAAACAGTCACCAAATGCACACAATATAAATAAATGACAGAAAAAACTCCCTTCAGCCAAGCTGAAGGGTACTCGCAGCCCATGCAATAAGCTCACATCATGAGGTAAGGCCACATGGAAGCAGGAAACAGGAAGTCAAACAGAGCATACCAGGTGCTCTCTGAATAAAAGCATGCCTAAGCCCCGCCCACTTCCAGGATCACATGGCCAAAAATGGAGGCAAAATTCAAATCTGAACACAGCCAGAAAACAAAGAGCTTTAATAGGTAAGCAAAAATGCTGCCTAGACAGAGATAGGAAAATCTAAATAAAACATTTCCTATTAAATAGTATAGTAAAACATACATAATAAAAATAAGAAATAAAGACTTATTTTATATATCTTTTTTTTTTTTTTGTGCATGGTGACAAATAAGCCCAGATAACGCCCCCCCCCTTCCCCCCTCCTTTTTACCCAGCAGGGTTAAAGGAGAACTAAGGGGAGAGGATAAGAATGCATCCATAAGGCACAAGGGGATTATAAAGGGACAGGGGCATCCCATGCCGGGAACACCAACCCGGAAGCCGCCTACCCACATTTGGGTCTCACGGAGGAGTAATACTCCTGTATACACCAGAATGTGTATGTATCTACCTTTGCCTGAACCACACAGCCAGGGCTGGGAGGCATACAATATAGCCAAACAGGTTTAAAGAGTTTCAGACAGAAATAGAGAAAAAAAGGGCCGGAGCAAACCCGGCTACCTGCAGCTTGAAGAAGAGTCATCTTCTGAATGCTTCGCCGACTGCAGAGACGAAAAGACTGAGGAATAGTGGGAGGGACCCAGTACTTATGGACCAGGAGGGGCTCCTTTTTTCCATGTCATCTCTGCAAGATCACCCTCTACAGACCGGGTTCCCAAGTGTCATCAATATCGGGAAGTGGGGGGTGTGACATACTAGGAATAGCCCTTTTTTTTTTAAAAACGGGCCACCGCCCAGCCAACAGCAGTGCCCTTAAAGATTGAGCGGTGGACCCATTTTTGGGTTTCCATCCACTTTGAATGGGGAGAAATAACATTATGTATTATATACAAGTAGGTCTAGCACTCCATAAAGTAATCAATTCAAAATAAATGATACCAAAGCTAAAAAAAAAGGGGGGGGGGGTGCAATTAACTCCGACCAGTATACCCTCCTGGTCAACTAATAATACAGAAACAATAATAAGGTAAGGAGCAACGCACCCCACACACAAGGTTTGTCTCCGATTATAAAGATATATATTTCAAGAAAAAAATGTGTATATACCAGCAACCGTATATATCTTACAGACTGAGTACAAATATTCAACAATTAGTGAACTGTCTGATCACCACAAGGTGTCTAGTTAGAACCATGAGTCTCCAAGGAGAAACTACATATTGGGAAACATCGGGTTTTAGATCAGGAATTGTACAATTGTAGAGCAAAGGAAAATATCTCCCTGCTGTGTGCAAATCAAATGAAGTCTGTAACTCCCTATAGTTTCCCAAGTGTAGTGTTAACAAAACGAGGTGTTATGCTGCCCTCTGGCTGTGCATATATCTAACAACATATCACTCAATCAGACCTTCAAGCATCATAATGATAATATGGCAGGCAGATAATAAATCTTATTGCTGCAAAGCCCTAAACTAATCTTCAATCTATGAACATATATACATAAGCGCAAAAAAAAAGATCGCTCAAGGAATGTTTCGGGACAACGTCCCTTCCTCAGCTGAGCGCTTTTTTCCTGGTAACCATAGTGTGCAGTAGTTGTTTCATATGTTGCAGTATTTGTCTTTGAGCGATCTCTGTTTGCCGTTTCATAGCACTGTGCTGTAATAACTATTGATTGTTGGTTGATGCCATATATTGTTGTATGAAGACACTTTGCGCTTATGTATATATGTATATATGTTCATAGATTGAAGATTAGTTTAGGGCTTTGCAGCAATAAGATTTATTATCTGCCTGCCATATTATCATTATGATGCTTGAAGGTCTGATTGAGTGATATGTTGTTAGATATATGCACAGCCAGAGGGCAGACAAATAACACATACTACCACAATAAACATATACACAAAAGACATAACATACAGATTAAAAACAACAACAACAACATAGACAAGTCAAAAACAAGTGTTACTTTTCTAGACCTGAATATTCTGTTGAGGGAGGATGGGAAGATTGAAACTGATTTGTTTCGTAAGGCCACCTCGACCAATGCCCTCCTCCATTATGATAGCTTTCATACCCCGGCCCTCAAGAACGGCATACCTGTGGGCCAGTTCCTGCGGGTGCGAAGGAATTGTTCTGAAGAGGCGAATTTTCGACAACAAGCAGGTGAACTGAGTGCTCGGTTTGAGAAGAGGGGCTACCCGAAACAAGTAATTAAACGTGCTTGGGATCGAGCAGGTGCCACTCCTAGAGATACCCTTCTGACTCCGAAGAAGAGAAGACAGGGTAAGTCTGAAATTAGATTTTGCACCAAATATAACCGGGATTGGAGTAGACTTAGAGGCATCCTGCAATCACATTGGAACATCTTAGAATCTGACCCGGACTTGGCTAGATCGGGGGGCCCCAGATTGGTGGCTCAACGTGCACCCAATGTTAGGGATATTTTGTGCCCCAGCCACTTTAAGTCTTCTTCGAACTGGCTTGCTGAGCATGGCATCACTGGGAATTTTCCCTGTGGTGGCTGCTCTGTTTGCCAGTACATGATTAAGGATAAGAAGGTACGTAATACAACCACGGGGAAGACCTTTTTTATCAGGCAATTTATTAATTGTCGTAGCACGGGGGTTATCTATGCTCTTTGGTGTCCATGCCCCAAAGTGTATGTCGGGGAAACTAGAAATAGTCTGAAGGCCAGGCTCCAGGCCCACATTTCAAGTATACGCCTGGCAACGAAACATGTAGAACAAGGTAAGACTATTACCCCGGTAGCCAGACACTTTTTGCAGGCCCATAACTCTGATCACACATTACTGAGGGTTATGGGTATAGAGAAGGTTGTGATGGGCCCTAGGGGGGGAGATTTCAAACGTAAACTGCTCCAACAAGAATTAAGGTGGATTTATCTACTCAACTCACAACATCCTGTGGGCTTAAATGAAGATGTATCATTTACACCATTCCTGGGAATATGAGGTCGTTCATCCAGGGTTCGGTGTCTTTCTGTGGGTTTGGTGGTTAGGAATAATTTATTTTTGTTAGGGCCCGCTAGTCGGGGTTCACGCATGCACATATGGTTTGCTGGTATTCACTGGTACATTGCACTACAGTGCACCTATTTGGGGATGTTGGTAGGTATATATAATATATTCTTCTTGTGTTTTGTTTGCCTATTATTGTTATAGTACCACTGCACTGTTCACGGTTGCTGTTGTATTTACTTTTCATTGTGTGGTTTGTGGTTTTTATTATTATTACAACATGTTTTCACTCTATTCTAGATGTGGATAATGGCACTATATCTGCCCTGAGGTGTAGATCTTGGGTGCGTCACAATAAGAGAGGCGGCTGAATGGATGAATCACCGGCAGATGACTTCGATTGGCGTTTATGAATTGGGATGCCCTATTTGGATGTTGTGGTGACCGCCTGTTTAGTCCTGTGGCAAACACATATGTGTTTGTAGGTTCCCAGGATACCCGTGGGGTCCGGCGCACTGCCTTTCCTTTCTCCCCTTTTATATCTGTGCCCTTGATGGGTCTTCAACTGCATAAGGAACGCGGATTACCTCATACCCACCCGTGTGGGTGGTTAGCCTGTTTGGATTCCTCGTGAGATGTTGGCTCGGTCTGGCAGGTGGTATTCCGGCTCCCCTTTATCCACTGTTTTGGATGTCAACTGGAGGGGGGTCAATGATGGAGGATAATGTGACCCCTACTTACCTGGATCTTCGACCTGTATTGGAAAATGCCTTGATTGGCCTGGTTAATAAATAGTGACTGACACAGGCACTTCTGCAGGTTTGTGACACTCCATTTTTGCGACTCTGGAGCAAGACAGACTCAGTTATAAATACTGTCCTGATATATATTCATCTGGGGGAGTTCTAGAGGTATCGCTGTGAAGGATGGCTCCTCCCTAATCTGAATGACCTCTAATGACTTTTAATTGGAGGTGAATAGTTCTGTGGTGTACCTTATTGGACCAGTTTCTGTACATATTGACTTTATTTCTGTACATGTAATTTATTGTCTATAGACGGATAATTAATAATTAAATGGTTGGCTAATTTAGTTATATGTTAATTGTGTAAATATGTTTGTTTTTATTATGGAAGCCTATTAAGCCCCCCTTAATAGTCCCTGTATGGGCGAATATGTGGACAGCCCCCCCCCCCCCTTTTCCCCTTCCCCCCTCCCCCCCCTTTTTTGGTTATAGTCTGCCAGTAAGTAAGGCATTGACCCCCTTTTTACACAACCTGGCCATGGATTTAGTTTCTTGCTCCTGTGGTCAGCCCCTCCCGCCCCCCCCCCCCCCCGTTTCCGTTGGCATATAGTGTGCCCTTATATTTATTTTTGTTTTGCCACCTTTTTTCCCCCTGCGCCTCTGGGGCCCATTTGTTTCCCTGCTTTTTTTGTTATGTCAGCGTAGCATTCCCTTGTTGGTCGGGCGGCCGGAGCGCTGGTGACGTCACAGAGATGGGGACTGTGGCTCACGCGCGCTCTGGCCTCTTGCGACCAAACCTTTTTTGATTATATTTCCATTCCCCCCTGTGCGGCTGCCCTCATGCAGATGGGATTTGAGTGGTACTCTCCTTATGGTTGAGTTTTGATCGTGAGTACTCTTTCTTTGAACAGGCGACCGGAGTGCTGGTGATGTCACAAAGATGGCGACTGTGGCGCCCGTGCTCTCCGGCCTCTTGCGCTCGAGCATTTCTGTAACATTTTCTAATCTTTTCACCTCCTGCATGTGTGGCCGCCCTAAGGCAGGTGGGTTCTGAGGGACACCCCCTCTTTTGGTTAGCTATGGCCGCTATTACCGCTTCTCTGCCCGCCCTTGGTTGCTTAGTAACAGTGAGCGGGACTCGGGCTGCTCACTTCCGGCCGGAGTGAGCGTGCGTGAGTCCCGACTCAGCTGTCCTGGAATTACTTAGCCGATAGTTATCTTACATCTGCGTGTGATTGTGCACGGGCCAGTTGGGACGCGGTAGAGGCGGGACATAAGGTGGGTTCTGTACATTATGGGCCCTCATTGGCCTTTTTTTGCTGGGGGGTGGGCATTTCTTTTGCTAGATAAGGGACTTTGTGTGGGGCTTCTCTCATTGTCGCCCTGATGAAGTAGTGTGTGGTCACTACGACACGCGTTGGCGTTTTACCTTTATAGGGGTACCCTGGTTGGTCTGTATTAATACACTGTCACCTTTTCTTTGTGTTAAATAATTTTGAATAATTGTCTATTTTCCTTGTACACCTTGGGCAGTCCTCCTGTGTGTTGGAGATTTTATTTTAGTGTTTATACATGGCACAATTGCACATTGAATGTAGATTTGCACATATGTAAAATGGATTACTAGATGCTCCTTTTTTCAGGTTGGATTTTAGGGTCACTTATGAATTGAGCAGACCCCTGGTGCCCCTTGTTGTTGTTTTTAATCTGTATGTTATGTCTTTTGTGTATATGTTTATTGTGGTAGTATGTGTTATTTGTCTAATCATTTTGATCAATAAATTGTTATAATTTTGTATAATGCATGAGTAGTGCCACTTATTCTTAGCCCGGTACTCGTTTTTAGGGGGAGAGTGGGTTCCCCCTTTTTGCTTCAAGTCTAGGTTTGCATTGTGGTCCCGGGTTTAGTGTGCACACAGTTATTACTTGTTAAGTATAGGTGTTAGTGGCTCTTCTGGCTAGTGCTGCCCAATTAGCTTAGTCTAACTCTTTTCCAGCCAGAGGGCAGCATAACACCTTGTTTTGTTAACACTACACTCAGGCTCGTATTTGCCACTAGGCACGTATAGGCACGTGCCTAGCGCGGAGCTACAGCCAGGGCGGGGATGGGGTGGCAGCCAGCAATACTTTAACTTAAAAAAAAAAAATGCCAGATGGCAGGCCTTGGTCGGCAAAACAGACAAGTTGCTTTAAGCCATTGGTGGATCAGCGGGCCCTCCTCCCTCCCCAGAGACAATCTGACCTGTCTGGTTTTCTGTCGCTATGCAGGGCCTCTGTCCTGCACATGAGATGAGAGGGGAGAGAAGCTGGCTCCGCCCCCCTGGCCTTACTGCCCCTCCCAGCACAGCGCGGTGACAGGTAAGGAGTTTCCACCCGAGAGGATGTGTGTGTGTCTGTCTGTGTATGTGCCTGTGTGTATGTCTCTGTGTATGTGCCTGTGTGTATGTCTCTGTGTATGTGCCTGTGTGTATGTGCCTGTGTGTATGTCTCTGTGTATGTGTCTGTGTGTATGTCTCGTGTATGCCTCTGTGTATGTGCCTCTGTGTATGTGCCTGTGTGTATGCCTCTGTGTATGTGCCTGTGTGTATGCCTCTGTGTATGCCTGTGTGTATGTGCCTGTGTGTATGCCTCTGTGTATGTGCCTGTGTGTATGCCTCTGTGTATGCCTGTGTTTATGTGCCTGTGTGTATGCCTCTGTGTATGTGCCTGTGTGTATGTCTCTGTGTATGTGCCTGTGTGTATGTACCTGTGTGTATGTCTCTGTGTATGTGCCTGTGTGTATGTCTCTGTGTATGTGCCTGTGTGTACGTCTCTGTGTATATGTCTCCGTGTATGTGCCTGTGTGTATGCCTCTGTGTATGTGCCTGTGTGTATGTCTCTGTGTATGTGCCTGTGTGTACGTCTCTGTGTATATGTCTCCGTGTATGTGCCTGTGTGTATGCCTCTGTGTATGTCTCTGTGTGTATGTCTCCGTGTATGTGCCTGTGTGTATGCCTCTGTGTATGTCTCTGTGTGTATGTCTCTGTGTATGTGCCTGTGTGTACGTCTCTGTGTATATGTCTCCGTGTATGTGTCTGTGTGTATGCCTCTGTGTATGTCTCTGTGTGTATGTCTCCGTGTATGTGCCTGTGTGTATGTGTCTGTGTATGTGTCTGTGTATGTCTCTGTGTATGTCTCTGTGTATGTCTCTGTGTGTATGTGCCTGTGTATGTGCCTGTGTATGTGCCTGTGTGTATGCCTCTGTGTGTATGCCTCTGTGTATGTGCCTGTGTGTATGTCTCTGTGTATGTGCCTGTGTGTATGTCTCTGTGTATATGTCTCCGTGTATGTGCCTGTGTGTATGTCTCTGTGTATGTGTCTGTGTGTATGTCTCGTGTATGCCTCTGTGTATGTGCCTTTGTGTATGTGCCTGTGTGTATGCCTCTGTGTATGTGCCTGTGTGTATGCCTCTGTGTATGTGCCTGTGTGTATGCCTCTGTGTATGCCTGTGTGTATGCCTCTGTGTATGTGTCTGCGTGTATGTCTCTGTGAATGTGCCTGTGTGTATGTACCTGTGTGTATGCCTCTGTGTATGTGCCTGTGTGTATGCCTCTGTGTATGTGCCTGTGTGTATGCCTCTGTGTATGTGCCTGTGTGTATGTCTCTGTGTATGTGTCTGTGTGTATGTCTCGTGTATGCCTCTGTGTATGTGCCTTTGTGTATGTGCCTGTGTGTATGCCTCTGTGTATGTGCCTGTGTGTATGCCTCTGTGTATGTGCCTGTGTGTATGCCTCTGTGTATGCCTGTGTGTATGCCTCTGTGTATGTGCCTGTGTGTATGCCTCTGTGTATGTGTCTGCGTGTATGTCTCTGTGAATGTGCCTGTGTGTATGTACCTGTGTGTATGCCTCTGTGTATGTGCCTGTGTGTATGCCTCTGTGTATGTGCCTGTGTGTATGTCTCTGTGTATGTGCCTGTGTGTATGCCTCTGTGTATGTGCCTGTGTGTATGTGCCTGTGTGTATGCCTCTGTGTATGCCTGTGTGTATGCCTCTGTGTATGTGCCTGTGTGTATGCCTCTGTGTATGTGTCTGCGTGTATGTCTCTGTGAATGTGCCTGTGTGTATGTACCTGTGTGTATGCCTCTGTGTATGTGCCTGTGTGTATGCCTCTGTGTATGTCTCTGTGTATGTGCCTGTGTGTATGTCTCTGTGTATGTCTGTGTATATGTCTCCGTGTATGTGCCTGTGTGTATGCCTCTGTGTATGTGTCTGTGTGTATGTCTCCGTGTATGTGTCTGTGTGTATGTGCCTGTGTGTATGTGTCTGTGTGTATGTGTCTGTGTATGTCTCTGTGTATGTCTCTGTGTATGTCTCTGTGTATGTGCCTGTGTGTATGTGCCTGTGTGTATGTGCCTGTGTGTATGCCTCTGTGTATGTGCCTGTGTGTATGCCTCTGTGTATGTGCCTGTGTGTATGCCTCTGTGTATGTGCCTGTGTGTATGCCTCTGTGTATGTGTCTGTGTGTATGTCTCCGTGTATGTGTCTGTGTGTATGCCTCTGTGTATGCCTGTGTGTATGCCTCTGTGTATGTGCCTGTGTGTATGCCTCTGTGTATGTGTCTGCGTGTATGTCTCTGTGAATGTGCCTGTGTGTATGTACCTGTGTGTATGTCTCTGTGTATGTGCCTGTGTGTATGTCTCTGTGTATGTCTCTGTGTATATGTCTCCGTGTATGTGCCTGTGTGTATGCCTCTGTGTATGTGTCTGTGTGTATGTCTCCGTGTATGTGTCTGTGTGTATGTCTCCGTGCATGTGCCTGTGTGTATGTGTCTGTGTATGTGTCTGTGTATGTGTCTGTGTATGTCTCTGTGTATGTCTCTGTGTATGTCTCTGTGTGTATGTGCCTGTGTGTATGCCTCTGTGTATGTGCCTGTGTGTATGCCTCTGTGTATGTGTCTGTGTGTATGTCTCCGTGTATGTGTCTGTGTGTATGTCTCCGTGTATGTGCCTGTGTGTATGCCTCTGTGTATGTGTCTGTGTCTGTGTGTATGTCTCCGTGTATGTGTCTGTGTGTATGTCTCCGTGTATGTGTCTGTGTATGTCTCTGTGTATGTGCCTGTGTGTATGTGCCTGTGTGTATGCCTCTGTGTATGTGCCTGTGTGTATGCCTCTGTGTATGTGCCTGTGTGTATGCCTCTGTGTATGTGCCTGTGTGTATGCCTCTGTGTATGTGTCTGTGTGTATGTCTCCGTGTATGTGTCTGTGTGTATGTCTCCGTGTATGTGCCTGTGTGTATGCCTCTGTGTATGTGTCTGTGTCTGTGTGTATGTCTCCGTGTATGTGTCTGTGTGTATGTCTCCGTGTATGTGTCTGTGTATGTCTCCGTGTATGTCTCTGTGTATGTCTCTGTGTATGTCTCTGTGTATGTCTCTGTGTATGTGCCTGTGTGTATGTGCCTGTGTGTATGTGCCTGTGTGTATGTGCCTGTGTGTATGCCTCTGTGTATGTGCCTGTGTGTATGCCTCTGTGTATGTGCCTGTGTGTATGTCTGTGTGTATGTGTGTCTGTCTGTGTATGTGCCTGTGTGCAGGGGCGGGCTGGCCATAGGGCATACCGGACAAAATCCCGGCAGGCCGGCAGCAGAGAAGGCCATAAACTGTTTACTCAATATTTCACCTGTTGGGAGATAACAGCAAATCTTCAGTTGTCCAGGGCCGAGCGGTTGTTTTTTAGGTGCCGGTATTTTTTTTTTCTTTTGCCCTCCCTGCTTTACTGGGCTATTACAGCTGGTCAAAAAAAGCAACCAGGCGGCGCTGGACAACCTAAAGATTTGCTGTAATAGCAGGAGGCAGAGAGCACTCTGAGGAAGAACGCCTAGCAGCCAATCGCCTGCCACGCAGCCCGAGGAGGGGGCGGGGCCAGGAGAAGATATTGGAGGTGAGCAGTGCTGGATGGCGGCTTTGTATTCCCCTCCTGTCCCCTCCTCTGCGCAGCACAACACTGGCAGCTGGAATCCACAGCCCCATTTATCTGCGCCCCCCCGCCTGACACATGGCCCAATTCACCTATAACCCCCAGTCTAACCAAAGGCCCCCATTCATCTCTGCCTCCCAGTCTGATCCACAGCCCTATACACACAGAGACACACACACTCACACACAGAGACACACACACTCACACAGAGACACACTCTGGACGCCATGTACTGATGGATGCTGCACATGGCTGTCTTGAGGGATGCCCCCACTGTGTGTGAGCTGTACTGAGGGATGCCCCCACTGTGTGTGAGCTGTACTGAGGGATGCCCCCACTGTGTGTGAGCTGTACTGAGGGATGCCCCCACTGTGTGTGAGCTGTACTGAGGGATGCCCCCACTGTGTGTGAGCTGTACTGAGGGATGCCCCCACTGTGTGTGTGAGCTGTCCTGAGGGATGCCTCCACTGTGTGTGTGAGCTGTCCTGAGGGATGCCCCCACTGTGTGTGTGTGTGTGAGCTGTCCTGAGGGATGCCCCCACTGTGTGTGTGTGAGCTGTCCTGAGGGATGCCCCCACTGTGTGTGTGAGCTGTCCTGAGGGATGCCCCAGTGGCTGTAGAGAGGGATGCTACTTACTGGTTGTAATGAGGGATGCCGCTCACTGCCTGTAATGGAGTGATTCTGCACACTGTCTGTAATGGGGGAGATATTAGCACACCATTTGGTTCAGAATATTTTCTTTCTTATTTTCGTCCTCTAAACCCTGGATGCGTGTTGTGGAACGAAAAATTAAGATATTGTACCGGGCCAGTGTACCCCAAAAAGTCCCGGGCCGTTTTTTATTCCCATTCCGCCCCTGCCTGTATGTCTGTGTATGTACCTGTGTGTGTGTCTGTGTATGTGCCTGTGTGTATGCACCTGTGTGTATGTCTGTGTCTGCGTATGTGTCTATGTATGTCTGTGTGTGTATGTGTTTGTGTGTATGAGTCTGTGTGTCTGTCTGTGTGTGTCTGGGGCGTTAAGTGCAAAAAAAATCTGCATGTCTCTCTAGTTTTCAAAAGTTGGGAGTTATGTAAGTGTAGCCATTTCCTGTCCCCATCGGATGGAGCTCTGCTAGGAAAAGGTGAGTATCTCTCTAATGCAGGGTCACTTATGGAGTGAGGGGGGAGCAGCTGACACTCCAGTGAGCTTTTCTTTTGCCACGTTGATGTCAGAGCAGCAAAGAAAAGCTGAATGCAGTGCTGGCCGCTGATTGGAGGAGAACCTGTATATGATTTCACAGTGATCCTGGGGGTTTCATACAGTGGAGCAACCCAAATCAGGTTTCCCCAGGGGTAACAATAAGGGGCGCATGACCAAAAGGTGCCTAGGGCAGCCCGAATCCTAAATACGGCCCTGACTACACTTGGGAAACTATAGCGAGTTACAGACTTCATTTGATTTGCACACAGCAGGGAGATATTTTCCTTTGCTCTACAATTGTACAATTCCTGCTCTAAAACCCGATGTTTCCCAATATGTAGTTTCTCCTTGGAGACTCATGGTTCCAACTAGACACCTTGTGGTGATCACAGTTCACTAATTGTTGAATATTTGTACTCAGTCTGTAAGATATATGCGGTTGCTGGTATATACACATTTTTTCTTGAAATATATATCTTTATAATCAGAGACAAACCTTGTGTGTGGTGTGCGTTACTCCTTACCTTATTATTGTTTCTGAGAAATAACATTACTTCTTTATGGCTATAAATCCATATTGGAGTTGTCCTGCTGTCCTCCAGAGGAAGAGGGGGTTGTTGACGGGCTGCTATGTCTTGCCCTAGTCTTCCCACTGCTCTACTTAGCCTTAGTACTTTTGTTTGTGGAGCTCTTGGTTGGCCTAGCACTATGGCTGGGATTGCTTTGGCTTGCCCTAGTACTCAAACTGCCACTGCTCTGACTCTGCCTGAATGTGTGCTGGAGTGAGCTTGTAGGCGTCGTGTGGTGCTGTGACCATTGGCAAGTATCCAGCAGGCCATGGTTTGGTTCTGCTTGCGTCTAGCTAAATTCTTCCATTACCTAGAAAAGGAGACAATCTTGTCAGCATTAGAGAAGTAGTCATTGATGGAGCGAAGATCCTAGTTTTCCAGGACTTCTCTGCATCAAAAAAAGGAGAGAATTTTCTCCTGAAAAAAAATATCCGCTTTGCTCTCATGTACCCGGCCAAGCTGTGGGTGACCCTAAATGGTCTAAATAATATATTCGAAGAACCACGCCACGCCTTAACCCAGGTCCGCGTGAGCTTGGGTTGGGTGGGGGGACAAAACCTGAAAGCCCTACGCAGGTAACATAGGGCCCCTCATATTTCAAATATCTAGTTCAAAAATGTTTGCTATGAAAGTTATCTTGTAATCTTGGGCAAGGCTGGAGACAATGAAGTCGGCCAACTTCCAACTGCAGTTAAAGTCTGAAGGCTGGTTTAAGCCAATAGGGAATTTCATATGTTCAGAGAGTTTCAATGTTTTCGCTGAGGTGGCTAGCGTGATATCCATGACAATGGATACGTAAAGGAAAATTGTTTACCAGTTATAGTTTATTTGTTACTTACCCTCTTGTTTACCTTGTCTCGGAGGTCCACCCCACCCAGGTTACTTCTTCTCTACTGAGAAATCTCTACCTGTGATCTGGTCTCTCCGGTCCTTACCATGTTGGTGACTGAGGGCTGTGGGACGGTCGCCACACTGGTAAGAGGATCTATCTTTTGTCTGTCCTTCCCCTGTGCCTAAATGACTAGTGCATTGATCCCAAGAGACTGTCAGTCTAATCTGGGTAATAATACTTTATCCAGAACCTTCAAAATCATATCCAAGAATGTGGCTGGCCTTAATTCCCCTATAAAGAGTCCTCCAGGAGGTTAAATAGCACCACCTGATATAGTATCCCTGCAGGAGACACATTGGCAAGCCAAGTTGAATAATTTTCTGAGGACCCTTGGATTGGGCACACCTTTGCTACTCAATTCTTTTCAAAAACAAGGGGGATTGCTATGCCTTTTTTTATAAATCTCTTCCTGTGACTGTCCACCACTCTTAAACACAGATAATCACACAAAAAAAGATACATCTTGCTGAAAGTGGTAATTGCAGGAACACATTACTTTCTTCTCAGTTTATATGCTCCCAACTCTGACAACATCCCATTTTATACATCAATAGCACAGCTAATTTTGGAGTAGGACTACCCTAACTTAATAGTGGTGGATGACTAATGTGGTAGCTGATCCAGCTCTGAATAGATCCACATCCTCCCCCCAGACCCGGGTCTAGGGCACTTATTAGTAAACACCACCTTGGCTGATCCATGGAGACCTACACACCCCACAGAACGGGACTATACTTGTTTTTCCAAATCACATAAGACTCTCTTCAGAATCAACCACATTTTGGTGGGACTCTATTGAGCCTAAGATTCACAACATCATAATCTTGGATCATGCCCTGATTTCAGTACACATAAGGCTTGCCACTCCGTTCAGCAAAACAAGACAATGGAGAGTTCCAACTTACTTGGCTAACTCCCCGGAATTTGTAGATTCTTTAAGAAAAGAATATGCTGACTTCATAGACAACCTGGCTCATTCGGACACGCCAACCCTCTTATGGTCCACAGACAAAGCCGTCCTACAGGGACATATTTCTTAAACAAAAATGCAAAAAGCATCTTGTGAAACCCAGTTCTTGCACAGCGTAGGGGAAAAGACATACAGAATCTTCTTAGAAACCAATACTCAGGAGGCTAGGGAGGAATGGCAGGCTGCCACATATTCCCTTGAAGCACATTTAACTTCATTAGCACAGCAAAGGGTGGAGTACTCAAAAAATCACTTCTTTCATTGGGGCAATAAGGCAGGTACATTATTAGTGAATATAGCTAACCCCAAAAGTCGAAGGAGGTGCGTCCCAGCTCTCCGGGACCCAGAGACCTCCACAAGATACACCTCCCAACTAGATAGCATGACTAAATTTGAAGAATACTTCAAAAATATTTGACGCTCAATTGCGAGACATAGGGCTAGCAGACTCCTTACTCACAAATCTCAATTTACCTACTCTCTCTGAAGATAAGAAAAAAAAATGTAAATGCTCCCACTGGAGTCCAAGAGATACAATGCACCATTCAAAAAATTCTAATTCTGAGGCTCAAGGTCCAGATGGATTCCCGAATGAGTTTTACAAGATACTTTCCCGTGACGTGGCGGTTTTCCTGACGGAGGTCTATTTGGAAATTCTCACCAAAAAAACTCTAGAGAGTTGTGGAGGCAACCATAACTTTAATTTTAAAGCCTGACAAGGACCCAGAACAAGTCTCCTTCTACCGCCCAATAGCACTGTTCAATTCTGACTATAAAATTCTGACCAAGATAATGGCAGACAGACTGCAGTCCTTCCTCCCTAAACTTTTAACCACTCATCAAATGTGGTTCCTGAAAGGTAAACATTCCAGCATTAGATCGGCGATAGCAGCAGCAATGGTCTCCTCTTGAAATCCTCTTACAAAAAAACATACTTCTGAGTCTAGATGTAGAGAAGGCTTTTGCTAAAATAGAATGGCCGTGGCTTAAAAAAACCTTATTAATTAGGAGGTTTTGGAGACACATTTAGTGATAGATTACATATATGATAACCCAACCACAAGGTTCTAGACCTCTAGACACTAAGAGATAAATACTCGCCAGATTCTGTAAATCTTTGATGATGCCCGATTTCGGGCCCGAATTATGGTCCATATGAGAACCAGCTTCTCCTTGGCCACAAGGAGCCACCAGAATGGTTGGAATTCCCTTGCGGGCTATCTATTTCAGTACTCGACTCAAGAGTGGAATCGGAGGGAACGCATAAAGAAGCTTGAATGCTGACACCAAGGAAGAGTCAGTGAATCTGTCGCTATTGCTAGAGGATCGCTGGACCGGGATACAAACTTCGCAACCTAACAATTGTGGCGGAACGCAAAAAGATCTACCTCTGGGAACCCCTAGTGGATGCAAAGGGACTGAAAAACACTGACTGTGGGACCAATCTTCCTGATGCAAGATCTGCTCAGATGATTGGCATGCAAGTGGTCCACTCTCCTGGTATGTGGATCACTGATATGCACGAAACATGCTTCTCGGCCCAGAGTAAGATCCTGCTCACCTCCGTTAATGGACCTGTTAATGTTATCAACTGAGAACATGCACTCCGTGAGCGACCCCTAGACCGAGTGTTAGAATGCAGTTGCTTTAACAACTTTCTGTTCGCCAAGGATGCTATGGAAATGGCACAGGCTGGCCGTAAAGTCGACTCTACAATAGAAAAAGCATGACGTGCCACTTGATCGATGAGCTTATCCGCTGGACCCCTTGGGGACTCCTCTAACCAAGATTTTATCAGATAATACCTTTCTTTGGGGGGGGGGGGGGGCAGGGCAGCTAAAAACTAGATCTTGTTTAGCCAAAACATCAAGACGATAGTGCTTCACAAAAGTACCAGAATGTTGCTTTACATATCTGTTCCAGGGAAACCGATGCAAGCTCTGCCCATGAAAGTGAAACCACTCTAGTAGAATGAGCTTTTATCATAATGGGGGGTTCATGGCCTGCATTTTTATATGCTTCTATTATAGCTACCCTAATCGACCTAGCTATAGTAGATTTGAGACCTACACCCCTTTCTAGCTCCGGTAAACTGTATAAATGAGTGATCATCAACTCTCTAGTCCTCACATCTAGGCCTCCTAGTTTACATTCTTTTTCATTTTTTAGACTGTCACAAAATGGGGGACAGGATAACTGCTTGGTCCTTATGAAACTGAGACCACCTTTGGAAGAAAAACAAACACAATTTTAAAAAAGGGTGGTTGAGCACAAAAGGCTTGAACTTCACTAATCCTTCTGGCTGAGCAAATAGCAACCAGGAAGACTGTTTTTAAAGTCAATTCCCTTATGTGAATGTTAACGGGGGGGGGGGGGGGAGGAGACCTGCCTTAACCCAGACAGGTTCCAGGGTGGAACAGATTTGCCATCTCTGAACTGCCACAATATATTGCTTAACTAAAAGAAACTTTGAAAGGGATGTACCCTCTGCCCGGACCTTCACCTCTCCCCTAATGCCTGTAAATGTACCTTTGCTAGAGAAGGGGTACTCAACCACTTCTTGTAGATACCGTGGCTGCCTAAAAAGATCATAGAATAGTGTAGCACACATCTGCCTTCCTGCCTAAGTGTCTTTAAAAAGAAAAGAAGAATTCATGGCTAAATCCAATACAGATGCATCCACCCTGGGACACTCCAATCAGAGGCTAGTATAGCCCTTAATAAGTTTTTGAAAACATTGGAATAAAAGGCTTTCTATCTGGGTGCTCCCATTCCACCATGATTAGATCTTTACTTTGCTGATTTAAAGGAAGAGTAAGCGAGGGTTTACTTTCTAGCTACACATGGATCTCATCTTCTAGTGTTCTGAGATTTTAGGGTCAAAAGCCCTAATTAATGTAATAAGCTCCAGAGAATCCTCTGGGGTTAATTTAAATCTCCCTCTAGGAGCCGACACATCCTTCACTACTTCCCGCTCCGACGCTGGGCCAGCATCTGAAGCGGCCCTTTAATTTGCAAGCTGCTGTAGAATAGTGTCCGCAGAAACAGGGGTGAGGATGAGAAGGTTAAGGAGCAGCGAAAGGAGAAAAAAAAACAGGGGACCAACTGACCAATGACAAGCTTGTGAAGAAAAATAATCCCTCGGAGGGGAAGAAGCAGCAGGAGGAGGAGGGAAACCATGGGACCAGCTGACCACTGACAAGCTTGTGTCCACTTCACATTGAAAGGAGTGCACCATCCCCTGAAATACTGAGCAGCTTTCCCTACTGGCAACCATTCCTGTACAGTGGGGACACAGAGGTCTATGAAAACAAGATGGTGAGTTCTTCTTACAGATCAGGCAGGTTTTTAGATTTAGGGCACAGCTTGTCCGATTTAGACTCACACTGTCCCTAGAACATATAAAATGTTTAGACTCTGCTGAGACTAAACTGGTGCAGGGAAAATGGCAGCATGAGACCTTGCTCTATGGGCATCTATTTCCCAACCTTCATAGGGGCTATATAATATATATTATATAAATAAAAAATCCTACCCTGCAGGGTACTGAAAGTTAGAGCCCCCGGAGGTTAAAAAAGGTTTAGGGGTCCATGTTTGGACAACCTGGTAATGGCTTTTCTAAGAATCCTTCAGCATGACCCACAGGGAGAGCCTCCCCCCCCCCCGCAGGAAACACAAACTGAACAGAGGTTAAAAGCCCCACCTCAGTCTTTAACCTAAGTTAACCCTAGGACTATGGGTGGGTAATAAGGGGTCATGGAAGATTCATAAAAAAGCCATTACGAATAAATCTAACTGGGATTTTCTTCAATAATCCTTCATGACAACCCGCAGAGAGGATTAGATAAGTAATCTACCTTCGGGGTGGGAGGCTGCTAGTGCGACCCTTCTACCGAAGGCCTGATGTTTTGCAGACAGGAGATCAAGTCTATAATGTTTGAGGAATGTGTGGAGTGATGACCACATTGCTGCTTTGCAGATCTCTTCTATAGAGGCACCTGCCCTCTCTGCCTGGAGGCCGACATGGCTCTCGATGAATGGGCAGAAAATTTAGTAGGAGAAACTTACTAAAAGTTGTTCTACTATCCGCCATTCTCTGGATCCAGATAAATAATCAGTGCTCTTTTTACATCTAAAAGTGCAAGATCCTCTTTCTTGTCTGCTCCAGTTGGCAATGTCAGGAGCACTATACACTACCTGTTATTAGCTGTAACAATTTTTGTCATAAGTAAGGGATCAGGTCCAACTATGACCTTATCTGGGAGAACTGAACAGTAAGGTTTCTTCATTGATAAGACTAGAGATGAGCGAACTTTTGAAAAATTCGATTCGACTGATTCGCCGAATGTTCCGTCCCGAATTTATTTGCGACGAATCGCTATTAAAAACGGCTATTTCTGAGCCTCCTAGACCCTCAGATAGGGTTGTAAACCATTCTGCCTTGCTGTAACACGCATAGGACGCGTGCTGGGTTAGTGAAATACTGTAAATAATTATCACATGCAGATCGGAGGCATCGCTAATAGAATTGCAAAGCGGCACATTGCAGAGAGTTGAGGTGGCATCACTATGAGGGGCCCCTATAGTGCCTGAAAAACACACCCTGGAGCTGGCAGCAGCAGGAGCCCAAAAATTAGCTGAATCACACCCTGGAGTTGCAAGCAGCAGCAGCAGCTGCAGGAGCCCAAACATTGCTTTAAAGAGACACTGGAGTTGGCTGCAGGAGCCCAAAAATTGAATGAATCACACCCTGGAGTTGCAAGCAGCAGCAGCAGCAGGAGCCCAAGCATAGCTTGAAAGAGACACTGGAGTTGGCAGCAGGAGCCCAAAAATTGGCCGAATCACACCCTGGAGTTGCAAGCAGCAGCAGCCCAAACATAGCTTGAAATAGACACTGGAGTTGGCAGCAGGAGCCCAAAAATAGGAGGAATCACACCCTGGAGTTGCAAGCAGCAGCATCAGCAGGAGCCCAAACATAGCTTGAAAGACACACTGGAGTTGGCAGCAGGAGGCCAAAAATTGGATGAATCACACCCTGGAGGTGCAAGCAGCAGCAGGAACCCAAACATATCTTGAAAGAGACACTGGATTTGGCAGCAGGAGCCCAAAAATTGGATGAATCACACCCTGGAGTTGCAAGCAGCAGCAGGAGCCAAAACATTGCTTTAAAGAGACACTGGAGTTGGCAGCAGGAGCCCAAAAAATTGGCTGAATCACACCCTGGAGTTGCAAGCAGCAGCACAAACATAGCTTGAAAGAGACACTGGAGTTGGCAGCAGGAGTCCAAAAATTGGATGAATCACACCCTGGAGTTGCAAGCAGCAGCAGGAGCCCAAACATTGCTTTAAAGAGACACTGGAGTTGGCAGCAGGAGCCCAAAAATTGGATGAATCACACCCTGGAGTTGCAAGCAGCAGCAGCAGCCCAAGAATAGCTCAAAAGAGACACTGGAGTTGGCAGCAGGAGCCCAAAAATTGGATGAATCACACCCTGGATTTGCAAGCAGCAGCAGCAGCCCAAGAATAGCTCAAAAGAGACACTGGAGTTGGCAGCAGGAGCCCAAAAATTGGATGAATCACACCCTGGAGTTGCAAGCAGCAGCAGGAGCCCAAACATAGCTTTAAAGAGACACTGGAGTTGGCAGCAGGAGCCCAAAAATTGGATGAATCACACCCTGGAGTTGCAAGCAGCAGCAGGAGCCCAAACATAGCTTGAAAGACACTGGAGTTGGCAGCAGGAGCCCAAAAATTGGCTGAATGACACCCTGGAGCTGGCAGCAGCAGCAGCGGGAGGCCAAAAATTGGCTGAAAGGCACACCCTGAAGTTGGCATCAGCAGGAGCCCAAAAATTGGCCTAAAGACATAAATATGTTTTGCACCATTTGGAAAGTGTAAAACGTGGCACCATGCTGAATCTAGTCGCATGCATCAGCCATTGGTGGGTGGAAATCCTGGCTGATCCATCCCTGATTCATTGTGACAAAGGTGAGTCTCTCCACAATTTTAGTTGACAGACGAGTTCTCCTCGCCGTAACTATGGCCCCCGCCGCACTAAACACCCGCTCAGATGGCACGCTACTGGCCGGGCAGGACAGCTTTTCCAGGGCAAACTCTGCTAGTTGCGGCCACAAGCCAAGTTTGGCTGCCCAGAAGTCCAGCGGATCCTCAAGGTGTGTTGGCATGGTCATGTCAAGGTATGACATGACCTGCTGGTTGAGGTCCTGCTCCAGGTCTTCCTGCTGCTCATGAGTAGCCTCACTATGCGGGTGTAGAAAGCTACAAATTAGCGACCGAAGACCGAGACTTCTGCCGATGGAGCTGCTGCTGCTCCTGCCAACCCCCCCCCCCCCCCCCCCCCCCCCAGCAGCCATGGCAGTGGAAGATGAGCGCAGAGGTCCCCTCGAGTCAGACCTGCGAGAGTATGGACCATGGCGCAGATAGGCATCGGCCAACTGACTACGCAGAATGTCTTTGTAGTAGTTCAGTTTGTCCTCCCTCTCGGAGGGTTTAAAAAATGCCCCCATTTTGTGCCGGAAGCGAGGGTCCAATAAGGTGGACTGCCAGAAGTCATCCCACCGACAAATGGAAACAATTCTGGGGTCACTACGCAAGCACGTGAGCACGCTTCCTGCCATTTGCGCAAGTGACTCGGAGGGACTACCTGTCTCCATCTCCACTGCATACTGCCACGGTGTGTCCGGGTCCTCTGTCTCGCCTTCCTCAAAACCCTCTAGCTCCTCTGGCTGCTCCTGCTCCTCCTCTCCTGTCCGTTGACTAGATAAACCAGCCATTTCGCCAAGCCTAAACTGTGTTTCACTGGGCAACTCCTCCTCCTCCTCCAGTTCAGCTCCAACGGGATTCATGGAGCGTCATGTCTCCAGTGCCCTGACCAGCCATGGTTTCCAACATGTGCTGTAGTACATGAAGCAGTGGAATCACGTCGTTCATCCCGTAATCTTGCCGAGTGGCAAATAAAGTGGCCCCACAGGCATGTCAGGGACATCACCCCCATCCGCGCCTTGGCGAGTAGCCTGGGAGCAGAAGTGAGGCCAAAAACAAGGCCCCAAGCCGCAGGGTTGGTCCTTCAACACAGACCTGTAAAGGTCTCGGTGTCCAGAAGACACAGGGGAAACTAAAAGGATCTTAGATCTCCACAGGAGGCCAGAAGCCCCCCTTGCACAGGGCGCCTGTGTCCCAACACAGAGATATCACGCAGGGACTACCTGTGAGTGTAGAATTGCCAAGCCTACCATAGGCCAGCATGGCCCAGACTGCCTCATCATTTTGAGGGAAAGAGGAAGGTTAACATAGAGGCCATCGCCCCAGCCTGTTAAGGGCAACCTGCAAGTGAGCCCAGACTCTGCAGGCCGAGTACGGCCTGCACCAACTCCTGAAGGGAAAACAGGGACTAGAAGCTCCCCGACAACCTCTGAAAGGGACCGCGCCCAGCAAACTCTATCCCGTATCCAGGGGAACTACCTCCTGGATCCACCAGAAGGAGACGATACGCTCCCAGATAGGAGCCAGGGGCTGTGGCAGTCCCCTCGCCCAGAAGGGCGTCCCTTCATGCTTGGGAGGTTTTGGCAGATTTGGACTTCGCCCTGCCAGAGGGCCCAGGGCATTGCTTGCCCACCCTGGAGTGGTAATCTACGCCGAAAAGTTGGAAGCACACCTCTGGTTCGTGTTTGACACTAATGTAGGGAGGGGGAGGGGTGTCCCTACCCCCGAGGAGGCCGAGACGGCCTTACCCTTTTTTACAAAAAGGTCCAAACGGGCCCCAAATAGACGCCGTCCTCTGGAGGGAAGGCCAGTGAGAGCCTTTTTTGCATCATCGTCAGCACCCCACTGTCGCAGCCAAACCAGGCGGCAAATAGCTACCACAAGGGCAGAGGTTCTAGCACACATCTTAATGGTGTCATCCAGTGCTGAGAGGATAAACCTCACAAACACATCACAATCTGAGAGTGCATTAAATACCTCCCAGGGGAGATCCTCAGGTTGGTGATCAAGTAGCTTTCTAATGAGGGTCCTGGCGGCCACCGCAGTGATGGGCGCGGCACAGACCAGGCGCAGAGCCGTCCCTGCACACGAAAAGGCGCGGGAAGCGAGTGTCAATGCGCCAGTCCTCAGCATCCCGAAGGGTACGGTAATGAGGAGCAGTCATGAAGGGGGGGGTTAGTAACCCCTATAATCGGTGCATCCACCACGGGAGGTGCTGACCAAAAGTTAACCACATCAGGGGGAAAAGGGTACTTCCAATCCCAGACCCCTGGAACCCCTTTAAGTTTACAAGGCGATTCCCATTCTTTGGATATAAGAGTCTGGAAATGCGCCTGTTCCAGAAATTCCAAGCGCGGCGTCGCTGTGTGGAAACTCTCCCTCTTAGGCTTGGGAGCATCTCCAGGAGGGGAGATTGACAAAACCTCAAAGATCTTTATAAGTAGTTCATCAGTGTCACACAGGCCCCAAGAACCGGGTCCAGAATCATCACGGCTCCAGGGCATCTCGTCCGAGGAGCCCGAATCTGAGAATAGCTCACCTTCATCAGAAGGAGCAAGGTCCTGCATAGCAGCAGACTCTTCATTTTCAGTAGGAACCAGAGAACCAGGAGGCGTCAGGGACCGCTTCTTTCCAGGGCCCAAGCGCTCCGCCAAACTAGATAGCACCTGCTCAGCACGACTTGTTGGTCATCCCCGCTCAGGAGTGAGATTTAAGCACGGGGAGACAGGTGTATTGAAGCGAGGTGCAGCCACTGGCAAACCTGATTGCAGGGCCAGTGCCTGTTCAGCACACGGTCCGCAGACCCGTGCTCTGTCAGCATCAGCATGGGGCTGTCCACACGCTGTACACAGCTGCTCTTGTCCCCGAGGGACCCCGGGTACATAATTCTGAGATGCCTCCATATGGTGATTATCTGAGCAATACGCCCGCAGGGATTTATGCAATAGGCAACCCTGGATGCCCCAAGACCCGCTAGAATTTTTGGGAGAATTTTTAATGTGAACCCGCTATAATATATGTCAGGCCGGGAGAAGCCACCGAAATTTTGGCGTCTGAAAGACAAAGAGAATAAAGGGGGGGGGGGGGGGGTGTCAGAGCCATGCGCAGCTGAACGAAAGATCATAGGAACAAAACCACCCAGGAGGGCACTTACATGACCAAGGGAGGAGGAGGATCGCAACCACGCGCGCGCGAAGACCATCAAAATGGCGCCAAGCGAACCTCGAGGGGCGGACCCGCTCTGGTCGTGACGCGGGGCACGTCATGCCAAGTCCCCGCCTCCCCCAAAGAGCGCGAAGCTTCAAACAGCGGTAACACAATGACAAGCAGTGGATAAGACACATAGTCAGAGTTTAGCTAAGGGAAACGTCAAAAACTAGTGAATGATGCTGCCGCCCGGGCCGCACACTACAGTAAAGGAAAGACGCACACGTGCGCAACCTGACAAGGGTTATGTGGATCAAGGAGCGCGGCTCTGACACCCATATTGTAAGGACTGGGATATGAACTCACAATACCTTGCTTCATAAACAAGCACACTAACCATTGAACCAAGCCTCTTGTTCAATGACAAAACAACGGCCATAGACGTGTACAACATTACGCTGAGACCGCCACATGCATACCCCCCATCCTTTCTTTTCCCCCCCGAGTTACGGGGGGAAACGAGGGAGAAGGCGACCCGTCACCAGGGTTCATCGCTACGAGGGGCACGGGGCAATAATGTGGGAGGGGCATCTATTGGAGGCTCACCATCGGCCTAAACCGCCTACCCTGGTGGGGGACTGCGGTGGAGCGTAGCTCCGTGAGCACACATGGTGCTGCCTACCTTCACCCGACCAGCGCAGCCCAGGCTGGGAGGCACATCTTTATCGAAGAGGACGGGTGGTAATAGTCCTGCAGGGCCGCAGGTTGTAAAAGCCCCGCTCACCTGCGAGAGAGTGATACTTCATGTCTTCGCAGTCAGCACTGCAGAGAAATCTGGGGATTTGTGGGAGGTCCCTGGGTATATGAAGGGCCGGGAGGAGCCTGTTTTTGCATGTCTGCAGTGAACAGCGCCCTCTGGCGGAGGATTACTCACGTGTAAGTATTCTATATGGAGCAGGACGTACTGTATGCTTAGAATAATATCATAGCTTCACATGAGACCAAAAGGCAATGCCACAAATTGGTAATGTTGATCCTCCAGAGCGAACCTGAGGAACCTTTGATGACCTGGAAATACAGGAATATGAAGGTAAGCATCTTTGATGTCCACAGACGTCATGAAATCCCCTGGGCGCAGGGAACTGATGGCAGAGCGCAGAGTTTCAATGCGAAAGCGCCTGCACCCGACAAATTTTCTCTTAAAGGGACCTTGCAGATGACCCATAGCTCCAGAAGGCCTTGCACAGCCTGCACTAGATCCTGAGCTGACACATGGTCCCGAGGAATCCGGGATCTGATGAACTTTGGGGGGGGGGGGGGTGCAGGCAGCAAACTCTATCTTGTAACCGGAGGACACTACCTCCTGAACCCACCGGTCTGAGACATGAAGCCTCCAGACGTGAGCAAAGTGCTGAAGCCGCCCCCCCACCCGTATGGGTGAGGGCGCCCCATCATGCCTGAAGGGGCTTGGGAAAGGACTTAAGGTTGGAGCCCCAGGAGGAGCCAGGACGTCCCGTCCTCTGCCCCTACCCCAGAAGTCTCCTCGGGCCCCAGTAAAGGAAACCCCCCTCCCTTGTCTAGCACCACGGTAGGGGGAGGAAAAGGAGCCCTGACCCCGAAAGGGCAGAGACTGCCGCCTGCACTCTGGTAACCTGCCTCCCTTAGCAAATAGGTCCAGGCGGTCCCCAAACAGGCGTAGTCCTTTGAAGGGAAAACCAGTGAGGGCTTTCTTGGCAGCGTTGTCAGCAGCCCACTGGCGCAGCCAAACCGAGCGGCGTATAGCCACCACAAGGGCAGAGGTTCTGCCACAAATTCTAATGGTGTCATCCAAGGCAGAGAGGACATAAGTCACAAAAACATCACAACGAGAGAGTGCATTAAACTCCTCACTAGACACATCATCAGGGGCACCATCAAGGATACTTTTGAGCAGGATCCTAATAGCCACAGCCGTAATGGCAGAGGCACAGACCGGGCGCAGCGCCGCCCCCACACATGCAAAGGCATGGGATGCCAGCTGATCAATGTGCCGGTCCTCAGCATCCCACAGGGTAGTAGGGTCAGGGGAGTGCATGACAGAGGTGTTAGATAACCCTAGGACCGGGGCATCCACCTCAGGAGGGGATGACCAACATGTCACCACATCAGCAGGAAAGGGATACTTCCTATTCCAACTCTTAGGTACACCGGGAAGTCTACAGGGACGCTCCCATTCCTTGAGCACAAGGTTATTAAAGTGGACCAACACCCAGGATTTTGACTATCCTGGGTATTGGTCCACTTCCCCGGGGCACCCCGATCGGGGGTGCCCCGCTGTGTGAAACCCCCAGAAAGCCCCCAAAACTTACCTCTCCCCGCACACGGACAAGCTGATTGACAAAGACAGACAAGCAGCTTGCCCGTCTGCGCCTCCCGCGTGTCACTCTTGACGTGTGCGCGCCCGCGCCGGCAATTCAGAGACGGCCGGCGCGGGCGGGCACGCGCACGTCTAGAGGAGCGCGAGTGAGGCGGCGGAAGCAGCGGCTGGAGAGGTAAGGTTTTTCGGGGGTTTACACCCCGCGGGACATCCCGATCTCGGATGTCCCACGGTGTGTGAGGTGATCGGCCCGGGAATCTTATAGATTCCCCGGCCGATCACCTCAGGGTGTTGGTCCACTTTAAAATGTGCTTGCTCAGAAAATTCCAAGCGTGACTTAGCAGTATGAAACAGTTCCCCCCGTTGCCTGGGGGCCGCAACAGGGGGAGAGATAGACAGAACCTCAAAAAATCTGAGCAAACAGTTTATCAGTATCATCCGGGGACCAGGGGTCAGAGCCAGAATCGTCATGACCCCTGGGCCTCTCATCAGATGACTCTGAGTCGGAGAATAGCTCCCCTTCCTGCAAAGGGGTATAGCCAGACAGTTCCAAAAACTCATCAGCTTCCATAGGGAAAAGGGTGACATCAGGCATTAAGTGCCGCTTTTTTGCAGAGGCCTTATGCACCAAAGTATTAGCAATTAACTTCTCAACACTAGCCAGTCTAGAAGGAAGACACATCAGACTGAGAATCCCCACTTGTATGCAACTCAGTGGAAGTGAGATTTAACCCTTTTGTTGCCAAGCACGTAACACCTACGTGCTGGCTTGGCTGGGCCTTAAGTGCCAAGCCCGTAGGTGTTACGTGCTTGACTTTGATC
The DNA here is from genome assembly GCA_027917425.1 of Gastrophryne carolinensis. Classification (NCBI taxonomy): domain Eukaryota; kingdom Metazoa; phylum Chordata; class Amphibia; order Anura; family Microhylidae; genus Gastrophryne; species Gastrophryne carolinensis. The sequence continues at coordinate 589,294,292 of CM051234.1, forward strand.
GCTTCTAGTTTAAAAAATAAAAATAAAAAATACTCACCTGACCCCTTGTTGGATCCGGCCGGGTCTCCCCTTTAATTTGGTGCCATCCGATCCCCCGTGGGGGGTCGGATGGCTCCAGGAGAGCCCCCGGAATAGGCCGCCCCCCCCCCCCGCTTCTGCAGCAGCAGCTGCTAACTGTAAAAAAAAAAAAAAAATAAAAATGACATTCACTTACCTCCATGTGCGCTGGCTCCCGCTGTCCCTCCTCTTCACCTGGGGGGCCTCCGATCCCCCCCCAGGACTTACCGATCTTCAGGAGAGAGCCTGAGAGGCTCTCTCCCCTTTGATCCTCGATGGCGGCCGCCATCTTGCCGCTAAGCCCCGCCCCCTTGGGGGCGGGGCTTATGACGTCATCCCGGCCCCCGATATCTGGCTTCACCCTTCTCAACTTCTCAGATGCCGGTGATCGGCACAGGGTAAGGAGGTGGCAGGAGATCCTCTGATCTCCTGCCTCCTCCTTCTCCTGTACCGATCACCGGCATCTGTCAGCTGAGCGGCGAGGGACAAGAGCTTGCAATCGAAGGTAAGTACAGTAAAAAAAAATTATTTTTTTTTAATAAAATACTTTTTTTTATTGTGTGGTGTTTTTTTTTTTACAGTTAACCCTTTGTGAGCTGGTAAGGGGTCCATGAGACCCCTTATACCAGTTCACATGGCTGGGGGGGTGGCATTGCCATTAACCCCCGCACCCCCATTACCTGCCTCCCCAAAGGCCAGGGGGGGGCAGAAGAGCCCGGGCCCACATAGGCTATGTGGGCTCGTAGGCTGCAGGGTGGGGGGGCCACCAAAGCTGGCCCCCCCACTCTGTGCCTACAAGCCCCCATAGCTGGTCCCGGGCTGGTTACTTTGGGTAAGGGGGACCCCACGTCATTTTTTTTTTTGGATTTTTAAGGGTTTTTAACCCTTAAAAATCCAAAAAAAAATGGGGTCCCCCTCCCCGGGAAGGGGGACCCTATGTCATTTTTTTTTTTAATTAACCATTTGTCATCCAGCAGCTATAAAAGGCTTCTGGGCAGGAAAGGGTGTCTACCTATACATATGTGGTATCGCTGTAAGCGGGAGAAATTGGGGTTTCTCACGCAATAAGATTTTATTGACAAACTTACATTTTTTATTACAAAAAAACTCTACAAATTGTAAAAAAATATATTTTTTTTATTTTTTTTCACACATTTCACCCAAAAATGTTGAGAATACACCTAAAAAACACAAACAAGACATTTCATGTTAAAGCCCAGACTCTGTTGAAAAAAACAATATATAATTTTCCTGGGAAATCCCTGGAAATCCCTTCGAAAATGACAGTTGAACATGTGTAGCGCAAAACAGTCAAACTCAGTCTGGCAACAGGGAGTGGCAAATGCTGCAGGTAGGCTGGCAGCGAAAGGGTTAAGCTTGGGGGAGTAGATGAAGTCATACGAGGTGCAGGCCCAGCCACTGGAAGGCCAGATTGCAGCGCAAGCACCTGCTCGGCACAAGGTACGCAGACCCGCGCATTGTCAGGGCTAATAGGGGACACCCCACAAGCTACACACAGCCGGGCTTGTCCCGAAGGAACCCCGAGCACATTATGCCGAGACGCCTCCATATGATGATTATAGCGGCACAATGGGCCAATAGGGATTGACGCTATAAAGCAACCCGGGATGCCCCAATAACCCGCTAGGGAAGTGGGAGTAATTAACACTAGGCCTCACCAGTTAATGAACTAAATAGAGGGAGTAGGGCCGGGAGAAGCCAAGAGGGTTCGGCCTGTCTGAAAGACATAATCAAAGGGGAGCCGTAAGTATACAATAATTAACAGCGGTAATAAAGCCGCCTGCGAGGGCACTCACGGACCGCGGTAGGTAGAAGCCCGTCATGCAGCAGCCGGAATCAAGCAAAAAAATGGCGTCGGTAGACCGAGGGGCAGGCCCGCATGAACAGTGATGCGGAACGCACCAAAGACAGGCCCCGCCCCCCAAGGAGCGCAAAGCCATACACGTGACAAGCAGCCAATGACGGCGCACCGAAGCCTGAGGTAACGCCGCTGCCAAGCGCCGAACACAGGAAATCGCGCGCAACGGCAATTTCAAGGCACAATAAGTGAAAACAAGTCAGCGTGGCGGCTGACACCAAGCATAATGTAGTGAAGCATAAAAGCCAATACACATATATACACACACACCACCCCCCTCCCTCCCCCGAAGGCTACAAGGAGAGTGAGGGAGGACAGCAGCCACTTAACAGGGCCCACCGATAGACAGGGGCAAGGGACAATAGTGCGGGAGGGGCATCCCATAGAGGCTCACCATATGCCTGTACCGCCTACCCTTTGGTGGGGGATTGTGGTGGAGCAGCGCTCCTAAGCACCTGACAGCGGTGCTGCCTACCATCACCCAACCAGCGCAGCCTAGGCTGGGAGGCAATTACTAATGGAACGGGTGGGAATAGTCCTACAGGGCCGCAGGCTAATAGCCCCGCTCACCTGCGAGTAGAGAGAGCCATCTTCTTGTCCTTCGCAGTCCAGACTGCAGAGGACATCTGGGGATTGTGGGAGGTCCCTGGGTATTTGAGGGGCCGGGAGGAGCCTATTTTCGATGTCTCTGCAGTCCAGCGCCATCTGGCGGAGTAATACCCGAGTAAGTAATCTATCTGGAGCAGGACATACTGTATACTAAGAATAAAAGACTTGGCCCCTCAATCCAAGCAAAACCAGCCTGACCACCTACTATACTATGGGGGGGGCTGGTAGACCAGGGCGCAGAGGCTACCAGCTACATAGCCCACATGTGCCCCGGGGTTCTTCTGCAGAAGGGCCTTAGGGGAACGCACATAATGGGGGCAAGGGATAATGGCAAGTCACCCACTTGCTGCAAGTAACTTGACAGCCCCTCATTGTACCCCTACAACACCTCACAGATGTTTTTTATTTTAAATAAAAAAAAAAAAAAAATTACAAAAACTTACCTCAGATACTGCCTTTTATTGCGGAAGAGTGAGAGGACTTCATATCGCTCCCAGTATGAAAGCCTATCGCTCCCCGTATGAAAGCCTTATCCCTGCGGTGGCAGAAGAAGTGCCAGAAGCTAATCCTCTTTGCAGTCTAGCTGTAGCTCTATAGGACATCACTGAGGAGGCAAAACTGTCCCTGACAGGAGTTACTAAAACGTAAAATGTTTTTATAAGCAGAAATCCGAATTGCCTAGGGAGAGGGATGCATATTAGGACTGTTCCTTGTAAGGGCATTAGTCCTATTTAACTAGCAACATATACTGTGTATTACCAATGTATTATGGAGAAAGAACTATAGGCACTAAAATATGAATAGACATTTTTATATCAAAATAAGTTTATTTTGAATAGTTGGGTTTAGTCCTTGTTACTTAACCAATTCCAGGCTCCTGCAAAAAAAACATAAAACCCTCAACAAAACAAAAATGTGTTTAATCTGTGGAAAAAAGTTTCAAGGCCTCAAAAACAGAATTTTTTTCTATGCAACACACATGCTACATCATTGGAACTGCAATGGAAGAAAACAGAAAAACAAGGGATCGTCGTAAAGTGCTTTTTGTGTTGAAGACAAAACAAAACCCTTGGCAAAATACTACACAATTGGCTAACTTCATTGAAGACGACAGGTCTCCATTTTAGCCATCTAAAAGGAGAGTCTGCCAAGAGGAAGAGAAAGGAATCAACGCATAGCCATTCAACATCTCCAAAGTCTACAGTGTCCATTACCAAAGAACGCAAAGTGAGAAAGAGCCAGCAAACGTGTACCCTTGCAGAAGCCCCATGAGGATGAGAAACAGGAAAAGTTTCTGTTTTCACATTATCCTTCCCCCAAAAAACTGATCTGGCAAGTGGTAATTCCTCACAAGTCATCGTCATCGGATGTGTCACTGCTACTGGTCTCAGTGTCCTCGTTCTCATCTGTGAAAGTGCTGTGTTTCCAAAGATCAAACTTGAATTCAATGGAAAGCCCATTTCTCAATACTCTGGTCCTTCTCAGGCCATTCTTTTGCAGCTGTGGAAAAATAACCTTTTAGATTATTATGGTTTTTTTTTATAGAGTGCCACCTTCTTTCATAACAATGTTACAACTTACAAGAACTCAATAGCCGATCAAGCAAGAGGAATAGTCACAAACATGAAACACTTTGGAGCAGTATTTTTAGTTCTGGCCACAAAGAGGTCATGTCCTCCAAATGGCCAGGTGGAAACTGTGCTAGAATTACATTACATTAACATTTTACTTCATATCTAGACCCAAAACTTCAGTTTACTACTTAATATCTTAAAGCAGTGGTACTCAACCCTCCTCCTCAAGGGACACCAAAAGACCAGGTTTTGCAACTCTGCACACCAATGCCCAGGTACCACAGTCAGCTCTGCACCTGTGCATCTGTGTGGAGATCTGCAAAACCTGGCCTGCTGATGGCCTTAATAGAGGACGGATGAGCACATGTGCCTTATAGTATCTGCTATATGTGGGTTTTTTAGCACCCTCATCTTCCATAGTCTAGTACAAAAGTAGCAATTACAGACAGGTTATAAACATACAGTACATAGAAACATAGAAGGTTGACAGCAGAAGGAGACCATACGGTCCATCTAGTCTGCCCTTATGTGTATACTGTATGTGCTTTTTTTTTTTTTCTACTTATTTATCTTAGGATAGATGTGTGCTTATCCCAGGCATGTTTAAAGTGGACCAACACCCAGGATTTTGACTATCCTGGGTTTTGGTCCACTTCGGCGGGGCACCCCGATCGGGGGTGCCCCGCTGTGTGAAACCCCCCAGAAAGCCCCAAAAACTCACCTCTCCCCGCTCCCACGTGACTGGACGGTCCAATCCCCGCCAACGTCCAGGCGGGGATCAGGAACGTCCAAGCGGCTGCCGCCGCCGCCGCCTCCCTCGCGTCACTTTCGGCGCGCGCGCGCGCCCCCGCCGGCCATTCGCAGACGGCCGGCGCGGGCACGCCTACAGGGGCGCGAGGGAGGCGGCGGCGGCCGGCCGCCGCCGAAGATCAGGTAAGGTGTTTGGGGGTTTTTTGGGGGGTTTTACCCCGCGGGACATCCCGATCTCGGATGTCCCGCGGGGTGGGAGGTGATCGGCCCGGGAATCTTATAGATTTCCGGGCCGATCACCTCTCGGTGTTGGTCCACTTTAAATTCAGTGACTGTTGATTTTTCAACTACCTCTGCTGGAAGTTTGTTCCAAGCATCTACTACTCCTTCTGTAATTCTGTACATGGACTATTATTACAAAATAAAAAAAAAAAAAAAAAGAAAAGTGAGAATTCTCACCTGGCTCTGAATCGAACCCCACTGTATACACAGATAAAATAAAACAGTTGGGAAACAGAGCGTCTCAGCTAACACACCAGACGCACCGTCATCACTTCAATTGTGTGCCGCAACCACATGTTGCTTTAGAGGGGAGTAGGTTACCTGACACAAGAGCTGATCTTGCATCTGCTCCAAGAAGTCTCTGGCCAGCTTCCCGGCTTGGGTACTGCAGTGATCATGGTGGGTTCTACTGAGAGACTTCACACAAGGTGCAGAAACAATCCTTGGAAGAAATCTTTGCAGCCACTTACCAGCCTGCCGGCAAAGACAGAGCCTGAGCGGGAAGCCATGCCATATATTAGGTAAGGTGTGAGGAGCTACAGCTTTCCATCCTTGCAGGCATGCCTGGCAGCTAAGAGTCAACCCTTGTGTAATAGATCACGTTGAGGTGGAGTAAAGAATGGAAGAAGAGAAAAAAAATAAAGTTTCTGGCCCAGGAGGTGGCTTGGCACAACTCCTCCACTGCAATGAATGGACTGCTGTGCACAGGCGAGACATGAGGCATCAGGAGCCCCCGTCCTAGGAAACTGTTTTTGAGCAGCGAACCGGCTGGGATTTTCTTTATAAATCAGAATATTCCTACAGTATTAGATTTTTAGTAATCATTTCATATCTGCCTGGAATTCTTTAACTCCCCTGGAATGCTTTAAAGAGGAAAAAAAAAAAAAAAAAGACAGAAAATAGAAAAATGGGTCCATGCTACTCACCACTTCCCCCGATCCGCCCCTACTTACTGTTTGGATGTTGCCAATGCAGGGTACTTCAGGGCCTGATCGATGACCACGCCCTGGCTTAGTTGTCTATTAGTGACAGTAGGACTTTAGCTGTGCCAAAGTCCCGCGGGATTTCGTCTGGCCCCAGTGCATCCCATTCATGGGCACTGCGTAGGTGCGAGACTGGGGGGGCGCACGCAGTGCCTTATGGGATGCAAGATGGCAGTGCCCATTTGAAGGCCGCCCGGAAATCGAGGGACCTAGAAGATGAATCCCCTGGCGAGGCGAGTAAAGAATGCCCTAAGAGAACACCGGAGGGGGGGGGGGGGGTAGGTAGCAGATAGGTGAGGCTTTTAAATTTTATTTCACACTAATTCTTATAACCCATTAAAATAAAACAATGAGAATAAGTATCTTGAAGTCTATAAACAATTGACATTACCTGCTCGCTTATTGCCTGGAACTCCCTCATTTCATCCTCTGTTAGTGGTGCATAGATGTCATCGTTTTCACTGTCCTCCTGCCAGCCCATTTCCTTCAACAACCTGAAATTCAGAAACATTTGTATTTTTTCTTTTACCAGGTAAAAAATAAAAAGTAGAAATGGTAACCTTTGCACCGAGAGGTATAAATATTTGCTGTTTATTAGAGGGTCAGATTTATGTAAATATTAGTGGGCACAGCCTTACTCAAAGACAATCAAGCGTGCTCCGGGGTCTGTGCCAATATTGGAAACACATATAGACAATAGGCACATAAAACCCAAGTAGACGGGCACAGCTTATTTATAGTTATATTATAATAATTTATTAAGGTTCCAAAAAGAAAAAAACTAATTAAAAAACATGTACAGACAATATTACAGCAGGCACCTAAACCAGACAGAACATAATAGTTGTAAATCTAATAAATAATCCTATCAATAATAATCCTTAATAACCTATAAATATACAAATAATTTACCAAGATGAAAGTCTATATACAGACCAAAAGTGCTTGTGCCAATTTAAATTGCAATCAATATATAAATAAATCTTGTACATATGTGATGAAAAATCCTAATAAATGCTGTGAACTATAAGTAGACTATCAAAATTCACCCATAATCTATAAACTAACTATATAAAGTGCGTGCTGTGATATTACCACCTTCAATCAGTCTTGGTGGTATAAGATGGCTTGCACATAAGAACAAGGAGTATATCAAGCAAACAAAGGAAAAAGCAAAAAGTATAATTACTGTCCCTTTATGGCCATCTCTACAATAACCGGGGGTCTGTGCCAATCCAACAATCTCACGCGTTCCGCTTTTGCAAGCTTCCTCAGAGATGGTCTTAGGTGCCTGTTTTAATATTGTCTGTACATGTTTTTTAATGAGTTTTTTTCTTTTTGGAACCTTAATTATTAATATCTATAAATAAGCTGTGCAAGAACAAGAAAAAGGGAGTCCCACTACTCCCCAACCCACCCAAGCAAAAACGTGGCACCACCTACGGTCTCAAGTACCAATGTTTTATTTGAATTAATGGTAGATAATGTACAAACATATTAAAACCATTTTAAAAAACATATACATATAACTGTGTGCATGACTGTGTGCATAAAAATCATAAATGTGTCTTAATAAATCCTAATCATATACTATCCTCTGTGATAGTATATGATTAGGATTTATTAAGACACATTTATGATTGTTATGCACACAGTTATATTAGGTGGGGTCTGGCCAGGTTTAAAGCGGACCAAAAACTGATCATTATGTGATTATATGGTGGCCTCTGATAGTCATTATTCATCAACCAATTTGGGGTGCCCCCCTCCCCCATTCCTCTTTTTTCCTTAGTGAGGACACATGTATTGTATATGTTTTTTAAAATGGTTTTAATATGTTTGTACATTATCTACCATTAATTCAAATAAAACATTGGTACTTGAGACAGTAGGTGGTGCCACGTTTTTGCTTGGGTGGGTTGGGGAGTAGTGGGACTCCCTTTTTCTTGTTCTTGGATTGACTCATCTCACCCAAGGGGTTGTGCACGCCCTAATAGGCTAATTAGCTGGTGCGGTCCAATTTGTGTTTGTTATAAATAAGCTGTGCCAGTCTACTTGGGTTTTATGTGCCTATTGTCTATAAGAGGGTCAGATTTAGAGACAAGTCTAAATTTGTTAACTTTTAACGACAAAAATAGGCATCGCGCTGTTGGAAGCTTGATACAAGGCAGTGGCACTTCTGTCTGGCAAATCCATGGTCGCCAGTAGTCTTCTATAAAAAAAAAACTAAACCTCCAGGGAAGCCACAAGTGTGTCTATATTTGTATGCCACTGTAACAACTACTTTTTGTGTAGTCCCACTCCACAAAACTACAACCTCACTGGATTACTGTATCCTAAAACTCCCTAGTTTCTTTTACCACACATAGATAGGCATCAATAAAAAAAACCTACACATGAGGGTTACTGATCCATGTGTGTTTATTTCATATAATATGAACCATAATATAAAATAAACCTATCAAATCCAGACATGCACAGGATACAGGTTTAACACACAAAAACATACAGATGGTTTTCTTTCTAAAGGGTTAGAGGTTATCCTGCTGGTAACAAGGAGGTGTTCTTCCTACAGGTTTCGCACATGTGCTTCCTCAGGGGAAAAACTCACAACCAGCTCAAATAGCTGCATACCTCCCCCATTGCCCTTTGGGTGTATTTCTTATAGTGGATTTTCCCACTGCTCTTCCTTGTGGCCTAGTGACCCTCCAAGGTGAATATAAAAATACAATTCTGTGATTGCTCACCTGTAGAATTGGTATTATGAGTATACAGTACGTCCTGCTCCAAATCTAATACTTACAGTTGGGATATACTCCGCCAGATGGCGCTGGACTGCAGAGACATCGAAAATAGGCTCCTCCCGGCCCCTCAAATACCCAGGGACCTCCCACAAATCCCCAGCATTGAAAAGCAGTTAAGGAGAAGCCGGGAGCATTAAACAATCCAAACTATCAACTATAACAATGATAACAATCACCATACAGGGGATCCAAGAAAATGCAAACCAAGGGTGGGTTGGAGCAGGACGTACTGTATACTCATAATACCAATTCTACAGGTAAGCAATCACAGAATTGTATTATTCTTAGTATACAGTATGTCCTGCTCCAAATCTAATACTTACAGTTGGGACATCCAATAGCAGTGTCCATAAAGTAGGGTGGGATCCCCAAGAAAAAAGGCAGCAGCAGGCAGTTTAAACCACTGCCGCCTGCACAACCTTGCGGCCAAAAGCAGCATCAGCTGAGGCCCTAACATCAACCTTGTAAAACTCTGAAAAGGTATGAACAGAAGACCAAGTAGCTGCCTTGCAAACTTGTTCAACAGAAGCCTGGTGCTGAAAAGCCCAAGAGGCACCAATAGCACGAGTGGAGTGAGCACTAAGGCGGAAGGGAGGATTCTTCCTCTTAGCAGAGTAGGCCTGAATCACAGCCTGACAAATCCACTTGCTGATAGGAAGGGTTTGGCTCCTGCCAAGTCTACTAGGACCAGAAGGGACCACAAAAAGAGCATCAGTTTTCCTGAAAGGTGCAGTAGCCACCAGATAGTACTTCAGACACCTAACCACATCCAAAGAGTGCAAAACCCTCTCCTTAGCATTGCTAGGATTAGGGAACAAAGAAGGAAGAACAATATCCCGATTCAAATGAAAGGCAGACACTACCTTAGGCAGAAAATCAGGTTTGAAATATAACACCACCTTGTCCTGGTGCCTCTCATAGTAGGGGGGCTGAATGGACGGCGCCGCCAACTCAGACACACGCCTGACAGAAGTGATAGCCACCAGAAACACAACCTTGAGCGTAAGAATGGCCAAGGCAGCATCCTGCACAGGTTCAAAGGGAGCACCATGCAAGGCTGACCGAACCAAGTTCAAATCCCAAACAGGCACCATAGGCTTACGTGGGGGACGCACATGAGTGACCCCCTGGAAGAAAGTCCTGATCAGAGGGTGCTGAGCAAAGGACTTCTGGAAAAAAATAGCCAGGGCAGACACCTGACCCTTCAGAGTACTGAGTTGGAGCCCCATCTTCTTCCTAGCTTTAATCAAAGTATCCACAACTGAGGAAGACAGCCCCTTCTCCATCAAGATGGAGGTTTCAGCAGTCAAGCCGTCAAAGCCAGAGTTTGTAAACTGGGATGGCGTAGTGAGCCCTGAGTGATCAGATCTGGCACCAAGGGCAGAGCGTATTGATCTACTGCCAGCTGTACCACGTCTGTGAACCACACTCTTCTTGGCCACCTGGGGGCCACCAGAATTGCTGGCACCCCCTCCAGAGCAATCTTGCGCAGAACCCTGCCCAGCAGGGGAATTGGGGGGAAGACATACAGGAACTGAAAATCCGTCCATGACATTGCTAGCGCATCCGAGGTCAGAGCCAGAGGATCCCTGGACAGAGACAAAAGCTGGAAGCTTGTGATTGTGGCGGGACGCAAACAGATCCACATCTGGTTGGCCCCAACGGTGACAGAGATTGAAACACCCTGCTGCATAGGGACCATTCTCCCTGGCGAGAGGTCCCCCTGCTCAGAGAGTCCGCCAGGTGATTTTCCACCCCCGGGATGTACACAGCTGAAATGCAGGGGACATTAGCCTCCGCCCAAGTCAGGATCCGAGACGCTTCCTGGAGGGCCCCCTTGCTCCGGGTCCCTCCCTGATGATTGATGTAGGCAACTGCCGTCTGGTTATCCGAGCGCACCTGAACAGGCAGGCCCTGAAGATGAGTAGTCAAGCGAGCCAGAACCAACCTGATCGCTCGCAGCTCCAAGACATTGATAGGTGTGTGGGCCTCCTGAGGGCCCCACCTCCCCTGGAACCGCAGGGACTTCCAGAAACCCCCCCAACCTGACAGACTGGCATCCGTGGTGACCGTCTCCCAGGAAGGGGCAAGAAAGAATCTGCCCCCCAACAGGTTCCTTGAGTCCATCCACCACAAGAGGGACCTCCTGACCAGGGGTGAGAGCACACAGACCCTGTCCAGGGACGCTGGGTCCTTGTCCCATACAGACAATAGGTGAAGTTGCAGAGGCCTCAAGTGAAACTGAGCATAAGGGACCGCTTCGAAGCACGCCACCATCAGGCCCACCAGCTGCATCCCCTGCCTAATGGAGGGATGGGGACAAGCTAGGAGTGAGCCTGTGCAATCAGACTGCCCACCTTCTGCTGAGGAAGGAAGATCCTTGCCTGAACTGTATCCGATTCATTCCTAGGAATGGAGTTACCAAGGAAGGGGACAGTGAGGACTTGGGGTGGTTGATCACCCATCCAAATGACTCCAGAGTGGACACCACCAGCTGAGTATCCAACTCTGCCTGATGTAGAGACTGGGAAGTGATGAGGATGTCGTCCAGATAGGGAAGCACGCGGGCGCCCTGACATCTGAGCAGAGACATCAAGCCAGCCAGCACCTTGGTGAACACCCTGGGAGCTGAAGTGAGGCCGAAGGGCAAGGCCAAAAATTGGTAGTGTTGATCCATCAGAGCGAACCTGAGGAACCTTTGATGACCTGGGAACATAGGAATATGAAGGTAAGCATCTTTGATGTCCACAGAAGTCATGAAATCCCCTTGGCGCAGGGAACTGATGGCAGAGCGCAGAGTCTCCATGCGAAAGCGCCTAACCCTGACAAACTTGTTGAGAATCTTTAAGTCCAGGATGGGTCTGACAGAACCATCCTTTTTGGGTACTGTGAATAGGTTGGAATAAAAGCCCTTGCCTTTTTCTCTTAAAGGGACCTGGCAGATGACCCCCAGCTCCAGGAGGCCTTGCACTGCTGGCACTAGTTCCTGAGCTGACACAGGGTCCTGAGGAATCCGGGATCTGATGAATCTTGGAAGGGGATCGGCAGCAAACTCCAACTTGTAACCGGAGGACACTACCTCCTGAATCCACTGGTATGAGACATGAAGCCTCCAGACGTGAGCGAAGTGCTGCAGCCGTCCCCCCACCCGGATGGGTGAGGGCGCCCCATCATGCCTGAGGGGGCTTTGGAGAGGATTTAGCTTTGGGACCCCAGGAGGAGCCAGGACGTCCACATCCTCTGCCTCTACCCCAGAAATCTCCCCAGACCCCAGGGAAGGACACCCCCCTTCCCTGTCTTGCACCACGGTAAGGGGAGGAGAAGGAACCCTGTCCCCGAAAGGGCCGAGGTTGCCGTCTGCGCTGGGGTAACCTGCCTCCCTTAGCAAAAAGGTCCAGGCGGTCACCAAACAGACGCAGTCCTTTAAAAGGGAAAACCAGTGAGGGCCTTCTTGGCAGCGTTGTCAGCAGCCCACTGGCGCAGCCAAACCGAGTGGCGTATAGCCACCACGAGGGCAGAAGTTCTGGCACACATTCAGATGGTGTCATCCAATGCTGATAGGACAAAATTTACAAGAACATCACAACTGGAGAGTGCATTAAACACCTCACAAGGCAAATCATCAGGGGCACTATCAAGCATATTTCTGATAAGGGTTCTAGTGGCCACAGCAGTAATGGCAGAGGCACAGATCGGGCGCAGCGCTGTCCCCGCACATGCAAAGGCGTGGGATGCCAGCTGATCAATACGCCAGTCTTCGGCATCCCGCAGGGTAGTAGAATCAGGGGAATGCATGACAGAGGTGTTAGATAGCCCTAGGATCGGGGCATCCACCTCGGGGGGGGGGGGGGAATGACCAACATTTAACCACCTCAGCAGGAAAGGGATACTTCCTATCCCAACTCTTTGGAACCCCGGGAAGGTTATGGAAATGTGCCTGCTCTGGAAATTCCAAACGTGATTTTGCTGTATGGAAAAGCTCCCCTCTTTGCCTGGGAGCCGCAACAGGGAGAGAGATAGACATAACCTCAAAAATCTGGGTCAATAATCTGTCAGTGTCATCCAGGGCCCAGGGGTCAGAGCCAGAATCATCATGACCCCTTGGTCTCTCATCAGATGAGCCTGAATCAGAAAAGAGCTCCCCTTCATCAGACGGGGTATAGCCACACAGATTCCTCAGTTCCCATAGGGAAAACAGTAACATTAGGCGTCAAGTGCCACTTCTTAGCAGGGGCCTTACGCGCTAAAGACTTCGCAATAATCTGTTCAACAGTAGCCAGTCTAGAAGACACATCAGGCTGAGAATCCCCACTAGTATGCAACTCAGCAGGAGTGAGATTTAAGCTTGGGGGAGTAGGTGAAGTGAAACGAGGTGCAGCCACTGGCAGGCCAGATTGCAATGCAAGCACCTGCTGAGCGCAGGGTACACAGACCCGCGCCTTGTCAGCGTCAGCATGAGGCTGCCCACACGCTACACACAGCCGGTCTTGTCCCGAAGGGACCCCGGTCACATCCTGGGATGCCTCCATATGGTGATTATAGCGGCGCTATACGCCGATAGGGAATAACGCTATATAGCAACCCTGGATGTCCCAATAACCCGCTAGGGATGTGGGAGTATAATTTTTACAGGGCTTACAAGTAATATACTAAAAACAGGGCCGGGAGAAGCCAAGAATGGTTTGTCCCACCTGAAAGACATAAGCAGACAAGACCTTAAGTACATCGTAACAAAAGTGAAGCAGATAAAGTCGCCCGCAAGGGCACTTACGGGCCGCGGTAGGTAGGAGTCCGTCGCGCATAGGCCAACCAAGTCAGAAAAGATGGCGTCGGTATACCTCGAGGGGCGGGCCAGTAATAGCGATGACGCGGAACGCGCCAAAGACCGGCCCCGCCCACCCCCGAAGAGCGCGAAGCCAGAAGGCCAACAGCAAATGATGGCGCACCAGCGCCTGAGGTAATGCCGCTGCCAAGCGCGGAACCAAGTCAGCGCGCGGCGGCGGTAAATGTAAAAGCAATAAAGACAAGTCAGCGCGGCAGCTGACACAAGAATAAAGACATGTGAAAAGTGAAAGCAAAGACTGCATAACATACATATCTATACACATACACACCCCCCCCCCCTCTTTTCCCCTGAAGACTACAAGGAGGATGAGGGAGGACGGCGGCCACTTAAATAGGGCCCACCGATGGGCAGGGGCAATAGTGCGAGAGGGGCATCCCATAGAGGCTCACCATAAGCCTGAACCATTAATTTCATCAAACACCGCGCTTACAACACATATTAATTAGTGAAAGATAGGTTAAATAAAAATTAAATCAGAAATAATTATTAAACTTAAAAGTCCTCGCTGGAGTACACAAACTGTGTTGGATCAGTCTGTATTGCAAAATTAATTAATTGTATGTTGAACACATCACCACTCCGCGGGACATTACTTTCTCCTTCAATACAAAAACACTTTTCCTCTTGATTATAACAAATCCACCTCTTGTGTGTATTTCCAACAAGGATGCTAATTGGTGACAACTCCCACCACCATCTATTAAATCACGTACCAGATACAAATGAACAACTTGCAAGATAGTTTAGATCCTCTTTAGGGTGTCACAAAACTTCTGCGTGCCTTTCATCAATTAGGGTATATTTGAGCAATATTAGTAGCTTTTAAATACTCCTTATCTTTCAGAACTCCTTAAATCTCTTCCACTCCAAAGATTTATAACATGAAAGCAAGCAAATGAAAACACATGGCGTGATATCTTCACAAATTAAGAGCTCCTGCCCACATTTAATATGCTTACCAGCATTAAGATAAAAACACGTTTTCAAAATCAAGTTTCAAACTTCAGACGCTATACTGGGAGGCGCGCTGTAAAGACCTTTTGTATCCCCATACACGCTACCTTCAGCTTAGTGTCAATCCGTGATGCAGCTGCGCGTTCCTCCCCGTCTCCTCGGCCGCCGGACACGGGAGCGCTTGCTGTCTCTCCTCTGTGTAGCTACGTAGTGACGCCTCACAGTACTGGCCCCGCCCAACGCGTTTCGTCGTCACCTGACAACTTAATCATGAGCTACAGGCACTGTGGAGCGTCTCTCTTTTCTAGTAAAGCAGCGATCATGTGGTCTAGCTGATTTAACACTTTAGATGCCATCATTTATCTTATCTTAATACTGAGGCAGACATTTTCCTTAAAAAAGAGGGATAGTACTGTCTTTCTAATACCTCCTTGTAATCTTAATATGGGTCTCCTTCCAGAACTTAAAATATTTATTACAAAAAAGATTTACTCTTTATATTATTTAGATGAGTATTAAATGAAATGTCATTTTTATATCTCCTATTAAACCCTATCAGGGAATCACCTATAAGAACAATTAGTCTTTTCAGCCTGACTCCCATATAGCTTTAAGACTATCATAAAAATACAGCAATTATAAATGTAAAAAAAAAAAAAAAAAAAAAAAATTTTTAAAAACTTTAAAGCACAGCCAAATTCATAAATCTATACACCTCTTAAAAAGATATTATAAAAATACAAAAATCTACAGAATCATTGAAAGAGCTATCAAGTAGTGTGTATGCTATTCTAAAAAGGGGGACTCTAACCAAAGAACTTCCTAAAGCTGACCTACAAATTACTAATGGTTACCAATGAAGCAATTTAAGTCGAACTCTATGTTCAAACCTCCTGGGACCATAGATTTCAGATGATAGATCCACTTAGATTCTAAACGGGAGATTTTCCTAATCATATTACCACCTTTCAGGGTCTTAACTGGACTATCAATAATACAAAACTTTAGATCTCTCGGGTCGCTGTTGTGGATTTCTTTAAAGTGGGAGGAAACACTATGAGAAATAAGACCTTTTTTGATATTATATATGTGCTCCCTCAGTCTGGTTTTAAAGGCCCTGATAGTTCTCCCTACATACTGTTTAAGGGGGGATGAGCTGATTGGTCATTTATTACCAGATAAACCCAAGGTCATCTTTCGTAGACCCCCTACTTTAACCACAGAACTGGTTACAAGCTATATTGAACCATCCCGAGAAACGGGCACTTTTTTAAATGGTCTTAAGGGCTTTTACCATTGTGGAAAATGTATGGGCTGTAAACTTAATACAACACTGGTATCTAGGAGTAAAAAAAGTTTCAGGTCAAATGTAACAGGGGAAAGTTTTAAGATTAAAAACTTCTTTTCTTGTAATAGCACTAATGTGGTATATCTTTTGGAATGCAGCTGTGGAAAACAGTATGTAGGGAGAACTATCAGGGCCTTTAAAACCAGACTGAGGGAGCACATATATAATATCAAAAAAGGTCTTATTTCTCATAGTGTTTCCTCCCACTTTAAAGAAATCCACAACAGCGACCCGAGAGATCTAAAGTTTTGTATTATTGATAGTCCAGTTAAGACCCTGAAAGGTGGTAATATGATTAGGAAAATCTCCCGTTTAGAATCTAAGTGGATCTATCATCTGAAATCTATGGTCCCAGGAGGTTTGAACATAGAGTTCGACTTAAATTGCTTCATTGGTAACCATTAGTAATTTGTAGGTCAGCTTTAGGAAGTTCTTTGGTTAGAGTCCCCCTTTTTAGAATAGCATACACACTACTTGATAGCTCTTTCAATGATTCTGTAGATTTTTGTATTTTTATAATATCTTTTTAAGAGGTGTATAGATTTATGAATTTGGCTGTGCTTTAAAGTTTTTAAAAATTTTTTTTTTTTTTTTTTTTTTTTTTTTACATTTATAATTGCTGTATTTTTATGATAGTCTTAAAGCTATATGGGAGTCAGGCTGAAAAGACTAATTGTTCTTATAGGTGATTCCCTGATAGGGTTTAATAGGAGATATAAAAATGACATTTCATTTAATACTCATCTAAATAATATAAAGAGTAAATCTTTTTTGTAATAAATATTTTAAGTTCTGGAAGGAGACCCATATTAAGATTACAAGGAGGTATTAGAAAGACAGTACTATCCCTCTTTTTTAAGGAAAATGTCTGCCTCAGTATTAAGATAAGATAAATGATGGCATCTAAAGTGTTAAATCAGCTAGACCACATGATCGCTGCTTTACTAGAAAAGAGAGACGCTCCACAGTGCCTGTAGCTCATGATTAAGTTGTCAGGTGACGACGAAACGCGTTGGGCGGGGCCAGTACTGTGAGGCGTCACTACGTAGCTACACAGAGGAGAGACAGCAAGCGCTCCCGTGTCCGGCGGCCGAGGAGACGGGGAGGAACGCGCAGCTGCATCACGGATTGACACTAAGCTGAAGGTAGCGTGTATGGGGATACAAAAGGTCTTTACAGCGCGCCTCCCAGTATAGCGTCTGAAGTTTGAAACTTGATTTTGAAAACGTGTTTTTATCTTAATGCTGGTAAGCATATTAAATGTGGGCAGGAGCTCTTAATTTGTGAAGATATCACGCCATGTGTTTTCATTTGCTTGCTTTCATGTTATAAATCTTTGGAGTGGAAGAGATTTAAGGAGTTCTGAAAGATAAGGAGTATTTAAAAGCTACTAATATTGCTCAAATATACCCTAATTGATGAAAGGCACGCAGAAGTTTTGTGACACCCTAAAGAGGATCTAAACTATCTTGCAAGTTGTTCATTTGTATCTGGTACGTGATTTAATAGATGGTGGTGGGAGTTGTCACCAATTAGCATCCTTGTTGGAAATACACACAAGAGGTGGATTTGTTATAATCAAGAGGAAAAGTGTTTTTGTATTGAAGGAGAAAGTAATGTCCCGCGGAGTGGTGATGTGTTCAACATAAGCCTGAACCGCCTACCCTTTGGTGGGGGATTGCGGTGGAGCAGCGCTACTAAGCACCAACGGCGGTGCTGCCTACCTTCACCCGACCAGCGCAGCCAAGGCTGGGAGGCATATTACTAGTGGAACGGGCGGGAATAGTCCTACAGGGCCACAGGTTAATAACCCAACTCACCTGCGAGTAGAGAGCCAATTTCTCGTCCTTCGCAGCCAGACTGCAGAGAAATTCTGGGGATTTGTGGGAGGTCCCTGGGTATTTGAGGGGCCGGGAGGAGCCTATTTTCGATGTCTCTGCAGTCCAGCGCCATCTGTAAGTATTAGATTTGGAGCAGGACGTACTGTATACTAATAATAATAGGATTGGATGATCCTTTTAAGTCTCCAGGAGAGGGGGGGTGGTGGGGTATTTGTTAGCACCCCCCCTTGCTGACCACCTCGTACTTCCTAGTCAATACCAGGTGCACATCTACCTGTGGTAGCTTGCCTGGGCCTCCTCACTGCATCTTGCTCATTAGCTATGCCCACCTCCAACCTCCCCCTGAACGTTTGGTCTTCCAGCAGCAGGGCCATTCCCTCTGCATATTTGATCAGTCCTTTCCAGTCAAACACAAGTAGAGTTGGGCTATGCAAGGGAGAGAGACCTCACTATGGCTGGGTGACAGGGGAGTAACTTGATCGCAACCACATTGCGGCCTAGGAAGCCAGCCCCCCCCCCCATCATTGTTGCTCTTTATCTTATTGGTGCTCTTTAGATAAAGGAAGCACTTGTCTCTGCTGTTTCAGTCTTTAGTTCTCTGGCTACATCCAACCGAGTTAAAAGATTGAAAAAATACAATTCTGTGAAACTCATCTGTAGAATTGTTTTTGAATATATCCAGTCCAGGTAGTCCCAGAAGTAATGACATGTGGGTATTCCACCGCCAGGTGGCGCTCAACTGCAAGATCAAAAGCTGTCGCTCCTCCCGGCCCCCTATAAAAAGAGATGTCTCACTACGATTTCCCAGTGGTTAAATAGTAGTAAGAAACACAGACAAGCCGGGAGGCCAAGAAACCATGTTACTTCACATAGCTTCAGCATGCACTCTCTCCAACACAAAAAACTTAAGGACAATGGTCTAGGCAAACCAGAGATAATGAAAAACAAGGGTGGGGTGGGACGACCTGGAGTGGATATATTCAAAAACAATTTTACAGGCGAGTTTCACAGAATTGTATTTTTCACTATATCCAGTCCAGGTCGTCCCAGAAGTAATGACATGTGGGACAACCAAAAGCAGTGTCCCTTAGGGCGGGATCCCCAGTGCGGAACAGCATGTAGTTCATTTCACTACCGCGTGAAGCACCTTTCGGCCAAAGACAGCATCAGCTGAGGCCCTAACATCAACCTTGTAAAACTTGGTAAAGGTATGAAGTGAGGACCAAGTGGCGGCCTTACAAACCTGTTCAACAGATGCCTGGTGCTGAAAAGCCCAAGAGGCACCAATAGCTCTGGTAGAATGAGCTCTGGCAGAATGAAAAGGGGGTTCCTTCCCCTTGGCAGAATATGCTTGCACCACTGCCTGTCTGATCCACTTACTGAGGGTGGACTTGGCCAGTGGTAAACCTTTCCTAGAGCCCTCTGTTAGGACAAAGAACAAATCCGATTTCCTGAAGGATTCAGTCGCAACCAGGTAATACTTAATGGCTCTGACCACATCCAAGGCATGGAGGGTCCGTTCCTCAGCCTTAGTCGGTGCTGGGCACAAGGAAGGCAATACAACTTCCTCATTAAGATGAAAGGGAGAAACGACCTTAGGCAAAAAATCAGGTTTAAAACGAAAAACCACCTTATCTTTATGCAGCTCAGACACGTGATGCACCAAGGTTATCGCTACCAAAAAGACCACCTTGAGGGTCAAAATAGGCAAGGCCGCATCGCACAGGGGCTCAAAGGGAGGCCTCTGGGGAGCAGAAAGCCCCAAATTCAAGTCTTGGCAAAGGATCTCTGGAAAAAAAAAAAAATAGCCAAGGATGAGACATGGCCCTTGAGGGTGCTCAGCTGGAGACCCAAGTCTAAACCGTGTTGTAAAAACTCCAAGATCCTAGAGATAGAGAAAGTGCGACAAGAGAAACTCTTGGAATCACACCAAGCAATATAAGCATGCCAAACTCGAATATATCATGGAAGAAGACTTCTTCCGCGCCTGAATCATGGTACGCACAACCGTGGCAGACAGAACCTTTTCCATCAGGATTGAAGTCTCAATAGCCAGGCCGTCAAAGCCAGCGTCTGTAAATTGGGGTGCCGCAGCGACCCCTGTGTGAGAATCCCTGGTTCGTCAGGCGTGATGTAACAATCCACGGACATCTGAACTATGTCTGCAAACCAACTCCTTCTCGGCCAGCGAGAAGCCACCAGGATGGTTGGTACCCGCCTCCTGGGCTATCTTGCGTAGCACTCGGCCCAGGAGTGGAAACAGAGGGAATGCGTAAAGGAGCCTGAACTCCATCCAAGGAATTGCCAGAGCGTCTGTGGCAAAGGCCAGAGGATCTCTTGACAGGGAGACGAAGCTTGGGAGCTTGCGATTGTGTCTG
The DNA here is from genome assembly GCA_027917425.1 of Gastrophryne carolinensis. Lineage (NCBI taxonomy): Eukaryota > Metazoa > Chordata > Amphibia > Anura > Microhylidae > Gastrophryne > Gastrophryne carolinensis. The sequence continues at coordinate 589,314,597 of CM051234.1, forward strand.
GATGCAAAAAGGTCCACATCCGGCTGACCCCAGCGGAGACACAGAGCGTGAAAGGTCTTGTTGCTGAGAGACCATTCCCCCAGGCATGAGGCGTTCCTGCTCAGGGCATCTGCCTCCTGGTTTTCTAACTCGGGGATGTAAACCGCCGAAATGCAGGGAACATTCTCCTCTGCCCAAGTCAGAATCTGGGTTACCTCCTTGAGGGCTCGCTTGCTCCGAGTCCCACCCTGGTGATTGATGTAGGCGACAGCTGTCTGATTGTCTGAGCGAACCTGGATCGCACAACCCCTTAAATGGGGAGTCAAGTGAAGAAGCACCAACCGGATCGCTCTCAGTTCCAGGAGATTGATGGCCAAGTGGTTCTCCTGTGGACCCCACTGACCCTGGAATCTCTGCGTCTGCCAAACACCTCCCCAGCCTGTCAGACTGGCATCCATGGTTACTATCTCCCACCGGGGAGTCAGAAAGGACTTGCCCCCCAACAGTTTTCTGGGGTCCAGCCACCACACAAGGGACTGTCTGGGAAGGGGGGACAGTGAGAACTCCCGTTCCAGCGACTCCTGCCTCCAGTCCCAGCCGGCCAACAGGTTCAATTGAAGAGGTCTCATATGGAATTGGGCGAAGGGCACTGCCTCGAAGCATGACACAATCAGGCCCACCAGCCTCATCCCCAGACGCATCGATGGCCGCCGACAAGACAGCAAGGTCTGCACCTGCGTCTGAAGGCCCAACACCTTCTGCAGTGGCAGGAAAACCTTGACCTGAGAGGTGTCCAACGTCATGCCCAGGAAGGACCTCACCATTGAGGGAATGACCGATGACTTGGGGTAATTTATTACCCATCCGAAGGCCTCTAGAGTGGATAACACCATCAGTGTGTCGCTCTCGGCCTGCTGAAGGGACTGAGCTGCAATCAGTAAATCGTCCAGATAAGGCAGCACACGAATGCCCTGAATCCTCAGAATAGCCATGATGCCTGCCAGCACCTTGGTGAAAACCCAGGGGGCTGAGGATATCCCAAATGGCAGAGCCACAAACTGGTAATGCTGGTCCTCCAGAGCAAATCTCCGGTACTTCTGATGTCCCTGGAAAATCGGGATGTGCAGATAAGCATTCCTGATGCCCACCATGGTCATGAATTCGCCGGGCCGAAGCGAGCTCACCACTGACCGTAAGGTTTCCATGCGGAAATGTCTGACTCTTACAAACCTGTTGAGACCCTTCAGGTCCAGGATTGGGAACTGTAAAGAGATTGGAGTAGAAGCCTTGGCCCTGTTCCTGAAGAGGCACAGGGCAAATCACTCCTGACCGCAGGAGGTGCTGCACGGTCATTCTCAGGCCCTGTGCCTGCACTGGGTTCTGGGATATTCGAGGCTGAAGAAATCTTGAGGGCAGCCGGACTGCCAGCTCTATTTTGTAACCAGAGGACACCACCTCCTGAATCCACTAATCCGAGACGAGCTGTCTCCAGACGTGAGCAAATAGAAGAACCGTCCCCCCACCCAGATGCGTGAGGGCGCCTCCTCATGCCTGAGGGGCCTTGGCAGGGGGCCTGGACTTGGATCCCCAGGAGGGATTGGGCCGACCGCGGGACCTACCTCGTCCCCAAAACTCTATGCAGCCACCTGAAAATGAAGAGCCTCTTCCTCCTCGAAAGGAGCGATAGGCAGAAGAACTGCAAAAGGGCCGCGCAGGCCTCCGCCGCTGAGGGAGTCTACCATCCTTGATCAGGAGGTCCAGACGCACAACCTGTGCCCCACGAAGGAGATACTAGTGAGCAACTTCTTGGCCGTGGCATCAGCTGACCATTGCCGCAACCAGAGCGAGTGACGGAGCGCAACAAGCAGGGCCGAAACCCTGGCACCGAGCCGGACACCATCATCCATGGCGGAGGCAACAAAGGCAATAAAATCCACGCAAGCTTTGAGTTCTTTATACTCCTCCGCCCGCTTGTGAGACTTGGCAATATCCAGAAGACGTTGCACCTTCTGGACAATAGCAGCAGCACACACAGGGCGAAAACCAAGCACCAGCAAAGGGGAAGGCATGACAAACTAGCTGATCCATACGCCTGTCAGCTGGATCACGCAAGGAAGCAGTATCGGGTGACAACATAAACGTAGTGTTGGATAACCCCGACACAGGGGAATCCACTTCGGGAGGACGCGACCACAGATGGACCAGCTCCTCAGGGAAGGGATACCGCCTGTCCAGGCCCTTAGGCACCGACGGTAGCTTGTTAGGCCTTTCCTTAGAAAAATGGGCATGCTCAGGAAAGACAAGTCTCTGTCTCTCAGGCCGAAATAAATCACCCTGCTTCCTTTTAGTCGCTTTAGGAGGGACAATATGCAACGTCTCAAAGACAGCAGCCACTAACCTCTCTGTATCATCAGGGAGCCACATATCCTCACCCGAGGAAGAGCCAGGCCCCCTGTCATATCCGGCAGAATAATCCACAGTGGAAATAGAGTCCTCATGCAACTCGCCCTCCTCCATGGAGTCAAGACCTCCAAAAAGATCATAATCATCGTTCTCCAAGTAAACGGGCTCGATATGGCGCTTCTTACTCGTGGCCTGCTTAGGAGCCGTGCCAGAGATCTGTCTCTCAAGGCTGGCCACCCGGTATGCCAAATCAACACGGGGCCCCTTTCTGGCTTCCCCCTCCCTGGGGGCTGAATGCAGTAGCGGGGGTTCTGGAGAGGTTGCAGGCAATAACGGGCTAGAGGCAGATACGCCCGCACGATCGTGCTCCAAAAAGACGCTCCTGGCGCAAGTGACACAAACCGTGCTGAGCCCACCCAGAGGAATGGCACCGCACATGGGGCAGAGCTTCACCCGCCCAGATGGGGCCCCTAGCTCATCATCCCCAGAAGCCTCCATTATGGCGATTAGAGTAATGGTATATAGGTTACAAGGCACTGCCGGCCCAAACCTAATAAGCCCTCAGAATTAGTTCCTCTTAGTGATCCCTCTTAATAGGGAGAGGGCGCAGAGGGAGCCCTATCAAGGGGGCCCACCTAGAAGACATAAAAGAAACAAACCATAAGCATCCCACAGTACATGCACAATGCAACACAATAAAAGTTGTTTAGCAAGAGGGACTGACGACAGAACGCGATGGCATCAGCTCGGGGGGGGGGGGGCGACCAACAGCGTGCAGGAAGAGCAGGGCAAGATGGCGCACAGAAGGCAGCTGCACGCGTTCCTCGAGGGGCGGGCCGCACAGCAGTGACGCGAAAAGTGTCATCGCACGGCCCCGCCCCCCACCGACAGCGCAAAAAAACAGGCGCCTGTCCCCAAGATGGAGGGGGCCCGGAGACTGAGGAGATGCAGGGCGGCCCACGGAGGGGCCCAACAGACCAGCCGAGCGACGAGCGTGCACCCTGTAGCAGAGGCCGCGGCCTCATAACAGAAAAGGCCTCTGCCGAGCAGCGCCACCCCCCCTTCACAGCGAAGCAGCAAGATGGAGAGGGGAGAGGAGCCTCGAGGGAGGCAAGTAGCCAAAACACAGTGCAAGCCAGCGCACAAAGGGACTCTGCAGAGTTCAAGATATCAATGCAGTAAAAGTGAAGTTCACCATGCACAACACATAAAGGTTGTGGGGCAGGGAGGGCTAAGGAACCCCGTGGCCATGAGTGGTTCCCCCCCCATAGGCTCACCGTCAGCCTATGGCCGGCTACCGGCTCAGCTGCAATATCCAGGAGAGAGTATCCAACGATCCTAGCAGCAAGACTGCAGGATGAACATTGGGAAATCATAGTGAGACATCTGTTTTTATAGGGGGCTAGGAGGAGCGACTGCTTTTGATCTTGCAGTCGAGCACCACCTGGCGGTGGAATACCCCCATGCCATTACTTCTGGGACGACCTGGACTGGATATAGGAAAAAAGGTTTACTGTATGAGCCTTGAAAGGGCCCCATTTAATGTTCACCCCTGAGCCCAGCCGCTGCTGGGTGATCAATTGTGTTCCCCTGAAGTGTGTCACAAGCCTACCTAGGCTAACACCATTGGAGGGACTAGACATAGAAAAGACCATTTGAAGACATCACAGGGATTGTTGAAGGAGAGACAGAAAACTGCAGGGGCCACTCCAGAGTCAAACCCTGTCACAGTCACCCCTTTCGAGACCGTGGAAAACGACTAAAACCTGGAGGAGGGCCCCCATAAATTAACACTGAACAATTAGAGATTTCTGGTCTCTGACTGAAGCTTTTTCTGGATCTAAAGATCTAAATCATGGTGGTGTTTACTGAGTAGAAGTCACAAAGTGCTAAAAAATACAATTCTGTGAGTACTCACCTGTAGAATTGTTTTTGGCCGTGTCCTTCTCAGGTCGCTCCATTTCTTACATGTGGGTAGTCCGCCACCAGGTAGCGCAGTGACTGCAAGATCAAAAACTGTAGCTCCTCCCAGCCCCCTATAAGGCAGACGTCTCTCCAAGAATCCCCAGGGGTTCAACAGCAGTAAGAAAGACAGACCATGTTACTTCACATAGCTTCAACATGTACTCTCTCAACAAGGAAACCCAAGGACAGAGTCCAATATAGAACGGTAATCACCATAACAGGCAAACAGGAGAAAACAAGCAAGGGTGGGGTGGAGCGACCTGAACAGGACACAGCCAAAAACAATTCTACAGGTGAGTACTCACAGAATTGTATTTTTCCCTGTGTCCTGCTCAGGTCGCTCCATTTCTTACATGTGGGACATCTAAGAGCAGTGTCCAAAAAGGGCAGGATTCCTCACGTGCAACAGCATGTAGTTCATGACACTACCGCCTTTTGGCCAAAAGCAGCGTCAGCTGAGGCCCTAACATCAACCTTGTAAAACTTGGGCTTCTGTTAGTACCTTTACTAAGTAGTGGCCTTACAAACTTGTTCAACAGAGGCCTGATGCTGAAAAGCCCAGGAGGCACCAATAGCTCTAGTAGAATGAGCAGTAACACGAAAGGGGGGGACAGAGCAGCATCACACAAGGGCTCAAAGGGGGACCCTGGAGAGCAGAAGGCACCAAGTTCAAGTCAAGTCCCACACCGGTAATACAGGCTTACGTGGTGGACATACATGAATAACTCCTTGGAAAAAGTCTTGATCAGTCTATGTTTGGCGAAGGATCTTTGGAAAAAAATGGCCAAGGCCAAAACCTGGCCCTTGAGGGTGCTCAGTTGGAGACCCAAGACCAAGCCATGTTGTAGGAACTCAAAGATCCTTGAAATAGAGAATATGTGACAAGGGAGACTCTTGGACTCACACCAGGCAATGTAGGCATGCCAAACTCTGATATATCATGGAAGAAGATTTCTTCCGAGCCTGAATCATGGTACACACAACCGTGGCAGACAACCCCTTTTCCATCAGGATGGAGGTTTCCACAGTCAAGCCGTCAAAGCCAGTGTCTGTAAATTGGGGTGGCGCAGCAACCTCGGTGTGAGGAGGTCGTCCAGAATGCCCTGGTTCCTCAGGAGGGCCATAACGCCCGCCAGCACCTTGGTGAACACCCGGTGGGCTGAGGATATCCCAAACGGCAGCTCCCCAAACTGGTAATGCTGATCCTTCAGCGCAAACCTCAGGAACTTCTGATGTCCCTGGAATATCGGGATGTGCAGGTAAGCATCTCTGATGTCCACGGTGGTCATGAATCGCCAGGCTGAAGTGAGCTCACCGCGGACCGCAGGGACTCCATGCGAAAATGCCTGACTGACAAACTTGTTGAGACCCTTCAGGTCCAGGATAGGCCTCAGCGCACAGTCCGTCTTGGGCACCGTGAACAGATTGGAATAGAACCCTCGACCTCATTCCTGGTGAGGCACAGGACAAATCACACCGGAAAGCAGAAGGCGTTAAACAGCCATTCTTAGGCCCTGCGCCGTTAATGGGTTCTGGGATATCCGCGACTGAAGAAATCTTGGGGGCGGCCAAGCTGCCAGCTCTCTTTTGTAACCGGAGGACACCACCTCCTGAATCCACCGATCCGAGACGTGCAGTCTCCAGACGTGAGCAAATGGCAGAAGCCGCCCCCCCCCCCACCCGGATGGGTGAGGGCGCACCTCATGCCTGAGAGGACTTGGCAGGGGGCATGGATTTAGTTCCCCAGGAGGAATTCGGTCAGCCGCAAGACCGACCTCGTCCCCAGGAATCTCTGCGGCCACCTGAAAAAGAAGAGCCTCTTCCTCCTCGAAAGGGGCGATAGGCAGACAAACCCCGAAGGGGCTGCGCAGGCTTCCGTCGCTGAGGGATTCTCCCATCCTTGGTCAGGAGGTCCAGACACTCCCCGCATAACTGAAGCCCCAAGAAGGGGATACTAGCGAGTGATTTCTTGGCCGCAGCGTCAGCTGACCACTGCCGCAGCCAGATCGAGCGACGAAGCGCAACAAGCAGGGCCGAAGCCCTGACGCCGAGCCAGACGCTATTGTCCATAGCCGAGATTACAAATGCAATAAGATCCACGCTCCGCATCCTCCGCCTGCTTACGAGATTTGGCAATAGCAACAAGTTGTCTCACCTCCATCTTGATGGCTAAAGAGACAATGGCCGCGGCACAGACAGGGCGAAGGCCAGCACCCACAAAGGTGAAAGCATGAAAAGCCATCCATGCACCTGTCAGCAGGGTCACGCAAGCAAGCATAATCGGGTGACGGCATAACCGTGGTATTGGATAACCCCAACACAGGAGAATCCACCTCAGGGGACGGGACCAGAGGCGAACCAACTCCTAGGAGAAAGGATACCATCTGTCCAGGCCTTCAGGCACCGATGGCAATTTATTAGGCCTTTCCCATTCCTTAAAAACCATTTTGGAAAAATAGCCCTGTTCAGGAAAGACAAGCTGTCTCTCAGGACGGAATAAATCCCCCTGCTTCTTTTTAGCCGCACGCACAGCGTCCCGCACGCACAGCCAGCAGCGGCCGCAACAGAGCAGCGGCCCGACAACACGCCGCTCCTGCCCCCCCCCCCCTCACAGCGCCCTGTCAGCTGGAGGGGAGAAGAGAACGAGACAAGAAACGAGGGAGGCGAGTATAATCAGCAAGTGAAAGCAGCAAAAAGAAAACAACATATGAAATAAAGCTTGTGGGTACAGATGCCTATGGCCGGCTACCCTTTATGGAGGGTCTGCAGCCCAGAGCCGGGAGGAGCTACAGTTTTTGATCTTGCAGTCACTGCGCCACCTGGTGGCGGACTACCCACATGTAAGAAATGGAGCGACCTGAACAGGACACAGGGAAAATAAAACAATTCTACAGGTGAGAATCACAGAATTGTTTTATCTTCCATATCCACTCCAGGCCATCAGCATTCCTTAACAAATGGGTTAACTCTCGACCGAAGGGCATAAACTGCAAGACAGAGGTGTGAATCCTCATGGCCTCTATATACTTCCGGCTGCACCTCCACAATCCAGTAATTTAAAAGCAGTAGACAGCTGCCTGGGAAGATAAGGCATCATAAGAAGCCTCATGTGTTTGTTGGAGACAAGGAAAGAAGAGATTAGTTACTGTCTACCTCTGTATCTCTATGTTCTTTTGTTTTTACTGAACAACTATTTGCGCATCTACAAACTCCACTAGGACTAGGCATCTGAAGCCTAGATATTGTAAACTAGCACAAACCTAGCAGAAAGGGAGGGTTTGACAGTCTGCAGTGGATATGGAAGAGATAACAATTCTACAGGTGAGAATCGTAGAATTGTATTTTCTCTCCCAATCCACTCCTGGCCAACAGCATTCAATAAGGAATGAGACATCTAAAAGCAGTGCCCTTACCTCAGGGTGGGATTCCAAAAATACAACTCTGTGAAGTACTCACCTGTAGAGTTGATATTATATGCAGACAGCACGTCCTGCTCCAGACATAGTCCTTACATGTGGGTATACCTCCGCCTTCAGCGCCATGCACTGCAGAACATGAAGAAAACAAGCTCCTCCCGGCCCTACATATACCGGAGGACCTCCCACAAATCCCCAGCATTGAAAAGCAGTGAGAAAGAGAGGCCAGGAGAAACAACCACCCAAAACTGGCACAAAAAAATATCAAGTATAACAATCACCAAACAGGGGATCCAGAAAAAAGTGAAACCAGGGTGGGGTGGAGCAGGACATGCTGTCTGCATATAATACCAACTCTACAGGTGAGTACTTCACAGAGTTGTATTATTCTAAGCAGACAGCACGTCCTGCTCCAGACATAGTCCTTACATGTGGGACATCCAATAGCAGTGTCCGTAAAGAAGGGTGGGATCCCCAACAGAAGGCAACAGCAAGCCGTTTAAACTACTACGGCCTGCAAAACCTTGCGGCCAAACGCAGCGTCAGCTGAGGCCTTAACATCAACCTTGTAAAACTTTGTAAAGGTGTGAACCGAAGACCAAGTAGCGGCCTTGCAAACTTGCTCCACAGAGGCCTGGTGCTGAAAAGCCCAAGAAGCCCCAACAGCTCTAGTAGAATGAGCAGTAAGACGAAAGGGGGGAGTCTTCCCCTTAATGGTATAGGCTTGAACCACAGCCTGACAAATCCATTTACTGATGGTAGACTTGGCGGGAGCCAAACCTTTCCTAGGCCCGTGAGGCACAACGAAGAGAGCATCCGTCTTCCTAAAGGCCTGAGTGGTAACCAGGTAAGACTTGACACACCTAACCACATCCAGGGAATGCAAAACCCTCTCCTTAGGGTTACTAGGATTAGGGCACAAGGAAGGAAGAACAATATCTTGATTCAAATGAAACGCAGACACAACCTTAGGCAGAAAGTCTGGCTTGAAGCGAAACACCACCTTATCCCGGTGTCTCTCAAAGTAGGGAGGCTGAATAGACAAGGCAGCCAACTCAGACACACATCTAACCGAGGTAATGGCTACCAAAAAGACCACCTTAAAAGAGTGAGAACAGCAAGAGCTGCTTCATGAATAGGTTCAAAAGGAGGACCCTGCAGGGCCGACAAAACCAAATTCAGATCCCAAACAGGAACCATAGGTTTCCGAGGTGGGCGCACATGAGTGACCCCCTGAAAGAAAGTCTTGATAAGAGAGTGCTGGGCAAAGGTCTTCTGAAAGAAGATAGACAGGGCCGAAACCTGGCCTTTCAAAGTACTAAGCTTCAGACCTAAGTCTAGACCATGTTGTAAAAACTCCAGCACCCTGGAGACTAAGAATTCCCGGCATGGAAGAGACCTGGATTCACACCAGTCAATGTAGGCACGCCATACCCTATAATATATAGCAGAAGAGGTCTTCTTCCTGGCTTGGACCATGGTAGCCACTACAGAAGCGGACAAACCCTTTTCCTTTAAAATGGTGGTCTCAATAGCCAAGCCGTCAAAGCCAGAGTTAGTAAATTGGGATGGCGTAGAGACCCCTGAGTTAGGAGGTCTGGAATCCTTGGTAGATCGTACTGATCTACTGCCATTTGAACCACGTCTGCGAACCACACTCTTCTTGGCCACCTTGGGGCCACCAGAATCGTGGGTACCCCTTCCAGAGCGATCTTGCGTAGCACTCTGCCCAGAAGGGGAATTGGTGGAAACGCATACAGGAGCCGAAACTCCCTCCAAGACATTGACAGAGCATCCGAGGCCAGAGCCAGAAAATCCTGAGACAAGGATACAAAGCTCGGGAGCTTGTGATTGTGACGGGACGCAAACAGATCCAAGTCTGGGACACCCCAACGGTGACACAGGGACTGAAATACCGATGTGGAGAGGGACCACTCCCCCTGACGGGACGACCCCCTGCTCAGGGCATCTGCTAGCAGATTTTCCGCCCCCGGAATGTAAACAGCCGAGATGCATTGAACATTGGTCTCTGCCCATGTTAGAATCAGAGACACCTCCTGGAGAGCATCCTTGCTCCGGGTTCCTCCCTGATGATTGATGTAGGCCACCGCCGTCCTGTTGTCTGAGCGTACCTGAATCGCCAGACCCTTCAGGTGCTGGGTCAATTGTTCCAGCACCAACCTGACCGCCCTGAGTTCCAGGACATTGATGGGTAGATGGGCCTCCTGAGGGCCCCACCTCCCCTGGAAACGCAGGGACTTCCAGAATCCCCCCCAGCCCGAGAGACTGGCATCTGTTGTGACCGTTTCCCAGGAGGGAGCCAGGAAGGATCTGCCCCTTGTGAAGTTCCCGTGGTCCAGCCACCACGCCAGGGACTGTCTGACCGAGGGGGGAAGCACCCAGATCTCGTCCAAGGACGCTGGGTCCTTGTTCCAAACTGACAGAAGGTGAAGCTGCAGAGTTCTCAAATGGAATTGTGCAAAGGGCACCGCCTCGAAGCTTGCCACCATCGAGCACACCAACTGCATTCCCTGCCTGATGGGAGGGATGAGGGCTCGAGAGCAGGGACCTCACCTGCGTTGTCAGAGCTTCCACCTTCTGAGGAGGAAGGAATATCCTTGACTGAACTGAATCCAGAATCATCCCCAGAAACGGGGTTACTGAGGAGGGGGACAGAGAGGACTTTGGGTAATTGATCACCCAGCCGAAGGACTCCAGGGTGGTCACCACCGACCGCGTGTCCAGCTCTGCCTGCTGCAGAGACTGAGATGAGAGGAGTATATCGTCCAGGTAGGGCAACACTCGTATGCCTTTTAGTCTCAGAGACATTACTCCTGCCAGCACCTTGGTGAATACCCTGGGGGCCGACGTAAGACTGAATGGCAGGGCCACAAACTGGTAATGCTGATCCAGCAGCGCAAACCTGAGAAACTTTTGATGCCCTGGGAACACCGGAACGTGCAGGTAAGCACAAGGCAATGGCCGAGCGCAGAGTTTCCATACGAAAATATCTGTTTTTCACAAATCTGTTTAAGATTTTTAAATCCAGAATGGGTCTGAATGACCCGTCCTTTTTGGGCACCGTGAACAGGTTGGAATAAAACCCCACGCCCCTGTCTTTTGAGGGGACCTTGCAAATGACCCCGAGGTCTAGAAGGTCCTGCACCGCTAGTTTCAAGACTTGAGCTGAGGCAGGATCCTGTGGGATTCGGGGACCCGACGAACCTGGGAGGGGGCAGTACAGCAAACTATCTTGTAACCGGAGGACACGACCTCCTGAATCCACCGGTCTGGGACGAGGCATCTCCAGACATGCTGAAAATGCTGTAGACGTCTCCACACCCTGACGGGCGAGGGCGCCCCTTCATGCCTGGGGGGTCTTGGGAGGGGCTTTGGCCCCCAGGAAGAGCTGGGGCGGCGTCCTCTGTTCTTGTTCCAGGAATCTGTGCGAGCTCCGGCGAAGGACACCCCTCTTCCCTGTTTAGCCCCACGATAGGGGGTCGAGTGGGAGCTTGGGCCACGAAAGGGCCGAAGCTGACGCTTGCGCTGGGGCAGCTTGCCCCCTTTAGCAAAGGTATCTAACCTTTCTCCGAACAGGCGCAGCCCTTTGAAAGGAAGCCCCGTAAGAGCCTTCTTGGCGACATTGTCAGCGGCCCACTGGCGTAACCAGACTGCACGGCGTATGGCTACCACCAGAGCAGAGGATCTAGCACTCAGCTTAATAGCATCGTCCGATGCAGATAAGATATAATTGATAAAAGTCTCACAGGTAACCAAAGCATTGGCGGCATCAGATGGCAAGTCATCCGCCCCTTCAAGAGCAGTCTTAACCACAGTCCTGAGCGCCACCGCCGTGATGGCTAAGGCGCAAACCGGGCGGAGAGACGCTCCCCCAAATACAAATGCATGACAAGCCAGTTGGTCAACCCGCCGATCCTCCAGATCCCGCAGCGTAGTAGTGTCAGGGGAGTGCATAATAGAGGTATTGGACAGACCAAGGATCGGGGCATCGACTTCGGGCGGCGAAGTCCAACACTTGATCAGGTCGGCAGGGAATGGATACTTCTTATCCACAGCTTTAGGGACTCCCTGGAGTTTGCTGGGATGTTCCCACTCCTTTAGGACGAGATTATTAAAATGAGTTTGATCCAGAAACTCCAATCGCACCCTAGCGGTATGGAACAGGTCGCCTCTTTGCCGAGGAGCCGCAGGCGGGGGAGAGAGGGATAACACATCAAAGATCTGGGCCAGCAATCTGTCAACGTCATCCTGGGACCAAAGATCAGAACCAGATTCATCCTGACTCCTGGACTCATCGGCATAGGACCCTGAGTCAGAAAACAGTTCCCCTTCCTCTGAGAGGGAATGTGCATAAGACAGATGTAAGTCATCAGATTCTACAGGAAGAATAGTAGCTTCAGGATTCAAATGGCGCTTCTTGGCCATAGCCTTGCGCGCCAAGGAGCCAGCGATTAAATTTTCTACGCTAGCCAGTCTAGTGGCAAAATCAGCATGAGAGTCCCCACTAGTATTGGGGGTTAGGCTCAGGCTTGGGGGAGTAGGAGAAGCAAGGTGAGGTGCGGGCCCAGCCTCGGAAGAGGTAGGGAGGCCAGCTAGCGCCTTCTGGGCACAAGGGACGCAGACCCGTGCATTGTCACCACTGCTAGGTGTGACCCCGCAAGCTACACACAGACGGGCTTGTCCCGAAGGAACCCCATTCACAATATCCTGAGATGCCTCCATATGGTGATTATTATATTTAATATGCCAGTAGGGATTGACGCTGTAAAGCAACCCTGGATGCGCCAAACACCCGCTGGGAAGTGGGAGTGATTTGATTAAAATAGACTGGACCGGATGCTAAGCCGGGCCGGGAGAAGCCGCCGAAATCCGCGGTCTGAAAGACACAAGGGGAACAGGATGTCAGAGCCAAGCGCGAAGAAGCCAAAGTTAGGAAGGAATCGCCCATGAGGGCACTTACAGAACAGCGAGGGGAGGACCGTCTTCACCACGCGCATGTGAGAAGGAAATGGCGCCAAGCGAACCTCGAAGGGTGGGCCAGAGCGGGCGATGACACGGAACGCGCCAACCGAACCACGCCCCCCCTCCGGAGAGTGCGAAGCTCGAAGGCGTGCAGCCAATCAGAAGCGACAGATATTGTTAGGGAAAAATCACCTCAGATAATTCTGACAGGGTGAATACCGTGATAGAACGCCAAGCGTCAATCGAATAGAGCCGAAGTACGCGCCGAGTAAATGCAATGAAGCGCTGCGGAAAGCTAAAAGCTGAAAAAGGAGCGCGGCTCTGACTCCGGTACCATTAATACAATGGGTGACTAGTGTGGTTAGGGCAAGGTTTAGCCATCGTACACACGCCCCCCCCCCCTCTTTTTTTCCCCCCACTAACGGGGGAATCTAGGGAGGAAGGTGCTCCAATATTCTGGGTTCACCGCTACACAGGGCGTGGGGCACTAGTGCGGGAGGGGCATCCAATTGAAGGCTCACCATACGCCTTAACCGCCTACCCTATGGAGGGGGATTGCGGTGGAGACTAGCTCCGTAAGCACACTAGGTGCTGCCTACCTTCACCCGACCAACGCAGCCCAGGCTGGGAGGCATTAATTCACAATGAGGACGGGTGGAAGTAGTCCCGCAGGGCCTCAGGCTGTAAAGCCCCGCTCGCCTGCGAGAGCATGATACTTCATGTCTTCGCAGTCTCAGCGCTGCAGAGATTTGGGATTTGTGGGAGGTCCTCCGGTATATGTAGGGCCGGGAGGAGCTTGTTTTCTTCATGTTCTGCAGTGCACGGCGCTGAAGGCGGAGGTATACCCACATGTAAGGACTATGTCTGGAGCAGGACGTGCTGTCTGCTTAGAATATTAATGAAGAATAAGCTATTCCAAAACCCCTAGTCTACTACTGTCTGTAATACCTTTCTACCTAGGGTGGCATCCGCCGAGGCTCTGACATCTACCTTATAAAATTGGGTAAATGTATAAAATGAAGACAAAGTAACAGCCTTGCATACCTGTTCTACCGAGGCCTGATGCTGAATATTCAGCTAAACATAAACTGTGGGAAAAGCAAGGAGAGGAAAAGTATTCCCCCAGTCCATCCTGCAGGCTCACCAGACAAAAACCTGCTGCTGAAGACAGAACTGCAGCTCAAAGGTGACCACTTTATAAAAATAAAAGTGACACCCCATAGCGCTCCAAGATCCAGGCGCTTGCCCCTACCATCCTGATCCGTATAAACAGCATAGCCGAGGAGGCATAATGGGTCCACTGGATAAGTGGGATATAGGGGCCTGGAAGGCAGACCGTGTTAAATGTCCCCGCTTCCCAAGTAAAAATCTTATGGAACAAAGAAAGAAAATAAATCCAGGCACACCTTCACAGCCCAGTCCAACTGCAAGAATGAAACTGGATTGGGTAGGGGCAGCAGGAATTATTTAGAGGCCAGAAGGAACCACACGTTTTTGTCCTGCAGTCCACAACCTTTGGTCCAGAATTAACCCATTTGTTACTGAATGCTGACAGCCTGGAGTGGATTGGGAGAGAAATGCACTTTGGTTACTGGATGTGCATCTTACCTGTGCTCTGCTTCCAGTGAACTTGACAGAACTACCTCATGAGGAAAGGTAGAAGACCTAGTGATTTTTCCGGAAGTGAAGGAATTTTTGTTTCCTGTAGGGATTTTACTCTGATCAAAGTTCAAGTTTATATCCCGTTCATGAGAAGTACTTTTTCCATTAGAAAAGATAGAAGACTCGACCTCCTGAAAGGGCAAGAAAAGTCATTTAAACGTCAATTATTTAAAAACGGTCAAGCGCAGCAGTCATATCAAGGGTCAAAGGGAGTTTATGGGGGGAGGGGGGGTTCACACTGTGAGGAATCCCAAATTGGGATGCCCTAGGGACATTTTTTCAAGAGGGTTCCACTTTAGGATACACCATGCAAAATCATTATGTCAGCAGATGAGCCATTTTGCCTTACAAAACATTATTTAAAAAAATACAATTCTGTGATTACTCACCTGTAGAATTGGTATTATACGTATACAGCACGTCCTGCTCCAGAGAGTAATTCCTTACGTTTGGGTTATACATCCACAAGATGGCGCTAGACTGCAGAGACAGCAAAAAAGTGGCTCCTCCCGGCCCCTTATATTCCAGGGACCTTCCACAAAATCCCCAGTATTGACAAGCAGTTAGCAAGAAGCCGGAAGAATAACCATAATCATACAATTTTAACCATGATAACAACCATACAGAGGCACTAAGAACAATGAAAACAAGGGCGGGGTGGAGCAGGATGTGCTGTATACGTATAATACCAATTCTACAGGTGAGTAATCACAGAATTGTATTATTCTACGTATACAGCACGTCCTGCTCCAGAGAGTAATTCCTTACGTTTGGGACATCCAATAGCAGTGTCCGTAAGGTAGGGTGGGATCCCCAAAAGCAACAACATGCAGATTAAACCACTGCCTCCTGCAGAACTTTGCGGCCAAAAACAGCATCAGCTGAGGCCCTAACATCAACCTTGTAAAACTTAAAAAGTATGAACAGAAGACCAAGTAGCGGCCTTGCAAACTTGTTCAACAGAAGCCTAGTGCTGAAAGGCCCAAGAGGCACCAATAGCACGAGTGGAATGAGCAGTAAGGCGGAAGGGAAGATCCTTCCCTTTAGCAGAATAGGCCTGAATAATAGCCCGACGGATCCACTTGCTGATAGTAGACTTAGCTGGAGCCAAACCCTTCTTGGGACCCGAAGGGACCACAAAAAGAGCATCAGGCTTCCTGAAGGGCTCAGTAGCCACCAAATAGAACTTCAGGTTCCTGGCCACATCCATGGAAAGTTGAGCTCTCTCCTTAAGGTTACTAGGATTAGGGCACAGAGAAGGTAGAACAATGTCCTGATTGAGATGAAAAGCAGACACAACTTAAGGCAGAAAATTTAAAGCGAAACACCACCTTGTCCTGGTGTCTCTCAAAGTAAGGGGGCTTGATGGAGAGCGCCGCCAACTCAGAAACAAGCCTAACAGAAGTGATAGCCACCAAAATGACTACCTTACGCGCAAGAATGGACAAAGCAGCCTCATGCACAGGCTCAAAAGGAGACCCCTGCAAGGCAGATAGGACCAAGTTCAAGTCCCAGACTGGTAACATAGGCTTACGTGGGGGGCGCACATGAGTAACCTCCTGGAAAAATGTCCTGACCAGATGATGCTGAGCAAAAGATCTCTGAAAGAAAACGGCCAAGGCAGACACATGACCTTTCAGAGTGCCGAGTTGAAGCCCCAGATGCAAACCATGTTGGAGAAATTCTAGAATCCTAGGAATAGAAACACAACAGGGAAGAGATTTAGCCTCACACCAGTCAATGTAGGTACGCCAAACCCTATAGTAGATGGAAGAGGAGGACTTTTTCCTAGCCCTGATCATGGTGTTAACAGAGGCAGGCAGCCCCTTTTCCTGGGCCTTCCCCTTTGATTCCCGTCCTGGGCAATCCGGACTTCCCCCCCCCCCCCCAGGCTGTGAGGGGCCAAGATCGAAGGAATGGAGAAGAGCAGGTGTCTATAGAGTTAAACATTTCTGGTCGGAGGGTGGATGGTCGGATCTATCGTCATTAGCTCAAGCCAGGGGGCTTTCGGAATGGTCGAGTTGGCAGAGCATACAGCTCTGGCTTTTCCTAGGGTCCTTTGGGGACCTCCCTACCAGACATAGGCCTCTTAAGACCTTTGAGGAAATTTGTCTGAGCAATAATCCTGAGAAACACGTTCTCTCCCTCATGTACAAGCTACTTATCTCCCCCAAGGCGGATGAGGTGCCGCTTTACGTTAGAAAGTGGGAACGGGATCTGGGTATTTTCCTGACAACAGACCAGATCAGGCGGCTTCTCTCCGCACCACATAAAACCTCCATATGTACCAAATTCCAAGAGTGCAATTATAAGCTACTTACCCGTTGGTACGCAGTCCCCACCATAGTTGGTAAGTGGGCCCCTGGTTCGTTGACTAATTGCTGGAGGTGTGGCGCGGAGAGGAGTGATCTATTACACATTTTCTGGTCATGCCCTAAAAATCGACCTTTTTGGGACTCAGTCAGGAAGGTAACAAACGTTGTATCGGAATCTCACTTACCTGACAACCCGGGTGCATGTTTACTCCACCTAACCAATGCCCCATTTAAGAGTTATAAGAGATCTCTCCAATGTCAGCTACTGAATGCAGCCAAGACGTGTATTCCATTGATGTGGAGGCAGGTGGGTCCCCCCTCGCTAGCAACCTGGGTTCTGAAGGTGAATGATATCATGCGCTTCGAGAGCCTTATACAGACAAGAGATAGAGGGTCGGAGAAATTCACCACCACCTGGTATAATTGGATGCTGTTTTTAGACTCTGATGAGTGTAAGTCAATCTTGGAGTCTCCCTAGGGCCTTGAGTTCCTGCACCACGGTATTTACCACGGCTTGCGTCCAAATAGGGAAGAATGCGAATGCCCTGAGCTCCCAGCAGAGCCATAATGCCCCCCAGCACCTTAGTGAATACCCTGGGAGCTGAAGACCGAAGGGCAATGCCACAAACTGGTAATGCTGATCATCCAGAGCGAACCTGAGGAATCTCTGATGACCTGGAAAGACTGGAACATGGAGGTAAGTATCCTTGATGTTCACAGAGGTCATGAAATCCCCTGGGCGTAGTGAACTTACAGCTGAGCGCAGAGTCTCCATGTGAAACCTACTGGATCTGACAAACTTGTTGAGAAGCTTTAAGTCCAGGATGGGTCTGACAGACCCATCTCTTTTGGGAACGGTGAAAAGGTTGGAATAGTAGCCCTTGCCCCTTTCCCCTAAGGGCACTTGGCAGATGACCCCCAGCTCCAGTAGATTCTGCACAGCAAGCAACAGGCCCTGAGCAGACAGGGGGTCTTGAGGCATCCGGGATCTGATGAATTTTGGGGGCGGCAAGGCTGCCAACTCTATCTTGTAACCGGAGGACACTACCTCCTGAATCCACCGGTCTGAGACAAGACGCCTCCAGACGTGAGCAAAGAGCCGAAGCCGCCCCCCCACCCGGATGGGTGAGGGTGCCCCTTCATGCCTGAGGGGGCTTGGGGGAAGACAGATTTGGAACCCCAGGAGGGTCCAGGCAACCCAGATTGCAGCGCAAGCGCCAGCTGGGCACAGGGTACACAGACTCTCATATTGTCATTACTAGTAGGGGACACCCCACACGCCACACACAGCCGGGCTTGTCCCGAAGGAACCCCAAGCACATTATCCTGAGAAGCCTCCATATGGTGATTATCGCGGCCACCGGCCAATAGGGATTTACACAATAAAGTCACCCGGGATGCCCCAATAACCCGCTAGGGAAGTGGGAGGTAAAGGCAGAGTAGGCCTCTAATAGCAACTAAATAGAAGGGATAGGCCGGGAGAAACCACAATTAAGTTTGACCCACCTGCAAGACATAAACAGAAAGTCCCGTATGTATGCATACACAATATATAAAGATAAGCCAGCCCGCAGGGGCACTTACGGACCGCGGTAGGTAGAAGCCAGCCACGCAGCACAAGGCAAAATGGCGCCCGCATTTACCTCGAGCGGCAGGCCGTTTGAGACAGTGATGCGGAACGCGCCATTCGCAAGGACCCCCCGAAGAGCGCGAAAGCGACCACGTGACAATGTCAGCCAACGATGGCGCAGCAGCGCCTGAGGTAAAGTCGCCACCGACCACCATACAAGCACGCGAGGCGGCATTTTTAAAAGCAACCAGTGCAACCAACACACGCGTGGCAACACAAGCCAAGCCATACCACGGAAACAATAAGAATACATGCACAAACACACACACACAACCCCCCCCCCCCCCACCCCCCTCCCGAGAATACCAGGAAGAGCGAGGGAGGGCAGCGGCAAAACTAACAAGAGCCCACAGATGGACAGCGGGCGAGGGGCGATAGCGCGGGAGGGGCATCCCATAAGGCTCACCATGGGCCTATACCGCCTACCCTTTGGTGGGGGATTGAGGTTGGAGCAGCGCTCCTTAAGCACCTGACAACGGTGCTGCCTACCGTCACCCGACCAGTGCAGCCAAAGCTGGGAGGCATAAAAAGGAGGAACGGGTGGGAATAGTCTTACAGGGCCACAGGCTCACCTGCGAGTAGAGAGCCATCTTCTTGTCATCGCAGCGCCGACTGCAGAGAAGAACTGGGGATTTTGTGGAAGGTCCCTGGAATATAAGGGGCCGGGAGGAGCCTCTTTTTTGCATTCTCTGCAGTCCAGCGCCATCTTGTGGATGTATAACCCAAACGTAAGGAATTACTCTCTGGAGCAGGACGTGCTGTATACTTAGAATACTATTAAATACTATGCAGTCAGTCTTTGCCACAAGCTGGCAAAAGCTCCAGCTGGCGTGTAGTGGTCAGGTCTCTGCATGTACTGAATCCACCATCCAACCAGGGAGTCATGATCAATGGTTGCACAGAAAAAAAATTAAATGAAAAAAGTGGGGGGCTGGCCAATATTGCACTTTTAATAGCAGGCATAGATGAGTGTTATCTGTACTTTCTCTCCTATGAATCAGACGACAGGCAAATGCCTTATGCAGAAGGTTTCCAGCTCCTACCTCTTTGACGGAGGGTTGAGAGGAATCTATTAAATCTGTGTGTAAAGCTTTATTTTGCCTGAAGGTTTCACTAGACGAAATCGGAATGGTGTTCTCATCCAAATGTAGATTTTGCTGCTCCTGTTGGACAAAAACAAAATAGTAAAACATGCTGCTTTTATTTCAAAACCCCCATTCAACTCCAAACGTAACTTGTTTTAAAGTACTAAACCCGTGGAAAAGTGCAGGCCACAAGTGATTTTGTAACCGGTCAATGACCCAAATAAAATAGGTAAATTGGTTCAGATTTTCTCTTTTTTTTAATTATTTCGAGCAGCTTGGATAGCCCATTTCCCATCATCACACAAACTGCATTAAGAATTTTTACAGTCTGTCCTTCCATCACACCACCCTATTCCACACTCATATGTAACATTCCCCACATGCTACCAATACATAAGCCGATTGCCTTATTTGTCTGGATAAATGGGTTGCATGTCTATAGCCCCTCAAAATCACTCCTATACATTAATATCTCCAATCCCCAACCCATAAAAACAAACACTCACCCATGCCAAGCATACAGCTCATATGGAAAATGATCACCTTATTATCATCATGCCAGTTTTACCTAGGGGCTTTGGAGGGGTTATTGCTATCTGAGCTTCCCCTGGTATACTACCACCAATCAATGTCACCAAGCCACAGCAGCTACCTCTATTTGCCCCTCCTATATCTTAGTCCTTGCAACCTCCAGTCCTTACTGAGCCTTTATTCAACTCCCTTTATGTGCCAGTTTCTATCTACACCTCCCAATTTTCCACAGCAGCCACTTATGTCCTTTCCAATATATTGTGTCCACCTATGCCATGATCCACCTTTAATTCCGCTCAGTCCCACATTGTGGGCTACTGATAGAGCATGACTGTAGTACAGGGACTCCATGCCTCAGTTTAAATACTGTAGCATGTACTTTACCCATCAGAAATATGGGGGGGGGGGGGGGGGAGGGGGGAGGTGTGCAGCAACAGATCTCAAAAGGGAAAGGGGAAAGATTCAGATTCAGAATAGATTTCAGGGGTGCCCATCTATATGTACATGGCCATGTATTCCTCCAAATATACTGCAGACATACATGCAGGCTTTATCAAATGGTTTTCTCAATCATGTACACTAAACATATCCACTTGCTCATGACACTAACAGGTACAATTCCTGAACTTGCATACTTATAATTCTTATACCCCAGCTAAAAAAAAAAAAAAATAAAAAAATAAAAGATCCTGACAAGCATGTTCTTTTCTACTACTGGTAGAAATAAAATACAGGAGGGCGACAGGTTTTTGAGAGTACCATTCCCCTTTTACAGAGAGGAATTGCTGGCCTCTACCCCTTTGTCTACTTAGCCAGCCTGTGGAGAAGAGCAACATTTACCAACATCAACAACATCCCAAAACATTGTCTGATGGCCAAAAGCATCTACACACAAACAATAAGCCATTATTCCAACACAGGCTGGCTTGGTGGACAGGCTGTGTAAGATGAGCCGACCTACCCTAGAAAATCGGAATGCTACATTCACCCCGTTTTTCCTTCCAGTAAAAATAAGTATAGATGAGACAGGAAGGGGATGTTACAAAGAAAAAAAAAAAAAACCTTACTTCACAATGGTCTGCTCTCTCAGGTCTGTGTGGCCGCCGCACATAGAGGCGAGAGCACAGCACACATGGCGCTCTGTGATGCCGCCCCCACCACCCAAGATGGCAGCGCCCAGGACCAAAGGTGAGGTGGGTTTTTTTCTTTCTTGGTAACCCCCCTGTACTGCCTTAATGCTAGTGGAAGGGGGCAGGATTGGGGGGGGGGGGTTACACAATGACCAGACCTCTACTTTAAAGGTCCTGCAATATCTCTGGCTCCAAAAACAGCAACCATTAAAAAGCATTAACGATTTCAAAAGAACATGGTTTGCTTTACTCTGGATTTTTTTTTATTGGACCATTTTTTATTTCGCCACAGTGCTCCTTTAAGTAGATAGAGTGCATGATTTAAATGACTAGCAACCCCCCAGGCACCACAATTTGGGATGCCCTGCTGTGTGAATTTCCATAAATCCACCTCGTCAGCCAGATCTGAATGACTGCCAGTGGGTGTGGGCAGGGCAGAGAAGGCAGGGATGACACCTGGTGCAAGGCCCATGCATGTGTCATGGGACTGAAGATCAAGGAGAGTATATGCAGATTCCATGGAGTTTTCACACAGAAAAAAAAAAAAATATACAATTCTGTGATTACTCACCTGTAGAATTGATATTATGAGTGTACATCCCGTCCCAAAAGATATCCTTACTCATGGGTTATTCATCTTCAGATGTCACGTGACTGCAGAGCAGAAAAAGTGGCCCCTCCTGGCCCATATATACCACCTCCCACAGAACCCCAGTATTTAAAAAGCAGTTAACAAAAGCCGGGAGAAAATAACCATCAATCACCATAAAGAGGTAACAAGAACAACAAGGGTGGGGCGGAAAGGGACGGGATGTACACTCATATCAATTCTACAGGTGAATAACAGAATTGTATTATTCTTAGTGTACATCCTGTCCCGTTCCAAAAGATATCCTTACTCATGGGACATCCAATAGCAGTGTCCGTAAGGTAGGGTGGGATCCCCAAAGGCAACAACAAACAGTCTAAACCACTGCCGCCTGCAGAACTTTGTGGCCAAACGCAGCATCAGCTGAGGCCTTAACATCAACCTTGTAAAACTTAGAAAGTATGAACAGAAGACCAAGTTGCGGCCTTGCAAACTTGTTCAACAGAAGCTTGGTGCTGAAAAGCCCAAGATGCACCAATAGCACGAGTAGAATGAGCAGTAAGGCGGAAAGGAGGTTTCTTTCCCTTAGCAGAATAGGCCTGAATCACGGCCTGACGGATCCATTTGCCGATAGTGGATTTAGCAGGAGCCAGGCCCTTAGGACCAGACGGAACCACAAAGAAAACATCAGTCTTCCTGAAGGGTTCAGTAGCCACCAAATAGAACTTCACAGCCCTAACATCGAGAGAGTAACACCCTTTCCTTGGGGTTACCAGGGTTAGGGCACAAAGAAGGCAACAATGTCCTGATTAGGATGAAAAGCAGACACAACCTGGCAGAAAGTCAGTTTTAAAGTGAAACACCACCTTGTCCTGGTGTCTCTCAAAATAAGGAGGCTTGATGGCAAGTGCCGCCAATTCAGAAAACACGCCTGACTGAGGTAATAGCCACCAAAAAAGGCTACCTTGACAGTGAGAGTGGACAAAGCCGCCTCCTGCAAGGTTTCAAAGGGAGACCCTTGCATGGCAGACAAAACCAAGTTTAAATCCCAAACAGGTAACATGGGCTTGCACGGAGGATGCAAATGAGTAACGCCTTGAAAGAAGGTCTTGACCAGATGATGCTGAGCAAAAGATCTTTGGAAAAAAACAGCCAGAGCAGAAACATGGCCCTTCAGAGTACTAAGCTGAAAACCCATGTCCAAGCCATTTTGTAAGAATTCCAATATCCTGGGAATTGAGAACACCCGACATGGAAGTGACCTAGACTCACATCAGTCAATGTAAGCACGCCAAACCCTGTAGTAAATGGTAGAGGAAGACTTCTTACTAGCTCTGAACATGGTATTAGCTACAGAGGCTGGCAACCCCTTGTCCATCAAGATGGAGGTTTCCAGCCAGGCCGTCAAAGCCAGCGTTTGTAAATTGGGGTGGCGCAGCCGCCCCTGAGTGAGCAGGTCCGGCACCAGAGGCAGGACGACCTGATCTTCTGCCAACTGTACGATTACTGTGAACCAAATACTTCTTGGTCAACACGGGGCCACCAGAATGGCTGGCACTCCCTCCTGGGCTATTTTGCACAGCACCTTGCCCAGCAGAGGAAAAACATAAAGGAGCTGAAAGCTCTTCCAAGACATTGCCAGAGCATCCACTGACAGGGCCAGGGGATCCTGTGACAGGGATACAAAGACTGGAAGCTTGTGATTGTGACGTGACGCAAAGAGATCCACATCTGGCTGGCCCCGACGGAGACACAGAGTGAAACACCCTGTTGCTGAGGGACCATCCTCCCATGCGAGAGCCCCCCCCTGCTCAGAGAGTCTGCTTCCAGATTCTCCACTCCCGGAATGTACACCGCTGAGATGCAGGGAACATTGTCCTCCGCCCAGGACAAAATCAGGGACACTTCCTTGAGAGCCCTCTTGCTCCTGGTTCCTCCCTGATGATTGATGTAAGCAACCGCTGTCTTGTTGTCTGAGCGGACCCCGAAGGTGCATGGTGAGCTGGTAAAGCACTAATCTTACTGCCCTCAGTTCCAGAATGTTGATTGGGGCATGGGCCTCCTGAGGAACCAACTGCCCCTGGAATTTCAGGGACCTCCAAAAGCCCCCCAACCAGTCAGACTGGTATCCGTGATGACCACCTCCCAACAGGGAGTCAGAAAAGATCTGCCCACTAGCAGATTCCTTGGGTCCAGCCACCATGACAGAGACCGCCTGACCAGAGGGGACAGAACAAATTCCTGATCCAGAGAACCTGGGTCCCGATCCCATTCTGACAAGAGATGAACCTGGAGAGGTCTCATGTGAAACTGAGCGTATGGGACAGCCTCGCAGCTGGACACCATCAGACCCACCAACTGCATAGCCTGTCTGATGGACGGATGAGGGCAAGACAGAAGGAGTTGTGTTTATGCCTGAAGACCCTCTACCTTCAGCTGAGGGTGAAAGACCTTGACCTGAGAGGTATCCAGAGTCATGCTCAGAAAAGGCTTTATCCTGGAAGGAGACAGGGAAGACTTGGGAAGATTGATCACCCAGCCAAGTGGATACCACCGCCTGAACGTCCAACTCTGCTTGTTGCAAAGTCTGAGAAACTACAAGAATGTCGTCCAAGTAAGGGAGAATGCGAATGCCCTGAGATCTCAGCAGAGCCATTACTCCTGCAACACCTTGGTGAACACCCTGGGAGCAGAAGTAAGACTGAATGGCAGAGCCACAAACTGGTAATGCTGAACTTCCACTGCGAACCTGAGAAATTTTTGATGGCTTGCAAAAATTGGCACATGAATGTAAGCATCCTTGATGTCTATAGATGCCAAGAAGTCCCCTGGGCGAAGAGAATTTATTGCATAACAGTAAAAAGATTGGAATAATAGCCCATGCTCCTTACCCGCAGAGGGACCGGGCAAATGACCCCCAATTCCAGTAGGTTTTGGACAGCAGGGTACAGATACTGAGCTGACAGGGGGTCCTGAGCTATCCATGATTTTTTTAATCTTGGGGGGGGGCCAGGCTGCAAACTATCTTGTAACCGGAGACTACCTCCTGAATCCACCGGTCTGAGACAAGACGTCTCCAGATGTGAGCAAAAAACCGAAGCCGGATGGGTGAGGGCGCCCCTTCATGCCTGCGGTGGTTTGGGAGAGGATTTTGGCTTGCCACGTCCTCTGCTTCTGCCCCATGACTCACCACAGCCTCCCGCGGGGGGAGCCCCCTTCCTCTCCTGGGGGGAATAAAAGGTGGGCAGAGCAACTCTGGACCCCCGAAAGGGCCTGAGTGGCTTCTTGCACTGAGGCAGCTTGCCTTCCTTGGCAAACAGATCCAGACGTTCTCCAAAAAGGTGCAGCCCTTTAAATGGGGCCCCAGCAAGAGCCTTTTTAGCAGCAATATCAGCCATCCATTGGCGCAGCCAAACCGAACGGCGAATAGCAACCAGCAGGGCAGAGGTTCTGCTGCACATTCTAATGGCATCCTCCAGGGCAGCAAGAAAATATGAAGTAAATTCCTCACAATACATGAGCCAGTTAAATACATCTCTGCCCAAAGTCGCAGAACCGCCCTCTAAGGCACTTCTGATCAATCTTCTAATCGCCACAGTTGTAATAGCAGATGCACATACAGGACGTAGCGCGGTCACCGCACAGGCAAAACCATGAGTGGCCAGCTGATCAATGCTCCAGTCTTCCACATCCTTTAAGGTGGTAGTATTAGGTGAGTGCACCACAGAGGTATGAGATAGTCCAAGAATTGGTACCTCAACCTCAGGTGGGGAACACCATAATTTAGCAGTTTCCAGGGGAAAGGGATACCTCTTATCCCAGTTTTTAGGTACACCTGGAAGTCTATTAGGCTTTTCCCATTCCTGTAACGAGATTGTTGAAATGTGCCTGTGCAGGGAACTCCCATCGCGGTTTAGCAGCATAAAATAATTCTCCCTGCTGCTGCGGAGGGGCAACAGGGGGAGAGATTTCAAGCACTTCAAATAAATGGGCTAGTAGCCTGTCAGTATCAGCTGCATCCCAAGGCTTGGACCCGGTCCTGGGATCATCAAAAGACCTATTCTGATCCTCAGATTCAGACCCAGAGAATAATTCCCCCTCAGGGGAAAACCCAACAATGTCTTCCAGAGCTTCAGAAGTCATAGGGCAAACATATGTATTATCAATCAAACGCGGTGTCTTGCCAATAGCCTTGCGCGGCTCATAACCGCCCATCCGCCTCTCCAGATCGGCTAATCTAGTAGCAAAATCAGATTGGGCATCCCCGCTAGCATGCACCGCAACCGGAGCTGAATGCAAGAGAGACGGAGTAGGCAAGGCCACAGGGGGTGCGGCCCTCAGCAGGGGCATCCCAGGCAACCGTGCAACCGTCTGCTGGGCGCAGGAGAGACAGACCTTGAAGTCGCCAGGTACAGGGGAAATCCCACAATCAGTACAGAACCGGCCTTGTCCCGAAGGAACCCTGGACTCATTGTCTTGAGAAGCCTCCATATGGCGATTATTGTGGCTCAAATAGGCAAATGGGAATAATGCAGAAGCAAACCCGGGATGCCCCCAATGCACCGCAAGGGAAGTGGGAGGATTTAAGATATTAGACAAATTTCCCTTAATCAATATAAAGGCCGGGAGAAACCACTAATTCTATAGGACTAAAAAAAAAAAAAAAAAAACATGAGACATACATAAAACTGCAATAAATAAGAATAGCCCGCACACGAGAGACGTCAGCCGTGCAGCACAGCCAAGGCAAGATGGCGCCCATATAACTCGAGGGGCAGGCCGCGGGGGAGCGACGCAAAAGGCGTCACTCGCCCCGCCCGCCACCCTCCGAAGAGCGCGAAAAAGACGCGCCCACGTGACTTAAGACAGCCAATGGCTGCGCAAAAGAACCTGAGGTAAATGTCGCCGCCATCAGAGAAAAAGAAAAAACAGTGCAACCAATTCAAACGGGGATCACTGCATAATGCGCTCAGCATACGCTGGAGCATGAAAAACAAAAAGGTGCCACACAAAACAAGATACACGCATCTAACATAAAGGAGACCCCCCCCCCTTTCCCCTAAGGGACTCAGAGGAACGAGGGGAGTCAGCGGTCACTAGGGAACCCACTATTGAGGGATAGGGGGTGACAGGCACACAAATGCGGGCAGGGCATCCCATAAGGCTCACCATGGCCTGAACCGTCTACCCTTTGGTGGGGGAGTTGCGGCGGAGCATAGCTCCTTAGCACCTAATATGGTGCCGTCTACCGTCACCAGAACGCTACAGCCAAGGCTGGGAGGCAGTATAGTAAAGACAGCACGGGTGGGAATAGCTCAACAGGTCCATAGGGCCATAAGACCCCGCTCACCTGCCTGAAAAAGAGAGAGCCACTTTCTCGTCCTGGCAGTCCGAGACTGCAGAGAAAATCTGGGGTTCTGTGGGAGATGCCTCGGTATATATGGGCCGGGAGGGGCCACTTTTTCTGCTCTGCAGTTACGTGACATCTGAAGATGAAAAACCCATGAGTAAGAATATCTTTCGGAACGGGACGGGATGTACACTAAGAATTAAAAAAAAACACAGATCAGGATAACCCTAGAACATGATATAACCCAGCCCAATAGTCTTTGACTCTAAGACCAGGATCTTCGGAATTTGGTCTGCTTTACTTTATTTTCCAATGTTGAAGTGTGTCCAAAACATAAAATTACCTTAACAGGACTAGTTTCTTTGGAAGGTAAACCCTTAGAGATGTCCGTGCCATTATTAAATGGTGGAACGTGGGTGCTTGTTGTAACTGGATACCCAGACAGTGAGAAATCATCCTTCATCCCTTTTCTAATGACCAGCATTTGAGAACTTTGAGATTTTGTATTTAAAGGGTATTCTATGGAAAAAAAACAGAACACAAAATAATGCACACAATACAGGATCAACAAATAGCTGGAGTTTCAGAGAAAAAAAATGCTAAACCAGAAGAGACATGTCAAAATGGCTGTGTCAGGTAGTGGAGGCCTTGGAACCTATAAAATTCTAGATCTGAAAGGCATATCAAGGCTTTCTATCCTGTGCACATGCACTCCATAGAATGTCCATGAGCGGCTCCTGGGTCTATCTACAACAGCTGTTATTTGAATAGAAAGCCATTGCACATGGATTCACATGTGATGCATCGGGGACTTCTGGGTAGTGGGGACCCGTGTTATCCATCAGCTTGTGTGGATCAGCGAGTAGAGCTGGCTGGGCCTTGTGGCTCCAGCAGGGTAGAAGACCAGACTTGCGTTAAACCCCATGTTGGACAGGTTTTGCCCTTTTGATAAAACAAGCTTTTACATAGTACGGTTAAAGAGACATATGTCCATCAAGTTCAACCAAGGGACCGGGTTGGGTGGGGAAGCTACTATTCTTTTCAATATTCTTTTAAAAATACAATTCTGTGAGTACTCACCTGTAGAATTGGTATAATAAGTATACAGCACGTCCTGTTCCAGAATATTCCTTACACATGGGTTATACATCCACAAGATGGCGCTGGACTGCAGAAAAAGACTTGTGGCCACTCCCGGCCCCTTAAATAGCCAGGAACCTCCCACTAATTCCCAGTATTGACAAGCAGTTAACAAGAAGCCAGGAGAATCAAAAATGAATAAGAATCCAAAATGAACAATCACCATACAGAGAGGTAGCCAAGAACAATGATGTCAAAGGGCAGGGTGAAACAGGACGTGCTGTATACGTATAATACCAATTCTACAGGTGAGTACTCACAGAATTGTATTATTCCAAGTATACAGCACGTCCTGTTCCAGAAAATTCCTTACACATGGGACATCCAATAGCAGTGTCCGTAAGGTAGGGTGGGATCCCCAAAAGTAACGACGGGCAGTCTAAACCACTGCCGCCTGCAGAACTTTGCGGCCAAAAGCAGCATCCGCTGAGGCCCTAACATCAACCTTGTAGAACTAGTAGCGGCCTTGCAAACTTGTTCAACAGAAGCTTGGTGCTGAAAGGCCCAAGAGGCACCAATAGCATGAATAGAATGAGCAGTAAGGTGGAAGGGAGGCTTCTTCCCCTTAGCAGAATAGTCTTGTATCACCGCCTGACTAATCCACTTACTGATGGTGGATTTAGCCAGAGGCAAATCCTTCCTAGGTCCAGAAGGAAGAACAAAAAGAGCATCCGTCTTCCTGAAGGATTCAGTAGCTACCAGATAAAATTTCAAAGCCCTAACCACGTCCAGATAATGCAATACCCTCTCCTTAGGGTTACTAGGATTAGGACACAAGGAAGGCAAGAGAATGTCCTGATTGAGATGAAATGCAGACACAACCTTAGGCAGAAAATCTGGCTTAAACCGAAACACCACCTTGTCTTGGTGTCTCTCAAACTAAGGAGGTTTGATTGAAAGCGCCGCCAACTCAGAAACACACCTAACAGAAGTGATAGCCACCAAAAATGCTACCTTAAGAGTCAAAATGGTCAAAGGAGCCGCACGCAGAGGCTCAAAAGGAGAACCCTGCATAGCAGACCAAATTCAAATCCCAGACTGGTAACATAGGCTTACGTGGGGGAGGGGGGG
This sequence comes from Gastrophryne carolinensis, assembly GCA_027917425.1. Classification (NCBI taxonomy): domain Eukaryota; kingdom Metazoa; phylum Chordata; class Amphibia; order Anura; family Microhylidae; genus Gastrophryne; species Gastrophryne carolinensis. The sequence continues at coordinate 589,343,846 of CM051234.1, forward strand.
GCGCACGTTAGTGACCCCCTGGAAGAAAGTCTTAACCAAACGATGATTAGCAAATGATCTTTGGAAGAAAATAGCCAAAGCTGAAACATGTCCCTTGAGGGTACTGTTGAAGACCCAAGTCCAAACCATGTTGCAGAACTCCAGGATCCTGGGAATAGAAAACGCTCGACAGTGAAAAGATTTAGATTCACACCAGGAAATGTAAGCATGCCATACCCTATAGTAGATAAAGGACGAGGACTTCTTCCTTGCCCTAATCATGGTATTAACTACAGAGGCAGACAGCCCCTTGTCCATCAAGATAGAGGTTTCAGCAGCCAGGCTGTTAAAGCCAGCGTTTGTAAATTGGGGTGGCGTAGTTGCCCCTGAGTGAGCAGGTCTGGATCCTCGGGCAGGGTGTATTGATCTACTGCCAGCTGCACAACATCTGCGAACCACACTCTTGGCCACCAGAATGGTTGGTACCCCTTTCTGGGCTATCTTGCGCAGCACCCTGCCCAGCAGGGGAAACGGAGGGAACACAGAGAAGCCGAAAGCTCTTCCAAGACATTGCTAGGGCAGATCACATCTGGCTGACCCCAACGGTGACACAGGGAGCGAAACACCCTGCTGCTGAGAGACCATTCTTCCAGATGAGACGTCCCCCTGCTCAGGAAATCCACCTCCAGATTTTCCACCCCCGGGATGTACACTGCCGAGATGCAGGGAACATTCTCCTCCGCCCAGGACAGTGTCAGGGACACTTCCTTGAGGGCACTCTTGCTCCGGGTCCCTCCCTGATGATTGATGTAGGTCACAACCGTCTGGTTGTCCAAGCGGATCTGAACAGCCCAACCCCGAAGGTGTGGAGTCAAATGGGCGAGAACCAACCTCATCGCCCTCAGTTCCAGAATGTTGATAGGGGTATGGGCCTCCTGAGGGCCCCACTGACCCTGGAATTTTAAAGGACTTCCAGAAGCCCCCCCCCCAACCCGTCAGACTGGCATCCGTGGTGACAGTCTCCCAGCAAGGGGGCAGAAAAGTTCTGCCCACTAACAGGTTCTTTGAGTCCAGCCACCACGAGAGGGACCGTCTGGCCAGGGGGGACAGAGCAAACACCTGATCCAGGGACACCGGGTCACGATCCCATACTGATAAAAGGCGAAGCTGAAGAGGTCTCATGTGAAACTGAGCATAGGGTACCGCCTCGAAACAAGACACCATCAGGCCCACCAGCTGCATCCCCTGCCGGATGGAGGGATGAGGACAAGAAAGAAGGAACTGGGCCTGAACTTGAAGACTCTCCACCTTCTGTTGAGGGAGAAAAATCTTGACCTGAGATGTATCCAGAGCCATGCCCAGAAAGGACCTCACCCGAGACGGTGACAGGGAAGACTTGGGATGGTTGATAACCCAGCCGAAGGACTCTAGTGTGGACACCACCAACTGGGTATCCAGCTCGGCCCGATGGAAAGACTGAGACGTGATGAGAATGTCGTCCAGATAAGGAAGGATGCGAATGCCCCGAGATCTCAGCAAGGCCATCACGCCCACCAGCACCTTGGTGAATACCCTGGGAGCCGAGGTGATACCAAAAGGCAAGGCCACAAATTGGTAGTGCTGATCCTCCAGAGCGAACCTGAGGAATTTCTGATGACCTGGAAAGATTGGTACATGAAGGTAAGCATCCTTGATGTCTACAGAAGTCAAAGTCGCCTGGGCGCAGTGAATCGACCGCTGAGCGCAGGGTTTCCATGCAAAAATGCTTGAACCTGACAAACTTGTTGAGACACTTTGAATCCAAGATGGGCCTGAGGGACTCGTCCTTTTCAGGGACCGTGAAGAGATTGAAATAGAAGCCTCTGCCCCTTTCCCTGAAAGGCACTGGGCAGATGACCCCCAACTCCAGAAGGTTTTGGACAGCAAGACACAAGCCCTGAACTGACAGAGGATTTTGAGCCATCCGGGATCTGATGAATCTTGGTGGGGGGGTTACGCTACAAACTATCTTGTAACCAGAAGAAACCACCTTCTGGATCCACCTGTCTGCTACATGTCACCTCCAGACATGAGCAAAGAGCCGAAGACGTCCCCCCACCATGCCTGAGGGGGCTTGGGAGAGGATTTGGTTTTGGGACCCCAGGAGAGGCGGGGCGGCCACATCCCCTGCCCCAATAGTCTCCTCATGCTCCAGTAAGAGAGACCCCTTGTCCGGCACTTGGAGCCCGAAAGGAGGGGAGAGAGGCACCAGACCCCCGAAAGGGCCGAGACGGCCTCCTGCGTTGGGGTAACCTACCTCTCCTTGCAAACAGGTCCAAGCGTTCACCAAACCCCTTAAAGGGGAACCCAGTGAGAGCCTTCTTAGCAGCATTATCAGCTACCCACTGACGCAGCTAGACAGAGCGGTGTATAGCCACCAAAAGGGCATATGTCCTTCCACACATTCTAATAACATAATCCATGGCAGAGAGGATATAAGCAACAAAATCATAGCAAAGCAGGAGAGATCTATAGTCTTCTCCTCCCGCATCATCAGAGGCCCCATCTAAGAGACACTTAAGCAGCCTTTTAATAGCAATAGCCGTTATGGCAGAGGCACAAACCGGACGCAGCGCAGTCCCCACACAGGCAAAAGCATGACAGGATAACTGGTCCATGTGCCGGTCCTCACCATCCCGCAAGGTAGTAGTGTCAGGAGAATGCATGACAGAGGTATTTGACAACCCTAGAACGGGCGCGTCCACCTCGGGAGGACAAGACCAACGCTTAATCACATCAGCAGGTAAGGGATATCTCTTGTCCCAACTCCTTAGCAGCCCAGGCAACTTACTAGGCCGTTCCCTTTCCTTGAGCACCAGATTATTAAAATGAGACTGCTCAGGGAACTCCAAGCGTGGTTTAACTGTATGAAAAAGCTCACCCTGCTGCTGCGGAGCCACTGCAGGAGGGGAAATACAAAGTACTTAAAAGAGACAACAACCTGTCAATGTCAGTGTCATCTGAGGACCATGGGTCTTCTCCAAAGGGAGACCCGATACCACCATAAATCTTAGGCTGTTCCTCAGATAATTCTGAGTCAGATAATAATTCCCCCTCCTCAAGGGGACAATAACCAGAAATGTCAAAAAATTCCTCAGCCTCAACAGGGAAGAGAGAAACAGCTGGGGAAAAATGCCGCTTCTTGACAGAAGCCTTACGCGGGGCTGACCCAGCAATAGGTTGTTCAATGCTGGTCACCCGTGCAGCCAAATCAGATTGGGACTCCCCGCTAGTATGCCCCTCACTGGAGGTCAAATGTAAGCGCGGGGGGGTAGGTGAAGCCAGAGGGTGCGCAGCCCCAGGGCCAGTAACAGACGACCCCGGCTGCAGCGCAATCGCCTGCTGGGTGCAGGGTACACACACCCTAACATCATCACTTATAGGGGATACCCCACACGCCACACATAGCCAGGCTTGTCCCGAAGGAACCCCAAGCACATTATCCCCAGAAGCCTCCATATGGTGATGAGTAGCACAACAGGCCAGTATAGGGTTAACGCTAATAATAGCTACCCGGGATGTCCCAAAAGCCCACTAGGGAAGTGGGAGGGAGCCAGCAGCACACGCAGCACCAGAGAGGGGAAAATGGCGCCCGCATAGACCTCGAGGGGCGGGCCGTGGAGATGTGATGCAAAAGGCGTCATCCACAGAGAACCCCCCCCCCTGCCCCGAAGAGCCCCCCACGTGATCCGGCCAGCCAATCACAGCACTGCAGCATTCTGACGAAATGTTGCTGCCGTCCGCGGAGCACTGTACAAGCGCGCGGCGGCGGCACACAAGTGAAAGACAGTAAGACAGGGACTGCAGTAGGAGCAGCGCTCCTCAGCACCTGACCCTGGTGCTAAACCTACCTTCACCCGAAGCGGTCAGCCGAGGCTGGGAGGCAGTGGGTTCGGAACGGGTGGGAATAGTCCTGCAGGGCAGCAGGCTAATAATCCCCACTCACCTGCGCAAAGTAGAGAGCCATCTGCTATCTTCGCAGTCCAGACTGCAGAAAAGAACTGGGAATTAGTGGGAGGTCCCTGGCTATTTAAGGGTCCGGGAGTGGCCACAAGTCTATATATAACCCATGTTTAAGGAATATTCTGAAACAGGACGTGCTGTATACTTGGAATAAAAACATCTTATCCTTTTTTGAAGCAGTTGGCCAATAAATTATATTAAATAACTTGTTTTTATATTAAATGTATATATTATGTCCCCCCCTTAGAGGTCTCCTCTCAAGACTAACATTTTTTTTCCTTAATCTTTCTTCATAATTAAGATCCTTTATTCCCCTTATCAATGTGGTTTCTCTCCTCTGCACCCTTTACAAGTCAGGGCATTCTTTCTATGAACTTGTGCCGGGAACTGGACAGCATATTCCAGATGAGCGCGCACCAGTGCCTTGTAAAGAGGCAAAATTACTTCCCTGTCCTGCGATTCCATACCTTTTTTAATGCATGATATATCTTGGTAACATTGGAAGCAGCTGCCCGACACTGCATATGGTTATATAGCCTGTGGTCTACCAGTACCCCCAGATCACAAGTGACTGCGACAAGTGACGGTGACTGATTATTAGACCCCAAGTGCATTACTTTACACTTCATCACATTGAACTTCATTTGCCAAATGGATACCCAGTCAGCCTAAAGCTTGTGAACATCTTCTGTTAGACTTACTGGTAGCGGTTAATCTACAAATCCTTCAGCGCGACCCAGAGAGACAGAGACACTCCACCCTATGGAAGGACACACAAAACAGAACAGAGGTTAAAAGCACCACCCCTTCCTCCCCACCTCAGTCTTAGGCAAGTAACATTAGGTAAACCATAGGACTTGGGAGGAAATTAAGGGGTCATACTGAAGGAATCTTAGAAAAGCAGTTAGTTTCTCTAATCATCCATCAGCACGACACACGGAGACAGTAGGCAAGTAATCTACCTTAGTGGTGGGAAGCTGCTAGTAAGACACTTCTACCGAAGGCCTTATGCTTTGCAGACCGGAGATCCAGTCTATTATGTTTGAGGAAGGTGTGGGGTGAAAACCATATTGATGTTTCGCAGCTTTTTTTTCTATCAAGACCCCTGTCCTCTGTGTCCCAGAGGCTGACAAGATCCTGGTTGAGTGGGTAGAACTTGAGGAGGGGACACTCATCCTGAGACCACTAGGTCTCTACTTTTTCCATTATCTGCCATGCTCTGGAACCTTACAGATAAATAATCAGTGCTCCTCACATCCATAAAAGCGTGAGACCCTTGTCTTTGCCTGCTCTGGCAAGGTTCGGGAGCACTATGTCTTGGGACCTGTTAGTAGCTGTAAGTTTTTGGTAAAACAAGGGGGTTCAAGTCTAGTAGAACTTATCTGGGAGAACTGAATAAAGGTTCTCACTCTTCTGGCTTATGTGATGGCCAACAGGGGACATTTCAGAGATGACCACTTTTATGGAACCCCTCTAATGGTTCCAACAATTCCCTTAGTACAAGTTACAAGTCCCCTGTTGGAAGCTCTTAAAGGATGCTGATCTATTGCGAGCAACCAATTGTGTCTTAAGCGTACTACTCCTTTCTTAAGTGTCTGTTCCTGAAAAACTTCCACAAACTTGCATAATATGTCTAGTGGTTCAGTTTTTGACTGTCCATGAGAGTTTTAGTCCCTCTAGTCCAACCGCCCTTTCTGTGGCCCCTGCCTTAGCAGACTGACTTGCTGGCAGTATCAAAAAACTTGATTTGGATAAATTGCAAGATTATACAGGGTCCTTTTTAGATGAAATGCCTAAATTGACAGTTGTAAGGAAACAAGAATTAAATTTAACAGTCTTAACAGTGCCGAGGATATGATCCCGCCCTTATGAATTAAGTAGGCTACTGTGGGAAAAGAGCAAATTTGGACATTTCTGCCCGAGATGTCTGGTAGAAAGCGATTCAGTGCCAGCTTAACCAACAGAAGTTCTTTGAGGTTTGAGGATCTGACCGCTAGGGTCGGTGGCCACTTCTGGACTTGTTGACTGTCCTAGTTGGCTCCCTAACACCAGCTGCTGGCATCTGTTGTGATAAATACTGGATTTCTTTTGCCTCCATATTCTTCCCCTTTCTAGCATCATTGGATCTGTACACCATCGGAGATCCTTTAGGACTCTCGATTCTAGCTGGGATAGCTGGTCTAGCAAGTCTGGATGCTTGTTACATAGAATGAATCTGTGTGTCAAGCCTCCTGGCTACAATCATGGGGAGAGCTGAGCTGAGCTCCAGGTATGGGGCGAAGTGAAGCAGAAAAAACTCCAAGAGCAAATAAGTCTGAGCAGAGTCCCAAGGGTGAATCCGGGGTCAGAGGCAGGCAGAAAACAGGCAAAGTCCATAAGCAATCCGCGTAAAAAAATCAGGTTATCCGTCAGTGTATAAATCCAGGAATCAGGGAAATCCAGGAAGTAAGCTGATAACACAGCATTGGCTGTAGGCCAGCTGTCCTCTTAAACCGGACCTTCACCCTGATTTAATGAAAAGCCCAAACTCTTAAAAAACAATTCCTCAGCATCTAAAATTAATATATTTTACATGTTTAGTCACTAATTTATTATACTTTCCCCCACTGGGCTGCAACTCTGTTCGGGAATTTAGGATACGGGCGCCGCCATCTTGACTCAGAAGCATCACACTTACTGAGGAGAGGAGAGTGGGATAAGGTACAGGGGGGCGGGTTATAGCTGTGCTTTGCTCAGACAGAGCAGAGCTGGGGTCAGGGAAAGGTCAGCAGTCCCAGAATGCAGAGCAGCACAGTCACTTCCTGTTTGCAGGCACTTCCTGTTTGCAGGCTGCCTGCAAAAATGGCAGCTTCCATAAGCCGCCATCTTGGATGTTTAAAGGCTTATAAAATGCAGTAGATGCAGGTAGGATGATTTTTAATGTGAGCAATCTGTATGTACAGGGTGTGGGAAACATATAAGATAGACTCTTATTTAGAGTGAAGGTCCGCTTTAAATAGGGCTATCAATCAGCACAGGGAGGGATGTGCCAGAGTCTGGTGAAGTCACTTCCTGTCCATTCAAACTCAGGACACCAGGAAGTGAAGTCCAAGAGCTTACAATCTAGGCCTTGTGCACTTCCAATGGGCTGAACAGCAGGTGTCACTGTGGAGCATGCAACAGAAGAAGAGCCTGCTCTGTTAAAACCATGCAGCCGAGCATGTCTGCTGCTGCATGCAGTCCGTGGTATGGCGCGCTCACGATGCCTTAAAGGGCAGGAAAGGCGAGGAGACTGACACTGTGAAGGGTTCTCATGTGAAATTTAACCCATGGTACTGCCGGAATTGCCAGAGCATGAGACCAAGCAGGGTCATGATTTCCCGAATGCAAACCTGAAGGCAGTGAAGAATCCGTGGGCCCTTATTTTTTGACGGATACTGTTTATATTGTAGCAGAGAATCTGCATAGATGACTGAGCGTAAGTGTCTATTTCTCCAGACCAATCACCCAACCCAAGGTCTTTACTAAGGACAGGGTCTACCCTAGCTAAATTAGGAGTGACTCCCCTGATCGGTTTTATATTCTCCGATTCAGAATCCGATATTCCCTGACTGTTTCTGCACCAGGAAGACATGAGAGTAGAATTCCCTTCCCTCTGAGGGTGGCAGAACTGACTATCACATTTTTCTGAATAAGCTCTTCTAACACTACAAGAAAAGCTTCCTTCCTCCCGGGGTTTCTCGACAGCTTGGCTACTAGAAAAGGATTGAGAAGGGATGAAGATTCTAATCGATATCCCCGTTCTAGGGTCTGTAGCACAAATTAATCTTGGGACATTGTTCTTCCAGCGGCTACAAACCAAGTGAGTCTGCCCCCCACTGGGTGTTCTTGTCAGGGTTGAGATTTTAGGCCCTCTAGGGGTTTGCAGAGCAAACTACTCTCTCCTTGGGGCCTAGCCTGGGTCCAATTCTTTCTGCTCATTAAGAGTCAGACCTAAGGTAGTTTTCAGCCTGGTATTCCCAGGCAGTCCAAGCCCTGACCAGGCCACCATCCAGGCCTCCACCCTGCTTAGCTGCCGAGATCAGAAGGGATCGGGCATATTCAGGTTAGTGCGATCGAAGTTTTACCTCCATCACTGGGGCAAGCATTACATTTTCCTTTTCTTATTGGCAAACCTCCCCACCCCCCACCCCCTTCATTTGACCAGGTCAAAAATACAATTCTGTGAAATACTCACCTGTAGAATTGGTATTATACGTATACAGTACGTCCTGCTCCAGATATAATACTTACACTTGGGTTATCTGTGCACTGCAGACATGCAAAAACAGGCTCCTCCCGGCCCTTCATATACCCAGGGACCTCCCACAAATCCCCAGTATTGAAAAGCAGTGAACCAGAAGCCGGGAGAATCCAACCACCAAAACAACTGGTAATGATAATAATAACAACAATAACCATACAGGGGATCCAGAATAATGCAAAAACCAGGGTGGGGTGGAGCAGGACGTACTGTATACGTATAATACCAATTCTACAGGTGAGTATTTCACAGAATTGTATTATTCTAAGTATACAGTACGTCCTGCTCCAGATATAATACTTACACTTGGGACATCCAATAGCAGTGTCCATAAAAGTAGGGTGGGATCCCCAACAAAAAAGGCAACGTCACGTAGCTTAAACTACAACCGCCTGCAAAACCTTGCGGGCAAACGCAGCATCAGCTGAGGCCCGAACATCAACCTTGTAAAACTTTGAAAAGGTGTGAACAGAAGACCAAGTAGCGGCCTTGCAAATTTGCTCAACAGAAGCCTGGTGCTGGAAGGCCCAGGAGGCCCCAATAGCATGAGTAGAATGAGCAGTAAGACGGAAGGGAGGACTCTTCCCCTTAGCAGAATAGGCTTGAACCACAGCCTGACGGATCCACTTGCTGACAGACTTGGCAGGAGCCAAACCCTTCCTAGGCCCAGAAGGCACAACGAAGAGAGCATCAGTCTTCCTGAAAGCCGCAGTGACAACCGGGTAATACTTCAAACACATGACCACATCCAAGGAATGCAGAACCCTTTCCTTGTCATTACTAGGATTGGGACACAAGGAAGGAAGAACAATGTCCTGATTCAAATGAAAAGCAGACACAACCTTAGGCAGGAAATCCGGCTTGAAGCGGAACACCACCTTGTCCTGGTGTCTCTCATAGTACGGAGGCTGAATGGATAGAGCAGCCAGCTCAGACACACGCCTAACCGAAGTTATGGCCACCAAAAAGACAACCTTGAGAGTAAGAACAGCCAGAGCAGCATCTTGAATAGGCTCAAAGGCAGCACCCTGCAAGGCAGATAAAACCAAGTTTAAATCCCAAACGGGGACCACAGGTTTACGAGGGGACGCGCATGAGTGACCCCCTGAAAGAAGGTCTTAACCAAATGATGATGAGCAAAGGTCTTCTGAAAGAAGACGGACAGGGCAGAAACCTGACCCTTCAGAGTACTGAGTTTTTGACCTAACTCCAAACCATGCTGTAAGAACTCCAGAACCCTGGGGACAGAGAACTCCCTACAGGGAAGAGACCTAGACTCACACCAGTCAATGTAGGTACGCCATACTCTATAATAGATAGCAGCAGAAGACTTCTTCCTAGCCTGCACCATAGTACCTACCACAGAGGCAGACAAACCCTTCTCCATCAAGATGGAGGTTTCAGCAGCAAGGCTGTCAAAGCCAGCGTTTGTAAATTGGGATGGTGTAGGGAGCCCTGAGTCAGCAGATCTGGCACTACTGGCAGATCGTACTGGTCTACTGCCATTTGAACCACGTCTGTGAACCACACTGTTCTTGGCCACCGGGGGGGCCACCAGAATCACAGGCACCCCCTCCAGAGCAACCTTGCGCAGAACCCTGCTCAGCAGGGGGAATGGTGGAAATACATAAAGGAGCCAAAACTCCTTCCATGACATGGACAGGGCATCCGTGGCCAAGGCCAGAGGATCCTGAGACAGGGATACGAAGGCCGGGAGCTTGTGGTTGTGACGGGACGCAAAGAAGTCCACATCCGGTAGACCCCAACGGTGACACAGGGACTGGAATACCCTGTTGCAGAGGGACCACGCTCCCTGATGGGAAGTCCCCCTGCTCAGAGCATCTGCAAGCAGATTCTCCGCCCCCGGGATGTAAACAGCCGAGATGCATTGTACATTGGCCTCCGCCCATGTCATAATCGGAGACACCTCCCAGAGGGCACCCTTGCTCCGGGTCCCTTCCTGATGGTTGATGTAGGCAACCGCCGTCCTGTTGTCTGAGCGTACCTGGACCGACAGAGCCCTTAGGTGTTGTGTCAACCGCTCCAGTACCAACCGGACTGCCCGCAATTCCAGAATGTTGATGGGTAAATGGGCCTCCTGAGGACCCCACGTCCCCTGGAAGCGCAGGGACTTCCAGAATCCCCCCCAACCTGACAGACTGGCATCCGTTGTGACCGTCTCCCAGGAAGGGGCCAGAAAAGACCTGCCCCCTATCAAGTTCCCGAGGTCCAGCCACCACGCAAGGGACCGCCTGACCGAGGAGGGGAAGCACACAGACCCCGTCCAAGGACGCTGGGTTCCTGTCCCACACTGACAGAAGGTGAAGCTGCAGAGGTCTCAAATGGAACTGGGCAAAGGGCACCGCCTCGAAGCTCGCCACCATCAGGCCCACCAGCTGCATTCCCTGCCTGATGGAGGGCTGTGGGCACGAGAGCAGGAACCTGGCCTGCGCAGTCAGAGCTTCCACCTTCTGTTGAGGAAGGAATATCCGTGACTGAACCGTATCCAGAATCATTCCCAGGAACGGAGTCACCGAGGAGGGGGACAGAGAGGACTTGGGGTAATTGATCACCCAGCCGAAGGACTACAGGGTGGACACTACCAGTTGAGTGTCCAACTCTGCCTGCCGCAGAGATCGAGAGGTGATGAGGATGTCGTCCAGGTAGGGCAGCATGCGTATGCCCTTTAGCCTTATCAGGGACATCACCCCTGCCAGCACCTTGGTGAACACCCTGGGAGCCGACGTGAGGCCGAATGGCAAGGCCACAAATTAGTAATGCTGATCCTTCAGTGCAAATCTGAGAAACCTTTGGTGTCCTGGAAACACCGGGACGTGAAGGTAAGCATCCTTGATGTCTACTGACGTCATGAAGTCCCCTGGGCGCAGGGAGCCAATGGCCGAGCGCAGAGTTTCCATGCGAAAGTGCCTATTCTTGACAAATTTGTTGAGGATTTTTAAATCCAGAATGGGCCTGACTGACCCATCCTTTTTGGGTACTGTGAAAAGGTTGGAGTAGAACCCCGTGCCCCTGTCTCCAAAGGGGACCTTGCAAATGACCCCTAGATCCATGACCCTGCACGGCTAGCAACAAGACCTGGGCTGAGGCAGGGTCTTGAGGGATTCGGGACCCAATGAATCTGGTGGGGGGCCGTACAGCAAATTCTATCTTGTAGCCGGAGGACACTACCTCCTGAATCCACCGGTCTGAGACGTGGCGCCGCCAGACGTGCTTGAAGTGCTGCAGACGTCACCCCACCCTGACGGGCGAAGGCGCCCCCTCATGCCTGAGGGGTCTTGGGAGGGGCTTTGGGCTTGGGCCCCCAGGAGGAACCGGGACGGTGTCCTTTATTTCTGTGCCAGGAATCTGCACGGGACCCAGCGAAGGACACCCCTTTTCCCTGTTTAGCCCCACGGTAGGGGATTGAAAGGGTGCCCTGGCCTCGAAAGGGCCGAATCTGCCGCCTGCGCTGGGGTAACTTGCCTCCTTTGGCGAAGAGGTCTAGACGGTCTCCAAACAGGCGTAGCCCCTTAAATGGGAGCCCAGTAAGGGCTTTCTTAGCGGCATTGTCAGCAGCCCACTGTCGCAACCAAACCGTGCGGCGTATAGCTACCTCCAAGGCAGAAGATCTGGCACACATCTTTATAGCATTGTCCGATGCGGACAGGATAAAGTTTATGAACACATCACAGTTAGACAGAGTATGGACAGTATCCGAGGGCAACTCATCTGTGCCATCGAGTGCATTCCTGACCATGGCCCTGAGCACTACTGCCGTAATGGCTAAGGCGCAAACCGGGCGCAAGGTCGCTCCCCCAAATGCAAAGGCATGGCATGCCAATTGATCAATACGCCAGTCCTCAGAGTCCCGTAGCATAGTAGTATCAGGGGAGTGCATAATAGAGTTGTTAGGCAACCCTAGAATAGGAGCATCGACCTTGGGGGGCGATGACCAGCACTTAACCAAGTCAGCCGGGAAGGGATACTTTCTATCCACACTCTAGGGATCCCAGGCAGTCTGCTGGGATGTTCCCATTCCTTAAGCACAAGGCTATTGAAATGGGTTTGCTCGGGAAATTCAAGACGAGCCTTAGCAGTATGAAAAAGCTCACCCCTTTGCCTGGGCGCCGCAACAGGGGGAGAGATGGACAAACTTTGAATATCTGAGCCAGCAATCTGTCAATATCATCCGAGGTCCAGTGCTCGGTACCAGATTCATCATGACCCCTTGACTCGTCGTATGACCCCGAGTCAGAGAACAGCTCCCCTTCGTCCAAGGGGGGTTGGCCATAAGGCTGCAACAAGTCATCAGATTTCATAGGGAAAAGGGCAGAGTCAGGGGTTAAATGCCAATAGGCCAGTAGGGATTGACGCTATAAGCTACCCTGGATGCTCCAATAACCCGCGGGGAAGTGGGAGTAATTTTAATAGTCTCAACCGGGAGATACACCGGGCCGGGAGAAGCCACCGGAATTCACGGTCTGAAAGACATAAGAGGGACAGGAAGGTCAGAGCCATGCGCAAGGTGTAATAAAGGTAAGATACAGGTAAGTATAAGGATAATATATGGTCCCCCGCGAGGGCACTTACAGACAGCGGGGGGAGGGCGGTCTTCACCACGCGCGCGAACAAGAATGGCGCCAAACGATCCTCAAAGGGCGGGCCAGAGCTGAAGGTTGACGCGGAGCGCGCCAAATCGTGACGTGGAGCGCGTCAAGTCAGGGCCCCGCCCCTCCCCCCCCGGAGAGCGCGAAGCTCCGAAAACGCGATGCAAATAGAGAAAAAGGAACAGGGCAGTGACGCCTGAAGAAATGATCGAGTGGATTACCGCAGCAGAGCCACTACAGACTAAGAAAAAAGTACCACATGCATCAACAAAGCCACCGCCGCCCGTGCTGTACAGCCATATAGAAGGGGCGCGGCGGCTACCAATAAGAGTAAAAGTACACAGCGTGGCTCTGACATCCATTCCCAGTCAAACATGACACCGAGGCCACAAGCGTGTAATAGGGTACACTGAGGCCGCCATACTCACAAACCCCTCCCCCCCCTTTCTTTCCCCCCGGGCGTGTAATGGATCCTTAGGGAGGAAACACAAAGAATTAGGGTGGGGAGGAAGGGGTTGGGTTTTAACATCTGTTTAGTTTGTGTTTCCTCCCAGGGGGAAGAGACTGCAGCCTACTGTCCCGTGGTTCCTAGGGAGGAAACAACAAATTGAGTTGGGAAGGAAGGGGTGGGGCTTTTAACCTCAGTTTTGCGTTTCCTCTCAGGGCTCTCCCACCATGGGTTGTGCGCCTAATGGCATCTTATATATCATTTATAAACAGATTTGGTTGAGCAGACTGCTGACCCTTACAAACCCCTCATATAAGGGATTGGGTACTTTTTTATTAAATCTAAATCAGGCTTTGCTGAGAAGAGGAGGAATGAGAGGAATCATATTTACTGCCAAAGGGTTGCTTAAAAGCATACCTAAAGTCCACAGTTGTACCACAAATGGAGCACTCAATGAGCATTTGTGCAATTTTGGGGACAGATGTTTAGGCTAGGACACACAATTTGAGATATTACAGTACTTCCAGTTCTAGACATGTGGACACGTTAATGTTTACCGTCTTGTGTGCATGCATTTTTTTTTACCAGACAGTTCAGTAAAAACGAAAAGACTCACCCCACACTCCTGTAGAGGCAGACTTGTTTTGGTTCAATTCTTTGCCATGTTCAGGATTTAGAAAAGGCTGTGAATTTTAAAATCACATGGATATAATCATTAGAAGGCAATTACAATCCTAAGGCAAAATATGAACTCGAGATTTGAATTAGACTCTTTAAGAGGAAGTTTTGACATCCTGCAATTACCCAACCTTCCTGCGATACCACAGAAGCTGGAGCGACAGATCTGCTACCCATTCCCTGGAGATGGATGGGGTTCTTAGAAGTGACTCAAGGTCCAGTTATGAAAGCCAAGGGGAAAGAATGGCAAAAACACAATTCTGTGAGGTACTCACCTGTAGAATGGTTTTTTCTGGGAATCCATTCCAGGCACTCCTTACGCTTGGAATTACCTCCTCCTTGCTGATCACGTGACTGCAAGAAAGAAAACAGGTGCGGCCCCTCCCAGCCCATAAGTAGCAGCTGCCTCCTCACCAAGATCAGTTTACTTAAAAAGCAGTAAAAAACAGAAAAACAGAGGCAGGCCGGGAGGGCCTATATAGGAGTCCATGTTACTTTACACCGAACTCCGCGAAAATACTCTCAGAAATTAAGTTTTGTTCTTTTCACTTTCTCTTACACTTTTTCTATTTTCTCTTTTTCTATTTTCTCTTTTTCTCTTTTTTTTTTTTTTTTTTTTGTTTTTTTTTTTTAAATGCTAATGAAATAAATGGACTAAACACCATCAAAAAAAGCATCAAAAGAAAGATCATGACCCAAAACGGGTGGGCCGGAGTGCCTGGAATTGATTCCCAGAAAAACCAATTCTACAGGTGAGTACCTCACAGAATTGTTTTTTTTCTTCCAATCCATTCCAGGCACTCCTTACGCTTGGGATCTCCAAAAGCAGTGCCATCTATGGGCGGGATCCCCTAACGCAGAAGAGCAGGTAGTTCATTTCACTACTGCCTGAAGAACTGCTCCCCGAGCGCCACAATTAGGGCAGCCCACTGCTCCGAGCATGTGCACATTCACTGCACGGATGGGTCAAATGCGGAGGATGAATTCCTATGTGTGCGCAAGCATACAATGGCCATCTACGCATTAAAAATTGCAGTCCTACA
Source organism: Gastrophryne carolinensis (assembly GCA_027917425.1). Taxonomy (NCBI): domain Eukaryota; kingdom Metazoa; phylum Chordata; class Amphibia; order Anura; family Microhylidae; genus Gastrophryne; species Gastrophryne carolinensis. Next base: position 589,358,885 of record CM051234.1, read on the forward strand.
CTGGTCAAATAGACGCGCGGAGGTCGGACATGAGTGACCCCCTGAAAAAAAGTCTTAATGAGCCTCTTACTAGCAATAGACTTCTGGAAAAAAATAGCCAAGGCTGATACATGCCCTTTTAGGGTGCTTAACTGTAGACACTTCCAGACACCCCCAGCGAAGACAAAGGGCATGAAAGACCTTCCGACTGAGGGACCATTGTCCCCAATGCAGAACCTTCCTGCGGTGGTCGGACATGAGTCTCAGAGCGTCGGCCTCCTGGTTTTCTACCCCCGGGATGTAAACTGCCGAGATGCAGGGAACATTCTCCTCTGCCCAAGTCAGAATCCGGCTTACTTCCTCTTGAGCACTCTTGCTCCGGGTACCCCTCTGATGATTGATATAGGCTACTGCCGTCCGATTGTCCGACTGGACCTGGACTGCCTGCCCCTTTAAGCTGGGGGTCAGATACTGAAGCACTAGTCGGATTGTTCTTAATTCCAATATATTTATGAGAAGCTGACACTCCTTCGGCCCCCATTGTCCCTGGATCTTCTGTGTCTGCCAGATTTCCCCCCCCCCCCCAACCTGTGAGACTGGCATCCGGGGAAACGATCTGCCACTGTGGTGTCAGAAAGGACCTGCCTACAGACAGATGAAGAGGGTCCATCCACCACAGAAGAGATTGCCTGGCCGAGGGCGTCAGAACAAAAAACTTGATCCAGCGACTGTGGGGCTCGTTCCTAGTTAGCCAACAGATTCCACTGAAGAAGCCTCATGTGAAACTGGGCAAAAGGTACAGCCTGGAAGCAGGCTACCATAAGGCCTACTAGCTTCATCCCTAGCCGAATGGTCGGCTGCCGGCAAGCCTTCTGCTCTGGTAGAAACACTTTGACTTGAACCGTGTCCAGAATCATTCCTAAGAAATTCCTTACTGGCGCCGGAATGATATGGGGCTTAGCATAATTGATCACCCAGCCGAACTCTTCCAGAGTTGATAGGACCATCTGCGTATCTTTCATGATCCGCTGAAGAGACCCGCTAAAATTAAAAGATTGTCCAAATATGGAATGATGCATATCCCCTGGCTCCTGAAAATGGCCATGAGACCCGCCAAACTTTGGTGAACACTCTTGGAGCCGAGGATATCCCGAATGGGAAAGCCACAAACTGGAAGTGGTGGTCTTCCAGGGCAAACCTCAGGAACTTCTGATGCCCTGGATAAACAAACATGCAGATACGCGTCCCTTAAGTCGATAGTAGTCATAAGATCCCCGGGCCGAACTACTCTTGTCGCTGACCTTAGCGTCTCCATGCGGAAAGGTTTCACGCGGATATCCTGTTTGAGACCCTTTAAGTCTAAAATGGGATGCATCGACCCGTCCTTTTTGGGGATTGTGAACAGGTTGGAGTAAAACCCCTGACCTTCCTCCTAAAAGGGTACCCAACAAATTACCCCTTCTTGAAGGAGATGCTGAACTGCGGGTCTCAGGGCATCTATCTTTGACTGGTTCCGGGATGCCCCTGACCAAAGGAACCTTGCGGGTGGCCTGGCTGCAAACTCGATCTTGTAGCCTGATGACACAACCTCTAGGATCCAAAGATCCGCCACGTGGTGCCTCCAGATATGAGCAAAATGCAAAAGCCATCCCTCCACCTGCTTCTCCAGGCCCCTCCTGCCCTACACGCTCTGCCTCTACCTCAGAAATCTCTACGGGAGCAAGGACGAAAGGTCCCTCTGCCAGTCCAAAAGAGTCAATATGATGAAGTCCTCTGAAAAGGCAGAGTTGTCCTCTTCCTCTGAGGCAGTTTGCCATCCTTCACCATACTGTCCAGTTTTTCTCCAAAAAATCTGCTCCCTAAAAAAGGTAGATCTACAAGAGCTTTCTTAGTGGCGGCAACCGCCAACCATTATCTTAGCCATAAGGAACGGCGCAAGGCCACAAGCAGAGCAGAAGTTCTAGCAGTTAGCCTGACTGCATCATCCATCGCAGTGATAGCGAGTTAAAGTCCAAACAATCCTTAAAATCTTTGGACTCTTGAATAAGCCTGCGAGACTTAGCCCTAGCTAAACCTTTTCTTCATCTTCTTCCTTGAAGCCAGGGACACAATGGCCATGGCACAAACAGGACGTAGAAAGGATCCTTTCATAGCAAAAGCATGGCGGGCCAATTGATCCATTCGTCTCCCCGTGGGATCTCTTAAAGTTCCCATAGTAGCAGACGGCATGATGGAAGTATTAGACAAGCCTGCTACTGGAGAATCCACCTCAGGTGGGTAAGACCAAAGCTTAATCATGTCCGCCGGAAAGGGATACCTAGAGTCTAGTGGAGTCTAGTAGGAACAGCCGGTAATTTGTTAGGATTTCCCATTCTTTTAACGCCATTTTAGAAAAGTGCGGCTGCTCCGGGAACACCTGCCTTTGCCTTACTGGCTTAAGCAGATCATCCTTCCCTCTTTTTGTCACCTCAGGAGGGGTGATATTATTATTATTGGTGGCCTTCTTTGGAATAAACAAGGATAACTGTCTCTCCAGGTTATCCAACCAGTGCACCACATCTGACTGCGCCTCGGTGAGCCGTTGCGCTCACACCAGTAATAACTGGACTAAAGACCTGAGCCGCCGCTCTATTATGGTCTAACCAATTCTCATGGCGCAAGCGGAACAAACCGTGCTGAAACTACCCAGGGGATCCTGCTTACATAAGGGGCAGAGCCCGCCCTGCTCAAATGGGATGCCCAAATCACTATCTCCTGATGCCTCCCTCATGGTTTTTTTTTTTTTTTGTTTTTTTTTTTTTTTAATTGGGACCTAAAAGGCCCTAAGCCTAAAACCAATCCCAAAAGGGACCGGGAGGAACCACAACCTTTCTTATCCTTCTCCCAAATTCTAAAAATTAAAACAGGAGAAAAAAGGAGCATTAATAACCTCCGTCTTTTTTTTTTTTTTTTTTGTGATAAAAAGATAAAACTGACAATCATTATAATAACATATATTCATACAGATATATATATATATATATATATTTTTTTTTTTTTTTTTTACTATAAACATATACAAATATATAATATAACTAACTGAAATATGAAATTGATAATGCAATTAATCAAAATAATTTATATAAAAATTGATAATGGCGATGTCCACTCACCACCACCGCTCTTCTCTTTAGCGCTATACAAAAGAAATGAACACACACATAATATATATATATAATAGCTTAGTACAAACAACGGCAAAATCAGCTTGCCCTGAGGCAGCAATATGAATAAACCAGCGGAACCCCTGAAAGCCATCCTAATCACAAGGCATTTCTAGGCCAGCACCTTGGCCCAACCGGCCGCCGCCGCAATCGCTATATAATAAATAATATATATAAAATAAAATAATATAATATATATAAAATAAAATAATAAATATAAAATAAAATAATAAATATAAAATAAAATAATAAAATAAATATAAAATAAAATAATAAATATAAAATAAAATAATAAATATATATATATATATATATTATATATATATTTTTTTTTTTTCAATATGCGATTTCCTCGCCCCGGAAGAGAGACAACTGAATACACGGCCTTGTGGTTCCGGGTTAAACTCTGCCCTTGCGTGACGTCAGCCACGTCCCTTAAGGCATACATAAAAAAAAAAAAAAAAAAAATTTATTTATTTAATTTTTTTTTTATTATTTTTTTTTTTCTATTATTAATTTCTCTTTTTTTTTTTTTTTTTTTTTTTTTAAATAAAAAACCTACCTAACTGGAAGAAGGAGGGGTTGGGTAAAACATAAAAAAAAACATTCCTCAGCAGGTACACCAGAGAAAAACCTGCGGCTGACTTGCTTTTCAAAAAAGCCTGCAGCCCAGAGCATATACACTCTGTAAGCGCCTCAAGACCCCGGCGCTTCCACCTTACCTTCACGGACCCCAAAACAGCCAACGCTGTGGAGGCATAAACTTGGGTCTTGAGTGATCCATGGGAATAAGGCTACGCAGAGAGCAGACAGGGTTCAGTCCCCCGCTTGCTGCCAATCCTTGAGAGCTAGTTTCTTGAACAACCTTTACAGTCACTTGCCACTGCAAGAAAGAAAAACTGATCTTGGTGAGGAGGCAGCTGCTGCTTATGGGCCGGGAGGGGCCGCACCTGTTTTCTTTCTTGCAGTCACGTGATCAGCAAGGAGGAGGTAATTCCAAGCGTAAGGAGTGCCTGGAATGGATTGGAAGAAAAAGAGCGATGATTATGTAAGTCTATTTTATTGCGTGACTTATCCCTTTAGGTAAGTAACTAAATTTAAAGCAGAACTTCACTCATCTAATGTCCGACGTTCTGCCTGATCGCCAGGGTAGGGTGGCAGAGTGGGGTGGGTAAACAAATAAAAAGAGCCTATGCCCTTAGTCTCCTCCCGGGCCCCAGCTGCAGGAGCAGAAAAAGAGACAAAGCAGCTTCCCCTGGGTCTGCACGCGCTCCCAACACCCATTCACCTGAGGGAGATGCGACTGTCTCTCTTGGGCAAGAGGTGCCAAGGTTCTGGAGCGCCGCAGGCACCTGCATAAGGCATAGGCTTTTATTTTTTTGTAAGGTCATTAGGAGGAGTGAAGTTCCAATTTAAATTATCTAAAGTCAATTCCACTTTGGCCTTGGATGAGAGAAAGTTATTACTGAGTTGGTCCCTAAGCTGCCCACCATCTTAAACTTAAGGGTGTTGGAGGGAGACAGACTTTAATGGAGCTCAACCACAGCACCAACATTTTCAGTTCAAAAAGAAGTCCAAGCATTTTGTAACCTCTCAGCTACCCCTCTCTTTCACTGTGCTAATAAAACTACTCACCCGATTGTCAAAAGTCTCCCCTGATGCCGGCGGGGGGGTGTGGGATCTACATGGCAACCAAGGGCTTGAGTGACAGACCAGTACATTCACACTGCTGTCACTCAAGATCAACTTCAGCTTCTTTGCACAATGATAGGAAAGCAATACCAGACGAGTTTGCAGTAATTCTCCTAATCCTGGTGGTCTTTGCTTCTAGGTGGATGTTGAAGAGCAGAGGAGAAAGCAGACTTCCCTGACAAGTGCCATTATGTATTTCAATTCTATTAGGAGGTGGAGATATTTATCGCCAACTTGGTGTCCTATATACAGCCATAATTCTTTCCTGCATAGTTGGACCCAGGCCGCAATGTGTAAACACACAACTACATTATCGCCCAGCAATAGTGGCAAAAAAACCTGGTAACGGCTTTTCTAAGAATCCTTCAGCATGACCCACGGAGAGAGAGAGGCGCTCCACCCCCTGGGAGGGAACACAAACTGAGCAGAGGTTAAAACCCCACCCCTGTCTTTATCAAGTAACCCAAGTTAACCCTAGTGCTATGGGTGGGTATAAGGGGACATGCTGAAGGAGTCTTAGAAAAGTTGTTACCGGTAAGTTTAACAGGGATTTTTTCTAACCATCCTTCAGCATGACATGCTGAGAGTAGGCAAGTAATCTAACTTAGGGGTGGGAAGCAGCGAGTAGGACCCTTCTACTGAAGGGCTGGAGTTTTGCAGACAGAAGATCAAGTCTTTGTTTGAGGAAGGTGTGGGGTGATGACCACATTGCTGCTTTGCAGATCCCTTCCATAGAGGCACCAGTCCTCCCTGCCCAAGATGCTGACATGGCTCTCGTTGAATGGGCAGAAATCTCTGGGGGAAGGACTACCCCGGATGAATACATCTGTGCAATAGTCTGTTTAATCCATCTGGCAATAGTGGATTTTGAGGCAGCCAGGTCTTTTTTTCTACGCTGAACGTTACTAAAAGTTGTTCTACAAAACGCCATTCTCTGGATCTTTCCAGATAAATAATCAGAGCTCTTCTAACATCTAGAAGTGAGAGATCCTCTTTCTTGCCTGCTCCAGCTGGCAATGTCATAAGTAATATATTGTGAGACCTGTTAGAGGTAGTCACTAATTTGCTCCGTTTCTGTCTACCTTTTCTTGTCGAAAAAAAAAATCTTTTGGCGAATGTGGTCTATATTATACCCCAGAAATCTGCATAGATGACTGGGTGTCAGTGTAGACTTTTCCAGATTAACCACCCACCCCAGGTTTGTCAGTAAGGACAGGGTTTTCTCTAGATCCACTAGGAATAATTCCCATGACTTGTTGAGAAGGAGGAGATCGTCCAAATAAGGGTCTACTATGATTCCCTGTAGTCCTGAGATATGCTATTGGCTCCACTAGGATCTTTGTAAATATCCATGGAGCTGAGGATAGGCCGAATGGCAGTGCCCCGTACTGGTAATGAAGGGTTTCTTGGTCTGTCTGAACCGCAAATCTCAGATACTCGCTGTGTGAACTCAGAATTAGTATATGCAAGTATGCATCCAGTAAATCTAGGTTTAACATCAGGGCATTCTCGTAAAGAATGTTCATTACAGAATAAATGGACTCCTGAAGTTCTTGTATCGAATGAGCTTGTTCAATCTTTTCAGATTCAAAATCATTCGATATTTTCTTGATGGCTTCTGGACAAAAAAAACATGAGAATAGAATCCCTTTCACCGAGAGGGTGGAGGTACTGCTTCTATTATGTTTTTTTGTAGAAGCTCCTGAGGTACTAGAGGGAAGGCTTCCCCCTTCCAGGCATCTCTTGGTAGCTTGGTTATCAGAAAGGGGGGGATAAAAATTCGAAAAAAAAAAAAAAATACTCGACATCCCCCTTCTAGTGTTTGAAGAACAAACTGACTTTGGGTGATAACTCTCCAGGCAGCTACAGGCCAGGAGAGTCTGTCCCCCACCAGGAGTTGTGAGGACTGAGGCATAGGCCCCTCTGGGGATTTGCAGAGCAAACTAACCCTTTTTTGAGGCCTAGTCGCTTCCTCTGCTCGTTCTGTCTAAATTGAGTTTAGCTCACTGTAGCTCTACCTCTATTACTGTTGCAAGTTTTAAATCTCCTTCTCTTAATGGGGAACTCTTTCCCACCTTAAATTGATCTAGGATGAAATCTAGTTCGTCGCCAAATATGAGATTACCATGAAAGGGAATCCCACAAAGCTTGGCCTTGACCAAGTTTTTATCCAGAGTGCTCTCCTAGCGCAGGAAACTAAGGCTTTTGCTATGGCCCCGATTGCTTCCTCTGAAGCACTAGTTAGATAGGAAACTGCTCTGAGAAGAGTCGGTAAGGTCTCAATTAAGCTTTCCTTTGGAGTATCACTCTCCATGAACCCGTTAAGATCATTATTGATCCACACTTCCATGCTCCTGAGAATACCATCAGATGCCAAAGTGGGCCTAAGCGTAATCGAGATAGCATCCCAAGCTCTTTTTAGGAGGTTTTCAATTTGGCAATGCATGTGATTGCGTAATGCCCTCGTGTGATCAAAGCTTAAATCCACCACTCTTGACATCTGACTGTGTGGAGAGTCCAATCTTGGACACGTGCTCCTGTTCCTTGGACAGGAATTTTCTTTTTAATGAGTTAGGCAAAAAAAAATATTTCTGGGTTTTCCCATTCAGAGTTACAAACTGCCTTGAGTGCTGAATGATTGGCAAAAACTTTAGACATTTTCCCTGAAAACTTTCTGTACATTTTATTCTGTACTGACAGTGGTTTATCATACTGAATTCCCCAGGTTTCGTAAATATATCATCTAGTAATCCTGCCAGTTCTTCTGGCAGCTTTTCTGAATACCTGGGGCCCCCCTGGCTTACTCTGGATCTCCTCATCTAGGGAATCCTGCGAGGAAGGATCATTTTCGCTTTCTTCTCACATTTTAGATCCCACTTCGATCTGAAGCGGACCTGAACTGAAAAATGGAGGTAGCTGCTGTAAGTGACACTACAGGCTTTTCTACACGACCTTCTGTCACTGACTGAGGGGCAGGTGGATAACTCAGCAGGTAACCATGGATAACTCAGGCTGAGATTCGGTTTTCTGGGCATCCCGCGTTGAGAATTTCTCTTCTCATTGCAAGGTTCTCCCTGAACAAGGCTGCCGAGTCCGCATCCTTCTTGGTCTGCCTACAGTCCTGACACAAAGATCTCCGCTAAGTATCAGGAAGAATACTGCAGGTTTCACAGCACTTTAATTTTTTGGATGTGCTTGAGCTTTACATTAGGGGGCTCAGAGTCCTTATCTTTAACCTTGGGCATTTCAGGCTAAAAATAATCAAATAAAAACAGGAGGTTTTATGAATACATAGCCCAATGCATCTCAGCAAATAAAAACGGCTCCATAAAACAAGATTTCTACATTACCACTTTATCTGAAGAAATCTTGCTTGAGGAGTGAAGGAGACTTCTGTACCTGCCTCCTTTGGCCCGAGATGTTCGCTCCCTGCTGGGGCCTGGACGGGCATCGCTGAGGAGGGCTCCTGGTGCTGCTCCGCTGCCCCCTCCGCTGCTGCCTTGGGATGTGCTACCTCTAGTGTCGCTACTCACGCTGCCCCTGAAGCCACAGCTGATAGTCACGCTGCTTCCTCGGCCCTGCACACTGGCCCGGGGAGAAGTGCCTCCTATCTACTTCCATGTCATGTGTCAGCGCCGCGACCAGAGGTGACATCAGAACGCCGGAGGCAAAAATGACTTAAAATACAACTGGAAACCCGAAATCATTAATCCAAGCATTCTGGTAATTACCCCAATAGCCCTATACTCATATCACACTCTGTCCAGTGGTTCCTTAAAGTGGACCAACACCCAGGATTTTGACTATCCTGGGTATTGGTCCACTTCCCTGGGGCACCCCGATCGGGGGTGCCCCGCTGCCTAAAACCCCCCAAACACCCCGAAAACTCACCTCTCCACGCTCCCACGTGACTGCGCAGTCCAATGCCCGCCGACGGACAAATGACGTCCGTCGGCGGACAAGGGATCGCGGCCGCCGCCTCTCGCGCCTCACTCTTGACGTGTGCGCGCCCACACACACATATAAATAGCTCCCTAGAATCAATCAAGCCCAGTTATTTTATATATACTCACAAAATCTTCAGCTTCAAACTGCTTGCGTCTCTCGCGGCCATCTTTGCGCGCCAAATCATTTTCTAAAGAGTCACCTTCCCGGCTTTTACCTCCAGTGAAAGCAACTCCTCGAGCCCGCAAGCCTGCGCCATTAAAAGTGCTGCTCTGATTCACTGCATCGGATCCGTTTCTGCTCTGAGAACGCCATCCATTTTCTTTTCTGGTGAAATTACCTTAATAAAAAGGACACACAAAGCTATAAATAAAATGATTCACTGAAACAATTGTCCAATGCATCAGTAAGACTTCCCTCAAAGGCCACCAACATCTCATGTTTTGTGGGTCTCCACAGCCTACACTTACAAAAATGAACATCAAAGGTACTCTGTAGGCAAACTACATGAGCTCACCTCATCATTGCTGCCCTTTCCCTTACTGTCACAACACAGCTGCTTCTGAAAATAGAAATAAGGCAAAGAAGTAGTGGCACACACACTGAATGTCATAGCCTTTAAGCTCCACATAAGACTGTGGACACTGGGAGAGAGTGAGAAATGCCAGGGTGATGAGAATGCCTATCCTACAGACCCCACCAATTATGCTGATTAATATGTCGCATTACAAGGTGAAACTAAACTTCGATGTTTAGGACAGTACTAAATATCTCTGCCTTCTGTATCTTTAAAAGTCGGCAAGTGTTCGACCTCATGTGGGAGACCTTGCCAATAATTTAGGCCATATTCAGTAAAGTTTTCGGAGCTTGCCACTCCAAAACACAAAATTAATTTTTTTTTTTAGGTTCCGCACAGCCTCGAGCTGCAAATGAGGTTACAGCTCTACTATATTGCCTTAGCTTAAACCCACAATGTCAGAGATTTTTCTATGGCAATATTTACACTTGTAGACCCAGGCTGCAATGTGACTGCTGGCCAGCACAGGTATAAATAACCCTGCAACAAGATTCACCCTAGGCTGCATGATCACTTGGCCATCACCATATTTACATTACAGAAGGTTTCGCTTTGCATCAAGCCTGAGCCAGCCAAGATCACCAAGAAGCAAAAGCCAGAAGTCAGAACTGCTGACCAGGTATGTATTGGCATGGGGACAGGTCTTTTGCACACAGGAGGGATTGATTTTAAGTGGCAGCCTACCTAGAGTTTTTGTCACCCACTGTTGCCAGACCACGTTTCACTATTTTGCGATACACATGTTTTTGAATTGATTTTTGAAGGGATTTCCCGGGAAAATTATATATCGTTTTTTTCAGAAGTCTGGGCTTTAACATGAAATGTCTTGTTTGGCCTTTTTTGTATATTCTCAATACTTTTGGGTGAAATGTGCAAACAAAAAAAATAAATCTATTTTTTACAGTTTGCTTTTTGTGAAAAAAAAAATACAATTCTATGACTACTCACCTGTAGAATTTGTATATGTATACAGCACGTCCTGTTCCAGAAGATATTCCTTACACTTGGTATATACTCCAGTAGATGGCGCTGCACTGCAGAGACAGAAAAGTGGCTCCTCCCGGCCCCATATATACCAGGGACCTCCCACAAAATCCCCTGTATTGAAAAGCAGTTAGCAAGAGACCGGGAGAACTATAACCATTATATGAAAATTTGAACATAAGAACAATCACCATAAAGAGGTAACTAAAGATAATGTATAACAAGGGTGGGGTGGAACAGGACGTGCTGTATACATAAAATATCAATTCTACAGGTGAGTAATAACAGAATTGTATTATTCTAAGTATACAGCACGTTCTGTTCCAGAAGATATTCCTTACACTTGGGACATCCAATAGCAGTGTCCGTAATGTAGGGTGGGATCCCTAAAAGTAACAGCAGACAGTTTAAACCACTGCCGCCTGCAGAACCTTGCAGCCAAAAGCAGCATCAGCTGACGCCCTAACATCAACCTTGTAAAACTTAGAAAAAGTATGAACAGAAGGCCAAGTAGTGGCCTTGCAAACTTGTTCAACAGAAGCTTGGTGCTGAAAAGCCCAAGAAGCACCAATAGCACAAGTAGAATGAGCAGTAAGGCAGAAGGGAGGCTCCTTCCCCTTAGCAGAGTAGGCCTGTATCACAGCCTGACGTATCCACTTGTTGATAGTGGACTTAGCCGGAGCCAGGCCTTTCTTAGGTCCAGATGGAAGCACAAAAAGAGCATCAGTCTTCCTGAAGGATTCAGTAGCCATCAAATAAAACTTCGTCCAAAGAATGCAAAACCCTTTCCTTAGGGTTACTATTAGGATTAGGACACAGAGAAGGCAAAACAATGTCCTGATTGGGATGAAAGGCAGAAAATCTGGCTTAAAACGAAACACCACCTTGTCCTGGTGTCTCTCAAAATAAGGAGGCTTGATGGAAAGTGCCGCCAACTCAGAAACACGCCTAACAGAAGTGATAGCCACCAAAAAGACCACCTTAAGCATAAGAATGGACAAAGGAGCCCCTTGCAAGGGCTCAAAGGGAGACCAAATTCCCTGGTAACATAGGCGCTTAGGTGGGGGACGCACGTGAGTAACCCCCTGGAAAAAGGTCTTGACCAGGGGATGCTGAGCAAAGGATCTTTGGAAGAAAATAGCCAAAGCAGACACATGGCCTTTCAGAGTACTGAGCTGAAGACCCAGATCCAAACCATGTTGGAGAAACTCCAGAATCCTAGGAATAGAGAACACACGACAGGGAAGCGAGCGGGACTCGCACCAGTCAATGTAAGTACGCCAGACCCTGTAATAGATGGAAGAAGAGGACCTCTTCCTAGCCCTGATCATGGTATTCACCACCGAGGCAGGCAGCCCTTTTTCCATCAAGATGGAGGTTTCAACAGCCAGGCCGTCAAAGCCAGCGTTTGTAAATTGGGGTGGCGTAGGTGTCCCTGAGTGAGCAGATCTGGAACCAGTGGCAGAGCCTACTGATCTACTGCCAACTGCACGATGTCTGCGAACCACACTTTTCTTGGCCAACAGGGGGCCACCAGGATGGTTGGCACCCCTTCCTGAACTATCTTGCGCAGCACCCTGCCCAGCAGTGGAAACACATACAGGAGCTGGAACCTCGTCCAAGACATCGCCAGGGCATCCGTGGCCAAGGCCAGAGGATCCTGGGACAGAGAGACAAAGACTGGAAGCTTGTGATTGTGACGGGACGCAAAAAGATCTACGTCCGGCTGACCCCAGCGGTGGCACAGGGAGCGAAACACCCTGCTGCTGAGGGACCATTCTCCCAGACGAGAGGTCTCCCTGCTCAGAGAGTCTGCCTCCAGATTTTCCACCCCCGGGATGTACACAGCTGAGATGCAGGGAACATTCTCCTCCGCCCAAGACAGTATCAGGGACACTTCCTTGAGGACCCTCTTGCTCCGGGTCCCTCCCTGATGATTGATGTAGGTTGTCCGCACGGACCTGAACAGCCTGACCCCCTCAGGTGTGGGGTTAAGTGGGCGAGAACCAAACTGATTGTCCTCAATTCCAGAATGTTGATAGGGGCATGGGCCTCCTGAGGGCCCCACTGACCCTGGAATTTCAGGGACTTCCAGAATCCCCCCCAACCTGTCTGGCTGGCATCCGTGGTGACAGTCTCCCAGCAGGGGGCCAGAAAGGACCTGCCCCCCAGCAGGTACCCTGAGACCAGCCACCACAATAGAGACCGCCTGACCTGAGGGGACAAGACAAACACCTGATCCAGGGACACAGGGTCCCCAATCCCATACTGACAAGAGGTGAAGCTGAAGAGGCCTCATGTGGAACTGAGAATATGGGACCGCCTCGAAGCAGGACACCATCAGCCCACCAGCTGCATTCCCTGCCTGATGGATGGATGGGGACAAGACAGCAGGAGCTAAACTTTCTCTTGAAGGACCGCCACCTTCTGCTGAGGAAGAAAGATCTTGACCTGAGCTGAATCCAGAATCATGCCCAGAAAGGACTTCACCATGGAAGCAGACAGGGAAGATTTGGGGTGATTGATCACCCGGCCGAATTACTCCAGTGTGGACACCACCCTCTGAGTGTCCAGCTCTGCCTGATGGAAGGACTGAGAAGCAATAAGCATGTCGTCCAGGTAGGGAAGAATGTGAATGCCCTGAGATCTCAGCAGGGCCATCACTCCTGCCAGCACCTTGGTGAATACCCTGGGGGCCGAGATGAGGCCGAAGGGCAAGGCCACAAATTGGTAGTGCTGATCCTCCAGAGTGAACCTGAGGAACCTCTGATGACCTGGAAGAATAGGAACGTGAAGGTAAGCATCCTTGATGTCTACAGAAGTCATGAAGTCCCCTGGGCGTAGGAAGGTCACAGCTGAGCGCAGAGTCTCCATGCGAAAGTGTCTGAATATGACAAACTTGTTGAGAAGCTTTAAATCCAGGATAGGTCTGATCCCATCCTTTTTGGACACAATGAAAAGATTGGAATAATAGCCTTTGCCCCTTTCCTTCAAGGGCACCCGACAGATGACCCCTAAGCCTAGAAGGCCTTGGACAGCCAGGGAGACACACTGGGCTGACAAGGGTTTTGAGCTACACGAGATTTGATGAATTTTGGGGGCGGCCAGGCTGCAAATCTTGTAAGCGGAGGAAACTACCTCCTGAATCCATCGGTCTGAGACATGATGCCTCCAGACGTGAGCCAAAAGCCGAAGCCATCCCCCCACCCGGATGGATGAGGGCGCCCCTTCATGCCTGAGGGGGCTTGGGGGAGGACTTAGTCTTGGGACCTCAGGGGGGGCCAGGGCAGCCACGTCCTCTGCCCCTGCCCCAAAAATCTGCACACAGGCTCCAGCAAAGGAAGCTCCCCATCCAATTCTGGAGCCCCTGAAGGAAGGAGAAAAGGCACCTGAACCCCGAAAGGCCCGGTGCTGCTTTCTATGCTGAGGTAATTTGCCACCTTTAGCAAACAAGTCCAAACATTCCATAAAGAGGCGCAGCCCCTTGAAGGGAAACCCAGTGAGGGCCTTCTTAGCAGCGTTGTCAGCTGCCCACTGGCGCAGCCAGACCAAGCGGCGTATCGCCACCAACAAGGCAGATGCCCTGCCACACATTCTAATGGTATCATCCAGGGCAGAGAGAACATATTCAACAAATTCCTTACAACGCAGAAGAGCTCTATACTCTTCACTACCAGCATCATCAGGGGCCCCATCCAAGAGACCCCTGAGCAGGCTTTAAATAGCAACAGCCGTGATAGCAGAGGCACAGACCGGACGGAGCGCGGTCCCAACACAGGCAAAGGCATGGCAAGCCAGCTGATCCATGCTCCTGTCCTCCCCATCCCTCAGTGTAGTAGAGTCAGAGGAATGCATGACAGATGTGTTAGACAACCCCAGAACTGGTGCATCCACCTCTGGAGGGCATGACTAACGTTTAACCATCTCAGCAGGAAAGGGATACCTCTTATCCCAACTCTTTTGGTACCCCGGGAAGCCGGCTAGGTCGTTCCCACTCCTTGAGAATCAGATTATTAAAGTGAGTTTGTTCAGGAAACTCCAAACGTGGCTTAACTGTATGAAACAGCTCCCCCTGATGCCGCAGGGCCACGGCAGGAGGAGAGATACAGAACACTTCAAAAATGTGAGTCAAAAGTCTGTCAGTATCATCTGAAGCCCATGGGTCAGATCCAGACTCAGCATAACCCCTAGGCTGATCCTCAGAGGATTCTGAATCAGAGAATAATTCCCCTTCTTCCAGGGGGGTATACCCAGTAATATCAAAAAACTCCTCAGCTTCCACAGGAAAGAGTAACACCGGATGCCAGATGCCGCAGATTAGCAGGAGCCTTACGTGGACCAGACCCGGCAAATCAGGTTGAGATCACTGGTATGCACCTCACTGGGAGTCAGATGTAAGCATGGGGGTAGGCGAAGCCAGAGGAGGCGCAGCACTAGGTCCAGCCGCAGGTAAACCAGACTGCTGGGCGCACACCCTGACATCATCACTTATAGGGGATACCCCACACGCCACACACAGCCGGGCTTGTCCCGAAGGAACCCAGAGCACATTATCCCGAGAAGCCTCCATATGGTGATTATCACGGCACAACAGGGATTGACGCAAATAAAAGCAACCTGGGATGCCCCAATAACCCGCTTGGGAGTAATGGTATGTAATAGCCCTCCAATAAGAGTTAACACTAAATAGAGGGGATAGTACCGGGAGAAACCACAAAGTTTGACCCGCCTGCAAGACATAAGCAAAAGATCCCATAAGCGAAATGCAAAACAGATAATATACATAAATAAATCACCCCACAGGGGCACTTACGGACCGCGATAGTGAGACACCAGGCACACGCAGCAGAGAACTAAAATGGCGCCCGCATATACCTCGAGGGGTGGGCCGCGGAGACAGTGATGCAAAATGCGTCATCCGCAAGGCCCGCCCCCCCCCGAAGAGCGCAAAAACACATCCACCTGACAAGACCGGCCAATGACAGCGCAGCAGCGCCCGAGGCGATGTCGCTGCCGACCGCGGAGCAAAGGAAACCAGTGCAATCAATTCAAAAGGGATCAAAACACAGCATATAGCAAAGACATGCACCAACCGAGAACTACAAGGGAGAGCAAGGGGGAAGTGACGGCCAGCCTAAAGGGAGCCAACTGTGGGGACAGGGGGCCACGGGGATAAAATGCGGGAGGGGCATCCCATAAGGCTCACCATGGGCCTATACCGCCTACCCTTTGGTGGGGGACTGCGGTTGGAGCAGCGCTCCTTAGCACCTGACAGCGGTGCTGCATACCATCACCCGAACCAGAGCAGCCTGAGCTGGGAGGCAGTAAAAGGAAACGGGTGGGAATAGCCCTACAGGGCCGCAGGCTAATAGCCCCGCTCACCTGCGAGTAGAGAGAGCCATCTTCTAGTCATCGCAGCCAGGACTGCAGAGAAGAACTGGGGATTTTGTGGGAGGTCCGTGGTATATATGGGGCCGGGAGGAGCCACTTTTCTGTCTCTGCAGTCCAGCGCCACCAACTGGAGTATATCCCAAGTGTAAGGAATATCTTCTGGAACAGGACGTGCTGTATACTTATAATAATGTAGGCTTGGCAATAAAAATCTTATTGCATGTAAAAGCCCTATTTCTCCCGGTTACAACGGTACCAAATATGTATTGTTAGACACCCTTTCCTGCCCAGGAGACTCCCCCAAACTGAAACAGCGCTTTAGGATATTTTCAGATAAAATACAACTATGCTATGCGCACTTTGAGGATTTTCAAGAAAAGCAAACCTTTACATTTGAAATACCCCTCACAAATTATATATTCTCTGGAAGTAAACACCTCAAGCTTTCTAGGCGTACCGGCTTGTTAACGTGGGCGCAGTTTTCTGGAAGTAATCCCTCAATTAATTCTTTGGTTGCACAGAGTTTCCCTAAAAAAAAACACATTTTCCTAAAAAAAAAACAAAAAAATAAAAAAAAAAAACAAGCTAAATCTGAAAGCACAATTTAAAAAAAAAAAATAAGTCGAGTAAAATAAGTTTAGATATTTTTGAGTTACAAAAAAACACAACAGTGGAAAAATTACAAGCAAGACATTTCATGTTAAAGCCTAAACTCTGCCACAAAAAAAAAAAAATACATCACAGTTGAACATAGGGCAAAATGGTGAAAAATGACCTGTCAGAGTGACAAAATCTCAAGTAGGCCGACAATTAAAAGGGTTAAAAGTAGCTATGCATGCTCGGTATTGTTCTGCTCGGGGACCTTGTGCTTTCACATTTACTTTTTTTTTTTTTTTTTTTTTTTTAAGTCAAGTTGGGTACACCTAGAACGCTTAACATGCATACATTCAGGGAATATAGGATTTGTGGGAGGTATTCCCATTGTAAATGGTAGCTTTAGTTCATGGTGCTCACTTTGTCTGCAGAGCTGAAATTCTCAAGTAAAATTCCCTTTCTGCACTTTGGGGTGATTGGCAACTCCTCCCTTGACGGAAACCTATGTATGTTGGGTATTGTTCTGGTTGGGGACCTTGCTTTTTCAGATTTAAATTTGTTTTTTTCCGGTTTGCATATAGTTTTTTTTAAAGAAATCGCGGCTCCTGAAGTGCTGTCTCAGTTTGGGGGGGGGGGGGGGGTCTCCTGGGCAGAAAAGTGTGTACAAATACAGATGTGGTACTGTTGTAACCAGGAGAAATATAAATTTTCCTGGGAAATCCCTTCAAAAAAATCATAGTCGAACATGTGTAGCACAAAAAAGCGAAAAATGAGGGTGACAAAAACTCTAGGTAGGTTGGCACTAAAAGGGTTAAAAGTCCAGAGCCAGAGGAAAGAGCTGCAGAGCACAAAACAAGCCTGGACAACCGCTCTAAAGTGGGCCAATAACCAGGATTATCACCATCCTGGAGATTGGTCTGTTTTCACTGGGCATCATGATTTGGAATACTAAGCTGTGTGAACCTCCCAAAAGAAAAATAAATAAATAAAAAAAATCACCCTTAAAATATTACCTTCCCAGTGGTTCTACAGTACATGCAAGCCACACAGCTCTGTTTGTGAGCAAACCAGGTCTTCTTGTGGTCTGCGCCAAGCTCCCACCCCATTTGAATGGCTGGACACGAGAGCGTGTCTCAGCCGCAAGATGTAAGAGGCGAGGCGAATTTTGTGCCAGTTAGCGAGGTACACCATATCGGCATACCCTGGGATTACGCAATCAGTCAGCCCTTGGGGTCTTTTAGGTTTGCTGTAAGGTAATGTTCTATTTTAACAAAGTCAGGAATTTTGATGTTTTCTACTTTAGTCTAGCATAAAAGAAAAAATACCATTTGAACGGCCAACAGCAGAATCAAATGCCTCTGATGAATTGTGACGTCTTCTGGCAAGACCATAGTGGCTGTCTGGACGCACCAAACCTTCGGTATGCTTTTCACTATTTAAAGAGATCTGCAGCAGGAGAAAAAAAAAAAAGACAATTCTGTGAGTACTCACCTGTAAATTGCTTTTGCCATGCATGGCACGGCCTGCTTCAAAGTCATTACATCTGGGTATTCCACCACAAGGTGGCGCAGTGCACTGCAGAAGAGTTAAGGCTCCTCCCGGTATCATATAAAAACGGAATCACCATAAACTTATCCAGTGATGACAAACAGTTATTCAAGAAACTGGGAGATAATAAAAGTAACAAGAAAACCCCAACTAACTTCGAACAATCACCATACAGAGGCAACCAAGAACAGTGATACCAAGGGTGGGGTAAAGCAGGCCGTGCCATGCATGGCAAAAGCAATTCTACAGGTGAGTACTCAGAATTTTCTTTTTCCCAATGCTTGACACGGCCTGCTTCATGAAGTCATTACATCTGGGACATCCAAAAGCAGTGTCCATAAAGTAAGGTGGGATCCCCAAAGAGTAACAACAGGCAATTTAAACCACTACCGCCTGAAGTACCTTGCGGCCAAAAGCAGTATCAGCTGAGGCCCTAACATCAACCTTGTAAAACTTGGAAAAACAGAAGACCAAGTTGCGGCCTTACAAACTTGTTCAACAGAAGCTTGGTGCTGAAAAGCCCAAGATGCACCAATAGCACGAGTAGAATGAGCAGTAATCCTAAAAGAAGGTTCATTCCCTTTAGCAGAATAGGCCTGTACCACCGCCTGACGGATCCACTTGCTGATAGTGGATTTAGCAGGAGGCAAACCCTTCCTAGGTCCAGCAGGAAGAACAAAAAGAGCGTCAGACTTTCTGAAAGACTCAGTAGCAACCAAATAAAACTTCAGAGCCCTGACAATATCCAAAGAGTGAAGGGTCCGTTCCTTGGAATTAGCAGGGTTAGGACACAAGGAAGGCAAAACAATGTCCTGATTGAGATGAAAAGCAGACACAACCTTATGCAAGAAATCCGGCTTAAGCCGAAACACCACCTTATCCTGATCTCTCAAAATAAAGAGGTTTGATGGAATGCGCCGCCAGCTCAGAAATTTGCCTGACAGAAGTAATGGCCACCAAAAAGGCCACCTTAAGAGTCAGAATGGGCAAAGCAGCCCCACAGATAGGATCAAAGGGAGGACCCTGCAGAGCAGACAGCACCAGATTCAGGTCCCAAACTGGTAGCATAGGCTTACATGGCGGACGCACGTGAGTAACTCCCTGGAAAAAAGTCTTAACCAACCGGTGATTGGCAAAGGATCTTCGGAAAAAAATTGCCAAAGCCGACACCTGTCCCTTGAGGGTACCAAGTTGAAGGCCTGAATCCAAACCATGTTGCAAAAATTCCAGAATCCTGGGGATGGAAAACACCCGACAAGGAAAAGACTTTGACTCCAGGCAAGGTAAGCATGCCAGATCCTGTAGTAAATAAAAGATGAGGATTTCTTCCTAGCCCTAATCATGGTATCAACAACAGAAGCTGGCAAACCCTTATCCATCAAGATGGAGGTTTCAGCAGCCAAGCCGTTAAAGCCAGCGTTTGTAAATTGGGATGACACAGTTGTCAGAGTGAGCAGATCTGGATCCTTGGGCAGGGCATACTGATCTACTGCCAACTGCACAACGTCTGCGAACCACACCCTCCTTGGCCAACAGGGGGCCACCAGAATGGCTGGTACCCCCCCTTCCTGGGCTATCTTGCACAGCACCCTGCCCAGCAGAGGGAACGGAGGGAACACAGGAGCCGAAACCCCGTCCAAGGCATTGCTAGCGCATCCGTGGCGAAGGCCAGAGGGTCCTGTGACAGGGAGACAAACATGGGAAGCTTGTGATTGTGACGGGACGCAAACAGGTCCACATTCGGCTGACCCCAGCGGTGTCACAGTGAGTGAAATACCCTGTTGCTGAGGGACCATTCCCCCAGCCGAGACGTCCCCCTGCTCAGGGAGTCTGCCTCCTGGTTCTCCACCCCCGGAATGTAAACCGCCGAGATGCAGAGGACATTCTCTTCCGCCCAGGACAGTATCAGGAACACTTCCTTGAGGGCTCGCTTGCTCCGAGTCCCTCCATGATGATTGATGTATGCAACCGCCGTCTGGTTGTCCGAGCAGATCTGAACAGCCTGACCCCGACGATGTGTGTTCAGCTGAGAAAGAACCAACCTGATCGGCCTCAGTTCCAGTACATTGATGGAAGCATGGGCCTCCTGGGGGCCCCACCGACCCTGGAACTTCAGAGACTTCCAAAAGCCCCCCAAACGGTCAGACTGGCATCTGTGGTGACAATCTTCCAGCACGGAGGGAGAAAGGTCCTGCCCACTAGAAGGTTCCCCGAGTCCAGCCACCACGAGAGGGACTGTCTGGCCAGGGGGGACAGAGCAAATTCCTGATCCAGGGACACAGGGTCCCGATCCCAAACTGACAAGAGGTGCAACTGAAGAGGCCACATGTGAAACTAAGCAAAAGGGACCGCCTCGAAACAGGACACCATCAGACCCACTAACTGCATCCCCTGCCGGATGGAGGGATGGGGACACGAGAGCAGAGTCCGTGCCTGCTTCTGCAGGCCCTCCACCTTCTGCTGAGGCAAGAATACCCTGACCTGAGAGGTATCCAGAGTCATGCCCAGAAAGGACCTCACCAAAGACGGAGACAGTGAAGACTTGGGATAGCTGATCACCCAGCCAAAGGACTCGAGAGTGGAGGTCACCACCTGAATATCCTTCTCGGCCTGATGAAGAGATTGAGACCCTGATTCCGCAGCAGTGCCATCACAACTGCCAGCACCTTGGTGAACACCCGAGGGGCCGAGGTGATACCGAACGGTAAGGCCACAAACTGGTAATTCTGATACTCTAGAGCAAACCTGAGAAATCTCCGATGACCTGGAAAGATTGGTACGTGAAGGTAGGCATCCTTGATATCCACTGAGGTCATGAAGTCGCCCGGGCGCAGGGTACTGACCGCCGAGCGTAGAGTCTCCATGCGAAAATGCTTGAACCTGACAAACTTGTTGAGACTCCAGGATGGGCCTCTGGGACCCATCCTTTTTGGGGATCGTGAACAGATTGGAGTCGAACCCTCGACCTCTTTCCTGGGAAGGCACCGGGCAAATGACTCCTGACAAACAGACGTTGAACCGCAAGGTGCAAACCCTGAACTGACATCCGGGATCTGATGAATCTTGGGGGCGGCCAGGCTGCAAACTATCTTGTAACCGGAGGACACCACCTCCTGAATCCACCGGTCTGAGACGCGTAGCCTCCAGACGTGAGCAAAGAGCCGAAGCCGCCCCCCACCCGGGGGCGGTGAGGGCACCTCCTCATGCCTGAGGGGGCTTGGGGGAAGGTTTCGGATTGGGGCCCCATGATAGACCAGGACAGGCACGGGATCGGCCAGGGCCCCAAGAATCCCTGTGTGTACTGTACCCGAGAATAGGGAGCCACGACCTCCTCTGGAAGCACGAAAAGAGGGGAGGGAACAGGAGGACCCCGGGAAGGGCCGAGGCTGCCTCCTCCTTTGAGGCAGCCTACCATCCTAGGCTAAAACATCCAGACACTCACCAAAGAGCCGCAGCCCCGTAAAAGGGAGCCCAGTGAGAGCCTTCTTAGCGGCAGTATCAGCCGCCCACTGAGCGGCGCATAGCCACCAAAAGGGCAGAGGTCCTACTACACATCCGTACCGCATCATCCATGGCAGTAAGGACAAAGGCAACAAAATCAGAGCAAAGCAAAAAGGGACCTATAATCCTCCCCCTGTTGCCAGCCGTAGCACCCTCCAGGAGACGCTTGAGCTGTCTTTTAAGGCCAATAGCTGTAATGGCAGCAGCGCAGACCGGACGCAGCCCAGCCCCCACACACGCAAAAGCATGGCAGGCCAGCTGATCCATGCGCCGGTCCTCGCTGTCCCGCAGTGCAGTAGTGTCAGGTGAAGGCATGACCGAGGTGTTGGACAGCCTGAGCACGGGAGCGTCCACCTCAGGGGGACACGACCATCGCTTGACCAGGTCGGCAGGAAAGGGATACCTCCTATCCCACCCCTTGGGCACTGCGGGCAATCTACTAGGACATTCCCACTCCTTGAGCACCATATTAGTGAAATGGCTCTGCTCAGGGAACTCCAGGCGCTGTTTGTCAGGACGAAAAAGCTCCCCCTGCTTCCTCTTAGCCACCTCATGTGCAAGATTTCAAAAATGTGAGCTAACAGACTATCAGTGTCCTCAGGGAACCATGAATCCTCCCCAGACGCAGACCCAGGGTCACTGCCGTAAACCTCCTGCTGGTCCCCAGAGGAGTCAGAGTTCTGAAAGAGTTCCCCCTCCTCTAGGGGATACAGGCCAACAAAAGAATCAAGTCCCTCATCCTCCTCAGGAAAGAGGGATGTCACGGGAGCTAGGTGCCGCTTCTTGCCAGAGGCCTTAAGTGGAGCAGGCCTGGCAAGTTGCCTTTCCACACTGGCCACACGCAGTGCCAAATCAGACTGTGACCCCCCCCCCCCCCCGCTAGTATCCCCCCCTCACTAGGAGCTAAATGCAGGTGCGGGGGGGTAGGTGATGCCGAAGGGAAGCGAAGCGGGCAGCCCAGCCTGGAGCGCAAGGACACTTTGGGCGCACGACACACACACCCCGACACTGTCACTCACAGGGGATACCCCACACATGGCACACAGCCAGGATTGCCCCGAAGGACCCCCAAGCACGTTATCCCCAGAAGCCTCCATATGGTGATTAACACAGGCGCAATAGGCCAGCACAGGGTAAAGGCTAGCAAGAGCCACCCGAGATGCCCCCAGAAGCCAGTAAGGGAAGATGAGGGATGGTAAGGGATAGGACCAGGAGAAACCACAACCCACAGGTGTCCCGCCTGAAAGACATGAATAAAGACACAAGTATCCCACAACGCATGCCCAAAAGAGACCAAAAACCCCCGCAGAGGACTCACGGACCAAGTAGGACAAGGGCACCAACCGCCAGACCACAGGAGGAAGCGTCAAGCAGACCAGGATCACCGCCGCAGCTCTGTGATGAGAAGGGCCCCAACGCGCAGCAAAGGAACCTTGAGGGGCGGGCCGCCGGAGGACAACGCATACGCGTCATCCACCGGCCCGCCCCCCCGAAGAGCGCGAAAACGCCGCTCACGTGACCTCGCCTGAGTCATCACAGTAAAGAAAGAACGTCTCACAAATATAGCGCCGCCCGCCACAAAGCGTAGTACAAAGCGGCGAAAAACAGTTAAACCACAGTTAAACATGTGACTACACGGCCAAAGCACCCTCGCCGCTAACACCCCCCCCCCCCCCCCCGAGCACACTACAGGGAGGAAGCGAGGAAGGCAGGTGAGCGGCGGCGAGGACCCAGGCCGGGGGGGGGGGGGGGCCCAAAACGCCAGAACGAGTAACAGTCCCAAAAAAAAAAACACTCACCCTCTCAGAAGTTATGGCAGGAACATCGCATCCCAAACAATCTCACCATAAAACCTATGGCCGGCTTTGTGGTACAGGGTCTGCGTCTTGGAGCAATGATCCTTGAGCACTTGACCCTAGTGCTCTTCTACCTTCACCAGATCCGTCAGCCGAGGCTGGGAGGCACCATGGGTCCGGAAACGGGTGGATACAGCCATGCAGGGCCGCAGGCTTGTTTGCCCCACTCACCTGCGCAATATAGAGAGCCATCTTCTATCTTTGCAGAATCACTGCAGAGGAAAACTGGATAAGTCTATGGTGATTCCGTTTTTATATGGTACCGGGAGGAGCCACAACTCTTCTGCGGTGCACTGCGCCACCTTGTGGCGGAATACCCAGATGTAATGACTTCATGAAGCAGGCCGTGCAATGCATTGGGAAAAAACCTGTTAGACTTAAAGTGGACCAACACCCAGGATTTTGACTATCCTGGGTCTTGGTCCACTTCGGTGGGGCACCCCCGATCGGGGTGCCCCGCTGTGTGAAACCCCCCCTAACCCCCCGAAAAACTCACCTCTTTCCGCTCCCAGCGCCGACGTACAAGCCTGGTCCAGGAACGTCTAAGCGGCTGCCGCCGCCTCCCGCGCGTCCCTTTTGACGCGCGCGCGCGCCCGCGTCGGCCATTCGCAGACGGCCGGCGCGGGCACGGCTACAGGGGCGCGAGGGAGGCGGCGGCGGCCGGCCGCCGCCGAAGATCAGGTAAGGTTTTTCGGGGGTTTTGGGGGGGGTTACACCCCGCGGGACATCCCGATCTCGGATGTCCCGCGGGGTGGGGGGTGATCGGCCCGGGAATCTTATAGATTCCCGGGCCGATCACCCGTGGGTGTTGGTCCACTTTAACAGTAACGGCTCTTTTAGGAATCCTTCAGCGTGACCACCTGAAGATATTGTGCTCCACCCCCTGGGAGGAAACACAAACATGAACAGAGGTTAAAAGCCCCACCCCTTCCTCCCCAACTCAGTCCTTGTAAAGTAACATAATATAACAACACTTGGACGACGGACAGGTACTAAGCAGTCACACTGAAGGATTCATAAAAATACAATTCTGTGAGTACTCACCTGTAGAATTGGGTTTTGCCTATGTCCAGTCCGCGCCGTCCCACACGTATATGGATTGGGGCGGCCCGGACTGGACATAGGGTAAAAAATCAGTTACCTTTAAGTCCAACAGCGGTTTTTCCTAGTCATCCTTCAGCGTGACCACCTGGAGAGGATTAGGCAAGTAATTATACCTTGGGGGTGGGAAGCTGCAAGTAGTACCCCCCTAACGGCCTGATGTTTTGCAAATAATAAATCAAATCTATAATGTTTGACGAAGGTGTGGGGCAATGACCACATTGCTGCTTTACATATTTCATCCATGAAGTGGAGAGAAGGAGTGGGGATTTTAACCTCTGTTCATGTTTGTGTTTCCTCCCAGGGGGTGGAGCATAATCTCTCTATGTGGTCACACTGAAGGATGAATAGGACAAATATATATTATCCATGCATGTGTAAGGTAAAAAGCAAGAACCAAGAATCGGGTTTCTAAGAATCCTCCAACCACGGACCCAGTTATTTCCTTTAGCTCATGTAGAGCTGAAAGGCCTCTCCTGCCAATGCATTAATACCAGTTCTTTTCTTGTTGTAGTTCAACCTAAACTACAACCATGGAGTGAGGTAGGACAGGGGCTTTAACTGCTCTATATACATCCCATTCCACTAAATTAGTGAAAATAAACTCTTGGTTATGATTGTTAATTAGGACTTAGAAGCGTGTATTAAAATGTGGTCACTATTTCTGGGAAAGAACACTAGGGGCATTCTAACAGCAGAGGTACATAGAGGATAAGGTTTGTAAGGATAACTTCTGGTGCACTCCATGGGACATCTATAGACCCTCTCGCCATTGGCTGTGGACCAGTGTTCAAACAGGGCCTCCTCTCCTGCGTTTTCTGGTTGGGCCATAATGGAAGTGTGTTTGCTCAAAGAACACACAGGGCTTGTTTTTGGCTGTCTATTATTTTGTATAATGCAGTAGAGTAATTATCCTAGGACATGTGCGTACACCCAGCGGCATCCACACTACTCCATTCTTTATATGTGTGCATCCCCTTTCAGCATATCTGAAAGCCTGGCAAGTATGCTTGCAGCCACGGTGGAGAGGGCCATGATGGACCCCCGGTAATTGTTCCATTTAGCCATTAATAGGCAACATAATCAATGCCAGAAGAACAAAAACCAGGGCATGCAACATGTGTGGACCACGGTAAGAAACTAGCATTCTATGAGGTTTTACACACAAGGGAAAACCAAAATTGGATGCTCTAGTTAAGCAGGTTAAAACCCCGGGGGGGGGGGGGGGGGTTTCATGAGTCTTGGCTTGCAAAAACACCCATGTTCCTCTTTAAAGTGGACCAAAACCCAGGATTTTGACTATCCTAGGTTTTGGTTCTTTCCCCTGGGTACCCCGATCAGTGGTGCCCAGCTACTTGAAACCCCCCAGATCGCCCACATTCACTCATCTCATGCCAGTCTTACGGCGTATGTGTGGCCTTCTCATCCAATCAGCGCGCTCTGAGCTGCTAAGCTATGGACGTCTGAGCCAATGTCTTAGCACAGCGGCCGCATACCCCGTTTCCCTCTAACAGGGAGCATGCCCACTCCGGCCATTCACAAATTGCTGGCGCAGGCATGCGCCCTGCTAGAGGGATAGCGGGTATGCGGCTGTGGCCCACGCATGCATTGTTGGACCAGGATTAAGGCAAGTGTAGTGAGTGACCTCCATTAGCCTCCAGCCTTGCATGACCGCTGCCAGCCAAATGCTATGGACCTGTCTAGCCAGTTACTGGCAGTCACCTGGGTCCAGAACATGGGAGTACCACTGATCGTGATGTCCCCGCCCCCCCCACACGAGATCTGCAGTGACGCTTTTGCCACATTAAAGCAATCCCTCTGTGTGGGATCGATGTAACTTAAACATCCACAAATCCCCAAGCATAAAAGCCTAAAAAGTGTGAATCTAAAGTCCCTAAATGTTCTGAACCCTCTGTTTTTCACCTTCTGGTCCCAGTGCTATTAATAGGGTTCCGAGATCCACTCCCACAGTACAAGTGGGGCTTCATGAGCGTCTGTTACTGCAATTGATCATGGGCAAAGAACGGCTTTGTCCCCCATTCAGTAGTTGGGAGGGGGCATTACCAGTCAGATCCAGGATCAGTAGGGTTTTACCTTGGATGGTGGAGGTGCAGGAAAATTAAGCCATGCTGGAGCAAAGTCATGCTGCGCCATTTAGGTCAAGTCACTTGCGTAAAGCGAAACAAGGCTCTAACACCGCATCGCAAGTCCCTGTTAAAAAAAGCAAAAAAGATATCAATCAGCAACATTCTAAGAAACAGAACAAGTGTTTATACTAAATAAGTTGTATTCCATATGTGCAAGAATATCAAAAAGTGTTTCAACTGCTATTCACAAGTTTCATTTTATAACTGCACTATAAAGTGCTCCAAACCTACCCACTGAGACAACAGCAATTATCAAAACCTTTTCTGAATAAATGAGCACATTAGTAAAACAAAAAGCAATAATCAGCAATCTTTGTATTTCCGCAAACATGCAAGGAATTGTCTGCAAGGAAGAGAAGACTGACCAGGGTGTCGGGCACGTGTCCAACCAGTGGCCCGAGGGCTAAATATGGCCCTCAAAGCCATCAGATGTGGCCCCTGACCTGTTGTGGGGAAAGTGGGAGGGGTAAATAGAACTGGCATGTAAAGGTAGTTAAATAGGAGTACAATAAGGATGGGCAATGCCACAAAGAGCAATATAGGAGATGTGCATTGGCAAACAGAGGCTGCAGCAGTAGCTTGGAGGAACATGGTGACGTTGATTGTACACCACCACCCCTGGGTTAGCAGAATAATTTGTTAAAATAGTTTTCTATAATAACTGTATGCTTAGCATTGTTAGAAGATTAGATGAGTTGAGTATTGGAACATGGTTAAGAAGTGTGACTGACAATTGTTCTAAAAGGAACTTCACAAATTATTAAAAGTGGCATTGGACTTTCCGGGTCCCTTAACCCCTGACCTAATGGTATAACTCATTAATGCATATGTGTCAAGTGAAGTATGTTGAGTATAGTAATATTCCATGCTCGGAAGGCCATAGCACTTAAGTGGAAGGGTGCGGACCTTCCCAGATGTATCAGTAGTCATTAAGATGTGGATGACATGCTACCAAAGTCTAAACTGATCTGTATCTCTAGATCTTGTGCCAAGAAATTGGGCAAGGTCTGGTCGACTTTATCATTGGATAAACATGAGATACTATTAACAGCTCGCTGATTGATGGAAAGGGTGGGCGGTGGGAAATGCTATATATTTTGTTAAAGGGTACAGTTGTGTTGTACTTATTGTGCACTGCTGTATACTGAAAATGCAAAATAAAGATTTAACCCGCCCCGCTGTATGAAACCCCCCCCATCCAATCATCAGTTTCATCTTCTCCTAAAGCCCTTGTCATGTCTGTGCGCTCCAGGCCTCATCCCCGCTCGCCAATATCCCTGCGTGTGTCCTTTCTGAATGGACAGCACGGGCACGCCACGGCTGCAAGGAGGGCTTGGGATGTAGCTGGCGGCTGCGCTCGGCTGCTTAGACGTCAAGGTGGTGCCAAAGGGAGCAGAGTTACAGCGAGGGCGCAGATTGGCTGAAAAGCCACTCTGCACACTCGCCCGAGTCTACACCATGAGAGCAGAAGGAAGATGAGTTAAACTGGCCAACCTGGGGCGGGGGGCACCCAGCAGGGCTGCCACCGCACAGAGGAACACCACATGGGAAAGTGGAGTGTGTATTGTTCCTCTTTAAGAGGGGTTAGACAATCGGCATGTACATTGCTAGCATGTGGGGATTGCTCAATATAAATGTAAGGAAGTGGTGGAAGAACATACGAATAATTTGTGAAGATATTAGCTATGCTGATGTAGAAAATCTTCATTATGTTCCAAATAAAAAATTCTGAACCTATTCATTGTGGCCTGCAACCAAGTTCCAAGCCATTTATGTGGCCCGCACTTGTCGAAATGTTGAGTACCCCTGGTGTAGGGGATCCCCAATGGATTTTTTCCCACTCTAGATTTGAACCATGCTCACTCACGCCGAGGGCTACAAGGGACATGGAGTCATGGCCATCTAATCAACAAAGTTTATAGAATAAGAAGGTGGCTAACAAACATCCTCAAAGTCCAATCTCTGCGTTTGCAACCCCCCCCCCCCAGAAAAAAAAAAACACACACACACACACACACGGACTCTCTAAACGAGTCCTTGCTAAGAAAGGATTGTCTATAAGTTGTTGTAGAGATCTGAAGGAGAGAAGAAGAAACCAAAAAACACTACTCCCACCGTGCAAATACTGTAAGACAATAAAATAACCCTCCAGACTTAACATAAGGGGGGGAAGTAGGCGTATGCTGCCCTTACGGATGTTTAGAAAAAAAGTTACCAGGTAACTAACTGAGAGATAGGCGAGGACTACCTCATAGGGTGGGAAGAACTGCTCGAAGAACACTCCTTCCAAAGGACTGGTTCATCTGAGACAAGACATCCAAACGGTAATGCTTAGCGAAGGTCTTAGCTGAAGTCCATGTTGCTGCTTTGCAAATCTGTTCAATGGAGACCCCAGCTTGCTCTGCCCAAGATGTGGAAACACTCCGTGTTGAGCGAGCCGTCACTCCATTTGGTATGTTGGAATCCCCATAAGCCATTTTAATGGTACTTTTCATCCATCGAGCCAACGTCGTTTTTGAAATACTCAATCCCTTTCTCGGTCCCGAGAAAGCTACAAATAGACTGTCTGATTTCCTGAAATTGCTGGTTTGATTTAAATAGATCAATAGTAGCGATTTGACATCCAAGGCCGCCAATTCTGGATTCTCCTCCGTGATGGAAGGAATTACAATCTCCTGAGATCGGTGGAAGTCCGATACTACTTTAGGAAGGTAACAGGGATCCACCTTCAATAGAACGTGGTCTGGAAACACTTGAAGGAACGGATGACGACAAGATAATGCTTGGATGTCGCTAACTCTTCGTGCTGATGTAATGGCAACAAGAAATAAAACCTTCCACGTAAGCAACTTAATATCCAGATGTTTATTCGGATAGAAAGGTGGAGAACTCAACATAGTTAACACTTTTGCTAGATCCCATTGAGGAATCACTTTTACTGGAACTGGTTTGGCGCGCTTGACAGCCAGCAAGAATCTCTTGATGATAGAAATAGAAGAGAGCTTCTTGTCCAAGAAAACTGAAAGGGCCGCAAGTTGGACCTTCAAAGTACTAAGGCTTAGTCCCTTGTCAACTCCCTGTTGCAGGAAATCCAAAATGACCGGAACTTTAAATGAAGTCTTCCTATTTTCTTTCTTCCAGGAGATAAAAGTCTTCCAAACCTTAAGGTAAATCTTTCTCGTCACTAGCTTCCTGCTTGAAAGAAGAGTATTAATCACTGGTCCTGAGAACCCTCTCTTTCGTAGTAAGGAGACTTCAGGGTCCACAGTGTCAACCTCCACCAATGAGGATTCTGGCAAACTATAGGGCCCTGTGTCAACAGACGAGGGATCACCGGAATCTCCCAAGGGTCCCGCACTGATAGTTCCACCAGTGTTGAAAACCAGGATCTCTTCGGCCACCATGGTGCTAATAGGAGAACTGTAACTGGTTCCCAGAACAGCTTCTTCAGAAATAATGGAATCAGGCGTACTGGTGGAAAAGCGTAGGCCAGATGGAAATGCCAATGATGGGCTAATGCGTCCACCCCCAGAGACTGATCTCTCGGATTCAGAGAAAAGTAACTCCTCACTTTGTGATTTTTTGCAGAAGCAAATAGATCCACCTCCGGAAAACTGTTTCGACTGCAAATCATCCGGAAGACCTCTGGATTCAGGGACCATTCCGACTCTTTTATTTGTGACCGGCTCAAGAAATCTGCCATCTGATTTAGGGTCCCCTTCAAGTGTATTGCTGTTAGGGACGAAAGATGGACCTCTGCCCACATTAAAATTTCTGAGGCCACCATCATCAACTTTGAGGATCTTGTTCCTCCTTGGTGATTGATGTAGGCCACTGTCGTAGCATTGTCTGTTCTTACTTGAACACACCGTAGGGCCCATAATGCGTTCTTTACTGCCACCAATTCTCTGAGGTTGGATGAGGAAACACTCATGGCCGGTGACCATTTCCCTTGAGCTGTCCATGTCTTGCAATGTGCCCCCCAGCCCCAGGCTGAGGCGTCTGTAGTCACAATTATCTCCCTGGGATCTACCCATGGTAATCCCCTTGAAAAACGGTTTTCTTCTAACCACCAAATCAGGGATTCTTTGACCTTCTGTGGGATCGGTAAATGTTGATCTAGTCCGATCTGAGTTCCATCCCAATTCTCCAAAATATGAGCTTGAAGGCATCTGGAATGAAGTTGACCCCATCTTACTGCCGGAAAGGATGAAGTTAACAGGCTGAGGACTCTCATAACTTGCCTTACGGAGGGAATCATTGGTACTTGCCAATAGGCATCCTTCAAATCTATTGAAGCCAAAAATGCCCCCCTGTGAAGCATACTTTTTACGGAAAAAATAGTTTCCATTCTGAAATGCTTGTATTGGACAAAATGGTTGAGATACTTCAGGTTCAAAATGAATCTGAATCCTCCCGTACTTTTCCTTACTAGGAAAACGCTGGAGTAAAACCCTGTTCCCTGCAAGGGCAATGGCACTGGAACAATTACTCCCCTTGACTTCATGTCCAATATAATTGAAAAAATTGCTTCTCTTTCTTCCCTGCCTCCGGGAAGAGAAGAAATCAAAAATTTTGAAGGAGGGGTTTGAGAAAAATCTAGATGGAAGCCCTCCGTAATACCTCTTACTATGAAAGGACAATCCAACAGGCCTTGCCAGGCTGTGCAAAATCCCTTTAGCCTGGCGCCAATAATGATATTGGCGTCATTGCTTCTTGGATCTAGCTTGATAGGTTCCAAACAGGGTGGAACCTTTAAAATTGCCCTTCCGAGCAGCACTGGCGGAAGCGGAGGCTCCTCTGGCCCTCTTTGGAGCACCCTTGTTAAGAAAGGGACGTCTAAACGAACTCCTAGGAAAATAAATTCTACTAGTAGAAGGCTTAGGACGGGGCAGAAAACATTTATTTCTATCCGCCGTCATATCTAAGACTTTACCCAAATCAGATCCAAACAAACATTCACCCCTAAATGGCATTGCACAGAGTCTCATCTTGGACCCAATATCGCCCGGCCAGGTCTTAACCCAAAGAGACCTGCGAACAGAATTGTTGATAGCTAAGTTCTGTGCTGAGAATCTGATAGATTCAGCCATAGCGTCTGTAATAATTGCTGTGGCCGAAAACAGAATGGGTAAGGCTTTAAGGATTTTCTCTATGCTTGTTCCTTCCAAGAGACAATCCTTAAGCTGTTGTAACCAAAATCCCAGATTTCTGATTACACAATTGGAAGCCAAATTAGTTCTAAGTATGTTGGATTCCACTTGCCAAGCTTTCTTAAGGAGAGAATCCATCTTCCTATCCAAGGGATCATTAAGAACCCCAAAATCCTCAAACGCTAAACCAGCCCCCTTAGATACTTTAGCAAAGGGGGCATCCAACTTGGGGCATTTTTCCCAAAAGACGGAATCTTCTTCAGCAAAGGGATACCTACGCTTAAGACCCCGAGTAATGTAAACCTTCCTCGATGGATCCTTCCACTGCTCCAAAATCATGTCCTTTAGGTAGTCATGAAAGGGAAAAACATAGGAAGAATCCGGGGCCAAATCTGGATAAAATTTGTCCTGTTTAGATAATGGACCCGTTACCTTTTCCTCTATGCCCATCGATAAATATATCATGTGCAATAGGTAAGGTAAGTCTCCCGGGAGAAACAAACACCTGGTCTTGGATGAGGAAGATCCCAATGAAGGATCCTCATCCGCAGAGGAAACTTCTCCCTCGTCAGAATCCTCCTCAGGCCAGCCCCCTCATTCCAGAATCAGCAGTAGACGGGATGATGGAAGGATCCTGTTCCACATAGATGAAATCTGTGGAAGAATCTCCCATAAGATTCAACAATCCGTCCTGTGGCTGTTCCGCCATGCTTCTGGATAAGAGGCAACAAGAAACTAAGTCTCTGAACCCATTAAATAGGGCAGTTTCTGCAAGTTTCTCAATTAATGTCATTAACCCCTTGTAGTAAATAGAAGGGGAGGCCAGACCGTTAGACTGCCCTAAACACCGTGATATTACTTTAAGAACACGTGTTCTAGGGAAGCAGGATTTTTTCTCCGGCGCAGGAATGTGACCTCAGCCCGGGAGGAAGCAGCCTGGGACCTTATTTCCGGCATGGTCTATATAAAAAAATGCCGGCAGCGCGCGCGCGTGTACCTGGGGCCGTTGCCGCTGGAAATCTGCCCCGCTGGAGCATCGCTGTACCGCCGCTGAGGCACCGCCGCTGCACCGCCGCCGTTCTGCGTGGTGCCCGCCCGAGGAGTACTGCAGCCGCTGCCGGTGACCCCCGGAGAAGATATGCCCAGGCGGGGAGCCGATCCGGCCGACGGTCATGCCGGCAAAGAATGCGGAAGTCAGCCGGGGAGACAGAGGACGCGTCAACCCCTCTCCTCCCCGCCTCTTGAAGGTACCGCACAAAAATCCTCTCTTTTAAAAAAAAAAAAAAAAAAAGATTCCAGCATAAATAAGGTCCCAATCCTAAGGAGTCCGGTAACTCCGACTCTTCCCATCATCCTCAGTAAGAGGGCATAACTTACTTACCCCCCTTTGAATATAAATTCAAAGAATGGGATCTAGCCATATCCCATAGGGTATCCCGAACCCCAGACTCTAAGAAGGTCTTCGGGAACAGGAAATGGACCACCTGCTCTTTCAAAAATAGGTCCATAGTATCCGGAAATACTTACCTGAACCAACGGTCCAGGAGCCAGTGGTCAAGGCTCCTTCCTCGTGGAGGAACACGAAAACAACTGGGGAAGAGAGGGAGGAGTCAAGATTTTATCTGCTGGTGGTCACGTGTTCCACTCGATGGGAGGAGCCCGGAGGTCTCAGGCGTATGCTGCCCGAAGAATGTTTTGAGAAAAAACAATCCTGTAATCCCACTACACTTAGAGGGAAAAGACTTATTTCTGTCAGCAGACTTGTCTAACACCTCTAGTTCTGGGTCAAAGAGGAATTCCCTGTTAAAGGGCATGGCACACCAGCACAACTTAGAACTTGTATCCCCTGACCTAGTACGCACCCACAAAGTCCTATGTTTCAAATTGGTGAGAGCCATGGTCTGCAACAAAAATCTCACTGATACAGACGTGGCAGACTAAAATATGGCCACTGAGAAGAGATTCGGAAAAGCTTTAATAATCTTATTACTATCCGTTTACTTCAAGAGACATGATTTAAGCTGCTGAAGCCAAAAAATATGATTCCTGGCAATATAAGTAGAGGCTAGAATCGGTTTGAGTGTACAAGATTCAGTTTGCCATGCTTTCTTCAAGAGAGAATCCATCTTCTTGTCTAAAGGATCTTTGAGGATACTAAAGTAATCAAAGGCTAAATCCACCCCCTTGGAGAGCTTAGAAAAGTGGGCAACTATACCAAATATGAGTCTCTCAATGAACAGATAACACCTGTTAAACCGGACCTTCAGCAGGATTTAATGAAAAGCCCAAACCCTTAAAAAAACTGTTCCCCAGCATCTAAAAATAATATATTTTAAGTTTTTAGTCACTTATTATTCTTTCCCCCACTAGGCTGCAACTCTGTTCAGGTCTCTAGGATACGAGTGCCGCCATCTTGGATCAGAAGCATCACATACTGAGGAGAGGAAGAAGGTTGGGCAAGTGCAGGGGTGGGGCTATAGCTGTGCTTTGCACAGAGAGCAGAGCTGGGGGTCAGGTAAAGGACAGCAATCACAGAATGCAGAGCGACAGAGTCAGAAGACACTTCTTGCTTGTAGGCTGCCTGATGCTCCATGAGCCACCATCTTGGATATTTAAAGGCTCATAACATGCAGTAGATGCAGGTAGGATGTTTTTTAATGTGAGCAATCTGTATGTACAGGGTGCGGGAAACATATAAGATATGCTCTTATATAGGGTGGAGGTCCGCTTTAGGCGCCCCGGTCTATAAACCTTGTAAGCTGGATCCTTCCACTCATTAAGGATAGCCTCCTTATCCGAGTTATGAATGGGGAAGATCATAGGGTAATCGGGAACAAAATCAGGATAGAACCCATCATGTTTAGACTTAGGAGTGCAACTCCAATCCTCAATGGCCATAGAAAGATGAACCATATGCAGGAAATATGGTAAATCCTCTGGAGAAAAAGGAAATTTCACTGTTGAAAACCTGAGCAATCAGGGCCCTCATCCCCCTCAGAAAGGGGGGCATGCACAGCATCTTCCTATCAGCATGCCCGGACCCTCTCCCGCTACTTAGTCTAAATGAGTGGACCTGAGCGTGCGGGTGGTCAAACCCCCCACTGCCCTCTAACGGGGAGCTTGCCTGCACCGTCCGTTAAATTCCTGGTGTGAGTGCACGCCCTGCTAAAGGGATAACAGGGAGAG
The DNA here is from genome assembly GCA_027917425.1 of Gastrophryne carolinensis. Taxonomy (NCBI): domain Eukaryota; kingdom Metazoa; phylum Chordata; class Amphibia; order Anura; family Microhylidae; genus Gastrophryne; species Gastrophryne carolinensis. The sequence continues at coordinate 589,393,742 of CM051234.1, forward strand.
GGTGCTGCTCGCACATGCGTCATTGGAGCTGGAGAAAAGGCGAGTTTACCGAACGACCTGGAGGGGGGGGGTTCACACAGCAGGGCATCCCGAACATGAATGCCCTGGGCGGCCACTTCAATCCCTCCCCCCAGGCATTTTTCCACTTTAAAGTGTACCAAAACTGGACATAGAATATAAAATATATATAATCAGACGACCGACAGCGTTTCACAAGGCAAAGCACACCAAACTGGGATGCCCCTAGTACAGGCCAAACCCCAGGATAGTGGAAAAGCACATATTTTTGCCCACTTTATAGGCATTGTACAGTAGCTGCAGGAGACAAATTACTTATTTTAATGGACAGGGACTTTAAACTTGCTTCACTAAATAATTAGTGGCTAAGGGCTAAGCTACAAGAAGGGGTCTACATTTCAACAGCAACAGGTTATTTCAGCAGCACAAAGGGATAAATCCTCTACGTGAAAAATAAGAACACAGTGATTTGTTTTTACACTTTGACCTGGACAATCCATTTAAAGAGTAGAGGGGCTACATTTAATCAGCAGAACCTCGACCCCTTTAACACCGGCGGGGGGGGGGGGGGGGGGGGGGTACTTACTCCCAGTGAGCAAATCTCTTTGTTGAACATTGGAGGAGAAGCAGCAAAACACACACATACTGCAACAGCCGGCTGCCATGGTGGGTGCTGCTTTGGACCCCTGTTTTGTCATATACCCATCTATAAAGAGGTGTGTGTCTGCTCACTGCAGAGCTGGAGGGGGAAATGGGGTAGTGATGTTGGACACAGGATGTTGTACTATGTTCGAGATGTGAACTAAAGTCTAGCAGCCAAGGATTATCACTTCCTCATTGATCATTTGGCTGCTTGCTGTAGCAGGTCTTTAAAGTTTGCCCCTGCTTTCAATTCTACTCCTCTATGACTACGCACCAACATAGCCGCTCAGCTGCCCATGTCCACCATGGCTCCTAGTGAGCCCAGCAAGCCACAGTAGTCAGGCTACAAGACCTGCTACAGCATTTACAGCATGGTGCAGGAAACAAGGGACAGGGTTCAGGTGAGCCGCTTGCTGCCTTATTATTGGCATGACCTGGAGCGTCAACATACTCTGCAGTGCCTTACTTTAAATGTATTTAATAGGATGCCTACTTCTTGTTTAAATCGACTTGAGATTATTAAAATACAATTTGATAATGGTAGCGCATGGGGAGAAAAGAAAAGTGTGTGTAGAATTTCAAGGGTTTTCTTTACTTTCATCCTGAGGGCTCTATGCTGGTAAAGGAGGGGGGATGTCAGTTAGGTCATTATGGTTGTGTTGGAACACTATAGTACATATATCTCCTACCTTCCATAGACACCAGGCAATCCAGCCATGACATCATGAAGGCAAATCCAGTCATTGCCCCATAGTCAGAGCATGCCTCATCCAAGAGACACAGTGCGCCAAAGCAAGTCAATTACTACTATAGCTTCCTTTTAAAGTGAACCAATCACCAGGAGTTTTTACTGTACTGGGGGGTTAGTCCTTTTCAGTTCGGGATACCCTGCTTTGTGAAACCCCCAGATTGCCCTCAAAGGTCACCCCATAGCATATGCCCAGGCTCTTGTTCAATCAGTGATGTTAGCCGCACATAATAATGCTTGGAAACAATGCAACGGCATAGAGAAGGGGGTGTGGTCGCATCCCCCATCTCCCTGCAGAGCGCCCTCACCCAAAGCCTACCTAAATGGCTGGGATGACGGTGACACATCTTGGCTGCATGCACCATGGGACTGCCAGAAAGTTACATTTTGCAGGCGATGCAGAGCATCACCCAATTCCTCAGGAGTTGGTAACCGTCCAATAGAATAATTGCTTCACTCTACCAATCAACCCCAAGGGAACCGGATTTGGGATCCTGCAGTTAATGATCTATAGGAAGCCAGAATTAGACACTGTTCTCGGTATAAAAAAAAAAAAAAAAGACAGGAAACTGCTGCACACTGCAATGCAGCGTGTCTCTTATTTGAAGTGCTGCAGCTGCTGAACATGTGCACCTGTTCCCTGCTACCTGATAAATGGAGCTCTAGTAGGAGTTGGTTAAGGTGGACCAAAACCCTGGATTTTGTCTATCCTGGGTTTTGGGCCTTGCTTGATCGGGGGTGCCCTGCTGTGTGAACCCATCACCTGAACTGACTCACCCTTCCCAAGTCGCATGCGCGACCTCCCACCAAGCTGCAGCATCAACAGCTGAAGCTATTAGAGGGTATACTGGCTGAAGGCCAGTATATCGGGTGCCCTAGGGGGTTTCACACAGCGATTTTGGATTCCCCAGGGGATGGAATCAAACGCCCCAGGAATCTTATAGATTCCCAGATCAATGAGTTTAGGTCCACTTTAAGTTAGTGATTTTCCATTTTGAGAGAGTCAAGGCCATGCTATTTAGGCTTTCTGGAACTGAACTACCCCCCCCCCCAGCAAGTGTAATTGCTGACACACAGGATGCCAATGCACACATGCAGCCCCAGTGTCTCCACCAATCAGATGCTGCAACCTGCTGCCTCCACCAATCCCAATCTCCACCAAAATTTAGCTTCAACTGTATCTTCAACTGTAGTTGTAGGCCATATATTATTGGGGGTGGGCTTGTTGACAGTCCCAAAAAGATTTTTTTTTTTAATTTAGGTCCGCTTTAAAGGAGGATAAAGAAGCTGACGTGAACTCACACCTTTACACAGCGCCCACCTTCTCCAATTCTACATAAAAAGTAAACAGAAAAAAGTTTTGCCTGGAGTTCCCCATGAAGAGCAGTGTTCGGAGGATCAGAGGGTGAGCAGCCATTTACAGGCCTCACACTCGTTACCGTTGAGGACAGAATGGTTTAGGCGTCTTGAAACATGACAAGACTTCTGCAGACATTCCAGCAGGCGTCACTGAGAACGCCTAACTCTGGGGGGCTTCCAGCGATTAAAGGTCCGCCAACTACTAACAAGCTCCGAAGCGAAGGCCCCCAAACTTAGCAGCCCGCGACGTGCCGTCTTAGAATTCCAGCACTAGCGGTGCTCACATGACTATGGGCCCATGGAAGTTTAAGGCACGAAGCCGAGGACCATCATTCTTCCCGCGCTGTTCACCTGGTTATGCGGCGCCCAGCGGCCACCCGATCACGAGCTGCTAACACTACCGTACAGCTTGGAAGCATCGGGCGCCGCCATCTGGAGGTGAAGAGGTTAAAATGCGTGCGGAAGCAGTCAATGTGGGACTCCCGGGCACTTCCCACGGCGTGACGTCACCTGTTTCTCGAAGTCGACGCCGCAACGCCAGTGACGCGTTGTACAGCGTGACTGGGGGCGGAGCTAAAATGGTACAGGTCATGTGACCTACTGGAATGATCTCATGTTAGAGTGGTATGGGGACTCCCCTACCCTGAAAAGGATGCTGGGAAAAGGGGGGAGGGCAGTCATTGTGGTCCTTTGCAGTAACCGCTGCAGAATGTTAATCCTTGAATTTGTCTTTTCCAGCTTCTAATGGGAAAAAAGGTTTTGATCCCATTTACTGCACCGTGGGATCGCCGGAGAGGTAAGTATACCAGGCAGATGCTCTGTGAACTCCCTGAATTGCCTGCTATACTTACCTCTCACCCATCCCATGTCCTCCAAGCACAATAGATCAGAATCACATTGTATTGTGAATTAATGGAGATTCAAGTGCTTCCCTCCTGCTTATATGCGCCCACGCAGGTCATTCAGGAATACCTGGCCCTGTGTGCCACAGAAAGCCGCTGCCACTTGTGTGTATGTGCTGCGGGTTTGCCAGACCAGGGGATTTCACACAGTGGTGTATCTGCAAATCAGGATGCTCCGGAGACAAGTAATTGCCCATCCATATAGAAATAGGAAGTAACAGCCTCATTAAAGTGGACCAACACCCTCCCATGATCGGCCTGGGAATCTATAAGATTCCCGGACCGATCAGACCCCTGACTGCGGGGCACCCCGATCGGGGGTGCCCCGCTGTGTGAAACCCCCCAGATATCCCTACCTGCCGCCTCCCTCTAGCAGGACGCGCACCCGCGCCGGCCGTTTGTGAATGGCCGGTGCGGGCGTGCGCCCTGTAAGAGTGACGCGTGGGAGGCGGCAGCGGGCGCGCTCTCTTGTCCGTCGCTGCCTCCCGCTTGTCCGTAGGCGGGGATTGTCAGCGGCGGTCACGTGGGAGCGAGGAGAGGTGAGTTTTTCGGGGTTTCTGGGGGGTTTCACACAGCGGGGCACCCCCGATCGGGGTGCCCCGCCGAAGTGGACCAAAACCCAGGATAGTCAAAATCCTGGGTGTTGGTCCACTTTAAGGGAGCACTATCTCCTTTATTATCCATATAAACACTATAGCTATTAAGGGGGGGGGTCACTTATACACCCCAACAGAAACCGGACCTTCACTATGATTTATTGAAAAGCCCAAACCCTTATAAAACGATTCCCCAGCATCTAAAATTAATATATTCTAAGTATACAGCACGTCCTTTTCCAGAATATTCCTTACCCATGGGTAATACATCCACAGCCTGTGGCCTCTCCCGGCCCTAGTCAGGGACCTCCCACAAAATCCCCAGTATATTTCTGCAGTCTGCGCTGAGAAGATAGAAGACAGCTCTCTCGTGGCGCAGGTGAGCAGGGCTTATTGCCTGCGGCCCTGCAGAACTATTCCCACCCGTTACGTCCCATTGACTGCCTCCCAGCCTCGGCTGATAAGGTTCGGGTGAAGGTAGGCGATAGAAGCACTTTGTGCTGAGGAGCTAAGCTCCTACCGCAGTCCCTGCTCTAACAGGGTAGGCGGTTTAGGCTAATGGTGAGCCTTTTTGGGATGCCCCCACTGCCTCATGGGTTTGGCCAGGTTATCCTGTGTGGTAAACCCTATTCCTATTCCCCCTCCACCTCCTCTCTTCATATTGGTTCCGGGTGCCTTTTCCCCCAGGGTATTCCGTTGTTATCCTCCCACACTCTCCCTTCGGGAGATCTCGGGGGGGTTGTCTGGTGTTTTGTGACTTTAGACATATGTGTGCCTGTTACTTTATTAAAACATGTCGTTGCGTGTTTGTACTGAGCTCTGCGGCTGGCAGCCCCATTCGCCTCAGAGCTGCCGGGCCACTACTGCCGGCCAGATCACGTGGGCGCGCTTCGCGCTCTTTGGGGGGGACGGGCTCTGTGGATGATGCAATTTACCTCATATATCCACGGCCCGCCCCTCGAAGTTGCGGAAGGCCATTTTGTCTTCCTCCTGCGCAGGGTGAATTTTTCTCTATTTGGTCTTATGCTTTATTCTTATGGGAATATATTGTTGTGTCTTTCAGGCGGGATAAAGCTTCGGTCCTGTGGTTTCTCCCGGCCCTCTCCCCTCATTATCTTCCACTTCCTAAGCGGTCTATTGGGGCATCCCAGATAGCTCTTTAGCATTAACCCTTACTGGCCTACTGTGCCTGTTCAGATCACCATATGGCGGCTTCTGGGGATAATGAGCCTGGGGTTCCTTCGGGACAAGCCTGGCTATGTGTTGCGTATGGGGTGTCCCCAATCGGTGATGATGTCAGAGTATGTGTATCCTGCGCCCAGCAGGTACTTGCACTGCAGTCTAGTTTACCTGTTGCTGGGCCTGTGCCCCCTCGGGCTTCGCCTACCCCCCCACGCTTGCATCTGACCCCCTATAAGGAGCATACCAGCGGGGAGTCTCAGCCTGATTTGGCTGCACGGGTAGCCAGTATTGAGAAACATATTGCTGGGTCTGCATCGCATAAGGCTTCTGCTAAGAAGCAGCATTTGTCTCCCACCGTCTCCCTATTTCCTGTGGAAACTGAGGAAGTTTTTGACACTACTGGATATTCGCCCCTGGAGGAGGGGGAATTGTTCTCTGATTCAGAATCATCTGAGGAGCAACCCAGGGTTTATGGTGGTACAGGGTCTCCCTTTGGGGAAGATCTATGGTCCTCAGATGACACTGACAGGCTCTTGGCTCATATTTTTGAAGTGCTCTGTATCTCCCCTCCTGCCGTGGCTCCGCAGCAGCAGGGTGAGCTCTTTCATTCGATTAAACCACGTTTGGAATTCTCTGAGCAGTCGCACTTTAATAATCTGGTGCTCAAAGAATGGGAGCGGCCTAGCAAGCTGCCAGGGGTGCCCCAAAGTTGGGACAAAAGGTATCCCTTTCCTGCTGATGTGATTAAGCGTTGGTCATGTCCTCCTGAGGTGGACGCGTCCGTTCTGGGGCTGTCCAATACATCTGTCATGCATTCCCCTGACACAACTACCCTGAGGGATGGTGAGGACCAACTGGCTTGCCATGCCTTTGCCTTTGTGGGGACCGCGCTATGCCCAGTTTGTGCCTCTGCCATTACAGCTATTGCTATTAAGGGTTTGCTTAAGAGCCTCTTAGAAAGGGCCTCTGATGATGCAGGAGGAGAGGAGTATAGATATCTCCTGCTTTGCTATGAATTTGTTGCATATGTCCTGTCTGTTATGGATGATTAGAATGTGTGGTAGAACTTCTGCAACTACTGCCCTGTTGGTGGCTATACGCCACTCTGTCTGGCTACATCAATGGGTAGCTGATAATGCTGCTAAGAAGGCTCTCACTGGTTTCCCTTGCAAGGGCCTGCGTCTTTTTGCTGAACGCTTGGATTTGTTTGCCAAGGGCGGTAGGTTACCTCAACGTAGGAGGCCATCTCGGTCCTTTCGGGGGATGGGTGCCCTTCTCCCAACCTTCCGTGGTTCCAGACCTGGTCGAGGAGGCTCCTTTACTGGGGCCCGCAGAGATCACTGGGGAAGGGGCAGAAGACGTGGCCGTCCTGTCCTCTCCTAGGGTCCCAAGCCAAAATCCTCGCCCAAGCCCCCTCAGGCATGAAGGGGCACCCTCACCCATCTGGGCGGGGGGTCGGCTCCTGCTCTTTGCTCACGTCTGGAGGCTTCACGTCTCAGACCGGTGGATTCAGGAGGTAGTGTCCTCCGGTTACAAGATAGAGTTTGCCGCCCCCAAGATTCATCACATCCCAGATGGCTCAGAAGAGGCTACTATTCCAATCTTTTCACCGTCCCCAAAAAAGACGTGTCCATCAGACCTATCCTAGATTTAGAAGTGCCTCAACAAATTTGTCAGATTCAAACACTTTCGCATGGAGACTCTGCGCTCTACTGTCAATTCACTACGTCCAGGGGACTCCTTGACCTCTGTAGACATCAAGGATGCTTACCTTCATGTACCAGTCTTTCCAGGTCATCAGAGATTCCTCAGGTTCGCTCTGTAGGATCAGCACTATCAATTTGTGGCTCTGCCTTTCGGTATCACCTCGGCCCCCAGGGTATTCACCAAGGTACTGGCGGGCGTACTGGCTCTGATGAGATCTCAGGGCATTCGCATCCTTCCTTACTTAGACAACATTCTCATCATGTCTCAATCTCTCCAGCAAGCTGAGTTGGATACTCAGCGGGTGGTGTCCACACTGGAGTCTTTCAGCTGGGTGATTAACCACCCCAAGTCTTTCCTGTCACCGTCAATGGTAAGGTCCTTTCTGGGCATGACTCTGGATACGTCTCAGGTCAAGATTTTTCTGCCTCAGCAGAAGGTGGAGAGTCTTCAGGCCCAAGCCAGATTCCTTATGTCTTGCCCTCATCCCTCCATCCGGCAGGTGATGCAGCTGGTGGGCCTGATGGTGTCTTGCTTTGAGGCGGTTCCATACGCTCAGTTTCACATGAGACCTCTTCAACTTCACCTCTTATCAGTTTGGGATCGGGACCCTCTGTCCCTGGATCAGGTGTTGGTTCTGTCCTCTCTGGCCAGACGGTCTCTCTTGTGGTGGCTGGACTCAAGAAACCTGTTGGTGGGCAGATCCTTTCTGGCCCCGTGCTGGGAGACAGTCACCACAGATGCCAGTCTGACAGGTTGGGGGGGCTTCTGGAAATCCCTGAAATTCCAGGGTCAGTGGGGCCCTCAGGAGTTCCACACCCCTATCAACATTCTGGAATTGGGGGCGATAAGGTTGGTTCTCGCCCAATTGACTTCACACCTTCGGGGACGGGCGGTTCAGGTCCGCTCGGACAACCAGACGGCGATTGCCTACATCATTCATCAGGGAGGGACCCGGAGCAAGAGGGCCCTCAAGGAAGTGTCCCTGATACTGTCGGAGGAGAATGTTCCCTGCATCTCAGCTGTGTACATCCCGGGGGGGGGGAGAATCTGGAGGCAGACTCCCTCAGCAGGGGGACCTCTCGTCTGGGTGAATGGTCCCTCAGCAGCAGGGTGTTTCGCTCTCTGTGCCACCACTGGGGTCAGCCAGATGTGGATCTGTTTGCGTCCCGTCTGCAAGCTTCCAGTCTTTGTCTCTCTGTCCCAGGACCCTCTGGCCTTGGCCATGGATGCACTAGCAATGTCTTGGAAGAGCTTTCAGCTTCTCTATGTGTTCCCTCCTTTTCCTCTGTTGGGCAAGGTGCTACGCAAGATTGCTCAGGAAGGGGTGTCAACCATTCTGGTGGCCCCCCGTTGGCCAAGAAGGGTGTGGTTCACAGACGTCGTGCAGTTGGCAGTAGATCAGTATGCTCTGCCCAAGGATCCAGACCTGCTCACTCAGGGGCAGCTACGCCATCCCAATTTACAAACGCTGGCTTTGACGGCCTGGCTGCTGAAACCTCCATCTTGATGGGGAAGGGGCTGTCTGCCTCTGTTGTTAATACCATGATTCAGGCTAGGAAGAAGTCCTCATCATCCATCTACTATAGGGTGTGGCATGCTTACATTGACTGGTGTGAGTCTAAGTCGCTTCCCTGTAGGGTGTTTTCTGTCCCTAGGATTCTGGAATTCCTGCAACATGGTTTGGATTTGGGTCTTCAGCTTAGTACCCTCAAAGGTCATGTTTCTGCTCTGGCCATTTTCTTCCAAAGATCCTTTGCTCACCATCGTATGGTCAAGACTTTCTTCCAAGGGGTTTCTCACGTGTGTCCTCCACGTAAGCCTATGTTACCAGTATGGGACTTGAACTTGGTCTTATCTGCCTTGCAGGGGTCTCCCTTTGAGCCTCTGCGTGAGGTCCCTTTGTCCATTTTGAGTCTTAAAGTAGTCTTTTTGGTGGCTATCACTTCTGTTAGGCGTGTTTCTGAGTTGGCGGCGCTTTCCATCAAACCCCCTTACTTTGAGACACACCAGGACAAGGTGGTGTTTAGTTTTAAGCCAGATTTTCTGCCTAAGGTTGTGTCTGCCTTTCATCTCAATCAGGACATTGTTTTGCCTTCTCTATGCCCTAATCCTAGTAACCCTAAGGAATGGGTTTTACACTATCTGGATGTGGTCAGGACTCTAAAGTTTTATTTGGTGGCTACTGTAATACCATTTATTGGCTAACTCATTTAGATTGAAAATGCAAGCTTTCGAAGCTGTTCAAGCTTCTTCTTCAGGCATAATACAGATCTGTAACTTAGACACACATTTATACAAAAAACTACAAAGGAGTGACAGTTGTTTTTACACTGACACACATGAAAAATAGCTAAGTCGTAAAATTGTATACTGTGAGATAAGGATCAGGGGGATTATAACAATTAATGGTGGGCTGATAAGAATGAGAGGGGGAGAGAAAGTGTGTGGAATTTTTATTGCTCTCACACCAGGCCAGACAGTCTGTTTAATATCAGACCTTGTGATGAGTCTTGTCTATTCAATCCATGTCATAGTGACACATAAAATTATTGTCCCTGTTTAGCCCACAGTCCATCGATTTAAAGATTTGGATGCATTTGCACTCCCATTCCAATCTCTCCTTTTGTGAGCGGAAACCCCCCTTGAGCACTGTGAGTTTGAGGTCACATAGGCCATGGCCTGGTCTGCAGAAATGGGCTGCAACAGGCACATCAGTTTTATTATTTTTGATTGTGAACCTGTGCAGATTCAGTCGCTTTCTTAGCGCTTGTCCCGTCTGCCCGATGTAACATGCTGAGGGGCACTGCACACACATGATCAGGTATACTACATTAGGGGATTTGCATGTAAAATTACCCTGTATTTTGTAATCATGTTGCATACCTGGTGTCTTTATTCTGTCAGTGGTGTAGATGTGTGCGCAGGTTTCACACCTTTTCTGCAGGCAAGGCCATGTCCCATTTTATGCTGGGTCACCTAGGGAGCTCCTCACAATGAGTTTTCTGAGGTTGGGAGGTTGTCTGTATGCCAACAGAGGAGGATCTGGGAAAATCTCAGAAAGTCTCTCATTCCTGTGTAAAAGGGGTTGGAGCTCCTTCGCAATTTTCCTTAGAATCTCCAGACGTGGATTGTATGATGTGCCTGTTGCAGCCCATTTCTGCAGACCAGGCCATGGCCTATGTGACCTCAAACTCACAGTGCTCAAGGGGGGTTTCCGCTCACAAAAGGAGAGATTGGAATGGGAGTGCAAATGCATCCAAATCTTTAAATCAATGGACTGTGGGCTAAACAGGGACAATAATTTTATGTGTCACTATGACATGGATTGAATAGACAAGACTCATCACAAGGTCTGATATTAAACACACTGTCTGGCCTGGTGAGAGAGCAATAAAAATTCCACACATTTTCTCTCCCCCTCTCATTCTTATCAGCCCACCATTAATTGTTATAATCCCCCTGATCCTTATCTCACAGTATACGATTTTACGACTTAGCTATTTTTCATGTGTGTCAGTGTAAAAACAATTGTCACTCCTTTGTAGTTTTTTGTATAAATGTGTGTCTAAGTTACAGATCTGTATTATGCCTGAAGAAGAAGCTTGAACAGCTTCGAAAGCTTGCATTTTCAATCTAAATGAGTTCGCCAATAATTGGTATTAACTTAACCTTTGATTTCCTGCTTACATCGATGGCTAACACGGTACAACAACGTACTACTATTTGGTGGCTACTGAATCTTTCAGGAAGCCTGATGCTCTATTTGTGCTTCCATCTGGGCCTAGGAAGGGTCTGGCTCAGCTAAGTCCACTATCAGCAAGTGGATTCGCCAGGCTGTGATTCAGGCCTTTTCTGCTAAGGGGAAGGAGCCTCCCTTCCGCCTTACTGATCATTCTACTTGTGCAATTGGTGCCTCTTGGGCCTCTCAGAACCAAGCTTCTGTTGAACAAGTTTGCAAGGCCGCTACTTGGTCTACTGTTCATACTTTTTTAAGTTTTACAAGGTTGATGTTAGGGCCTCAGCTGATGCTGCTTTTTGTTGCAAAGTTCTGCAGGCGGCAGTGGTTTAAACTGCCCGCTGTTACTTTTTGGGGATCCCACCCTTCCTTACGGACACTGCTATTGGATGTCCCATGGGTAAGGAATATTCTGGAACAGGACGTGCTGTATACTTACAATAATACAATTCTGTGATTACTCACCTGTAGAATTGGTATTATACGTATACAGCACGTCCTGTTCCACCCCACCCTTGTTATCATTATTCTTAGTTACCTCTGTATGGTGATTGTTCATATGTTCATTGTTGATTTCTGGTTTTGTTCTCCCGGCCTTTTGTTAACTGCTTGTCAATACTGGGGATTTTGTGGGAGGTCCCTGACTTATATAGGGCCGGGAGATGCCACAAGCTATTTTTCTGCAGTCCAGAGCCATCTTGTGGATGTATTACCCATGGGAAAGGAATATTCTGAACAGGATGTGCTGTATACGTATAATACCAATTCTACAGGTGAGTAATCACAGAATTGTATTATTTTACGTTTTTTGTCACTTATTTATTATTCTTTTCCCCACTGGGCTGCAACTCTGTTCAGGACTTTAGGATACGGGCGCCACCATCTTGACTCAGAAGCATCACACTTACTGAGGAGAGGAGAGTGGGATAAAGTACAGGGGGCGGGTTATAGCTGTGCTTTGCTCAGACAGAGCAGAGCTGGGGTCAGGAAAAGGTCAGCAATCCCAGAATGCAGAGCAGCACAGTCAGAAGGCACTTCCTGTTTGCAGGCTGCCTGATGTTCCATGAGCCGCCATCTTGGATGTTTAAAGGCTCATAATATGCAGTAGATGCAGGTAGGATGATTTTTAAAGCGAGCAATCTGTATGTACAGGGTGTGGGAAACATATAATATAGACTCTTATTCAGAGTGAAGGACCGCTTGAATAACACTCCCTCCAAGCTTGAGGTTTTCTTCCCCTGGTAGGAATAAAATCCTGGGGTTACAGGTTTAGTCTATGAGGGGTGACAGAGTCTGTCACCCGAGACGTCCTCTTCCTTCCATTAAAATAAAAAAACAAGCCTGGCTGGATATTTCTTGATGTTGGGTGCATAAGTGAACCCTCCTCCCTCCATCCAGCATAATTATATGGACTTTTATTATTGGCCCATTTTTTCACGATAGTGCTCCTTTAAAGAGGACCAAAACCTCAGGATTTTGACTATCCCAGGGTTTGGTCTTTTTCCCCTGGGGCACCCCGATCGGAAACCCCCCAGGCATGTGCGGCAGCTCTTCCAATCAGCGCGCCAACCCCTAAGCGCGCCTCCCACACACTATCACCTCACCCAAACCCTACCCCTAACCTATACACTCTAACACCTTACTCCTACCCTTAACCCATACACACACTATCACCTCCCTCAATAACCCTACCCCTAACCTACACACACACACACACACACTATAAGCCCACGGATAACCCTATCCCTAACCTATACACACACACTATAAGCCCACCCATAACCTTACCCCTGGCTTACACACACACACAATCACCTCACCCATAACCATACCCCTAACCTACGCACACACCATCACCTTACACATAACCCTACTAACTTATGCACACACCATCACCTTACACATAACCATACCCCTAACCTACACACACACCATCACCTTACACATAACCATACCCCTAACCTATACACACACCATCACCTTACACATAACCATACCCCTAACCTGCACACACACCATCACCTTACACACAAACCTACCCCTAACCTACACACACACACCATCACCTTACACATAACCCTGCTCCTAACCTACACACACACTATAAGCCCACCCATAACCCTACCCCTGGCTTACACACACACTATAAGCCCACCCATAACCCTACCCCTAACTTACACACACACTATAAGCCCACCCATAACCCTACCCCTAACTTACACACACACACCATCACCTTACACATAACCCTACCCCTAACTTACACACACACACCATCACCTTACACATAACCCTATTCTTAACCTACACACACACCATAACCTTACACATAACCCTACTCCTAACCTACACAAACACCATCACCTTACTCATAACCCTACTCCTAACCTACGCACACACCATCACCTTACACATAACCCTACCCCTAACCTGCACACACCATCACCTTACACATAACCCTAGCCTACACACACACCATCACCTTACACATAACCCTACCCCTAACCTACACAAACCTTTTATTTGGCTCTGCCTGTGTGTGTCCTTTGAAGCAGTTCTCTTTCTAGCACACTATCCTAAAAAGTCAACAACATAATAAAGGCTTGTAAAAGTAACTTCCCATACCCTGCCTGATTTTATCATTAGCTATTACACTTCTGCTTCTCTGTGAGGGCAGCCCTTGTTGGATCCTGAAGTTATCAGGTGTTTAAACACAAGCAACGAATAATGTGTGATAATTACACGGGTAATAATATTCCTAGGTCTCCAGAATGATTACATTAGCAAGAGTCTCTATTTCATCTTCTTCTGATGCAGAATTGCTTTATAGCTCACTGTGCCATTGCCTATCAGAATGGCGGGGAGCTGGAGGGCACACAGCACAGCAGACAGGGGTCCCGGGCTACTTTGGAGGGTGTTGGCGGACATACAGCACTTAGCACTCAATCTTTATGAATCTGAAGCATTTAAATCACTACAAGCCTCAACACTGTAAATTATGAACCGATGACCATTACAAAAATGTACTTTCTCGATTTAGGATGTCCAGCTGCGCATCTCCTTCCATGTGAATTTGTTATACCAGGTTTTTTTTTTAATTTATAATTATTTTTTTCATTAGTGCAGTTCAGCAGCATTTTTAGCTGTGCGAAACATTTGCACAACTAAAAACTGTGCTGAACTACACTAATAAAATACACAAAAATTTTGTTTCTCATAAAAAGTTGCAAAACGCACTGCAAATGCAAAAAATGCTTGATGAAGACGCATACATCCTACACACACTACACTGTTGTAGTGGTGGCCCTAGAGGCCGTCCAGCAAATGCCATAGACGTGAGGTTTTCAAGAGAGGTGACTGCAGGGAGTAGCTATAGATGGGCACGGGTCGACCCAGCGGATAGTCAGCAGAAGTGGAGGCCATGACTGAAGTGGAAGCAACAGAAAGTTAAGCAGCAGATGTCTAAAGTGGCCAGTGAGGTTTTAGGTCTGCTTTAAAATCTGGAAAAGCTTTTTTATTAGGGAAAATTAAAAAAACTAAAAATTAAAAGAAATAGATCCTGTCCATGGGTACGGCCATCTTGGAGAGTGCACAGAGCACATACCCCCTTGTCCATTGGGAGGGCGTCAGAACACGAAGGGTTAATTGAACACTGGCTGGAAATTCCTCACCAATGTAACAATAGATGAATTTATAAGAAGTAAAATATGCATAAAAATATAAAAAGTCCAACAACAACATTCATAAACATCATGCACATGGTCATAAAGCAACTGTCTGCTCCATGGTCATTATATAGTTAAAGCAGACCAAACCAGCCCTGCAGTATATGAGAGCCTGCCGTTCGCCCGGAATTCTTACCTGTCCGGCGTGGGACATTTGTGGCCGTGGCGGCATGACTCGCATCCTCTATTGGCTGTGCGCGGCCACACCTGCCACAATTGAATGGCTGTAAGTAACTGCACACAACCGAAAGTTGAAAGTGATGCCACACACCGCCAATGTGTGGTTGGGATTCAATTTAGCATCTCCAGCCGCACTTTAATATGCACGGCCGGAGAAGCTGTTTGGATGAGAGGCCGCACATTGGACCGAGAAAAAGTGAGTGATGTATACTGGGAGAACGGCAGGATTTCACACATCGGGGCATCCCAAACCCAAGGGGACAGACCAAATCCTGTGATAGTGAAAATCCCAGGTTCTGGTCCTATTTAAATGTGAAAATCCATTTAGTCTCAAGACATGACTAGTAATGCAAACTGTCGCCCGCAGGCAGACACCGCTACCGGGAAGACAATGGTAAAATGGTACATGTACAACCTGTCAACCCAGATTTTTTTCCCTTCTAGCAAAAGGAAAAAACAAAAGGCTATATCTGTTTTTTATGGGGGTGTGTAAGCGGCACCCCTTTTATTTTCATTAAAATTTACAAGAGATGTCAATATTACAGCAGAGTTGATGGTGTCTTCTCAGGGGAGTAACTTGAGGGGGTATGACCGCATCGGGACCCAGATCCAGATAGACCGCGCTGGGGCCCATTATAGTTGCTCCTTCATTTCATT
Source organism: Gastrophryne carolinensis (assembly GCA_027917425.1). Classification (NCBI taxonomy): domain Eukaryota; kingdom Metazoa; phylum Chordata; class Amphibia; order Anura; family Microhylidae; genus Gastrophryne; species Gastrophryne carolinensis. The sequence goes on from CM051234.1 coordinate 589,409,194, forward strand.
TATATTTGTGCTTACTTGCCATTATTTGGAGAGAGGAAGCTGTTTGCTGTTTCAGTCATTACTTCAGTCTAGCTACATCCAGTAGAATTAACCCCTAAGCACGTGACTTTTACGTGGTTGCCTCTTCTGTCAGTGGACCAAAACCCAACCTGGAGTCTACAAGACTTTAGGGCAGGCATACTCACTCCCCCCCAGGACACCTGGATTCGCGATGCCCTGCTGTGTAAAACCCCCAAGATTGCACCTGCAAACAGGAAGTTCTGCTGGGCTTCCTGTTCCTGTGCATTGTCAGTTGAATCCAGGCAGCAGCATGGCTGAGATGCTGGGGAAGGAAGCTCCAAAATGGCTGCTACCTTTCTTTTCCAACTGTGCCAGGCTGTTGGTCCTGTTTAAGTGCCAAGCACGTGAGAGTTACATGCCTGGCTTTCCCACATGCTAGCAGGCACATAATGTTAAAAAAACCTGAACCCCTCTTTTGATCCGACCAGATCTTCTCTTCCTCCGGGGAGCATCTGATCCCCCTCGAGGCTCTTCTGGTTTCAGGAGAGGGCCCAGACTAGCCCCCGTCTGCATCGGCTGGCGCCAATAACTGTTAAAAAAAATGACATTTACTCACCTGCGGTCGCAATCCATTCCACCTGGTTCCTTCTTCACCCGTGGGGCTTCCGATACCCCCCAGGCTTTTCCACAGTGAGAAGAAGGCTCAAAAGGAGCCATCTCCCCTGCTTCCGCGGTCACCACCGCTAGCCCTGCCTTTTGTGGGTGGGGCGGATTATGTCATCCAGTGATGTCATCTCACTCCCAGGCTGAAAAGTCATACGCCATAGGTGATCGCTGGAGGAAGGTTGGAGGGGTAGGCAGCTGTCAGAGGATCGCCATGGGACATAATCGCCGGGGGACACAGAATCGGAGGTGAGTGTTTTTTCTTATGTGTGGTGTCTGTTCCACAATGAACCCTTGGTAAGGGGTCCATGAGACCCCTATACCAGATCACAAGGCTTGGAGGCTGGCAAGTCACATGATTGGCCATTTACCCCCAGGCCCCATTTCCTGACTATCCAAAGCCCAGGGGGCAGAAGAGCCTGGGGCCACAGGGGCTTGTAGCCTGCAGGGATACAAATGCTGGCCCCTGCACCCTGTTCTTACAATCCCTGCATAGCTGGTCCCCGGGCTGGTTATGCTAGGTAGGGGGGACCCCACCCCCCAAGGAGGGGAACCTCACACATTATTTTTTTATTTAACCCTTTATAGTGTGGATAGTAGTTATTTTATTTGTAAATGTTATAAAGCGCTCTTTTCAGTTTGGGGTACTCCTGGGCAGGAACAGGGGGCTACCGATTACAGTTTACATGCTTTACATTGGGGTGTTTGGCAACTCTTCCCTTGACAGTACCTATGCATGTTGGGTATTGTTCTGTTCAGGGGACCTTGCTTTTTCAGAATATTATTATTGTTGTTTATTTATAAAGCACAATCATCCTCCGTAGCACTTTACAAAGTAGTAATTACAGACAGGGTAGAAACATACAGTACATAGACTATTACAAATGCAGTGTTACAGAGTTTACAATGAATATTCTGAATACAGGATACAATATGAGAGAGATCCCGGCCCTTGCGAGCTTACAAAGTCTAAAGTTTGACTTTGATTTAATTGGACCCCCCTTACCATCACTATAAGAGCAATTCATGAGCAGAATCTCCTCAAGGGCTTAGAAAATAAGTGCCTTCTTCAGGCTCATACGTTCTGGGTGTATATTATATATAGTATATTATACTATTTTTATTTAGATTGGTTGGGACAGTCTTGATCTCAACAACACATACTGCTAATCTACTTAAATTGCACTATACCAAAATTAACTTGTACCAAACCTTAATTACTTTTTACTACTTACGTTATTTGTGTGTAATTGTTAATAGCTCTACTGGTGTATCTCCTTGCCAGAAAGCATTCCTTATATGAATCCTGTACTTACTTGGCAGGATAAAGTATTTATAACCACAAAACTTGTTTTTTTTTTGTTTGCATATTGTTTTTTAAGGAAAATTTGGTTCTGCTTTCTTTTTTTTTTTAGGGAAACCACATACAACCAAAGAATTGAGGGATTACTTCCAAAAAACTGCGCCAACATCAACAAGCCTGATTTGCCTAAAAAGGTTGAGGCATGTACTTCCAGGGAATATATATTTTCTGGGGGGTATTTCAAATGTAAAGGGTTGTTTTTCTTGAAAAACTGCAAGGTGCGTATAGCAGTTGTATTTTATCTGCAAATCTCCTTAAGCGCTGTTTCGGTTTGGGGGAGTCTCCTGGGCAGGAAAGGGTGTCTACCAATACATACATGGTACCGTTGTAACTGGGAGAAATGGGGATTTTACTTGCAATAAGATTTAATTGAAAAACATATTTTTAGTCCTATAAGATGCACTTATTCACCAAAAGTGGGGGGAGGGGAAATATCAGTGTGTCTAATCGGGCGAATGTAATAAAAAAAAAAATGTAAAAACACACTTCCAACACTCCTGTGCTGCTGGCCGCACCAGAAACATCTGGGACAGGGATCGGTTGCCCTGCCTGCGGCTCCTCCACCTTCTGGCCTCACAAGGCTGTGGAGGCTCGGCCAGGTTTAAATATGAATTTACTTTTCTTTTTCTTTTGCCTATGGGGAATCGGAGGGGGAATGCCACACCTCCTATGGGGAATGGGAGGGGGAAACGCCACGCTTACTATGGGGAATGGGAGGGGGAAATGCCACACTGCCTATGGGGAATGGGAGGGATAATGCCACACTGCCTATGGGGAATGGGAGGGATAATGCCACACTGCCTATGGGGAATGGGAGGAATAATGCCACACTGCCTATGGGAATGGGATGGGGGAATGCCAAGTTGCCTATGGGAATGGTATGGGGGCAAAGCCACACTGCCTATGGGGAATGGGAGGGGGTAATGCCCCACTTCCTATAGGGAAAGGGAGGGGGGGATGCCACACTGCCTATGGGAGTGGGAGGGGGATGTCACACTGCCCATGGGAAATGGGGGGAGAATGCTACACTGCCTATGGGAATAGGATGGAGGAAATGCCACACTACCTATGGGAATGGGAGGGGGTGCCACACTGCCTACGGGAATGGGAGGGGGGATGCCACACTGCCTATGGGAATGAGATGTGGGAATGCAAAACTGCCTATGGGAATGAGAGGGGAAATGCCATACTACATATATGGGTAACGGGAGGGGAAATGCCACACTACATATATGGGGAACGGGAGGGGGGAATGCCACACTTGCTATGGTAAGGGCCGGATTATGAGGGGGCGGAAGGGGTGCCCACCATTTGCCCTGCAAAGGGGCCTCCACCAACCTTTGGGTTATAGTCTGGTCTAGGAGGCTTTTCAGTCTTTGGTCTGATTGGCCGCAGGGCAGTCAAAGCCACCACAGGGCAGGACGGAGAGTCTAGAGCAGCAAACCCGCTGTCACCAACGCTACAGCAATGGATATGTGCAGAGCTGGCAATCGGCAGCCCCTCACTACACATAAGCCACCAAGCACAGCCACTGGCAGCTCAATGCAGGGAACTGTTTTCTGCTGGACCCGCTGGGCGACTACACTACCCCCCCCCCCCCCCCACCCAGAAAAGCAAAGCAGGAGTTCTTGAGCAGCACGCACCCGCACAAGGGTGGCACAAGGGTGGCACAAGGGACTCGATCTGACATTCCAGTAAGTAGGCGGGTGCCAGAGGTGCCAGACAACCACCAATCAGTTACTTGGCTGGACTATTATTGTAAAGGAAAAAAAATACTGTATCTGGGGCCTCCACCATATTTTGTACCCAGGGGCCTCCACCACACTTAATCCGGCCCTGGGTAATGGGAGGGGGGAATGCCACACTGGCTATGGTAATGGCAGGGGGAATGCAACACTTCCTGTGGGAATGGGATGGGGGTATGTCACACTACCTATATGGGGAATGGGAGGTGGGGTGCCACACTGCCATGGGGAATGGGTGGGAGAATGCCAAACTGCTTATGGGAATAAGATGAGGGGGGAATGCCACACTGTCTATGGGAGGGGGCAATGCCACACTGCCTATGGGAATGGGAGGAGGGATACCACACTTCCTATGGCGAATGGGAGAGGGGAAATGCCACACTTTCTATGGGGAATGTAAGGGGGGAATGCCACACTGCCTATGGAAATAGGAGGGAGGACTACCTATGTGGGCAATGGGAGGGGGGCTGCCACACTGCCCACGGGGAATGGCCGGGAGAATTACACACTGCCTATGGGAATAGGATGGGGGGAATGGCACACTGCCTATGGGAATAGGAGGGGGGGAATGGCACACTGCCTATGGGAATAAGAGGGGGGAATGCCACACTGCCCATGGGGAATGGAGGGGGGGCGGGAATTCCACTCTGTCTGTAATGGGGGGATTCTGCACTTATGATTATGCCTATGATTTGGTTCTTTTGGGGATGGTGTTTGGTTTGGAATATTTATTTTCTGATTTTCCAAATCCTAGGTGCGTTCTATGAGCAGGTGCGTCTATAAAAATAAATTTTCCCACATATTTCACCCCAAAATATTGAGAATACACTTAAAAAATGACAAGACTCAAGCAACAATATCAACAAAATATATGTTTCCTGGGAAATCCGTAGAAATCCCGTCAAAAATCAAAAATCACAGCGCAAAATGGTGAAAAATAGTCTGGCAACAAAGAGTGACAAAAACTCTAGATAGACTGGCAGTTAAAGGGTTAAAAGACAGAAAAAAGTTTGCTGTATAATCCGTGAAAAGGGTCCCATTCAATGTTCATACACCTCTGTGTTCCATTTTTCCAATGACCCTTTCATATCCTAAAGCTCTGGTGAACTCAGTATGGGAGGTTGTTGCGCCATCTGACATTACCCAAGAAGCGTACATACGTCTTCACCTCACCAAGAACGTTGGATGGAGGTTGTGGATTCATGATTCATGCCGAGGCCATAGATGTGGACTTTGTAGAGGTGTGAAATCAATGTAAGGAAGGCGTTTAGGAGGTTTGATGGGCAAATCAGCAGCTTTGATAGTCTAAGCAGAGTGTTGGCGTTATTCTGGCTCCCTACAGTGGCCACACAATGCGTTCCACAATGTATTAGCTTCCAACCGGTTGTATTCTACGAAGCTTAGCTTATGAAATGTTTGTCTCTTCCTCATCACTCTCCATCTTTTACTTTCATAACTGAGCCCAGCTAGGTGATGGATAGATTCTAGGGGGATGCCACACTGCCTATGGGAGTGGGGGGGGGCACACTGCCTATATGGGGAATGGGGGGGGGTGCCACACTGTCTATATGGGGAATGAGAGGGGGGGACACACTTCTTATATGGGTGAGGGGAATGCCACACTGCCTATATGGGGAATGGGTGGGGGGAATGCCACACTGCTTATATGGGGAATGGGGGGGTGCAACACTGTCTATATGGGGAATGGGGGGGTGCCACGCTGTCTATATGGGGAATGAGAGGGGGCACACTGTCTATATGGGGAATGGGGGGGGGGTACCACGCTGTCTATATGGGGAATGAGAGGAGGACACACTTCCTATATGGGGAATGGGGGGAATGCCACACTGCCTATATGGGGAATGGGTGGAGGGAATGCCACACTGCTTATATGGGGAATGGGGGGGGTGCCACACTGTCTATATGGGGAATGGGGGGCTACCACACTGTCTATATGTGGAATGAGAGGGGGGCACACTGCCTATATGGGAAATGGGTGGGGGTAATGCACACTGCTTATATGGGGAATGGGTGGGGGGAATGCCACACTGCTTATATGCGTAATGGGGGGGTGCCACACTGTCTATATGGGGAATGGGGGGTGCCACACTTTCTATATGGGGAATGAGAGGGGGGCACACTGCCTATATGGGGAATGGGTGGGGGGAATGCCACACTGCCTATATGGGGAATGGGAGGGGGGAAGCCACACTGTCTATATGGGGAATGGGGGGTGCCACACTGACTATATGGGGAATGAGAGGGGGCACACTTCCTATATGGGGAATGGGTGGGGGGAATGCCACACTGCCTATATGGGGAATGAGTGGGGGGAATGCCACACTGCCTATATGGGGAATGGGTGGGGGGAATGCCGCACTGCTTATATGGGGAATGGGGGGGGGTGCCACACTGTCTATATGGGGAATGGGGGGTGCCACACTTTCTATATGGGGAATGAGAGGGGGGCACACTGCCTATATGGGGAATGGGTGGGGAGAATGCCACACTGCCTATATGGGGAATGGGAGGGTAGAATGCCACACTGTCTATATGGCGAATGGGTGGGGGGAATGCCACACTGCCTATATGGGGAATGGGTGGGGGGAATGCCACACTGCCTATATGGGGAATGGGAGGGGAGAATGCCACACTGTCTATATGGGGAATGGGTGGGGGGAATGCCACACTGCCTATATGGGGAATGGGTTGGGGGAATGCCACACTTCCTAAATGGGGAATGGGTGGGGGGGATGCCACACTGACTATATGGGGAATGGGAGGGGGAATGCCACACTGCCTATATGGGGAATGGGTGGGGGGAATGCCACACTGCCTATATGGGGAATGGGTGGGGGGAATGCCACACTGCCTATGCCTATGCATACATGATACTGAATCGTACATTTCCTCCTGCATTCACTCAATGCTAAAACGCCTCACAGATTTTCTCCTGATAGAGGCCATTTTAAAGCACCCCTGAGGCTTCCGTGGCCAGCTTCAAAGCTGTGCTGCAGCCTAGATTTAACTGACTCAACCCACAATTCACAGCGGCAGCAAACCCATCAGCACTTCTTCTTTTCAGGAGGCCAGCAGCCCACAATGCACATCAGCAGGAAACCCAGCAGCACTTCCTGTTTGTGGACTACCTGCAGCTGCATAGGAAGATATTTTGAGGGTAAAATTGCCCCTGACAGGATTAATGTGTGCAGCAATCTGAATTGCCCTGGAGAGGGGAGCATATGAGCACTGGTTCTTGCAAGGGGGTTGGTCCCGTTTAAGCCCTGGAAATGAACAAAGAGCCTAGATTCTTTAATTACTTCCAGATTCTGTACTAAGGATCTCCTAACGTGCATTGAGTGAAGTCTCTCTTCCCCTTTGTTTTCTGGGTTTTGGCAAAAAGATAGTACAACTATCTCCAAGTTCTTACGAAACTGAATGACCCCACCTTAGGAAGAAACTCTGGCGTTGTAGGCAAAATTATCCTCCTCAAAAATCTTACTACAAGTTGGGGAAATTGATAAAGCCTGTAGTTCTCCTACGCGGCTAGTGGAGGTGCTGGCAATGAAAAAGGTACATTTCAGGATAGATGTTTAAGAGAGGTTTACTGAAGCTGCTCATGAGAAGGCTGAACCATGAGAAAATTCTGTATTAAATTTAAGTCCCATTAGGCTACTTTAAGCACATTTGACAAGAATAACCTTTTTTATGGCCTTAAAGTGGAACAAAACCTGGGAATTTCCTTGGTTTTGTCCCGTGCCCCCATGGCATCCAAATTTGGGATGCACGCTTTGTGAAACCCCCCAGTTTGTCCATTAAAACTCACCTTTCCCAACTCCGCCTTTACATCCTTCGTCAAAGGGCGCTGCTGCATACCTTATATCCCCGGCTGCATGCGCACTTCCCATTAAAAAAAATCAGAGCCCTTTGCCAAATTGACATAGTTAAGGCAAAGGGCTCTGATTGGTCGAGAGCCCTCGCTTGGGCCGTTGGAGCAGGAAAAGATGAGTTTTTACGTCCAGTTTTTACCTGGGGGGTTTCAAAAATCCAATTCAGGATGCCCTGGGGAAAGGCCAGCGTTCAGCTCTTTTGTTCCACTTTGGTTTCTTGGTATCTTTGGATCAGATTGTTGAAAAAAAGGAAAATTTCAAGGTACAGTATGCACTTAAGGCTACACGTGAGCCTTGAGTGTGTTCCAGGATAGGCCTTTCTTCTCTCCTTCCCCAGAAGAATCGAATGATTGCTATGTTAGGAGTCTCTAGAACTAGAGGGGCATAATTAACAAATCTTGCAAAGGCCCCTACTTCTCTTATGTAGATTATTGAGGTAACAGGCATACCTCCCAACTGTCCCTTATTTGGAAGGACTGCCCTTCTTTTGAGTCCATGTCCCCCTGTCCCTCATTGTTCTCATTTCACCCTCTTTGAGTTATAACATGCAGATCTGCATCAATAAGTGATGACATTGCCTATTCAAAGTGTTTCTCTTGTTGTTGTTATATTGTTGTTGTTACACCCTATCTCCTATCCATCACTCAATAAGGGGGCGTAGCTTTATTTAAAAAATTGTCCCTCTTTCCCACCCTGAAAATTTGGGAGGTATGGTAACAGCTTTCCTACTAATAAGCACAGTGCAAATTACAGATTATTCTCTAATATCTGTCTTTCAAATTGAAACCACAAAATGTAAACATTACTGGGCCCTGGTATAGCACATCTTTCTTGGGAGGAAGTGGCCATGGTGGGGACCTGCTGAGAAGAACAAACAGGAAATTCCAAGCTCTATTGTACCAGAACCTCTCTGCATTTTACCGAATATTTTTTTCCGGGACCGTTGGGATAAGGTGGAGTTCTTGAAGAGACACCTAACAAAAGGATAGCTTCCCAAAAGTGGACCAACCACGTCATGTGGAAGGTTAAATTAAAAATATTAAAAAAAAACATGTATCAACTCCCCTTAGTGTCCTGGTAATGAATTGGATAAAAATACACAGAGGACTTTGGCTTCAAAGGAAAAAGTTAAATCTCTTATCTTCATTCTGGCACTATATTCAATTGGCTATAGAGGGGGGCTTTCACAGATAGTTAAGATCAATGGTATCCTTTCAGAAACCAATGGCATACATGGGGAAAATGAAAAACACTATAATAGGAATACCAAGCATCATTGAGGTCAGAAAACATTGGTAATGTACCTGGGGTGGGGGAGCAAAACAGACTTGTTTTAGGGGGGTTTGGGCCACTTTAATGGTTTTATAAGTATCCCTGACCTCGCCCTAAGTTCTCTGAGTGAAGCAGGTATCTTTGAAGTTGAGTATGTGTCATGGCCATGTTCATAGGACTGGCCATAGGGAGACCCAGGACAATGCCCGGTGGGCCGCACTGCTTTGGGGCTAGTTGTGCTGCTGCTTTTAACACTCACATTCAACTCCCCTTAGTCTCCTTCTCAGCCCCCTGTACCCAATCCCACTGTACCCACAAGCCAAGGAACCCCAGCGACCAAAGCTATAGCCCCAGCATCATGATTGGGGGGCCTCAGGAGGGAAGTCTCGGGACAGCCAGGGGATGGTAAAATTCAGGGCTGATTTCCGGCCCCAGTCCGGCCATGTTGTAGCTTGCCCAATGCTATAGGTATGAGGGATTGTATAGGGTAGCTAAAGACTTTTTAACTTTAGGATGTCCACATGCTGCAGGTATTAAACCAGAACAAAGCCCATTTTTGTTGCTATGCAGCATGGAAGTGCAAATGAAATATCTTCATGTGTTTTGTCCCATGGGTGTAGGTCCAAGCTTGTTTGAATTAATAAAATGGGTGTTCTGGGCACAGGGAGGCATCCTGGTTTTAGATGCCCCCCCCATGCATTAATGGCTGCAAATGGGAGAAATCTTACCTTTCTCCTGTTTCCCCCCAGAGAAATCTAGTGCTGTGATTGGCGCGGTCACGTGAAAGGTAAGATTTCTGCAGTTTGCAGCCGTTAATATTCAGGGGGCACCTGCAATCAAGATGACTCCCTGCACCCGGAACACCACCCATTTTTCGTTCCAGTTTAAGGATTATAAGTCTCAAATCGGCTTCCACCTATGGAACCAAACCTATCAAGAGATTTCAGTTGCGCCATCCATAGAGGCTGCATAGACACACCATAAGATGATCATCTTTTCATGAGGCTTGTAATCATTAGAAGTAGCAGATTCAGCATGGGACTTGCTTTCCTTGCTGAGATAATCCATATAAACTCCATGTCGTCTTAGGTGCCTGAGGCTCACCCGCAGTTAGTAAAAAAAAAATGATACGGTACCTTTATATACAGTACCTGCTTTTTTAGGGCTCATGAACACAAGTGCCAAACAGTAACTGTACTGTATCCTCTGTGTTAGCACAGCTAAGCTATACATAGCACAGGAATACTCTAATTCCTTTTCCAGCAATACCTGCTGGTCTTAAAGGGGGCCAATCTTATATATTGAACATTGGATATTGGCACCACCTTGTGGGCCATTTGTATATAGCACATGCTCATTTGTATTCTTTTATGATTGCTAACATAATCATGTTAATTGCATTATATTGGTGTGTCAGATTTTTCTTAAAATGTATCTTTCACAACTCCAAGTGGTCCATCGGGGGGGATATTCTTTGGTACCGCTCTGCTGATGCTAAATCAATCAACCCCATACAGTTGTGGGACCAAAAGCCTGATCTCATCAGGTGAATCATACACAAGGTAAGAGTTTAGGTCAAGTCCAAAAAAGCCGCTTTAGTATTTATGCGCATAGCCCTTTCAGTGCCAGCCTACCTAGAGATGTTGTGACCCTCTGTTGCCAGGCCCTTTTCACCATTGTGCGCTATATATGTTTAACTGTGATTTTTTGCAGGAATTTCCAGGAAAATTAGAATTTGAGCTTTAACATGAAATGTCTTGTATGTAATTGCTTCAGTGCTTTCATATTTTTGGGTGACATGAGACATGTGCCTTATAGTATATATGATTTTTTGCCACTATAACCACTATTACTATTGCCACTATTATTATTTATTATTATAAATTTATTATTATATTAATTATTATTATTATTTATCATCTTCCATAGCACTGTACAAAGTAGTAATTGCAGACAGGGTAGAAACATACAGTACATAGACTATTACAAATGCAGTGTTACAGTGTTCACAGTGAATACTCTGAATACAAGATACACTAGGAGAGAGAGCCCTGCCCTATGCGAACTTACAGTCTAGAGGATAAGAGGTAGAGACGAAGGGGAAGGATCAAAAACAGTCAGTATTGAGCTTAATGGCAAGGGCCCTTTAAAAAATTGCTTAAGCCAGATTGTATGCTTGTCTGAATAGGTGGGTTTTAAGAGCACCTTTAAAAGCTTTGAGGGCTGGGTGGAGGAGGGAATTACACGTGGGACGACTCTCAGTCGGCAAGGGTTTCTGCAAAGCTACAGCCCCTCCCACCTAGCCTATATAGGGTGCGTCCCGCCCCTCAGGCCCCAGTAAGTCAAATAGCAGTAATAAAGTAATAACAGTCATGGGAGGGACTAATGTAATCGCAAATGGTATTTTCTCTTATTCTCTGCTCCAGCTGCCATGGGACCCATTTCAGGAGGAACACCCAACCCTCGGCGGAGGATCCACCATCTGCAACACCAATTACCCAAAAGCGACGTCCATCAGCGCCTCCACATTCACCTTGAAAAATGTTGTAAAGGTGTGTACTGAAGACCAAGTCACTGTACTACACACTTGGTCCACTTGGATGATGAAGCCTGATGCTGATAGACCCTTGGTAGAACTTGGTACAATGACCTGTAATTCAGGGGGAAGCCTGCTTACTCTTGCAGCTATAGGCCTTAGCCATCACCTGTCTGATTCACTTGCTAATATAGAACTTGGCAGCCGTCAAGCCCTTTCATGGTCCTATCTACAAACAAGAATAAGACATGCGTATTGCCCAAGGACCTGCCAACATCCAAGGTATGATGATTAGGAATAGGCAGTAAAAAGGAGTGAGAATTCTTACCTGGCTCTGAATCAACCCCAATGTATACACAGATAAATAAACAGCTGGGAAACAGGATGTGCTCACAAAAAGTGTCTCAGCTAACACACGATGGGCCACCATCACTTCAACTTGTGTCGCAACCACGTGTTGCTTCAGAGGGCAGTAGGGCACCTATCCCAATGGCACAACCTTGCATCTGCTCCATGATGTCCCTTCCTAGCTACCCAGCTTGGGTACCGTTCTGCAGGGATCATGGTAGGTCTACATAGAGATTTCACCCGAGGTGCAGAAACAATAAAATCCTTGCAAGAAATCTTTGCAGCCACTTGCCAGGCTGCCTGCAAAGACTAAGAGTCTGAGGGCAAAGCCATGCCCTATATTAGGTGGGAGGAACTACAGCTTTTTATCTTTGCAGGCAAGCCTGCCAGCTGAGAGTCAACCCTAAGTGTAATAGATCACATTGAGATGGAGCAGGGAATAAGAGAAAAAAAATGCACCATACTTTACCATTTTTTTCTACCACCAAGCAGCATTGCCCCAAAGTTTCTGGCCTGGGAGGGGGCCATCTTGGTGAGGCTGCACAGAGCAACATCCCCCTTTCTGTGCAGCTTCCCTGCAGCCATCGTTTCCCTACAGCCAAGTGCCACTGGCAGCTCTAGATTCAGGACAGGTAAGATTTGACCTGTGCTGGGGAGGGAGCCAGGGCAAGGGAATTACTATGAGAAGGGACTTCTATAGGGGCATCCTGATTTGGAATGCCCTGCAAAGTGAAACACTGGGGTCCCCAGTATACTCTCTTAATCCCACTGGCTTTGCGCATGCCCTCCATTGCAATGAATTGCCTGCTGTGCACAGGCATAGGAGAGACATCATACGAGGCATCAGGAGCCCCTGTCCTTGGAAACTGGTAGGTTTCTGAGCAGCATACCATCTGGGATGTGCTATGCGGGATGGAAGGCAAGTGCCCTTGCCCATGTTTTTGTTGGGTTTAGCAACCCTTTAATATAATGCCAGTTAGCCCCTTCCCCTGCCAGCAACATTTTGGAGTTGTGTTACATGCAACAAAGGTATATTTTTTTCTTTTTTCTTTATAAATCTGAATATTCCTACAGTATTTGATCATTACCTGCTCATTTATTGTCTGGAACGCCCTTATTTCACCCTCTGTTAGTGGTGCAAATATGTCATCCTTTTCACTTACCTCCTGCAAGCCCATTAACAAGAAACTTAAAAAGATTTTTTTTTCCTTTCATCAGGTAGCATGTGTCACATTTGAAGTTACTGTTTAATTTTAATGATAGATCCATTTTAAAGTGTAGCGAAACCCAAATGGGTCCTGGAATCTAAAAGATTCCAGGGAGGCTTGGCTGCAAGTCTGCCACCTCCTACAACGGATGGCCCGCTGTGTGAAACCCCTGGGGACATTGGTAATCTTACCTATTCTCGGCGGGTCCCGCAACACGATCTTCACCGGCAGCCGCATCCTTGGCTTCCCTGTAGCTGTGTGCGCCGTTGCAGAGGTACACAGTGAGCTGGGGATGCGCCCAGTCGGCGCACATCCAGCACCATCGTTGAGATCATACGATTGGTGATCTCAATGATGCCATGGGGTAAAAAAAAACTGGTTTTCTTTGAAAATCGGGCCACCACAGGCAGCATCGTCTGGCTGCAGGGATAAGCAGAGGATCCGGAAATAGGTTTTCATCCACTTTAAACTTTAAGCAGTGTATGCAGTAGCAGGAATCAATAGGTTGGTTTTGAGGTGGGGGTCTCATTTGAAAATAAAATAAAAGCAGAAATGGTAACCTTTGCACCGAGAGGTGTAAATATGTGCCATTTATTAGAGGGTCAGATATGGAGACACGTCTATGGGAATTTAACTTTTTGATAACTTGTCTCCCAGTATATCATAAAGCAACGACTGGATGCCCCAACAAATTGGCATCCTTCTGCTGATGAAGGTGGACAAGATTCCCACAAAACGTTGGAACCTATGTGTACCGTGTGCTATATATGGACTTGATAATACTTATGGCATGGCTTTTGGAATTTTGCTATACTGCATTAACTAACTGAATACAGCTTTGCCTTATCATTATTTTGTATGGAGTGCCGGTTTCTTAAAATTTCTGCTGTTGGAAGCTTGATACAAGGCAGTGGCACTTCCGCTTGCAAGTTCATGGTCGCCAGCAGCTAAAGTAAGAGATTACTGTATCCTACAACTCCTAGTTCCTCAGGGAAGATTCACAACCAGCTCAAATAGCTGCATAGCTCCTGGGAGTATTTCTTATAGTGGATGTTCCCACTGCTCTTCCTGGTGGCCTATCGACCTTCCAAGGTGGAGTCTATAAAAATAGGATTGGATAATCCTCATAAGGGAAGGTGGTGGAGTATTTATCAGCCTCCCCACCTTGCTGCCCACCTCGTACTTCCTAGTCAATGCCAGGTGCGCATCTGCCTGTGGCAGCTCGTCTGGGCCTCCTCACTGCATCTCACTCGTCAACCCTTCCAGCCTCCAACCTCCCCCTGATCTGTTGGTCTTCCAGCAGCAGGATCATCCCCTCTGCATATTTGATCAGTCCTTTACAGTCATACACAGGTAGAGTTGGGCTATGCAAGGGAGAGAGACCTCACTATGGCTGGGTGGCAGGGGCGTAACTTGAGTGCAACCACACTGGAGCTTAGAAGTTCAGGGGGCCCATCATTATTGCTCTTTATTTATCTTATTTGTGCTCACTTGGCATCATTTAGATAAAGGAAACATTTGTCTCGCTGTTTCAGTTTCTAGATGTCTAGCTGCATCCAACTGAGTTAAAAGACCGAACAAAAAGTTTACTGTATGAACCATGAAAGGGCCCCATTTAATGTTCGCCCCTGAGCCCAGTCACATTTAGTTACATCACTGCTAGGTGACTAATGGTGTTTGCCTAGGTAGGCCTGTGCCACACTTCAGGGGAACACCATTAGAAGCATTGGACAAAGAAAAGACCATTTGAAGGCATCACAGGGATTGTTGAGGGAGACACAGAAAACTGCAGAGGCCACTCCCGAGTCAAACTCTGTCGCATAGTCACCCCCTGCGAGAAGGGGGTGTTTCTTTTAGACAGTAGAGACAGAATGAAACCTATTTAGATTTTTGTCCCGGAGACTCCAGTGGAGGAGGGCCCCCATAAATTTAGGTTGTGCCATGAAAGATTTCTGATGTCTGACTGAAGCTCTTTCTGGTAGAAGGTCGAGGCTGCTTTACCTGGACATACCCCGAACAGATCTAAATCGCTGTGACTTCTACGCGAGTTAATATCCTGTTCATGAGAAGTACTTTTTCCATTAGAAAATATAAGGACTCAACCTCCCAAAAGAGCAATAAAAGTCCTTTAAATGGAGAAGCCAAAGGGTTTCACACCATGGGGAATCCCAAATTTGGATGACCCTAGGGAAATTTCTTAAATTGGGTCATCTCATTTATATGGGTTTGTTCCACTTTAAGATTCACCATGCAAAATGTAGAGACTTTGCTAAGCCTCCATAATAAGCCTCTGCTATATGAGACTTTGTTGGACCAAAACCGTCATCCTCCCTCGTCATCCTCCCTGGCATCCTCTTCCACCCACTCCTCCCTGCTAGCCCCTTCTCAGCCTCAACATTGCAGAAAGCTGCAGCAGTCAGTACTTGGTATCCTGGCCACATCCTCATTCTCCCAAAGAAGATCTTGGACATCCATGAGCCCTAGATCTACAACTGGGGCAGGCAGATGGCCCATGGTATCCCACCCAGGCATGTAATTTTACAGGGGGGTTAGGTGGAGGGCTCTGCACTCTTGGTTGCAGTGGAGCGAGTGGTTGCACTGCATGCTATTTAATCTATGACTGCCTCAATATGTTCTGGCCTCACCACTCCGCCAGCAGTATTGAACACAAAAAAATCTGCTCCAATATAGTTACTGCAGAGCACTAACATGTGATTTGAACTATAGGTATTGCAGAGAACTTACAGGTGCCTGGAACTATGGGTATTGCAGAGCACTAACAGGTGCCTGGAACTATAGGTATTGCAGAGCACTAACAGGTGCCTGGAACTATAGGTATTGCAGAGCACTAACAGGTGCCTGGGACTATAGGTATGGATGAGCACTAACAGGTGCCCGGAACTATAGATATTGCAGAGCACTTACAGGTGCTTTGAACTATAGGTATTGCAGAGCACTAACAGGTGCCTGGAACTATAGGTATGGATGAGCAGTAACAGGTGCCTGGAACTATAGATATTGCAGAGCACTTACAGGTGCTTTGAACTATAGGTATTGCAGAGCACTAACAGGTGCCTGGAACTATAGGTATGGATGAGCACTAACAGGTGCCTGGAACTATAGGTATTGCAGAGCACTAACAGGCGCCTGGAACTATAGGTATGGATGAGCACTAACAGGTGCCTGGAACTATAGATATTGCAGAGCACTTACATGTGCTTTGAACAATAGGTATTGCAGAGCACTAACAGGTGCCTGGAACTATAGGTATTGCAGAGCACTAACAGGTGCCTAGAACTATAGGTATTGCAGAGCACTAACATGTGCCTAGAACTATAGGTATGGATGAGCACTAACAGGTGCCTGGAACTATAGGTATTGCAGAGTTCTAACAGGTGCCTAGAACTATAGGTATTGCAGAGCACTAACATGTGCCTAGAACTATAGGTATGGATGAGCACTAACAGGCGCCTGGAACTATAGGTGTTGCAGGGCACTAACAGGTGCTTTGAACTATAGGTACTGTAGAGCACTTACAGGTGCTTTGAACTATAGGTATTGCAGAGCACTAACAGGTGCCTGGAACTATAGGTATTGCAGAGCACTAACAGGTGCTTTGAACTATAGGTATTGCAGAGCACTAACAGGTGCCTGGAACTATAGGTATTGCAGGCCACTAACGGGTGCTTTGAACTATAGGTATTCATCCAGCAGGGATACCCCATGGCATTGGAAAATTCAACCCAACCCTGTATTTCTTTAGGCTCTAGGGCTGTGCTTTGGAGCACTGTAAGTCAAGGTTTTCTGTATTTTTGGCACCATAAAACTTATGGGAGGCACTGCAGAGAATAAAGCAGAGATTCCTGTTTGCAATAAAGGACATATTTAAGCACGTAATACAAACATAAACTCATCCTTCTTCCTCTTCCAGGTTGGGTGCTTTGAAACATACAAGCTCTTTTAGTTTGCAAACTACTGACATTTTAAAGGAACTGTACATGCAATGGCAATAATAAGTCAGCAAGCAGCTCATCTGATGCTTTGATGTGCAAGTGCCAATTATGTATTTTAGTTCTATTAGAGGTAGAGTTATTTATCGCTAACTTGGTGGTCTGATTCTTATATAGAGCCATAATTCTTTCCTGCAAACTTGGTTATGATTGTTAATTATGACTTAAAGCGGTCCTTCACTCTGAATAAGAGTCTATCTAATACGTTTCCCACACCCTGTACATACAGATTGCTCACATTAAAAATTATCCTACCTGCATCTACTGCACGTTATGAGCCTTTAAACATCCAAGATGGTGGCTCATGGAACATCAGGCAGCCTGCAAACAGGAAGTGCCTTCTGACTGTGCTGCTCTGCATTCTGGGATTGCTGACCTTTTCCTGACCCCAGCTCTACTCTGTCTGAGCAAAGCACAGCTATAACCCTCCCCCTGTACTTTATCCCACTCTCCTCTCCTCAGTGAGTGTGATGCTTCAAGTCAAGATGGCGCCCGTATCCTAAAGTCCTGAACAGAGTTGCAGCCCAGTGGGGGAAAGAATAATAAGTACGTGACTAAAAACTTAAAATATATTAGTTTTAGATGCTTGGGAATCGTTTTATAAGGGTTTGGGCTTTTCAATAAATCATGCTGAAGGTCCGGTTTAAGTCAAAGTTTGGTCACTTTTTCTGGGAAAGAACACTAGGGGCATTCTAACAGCAGAGGTACATAGAGGTTAAGGTTTGTAAGTATAATTTCTGGTGCACTCCATGGGACATCCACAGACCTCTCGCTATTCAGACAGGGCCACTGGTAACCTCTCCTGCGTTTTCTAGTTGGGCCATAAAAGAAGTGTCTCAAAAAAGACACAGGGCCTGTTTTTGGCCTGTCTATTATTTTGCATAAGACAGAGTAATTATCCCATGACATTCATAGATTCATTCACCCTGATGCAATTCAATCCCATGGCACATGTTCGTGCAGCCAGCGGCATCCACAGTTCTCCATCCTTCAGATGTGTGCATCCCTCTCAGCATATCTGAATGGCTGTGAAAGTGTGCTTGCAGCCACAATGGAGAGGGCCATGGTGGACACCCGGCAATTGTTCCATTTAGCCATTAATAGGCAACAAAGCAGCCTCCAGCCCTACGTGACTGCTGGCAGCCAAATGCTATGGACCTGTCTGACCTGTAACTGACTGCTGGCAGTCACCTTGGTCAAGTATTTGGGAGAGTTGAGTTCCGGGGGGGCAAGATTTGAGGATTGTAGTGGGAGTATCACTGACCTTGATACCCCTCCCCCCAGTGATGGGCAGTGATGCTTTTGCCGCATTAAAGCAATCCCTCAGTGTGGGATAGATGTAACTTAAACTTCCAGAACTTCCAGTCTCCATCTCCAAGCATAAAAGACCAAAACGTGTGACCCTAAATGTACTGGACCCCCTGCATTTCACCTTCTGGGCCCAGCATGATTATTTTTGGTCCTACTCCCACAAGGGAAGTGGGGCTTCATGGCTGCTACTGCCGGAGATCATGGGCAAAGAATAGTCTCGTCCCCCATTCACTGAAGCAGCAGTTGGGGTGGAGACGAGAACAGGGACATTACTGAAAAAGTCAGATCCAGGATCAGTAGGGTTTTATCTTCGAAGGCGGTGGTGCAGGAAAATTAAGCCATGCTGGAGCAAAGTCATGCTGCGCCATTTAGGTCAAGTCACTTGTTTAAAGTGAAACAAGGCTCTAACACTGCATCGCAAATCCCTGTTAAACAGGCAAGAAAGATATCAATCAGAAAAATTCTAAGGAACAGAACAAGTGTTTATACTTAATAGGTTTTATTCCATATTTGCAAGAATATCAAAGAGTGTTTCAACTGCTATTCAAAGTTTCATTTTATATATACTGGAACTGCAGAATAAAGTGCTCCAAACCTCCCCTCTGAGACAACAGCATCAATTATCAGAACCTTTTTCGACTAAATGAGCACATTAGTAAAACTAAAAGCAATAATCAGTAATCCTTGTATTTCCACAAACATGCAAGCAATTGTCTTCAAGGAAGAGTAGACTGACTATGGTATTGGGCACGTGTGCTCAACCAGTGGCCCTAGGGCAACATATGGCCCTCAGAGCCACCTGATGTGGCCCCTGACCTGTTGTGGGGAAAGTGGGAGGGGTAAATAGAACTGGCGTGTGAAGGTAGTTAAATAGGAGTACAATAAGGATGGGCAATTCCACAGAGAGCAATATAGGTATCATGACTAATTCACCTGTGTCCCGGTCCCGCGCTGTCTCTGGGCGGTCGCTCGCAAAACTTTCTGTTCGGCGGCCACGCCGGGGCGGCTGTGGCGGCTCGTGCGGCGCCAAGCACGGCCGCTCTCCCTCCTCTCCTCCGCGTCCCAGGCCCCCGTGCTCGCGCACGCGAGCACGTGATTTATATACCCTCCGGCGGCGATGCACACAGCGCGCCCGCCAGAGGCTCAATTAAAGAGCCAATGATAGTTAGAGTTGTAATAAGCACCAATCACGCACTTATTTCCCCATCTCCAATCATGTCTGGAATCCAATAAAGGCTTCACCTTGTCAGTTGCTCAGTGCCTGTGATAGAGCCTCGTCGGACCTAGCTTGTCTCTGAATTATTCTCTGTTTGATCTCCGTTGCCGACCTCTGCCTGAACTGACTATTCTCTGATTGATCTCCGTTGCGGACCTCTGCCTGAACTAACTACTCTCTGATTGATCTCTGCTGCCGACTTTTGCTATCCTCGACCATCCTGACTGCTGCCAGCCTAGACCCCTGCTTCGTACCAAGACCTCGAGCTGCCTCATCCTACTGTACTGTCGCAATCTCTGCTTACCTGGTGTTGACCTCTGGCCTGTCTTTGGACTTCCTAGTATTCCTGCTTCATTATTGGGACTCACTCTGATCCCGTTCTCCGTTATTGGATCTCCAGACCTCCACCCAGTAAGCACCCATCCTTTGAGCCATTGAAGTCCTTGGGGCAATCGATCCCGGGTAGGCGTGTACTGCGTCCCGGCAAGCGGGGCTCCTACAGGTGAAGCTGGCTGCGGAGATTGGGGGTTGAGGGCTTACCCGGAGGGCTGGAGTTACCTGAGAGTGACAATAGGAGATTTGCATTGGCAAACAGAGGCTGCAGCAGTGGCTTGGAGGAACATGGTGACATTGATTGTACAACACCACCCCTATGTGAGCAGAATAATTTGTTAAAATAGTTTTCTAACATTGTTGGGAGATTAGATGGGTTGAGTATTGGGAACATGGTTAAGAAGTGGGACTGACAATTGTTCTGGAAGAAACTTCACAAATATTAAAAGTGGCATTAGACTTTTCAGGTCCCTTAACCCCTGACGTAATGTTATTATCACTGATTAATACATATGTGTCAAGTGAAGTATGTTGAGTATAGTAATATTCCATGCTCCGAAGGCCATAGCACTTAAATAGAAGGATGCTGACCCACCCAGATGTACCAGTAGTCAATAAGAAGTGGATGACACGCTACCAAAGTGTAAACTAATCTGTATCTCTAGATCTTGTCCCAAGAAATTCGACAAGGTCTGGTCGACTTGTTTGGATAAACATGAGATGCTATTAACTGCTAGCTGATTGATGGAAAGGGAGGGTGGTGGGACCTGTTTGTGAGTGAGTGTGTGTGGGTGTGATGTTAATGGGTACAGTTCTATTGTACTTATTGTGTACTGTTGTTTACTGAAAATGCAAAATAAAGAATTAAAAGACTTGAAAAAAGAAGTAGGACTGGTGGCGGATGGTTATAAATATGGGACCCATATATTCAGAGAGGTTAGACAATTGTCATGTACATTGCTAGCATGTGGGGATCGATATAAATGTAAGGGAGTGGCGGAAGGACATACAAATGGTTTGTGAAGACAGTGTGTATCCTGACTGTTGTAGAAAATCTTCATTATGTTGTTCCAAATTTAAAAAAGTAATCAATCAAAATAATTCAAGTGGCCTGCGTTTGTCAATATGTTGAGTACCCCGTTGTGTAGTGGGTCCTCAAGGGGATTTTTTCCAACCCTAGATTTGACCTGTGCTCACTCACACTACAGAGCTACAAGGGACAGAGTGGCTGTAAGACCACTTGCGTGATCCAGGAGGAATGACTTTAAAAGGAGGGAAAATATAACCTTATATTGCTTCTTCCCTGTGCTGCAGGAGAACGAGAAGAAGCACATGAGTTGGACCAGACGTGTGTTTATAGCGCAGAAATCCATTTGTGCCACTACTTTCCAAGCCCAAACTCATCCATGTCATCCAAACTGAATTTTTTTCTCCATTGAACAGATACAAAATAACTATCGAGCTACACAACTGAGCCACGGGCAGTAAAGTGTCTAATAAAAAAAAATAGTAACGCGTTAAAGCACAAGGGTTGCAGCAAAAAAAAAAAAAATTCCGAGCATTACAAATAAGAAAATCTTTGGCTGAGGTCCCATTTTGAAATATTCCTGCTACAAAGCACTGATGGAAAAAGGCGGCTAAAAAACATGTTCAAAGCCCAATATCCACATTCTGCCCCCCCCCCCCCCAAAAAAAAAAACATGGAGAACACCAATTTACAGCCAAGGAAAAGCAGGGCAGAACAGCGCTTCTTGTTGGGGGGGAGGGATTTTGCCGATTCCACTTTCCTTAGGAAAAGTGTACCCCTAAGCTATATCTGTTTTGACACACACTGCCAGCACTAGAGAAAGAGAATACTGCCCATAATGTATTGTGCCCAACTTCATATCTATGGACGGTGTTGTAGAAAAATGTTACATGCGTATTTACTGCAAAAGCGCTGCATATAGAAGTCTACCATGGTGCAGGCAAAACATGGTGGAATTATTGTACTGCGCTTTGTCAGCACTACACTATGAAAAGTAAGACAAAAAGATCCTCCCTGCTGAAATAAGAAGCAAGCGCCATACAGTTGTCTATTGCTAAAGTGAAGGCCAATAATGGGGGGATCATGCTGTATATTTCTTGAAGCAAGTTTAAAGCAGAACTATGGTAAAAAAAAAAAATGACCATAGTTCCGCAGTACTATATAGCAGCGGGGCAGCGTGACCTGCCAGCGTTAAAATAAGAAACCAGATGCCCTAATACTCACTGCTTTTGGACGTCTTTTGCACCCTTCGTGGCGCAGTCTATCAGACGCCAGGACGTTCCCACGTGACCACTAGTTGCCTGTCAGGGCAGTGGTTGAGACTATCAGCGGGCTCAGAAGAGACCCGGAAGCGGTGAGTATCCGGCGCCTGGTTTCTTGTTTTAACGGCGGCAATGAGCAGCGGGCAGCCCGGGTTGTGCTGCCCAACTGCTATATAGTACAGAGGAACTATGGTCATTTTTGACCATAGTTCCGCTTTTACTTTAAGTGTGCTTTTGGGTGTAAACTGAAACTTACATCGACTGAGTTTTTTTGTTTTAATTTAACACCCGAAAAAGTGCAATTAAAAAGGTTTGTTCTGTGCTGGGCGCCATCGGGCCCTCCCGGGCGCACTCCTCGTCCGCCGCTCGTGATCCCCTCTTTCGATGCGGGGCTGACCCGCCTCTCGCCCTCCGCTGGGGGAGGGGTGGGGGGCGGAACCTTTATAGCGGGTTTTGTTCTTTGTCCCCCTTTCTTCCTGAGAACGTCCTTTTTCTCTGCCTTCTCTTTCTTTTCCTTTTCTTTTTCCCCCCTTTCTTTTATACAAATTTTGGTTACACTTTTTAAAATTACAAAAAGTTAATACAGGAGGTTAAGACGCGGGGCTCTGGTACTGTTATACACGTAGGTTGGCTCGCCCTGAGGGGGCCCCCCCTTATGCGCAGCGTCCCGGGATCTCCAGGGGGTGATCTACACGGGGGGTCGCTCTCGGCTGGGCCTTAGGGATAGTGAAACCAAGACGGACCTCTGGTGGGGGTATACGCTTGGGGCCCGATGGGAGGATGGGACCTATTGTCGTTCTACGCTACAGTGATGATGGAGGTAGAGCGGGGGGCGTCAGGGGTGCTGTATGCTACTTATGTATTCTCTATTCATATGCTGTACCTTGAGATTGTCATTTGCCTTATGTTTGAGCCTTGTGTTTTGTCTCCTTCTAATAAAAACATATTGAACAAAAAGGTTTGTTCTAATTTTTCGCAAATGTCCTGCTCCAGCGATAGATTTTCCTGTGAGCTACATCATTTTCCCAATGGATCATTTAAAAAAAAAGTTTAGAAAAACCCTATGGGCTATGCTAAAGATTTCACCATATGATACTGCATACCCCAAAGGGTGCGTTTCTAAACTTCCTAAAAAATGTCTTTCCCTCAAAGAATGGACATCGCCTGTAAAAATTCCCACATTGCAAGTGATTTTTTGGGAATAATTAGAACAAACATTTTCTATATTTGGATTTTCTTGTGTGTTTAAAGTGGAACAAAAACCTGTGATTTTGACTAACAGCCCCCCCCCCGCTATGTGAACCGCCCCCCACAGATCTCATCCAATCAGACCATGTATATTAATCCTCGGCAAACGGCTTTGCATTTGGCAATCGGGAGCTCTCATTCCACATTGATTACCTGGGCAGCAGCAAAAAACATTGAACACCCAATCAAAAATGGTATTTACCTTTTGTCCCCTGCAGCTAATCCTGCAATCGGCAACTCATCCATTCTCTGGATCCAAACCGTCCCAAGCCCGAACATTGGTTCATAAATTGCTATTGCAACCCGCCATAAGTCCCATGAGTGCTGCTATACCCTCGCCATGTATTGTCCATGCCTGAAACCCCCCCTCTATTGTAGTAAAGGGAGAGGGAGTAAAGTAGTAAAGTACCCCTTTGTTTCTTTGTTTTGGTTAAAGTCAAAAAGTTCACAGTTTCAGATCACGCCCAAAGTTAAACTTGTTTGACCAAACAATCAGCATGTCCCGCCCCCCCCCCCATGTAGACCAGCCTATTGGCTGGACTGGCCGCAAATCTAAAAACAGGTGCCATCTCCAGCTGCCAGTTGCCTTTAGGCCAGACAAGGAGTGAAATGGAGCTGGTTATTCCTTTAACAGGAAGCAACGAGGAAGCTCCACAGTGGGCAAACAGGTAGCTGCTAAATATACCAGTAGCTAAACATAATGTCATCTAACACTTGCATACTTTATCTGACTTGATTGTCTGCTGCTAAAGACGTGCAGTACAGAGGAAGAGGTGATGCTGAGGGGTGCTGAAGCTAAGCAGCTTAGCCACAGAACCAGGCAACATCCATGCTCCCTCCATGCCTACATTTGAGCCTACCTGGTCATGAGACTGGATAATGGATCAAGGCGAATATACAGAGACCCCCTTGGGGTTTTCACATTACAGGGCATTCAAATCTGAACACAGTTAGGAGAGAAACACTCAGCCCTAAAGTATTTTGGACCAGTTATAATGAGTTTTAGTTCTCTTTAAAGTTTAAATATGCACCCTTCTGAAGAACTGTACATAAACCCCCAAATGCAGTTGCTTTTTTTTTTCAAATGGCCTCCCACCACCTCTGAGCTCAAATGGGTTATATAGAATGACACCCCGCCACTACTTAACAAAGCAAGGCACAGCCATTCACTTATGGCGGGTGATGCTGCACACTGCAAGAAGGGATAATGCCAGCGCTGGCCGCGCATCTTGACTCCAGGGGGAGTAAGAATTTCAGGTGCCCTGGGAGATTTCACAAAGTGGGATGCCCCGGGGGAAGAGATTGGACTTTGCTTAAAAAAAAAAATCTAAAAAGCCAACACAGTTCTGGAAGAACATTCTTTGGACAGATGTAACCAAGATAAACTTCTACTAAAATGATGGAAAGAATAAAGTATGGTGAAGACATGGTCCAGCTCATGATCTAAAGCCTAGCACATCATCTGTACAACACGGCGGAGGCAGTGTGATGGCTTGGGCATGCATGGCTGCCAGTGGCACTGGGTCACTAGTGTTTATTGATGATGTGACACAGGACAGAAGCAGCCAGATAAATTCTAAGCTATTCAGACACATACTGTGTGCTCAAATGCAGCCAAACTGATTGGTCAGCTTTTCAGATTACAGATGAACAATGACCCAAAACATAAAGCCAAAGCTACCCAGAAGTTTATTAAAGCAGACTTTCAGTCACAATATGTTAAAGGATATGATTACAGATGTCCCCCAGATTAACACTCAAAGGGTCTGAGTTTCTGCCATCTGTCTATGCTTCATGAATACAATAGACTATATTGACACCTAGCACACCTATATTCACATATTCACACCTAGCAGCAACTATCTCAATAGCTGGGGTGTTTTCTGGGCTGCAGCACATTTCTCGTTGAAAAGAAATCCTTTAATTCCTAATTAGGATGGCCTCTGACTCAGACACTCAAATACACATTAGGCACGGGCACTGGATGTTATTTGTGGAAGAATAATGTAGCTCCTGAAATATATCAGTTATGACTATATTAATGAGAGAGTTTTATTCAGAATTATAAGACCTTTCATTTGATATAAATATGGCATACATATATTGGCTAAAGACTGATAATCCACATAGTAGCATACTTTGTATTATATGTATTGGATGTTTAGGTTCATTTAACTAAGAAATGAATGGGGATCATGAATTTCTTGGTTACAATATGATAATGTCATGAATGACTTGCCTTCTACCCGTGCCCGTGGTGTCCCTAGGCAACGGGTTCGGGTTCCTCCTGCCCAGCAGCCGCTTCTGCCTCGGGTGCCATCCCCAGCGGCGCGTGTGCCGCCGAGTAAGTCCTCCCCCCTTGCCCATTGTCACTCAGCTTGTGCTTGCTGGCCTATACAATCAGCTCATGCCCTCCGGTGGTGCAATACTCAGAATGGCCACCGGAGGCTGTTTAAAAGAATGAAGTCTAGAAGGTGCAGCTCTGAGCAGTTTGTCTGGGAAGCTCAGCTGGAGCAATCAGCCCAGAGCTCACCAATCAGACCACAGGGCCAGTGCTCCAATCTGCCGCCAGATCCTAAGTGCACCAATCCCAGCCACTGTCTCCCTGTCCAATCCTGCCGGTTGCCCACTATAAAGGGATTTCCACTGCAGTGTGTCATTGCCTGTTATAGCGCCAAGTACCAAGCTTGTCTTGTGCATTGAAGCTCGATTGATTTCCAGTTGCCAACCTCTGCCTTGCTGACGCCTCTCGATCTGAAACCCTGTTGCCGACCTCTGCCTGAACCGACTATTCTGATCTCCGTTGCCGACCTTTGCCTTGTACCTAGACCTCGAGCTATCTCTCCCCTCTGTACCGCTGCAACTCTGACTCCCCGTGTTAACCTCTGGCCTGCCTTTGGACTTCCGCTACACCCGCTCTTAGCCATTGGTTCTTCAGACCTCTATACCTGTAAGCTCTCATCCTTTGAGCCATTGAAGTCCTGGGGGCAACCGATCCCGGGCAGGCGTATTCTGCGTCCCGGCAAGCGGGGGCTCCTACAGGTGAAGCTGGCTGCGGAGATTGGGGGTTGAGGGCTTACCTAGAGGGCTGGAGTTACCGGAGCGTGACAGATAACATGCACATTGTGGGAGTTATACGAATATGTACCTACTCTCATAGAAGCTGGTTCTAGTCAGGGCAATGACAGACCCATGAGGCTGGGAATGCTGGCCACAACCCCTAGTGTTAGTAGATTAGTGAGGCTGCTTGGAGGGCTAGGCAGTCAATGGATGGACCCATGACCTGAATGCAACCATAATGGCTAAGTGCTAAGTATGGCCCTAACCAATGGCACCAGATGCAGATAGCACACCAACACTGTGTACAGATATGGCATTATTTAGAGTGATCAGCTTTTTGCTATGAATGACTCCTCTCTCTATTAAAGTGCTGCGATTGAGAGATGATTCGCACATCACAGGAAGTTGTAATGACTTGCGCCTGCTATAATATAATGTAAAGCAGTTGGGTGTGGCCCTTGTTACAGTGTAACACAGCAAGGAATTGGCTAGCTTTCTACAATGTAACTGTAGGGACCCTGCATGTAACATTGCACTGTGCAGCAGCAATATGAGTTTTAAAACTCCAAGCATGAGTTTTATTGCTCTCAGTACTGCTGCCTCTGAACATCAGCAGCACCTTAGCCAAAAAATGAACCACGCTGGACCCCAGTGCCCCTGACGTGCTGTATCGATAAGCACAGTATTTCTGCTCTTTTTTGGGGGGGGGGCAATATTAATGTTGCAATGGGGCCCTGTGAAACCTATGTACACCCCTGCCAGGGTGCTCCTTTGCTCCTTCCTGCAAAACTTCCATTCGACCCCCAGTATGTCCACATCTTGGCTGAACGGGCTGGCACTTCTGTTAGATTTGTAAAGCTACTACTTGAACTTTGGCCAAGACATTTGTAAATCATGGCCTCAGCATTGCTCACACTGTATTTTTACATTAAATAAGAAAGGGTATTGGTTTATATGTCACATCAATTTATAGGCGTGGCTTTAGGCCCATGGCTACGTCCCCCCAGCATCTTGTGGTTGGGACTTGCTCATTCGCCCCCCCCGCGATACACTTTGATGTTACTTTCGGACGTTGGTCTGGGTTTACACTTCATATTTATTGTAACTATTTGTTTTTACCTTTGTGATTTTGGATGACTGGTTTTATTGTATAATATTGAGATGCAGTGATTTTTAGAGCAAATCCCTTGCTTTTAACAATGAATTTTGTGTATGTCTTGGTACGGCATTTGGAAATGGCCGGCGCCGGAAATAGCAGGGAATGTGGCCGCCAGCTTCCTCATTCTGCTCGCCTTAGACAAGCTCTTGGACGCAGGGGCAAGAGTGGATTCGAGCAAGCTGATGGGACGAGAGGCTGTGCATGCGCTGTAGGAATGGGAAAGGGTGAGTGACATCGGGCGATCTGAGGGGTTTCACACAGCGGGGAAGATCAGGGTGCCCCAGGGGCAAGGACCAAAACCCATGATAGTCAAAATCCTGGGCTTTGGTCCATTTTAAGTACATTACCATAAGACAACATGAACTGTTGGGTATTAGTAGAAGGTAGCTGGGAGTTCCAAGACGAAGAATAAACAGTATGTTCTAAACCTCAGTCTGCATTGGTGCAGGCCTAACATTAAACTGGAAATACAGGTTCCCTCTTCCGCTGTGCCATCCTGGATGGTATACACAGTAACTTTGCCAGCAGACAGTTATAATTAATGCTAAATAATGCGGACATGCTGCCAATTAAATATACAAGTGCGTCAAGAAAATGCTAAGAAGATAGATGGTTTGTAAATATTTAGAGGTCAGCTAGGACGAATATGACACTGGAACCTTCCAGGCACAGCCAGAGTTGGTAAATTGACATCCAGGCTATACTGTAGAGTGGGCAATGCCATACTCATGTAGCAAAATATGTTTGTGGCCCTAAACAAATGACTGCTTAATAAATGTACCAACAGGCAGGGCCGCCGCCAGCACAGGGCAAAGCCAGGGGCCCTGGCATCTTTAGGGGCCCACTTAGGCTCACGCTTGGCCATGTTATTATTTTACAGTGGACCTGAATCACAGAATGCCGGGTGTTGTTTGCAGACTTGCTCATGGCTGACCTCAGCAACAGTGGATGTTCAGCAACAATGGAGAAGGTGGTCTGGAATGGGGGGCAAATGATGGAAGCTCAGAAGGTGGTGAGAACCAGGTGACATGTGACGGCAATGATGGAGTCTTTAGTGGCAGTGGAGCAAGCAGTAAGGGCTAAAGGGTGCTTGGAGTTAACAGAGAATGCAACAAGGACTAGAGGACAATTGGTGGCGATAGGGAAGGCAATATGGACTGGAGGGTGATCAGCAGTCGCAGCTGAAAGGTTACATCATGTGACACACCGGGGCCCACAAAGATTCTCCTGCCCAAGGGCCCCCAGAAACCTAGAGCCAGCCCTGCCTACAGGTCATCAATCATTTATCATCAAATGAGTAACCCAAACATGTTTTGTGGCATCTTTACCAGGGTTATATGTGGGCAGGATGCAGTCTGTAGAATCTGTTATTTTGAAGATTATCTGTCAGCATTGATTTTATGTCTGGTTTCCATCTTCTTATCAGCCTATTCTTTTTTAAAAGCATCTGTTTACACATAAATATGTGGAGGATGTACACTGTACAATTATTAGGCAAATGAGTATTTTGACTATGTTGACTATCTGACTATGTCTATGACTATCTATGCATATTTTCTATCTATAGCTTGTATGAATGAATGCTTATTGGATTGAAGTATATCACGTGATTTGTATTTGTGTAATGAGGGAGGGTGTGGTCTGAAAGGATTCAGACCCTACATCAAGGTGTGCATCATTATAACTTGTTTTCATCAGGCAAAATGGGCCAAAAAGAGATAAAGAGTCCATAAAAGGTAAGTTTTTAGAAAAATGCAGAACTATTGCTATCAAATAGTCAACAGGGTGACAAATGAGATGGTGGACTGCCCTGCATTCTGTCCTCTGCCAGACATATACCCTGTTAATTTTATGCTGTAAATCAAGTCTTGTATATGCTCACTGGTGCTGACAGCACAATATCTGTAGAATAATCATGTGTTTCTACTTTTGAGTCCATGGTTAATGTTTGAATATTGACTTTAGCAGTTATTCATTATTATTTTGGCACAATAAGTGATGATGATAATTTGTTCACAATTAATTATTAGTAAGCTTAATAAGGCAACAATAATAATGATGGTAAAAAAAAAATTCTTAGAATTTGGTATGTATTGTATTAATTCACCCATTTGTTTATGAATTTTTGAACAGAATGTATTAATTATTAATAATTAAAATTAAAATTAAATTGTTTATATAGATTTACGAATATACACAAAAAAATCCTTTTTTCCTTTGTTTTCTCTAGTCTCTTTGAGGATTTTGTGCCGGCACAAATTAATACAACATAAATATATTTAATTATTTATTCGTTATTAACTTGAAATATTAATATACAACAAAAATAATTAAAAAATTGGTAATAGAATATAAACTCTGTGAAAATATACTCTAGTTGATCTTTTGCAGCTGTTTCAGGGGTTTAAAGCATTTATTAGGCAATTAACAGATCAATATTTGCCCTTTTGAATAATGGAGATGAGGCAGTAAATTCATTGGACATATGCATTTTTTATCAAGTGTTGTGTTTTTATTATCCACTTGTATATATTCAGAATAAAATTAACTTTTGGATTTTTCACAAGTGTTTTTGGTGCTCCTATTTGGAGAGTGTTTTGGAGAGGGCTTGAGTCCCGACCCCCCCCCCCCCCCCCCCCGTGTTCATAGAGAAAAAAAAAAGATAAATAATAAAAATTAACTGCCAGAGATTTGAGAAGAATCAAATGTGAAGTGAGCTGGAAGCCATTATCCACCAGTGATATCTTATTCCAGAAATGAAACCCCCCCCTGGAGTCTCCAGAAGTACAAGGTGCTCAGTGCTCAGAGACATCGCCAAACTAAGGAAGCCTGAAACCCGGCCACCACAGAACAAGACATAGAAGTTAAAAACAAAAAATATCTGAAGACAGATTTTTCAAAGGTTTAATAGACTGATGAGATAAGAGTTAACTTTTCATGGACCAGATGGATGGGCCGGTGGCTGTAACAGATCAGTAACTGGCACAGAGCTCTTTCGTTTAGATTCCACTAAGGTGAAGGGGGACTGCTATAGACTTGTATTAATAAAGATAAGCTAGTTAGACATTAAAATCAACTCCCAAACCCAGTTTTTAGGACACCTTCCTCAAGGATTGGTACAGGGAAAAGTCTGCATTTTTGAAAAAAAACATGATTTTTAGGCTGGACAATGCTCCATTACATGACTGCAACTACATATCAGTAAAGGTTACAGCTTGCCCCTGGGGTATCACCGTCTGGCATGCGTTTCTGTGTGAAACCCCCTAGGATCACCTGTATACTTAACTCTGGAATCGATGGCACGGTGCAAGCTCGGGCCTCCAGCAGTGGATGTGCATAACAACACGCGCCTGCATTGTGGGAGCGTGGTAAGTAACCAGGTGAAATCTGAATGCCCCTGTAAATTTGAACAAAACTCAGTTTTGGTCTTCTTTGAAGAAAAAAGAATACAAGTCGAACAAAACCTTGCACAAAAGATTCCAGGGCCGACTGCTGGCCTTCCCCGGGGGCATAACAGAAAACACAGAATCAAAACTGAGATTTAATCAACCCTCTCCACTATGGTGGGTGGAATGACCCGAATCTCCAAAACTATATTAAGGCCTCCCACCTACAATAAATTAAAAACACAAGTAAAAACAGAACTCTATCCAATTAAAACTGAGGACATTCTATCCTTGGATCTTGGATCAAACAACCTATTGTCAACTTGGCAGTAGATACTTGTAAATTCCTACTTGAGAACCCCCTATAAATTCCTTACCCTGATATTATAAAACCTTTAACCAATAACCAGGATATTAACACATGGACCACAACTAATCTTGCTCTAGAAAAAGGCACATACATCACAGTATATCACCTCTGGAATGCCTGCCAGGAAGGGAGATTTTATATGAAACTTTTACAAACCCAAACATATCTTAAAACACTCTCACTCACATCTCTTCCACAAGCCACTCTTCGTTGAAATGTACCCAAAGCCAAGACCATTCTCCTTTTACTACTGATTAACAAAAAGACCAAGGTGGCATGGAGTAGTCTCAGGCAGCAAGCGGGGTACAGGGTGAAGTGGGTCTGGACCTATCCTCAACATGGTCTCTTTTTAAGGAGGGCTTCTTAGACTGACACTGCGCTGTTAGCACCCTCATGCTCCCTCCTGGACCTCTCGGCGGTGCCACCCTATAATTTTAATTTCTGGTGTAGGCCTTCTCTCTTCTCTGTTTCTTGTCTCGTTGATGCAGACAAAGGCCAACTACATTCTATGCTCCCTAGCCAACATTGTTGCCACCATTAGCCTATCCGAGCCCTATGACTCATGTTAGTATCAAAGTGCTTCCTGCCTGTTCTTAGAAGACATATTAATTTCCTATCATATGCTGGCTCCATTTGTCTAGGGGGGTGTGGGCCTGTGTGAACCCTCCAGACTGGCCCACATTCACCTACCTTTCCAGAGCATTAGTATGCATGGCATAAAGTGCTGACTGGGCGAAAGCCTGTACATGTGCTGTGGGAAGTGTGGAAAGGTGAGAGTGTGGGTGATCTTGGGGTGATAGCACTGGGATAGCTAAAATCCTGGTGATCGCTCCAATCTAGGGCTGAGCAGAAAGGTGCATGTACTCAAGATAAAGGCATCAAGTGTAGATATGAATGCCAGCACCTTAACCATCCAAAGTATAAAACATAACTTTTACTCCAACATTTAAAAGCACCTGAGCATGCACATGTTTCCAGTATTTAGAGACATGGATGACGCATTTAGAAACTTTACTGGTCCCTATTCCTTAGTCATGTTCTGCCCCCAAAGTCAGGGGAGGGTAAAGCACTGCAGGGGCAGATCATGGGCAGGGGTGAGTATGGCCAGAGATCCTAAAGTCAAGTGTTAGTTGCACCTGGTGCCAGCAATGTGCTCCTGGCAGCCGCTGCACAGAGTTGGCATCCTCTCTCTGTGCAACAGCCGCACCCAGCAAATTAAATGACTGGCGGCGGTTCCTGTAGTGGAAGGAGCAGGGATTCCGAGTCTGAGCAGCCTTCACAGTGAAGGCCGCTGCCTAGAGCACCATGGCAATGAGCTCAATGCCAAGGCCAGGTGATTTACCTATGCTGACTGAGAATGGGGAAGGTTTCTGGCTGTTAAAGGATGTTAATATTGGGCTTTAGGGTCACTTTAATGTGATAGTAATGATGTGTTAATATTGTAGATGCAGATATTGAGACATGGATGATATACCCCCCTCCCACCGGCATGATGCCGAGGCATTGCAAGAGCGGAACATGGACCGGGCTGGGGAGCCTTGTGTGGGGGGTACTAGGGAGGCAGGTATGGGGGGAGCAGTCGGGGGTGACATGGTAGGCAGGGAACTGCTATTAGAAGATGATAGAGTGAATTTTGGCACAGGATCTGGGTGAGGTGCCAGCCCTAGAAAATACTGCGGCCTACCTGTAATTCTCCTTGCACTGCCTATCACTGACCCCTGTTCAAACTGCAGCTAAAGGCAAAATATATGCTTGCTTTTCATTGATTTAGACACATCAATGAATGAGGAAATTGGTCAGATAACAGATGTCAAACATGATGGCAATGTACATTATATAAAACAACATATATAACATTACTGTATAATATTATATTTTGTATGTATGTTGTACTTCCTGAGCATTACTCAAGCTCCTTTAAGAAAGGCAGACAAATACTAAGGATAGCTTTCAACATATGGAGAACATTATGCCTCACTCTGCTTTCAAAATCCTCTTAGAACCTCTTCTAGGGCCTAGCCTCCACTCACAGATTGCTGGCACTGGCTAGGATAAAAATAACCATGAAGCCTATATCAAATGGCATTCATTAAAGCCAGGAAAGCAATAGTGGGGGGTTCTTTTTTGATTTGTTTTTATGTTTGTTACTTTAAAAAAAAGTGGGGTCCCCCCCAAAGGCTGCTAGCCCGGGCACCAAGCATAAATGCTAGTGACCCAGGGCTCAGAGGCTGCGCTATTGTCCCTGAAAGTTACAAGCCCTTATGTTCTTCAGTATGGGCTTGAGGCTCTTCCACCAATGGATACCGGGCTCTTCTACACTCCTGATGCCCCAAATGGGGGTGCGGGTAATGTTTCATTTCACCAGCAGGTGCCACACCAGTTCCTGACCCTGGCGTACTGGTATAGGGGCCCCCTGGACCCCTTACCAGGTCATCCCAAATGAAAAAGAAATAAGACACCACATACAAAAATGTGTGGGTCTTCTGTGCTCCGCATGTCTGCTGGTCCATATTTGGGGCCTCCAGTCTGTAGATGTGGCGGCGCTGGCAGTCAATAGCTGAGGGTTGCACCTTCTTTCACCTTTGCTACCCAGTGAGGGCCTGAAGTTAAGGCTGGGGGAGCCAGATATTATGCTTGGAGGTGTGGCAAAAAACAGGATTCTTCACAGGTACAATGGGCGAGATTGCCTTGGCGAGAGGCTCTGAATCAGGCTTAAAGTCTAACAAGACTTTAGGTTTGCAGAACAATTTGCTTGAGAACAAGGCTGAATAACTTACCTGGTCCAGGATTGTGCATCAGTCGAATGTCGGACAAGATTTTTTTAGTTGCGCTGTTTGGGATAACAGAAGGGTCAAAAAAGTCAATTTCCAGGCTTTCTCTGCCGACCACCGATTGGCTGACCTCAAGAATGCCAGCTGATGTGACCAGCTCGCTGGCCGCTTCCCTGGTGCAGCTTATGAGTCGCTTTAAGGAGTAGGATAGATGCTGGGGCACCATGTGCTATGTCTGCTTTAATGTTCACTTGAGGGGGCACAAAACATGATCCCACACAAGGTGTCTTGGATCCTAAGGCCAGCCCTGATCTCCAACAGATGCTCAGGGACCTCTACTGCACTTAAAGTGGACCAAAACCTAGGATTTTGACTATCCTGGGCTTTTGTCCTTGCCCCCAGGACACCCCGATCGGGGGTGTCCCACTGTGTGAAACCCCCAGGTCGCCCGAACAAACTCACCTCTTCCTGGTCCTACGACGCATGCGTTCGTCCAATCAGTGTGCACTGGCAGCCGCAACCCCTCACTACCCTCTAACAGGGAGCATGCCTATGCCAGCCATTCTCAAAGCCCCTTAGGCACGCGTCCTGCTAAAGGGATAGCCGGGATGCGTCCGCTGCTCACGCATGTGTAGTTGGACCGGGAACGAAGGTGAGTTTTCGGGCGATCTGGGGGCATACTCGATCGGGGGGGGGGGGGGGCAGGGGTAGCGAGTATGCCTGCCCTGGAGTCTCATAGACTCCAGGGTGGGTTTTGGTCCTCTTTAAAGCAGCACAAACCCCCATAGAGTATTTTAGATTCCAGACCTGGCTCCACAGGGTTTTTTTTTTACAAATGTCAACAATAAAAATACACCAATTCCTATGCTTGTGAGAGAGTGAGAAGGAGACACAAATACACAGACATGCAGAGACAAGGAACTTCCCCTCGCTTAGTGTGAATGTAACATTCCCAGTATCTTACTCACCCAGATACATGAAGCTGCAACCATGGCTGTATAACAGGAGATACAGCATCATCCCAACAATCCTTGTCTGAGAGATAAGACCACCAGAAACTGCCTGCCATGTAATACATTTAAGCTTCAATCATCTGCCCTTATTTGTCCTTCCAAGTTTGTAAAAAAAAAAGTGGAAAGTGATTGGGGGGAGGGGGTAGCAGCATGTGAATACTCACTAAGCTTTAAAGCACAGTGCTGTGTCTTAAGACACACGCTCTAACCCATCATGAGTTTTAGTTGTGTGCCTTTTTCTGCCATTTCCTGACACACAAACATAGCTGTGACAGGTGTTAAGGGAATTTCATGCACCAAACTGATACTTATGATAGATAATAGATAATATGAGGGGATGTTTTTTTCTCCCAGGAGGTACAGGTATCTCCTCCGTCCTGGCATTGACCATTATTATTATTTATTTATATAGCGCCATCTTATTTCATGGCGCTGTACAAAGTATAAATACAACAAGGTAAAGTATATTGTACAGGGACCAATACAAACTAGATGCTACAATGTTCATACCCACTGTTATGGAACAGGAGACAACAGGAAAGAGAGCCCTGCCCTTGTCATTACCCACACCCCCATTTGAGGCATCGTGCCCATTAGTGTGGGCACAGGGTTCCTCCAGCAGGTGGCTAGGGAGTGAATATCAGGTGTAAATGAGAGGGAGGAGTCCAGAATGACTCCCAGGCATCGAGCTTGAGGAGTTTTAGTTATTGTAAGATTATTTCCAGAGATTGTGGTGTTAGAGAGGAGAGGGGAGTGAGTTGGTTAGAAAACGACCAGTTCTGTTTTGCCCGTTTTCAGTTTAAGGCAGCAAGATGTCATGAAGGAAGAGATGGCTGATAGTAAGGAAGGTGAGAGAGAAGGGAAGGGAGAGAAGGCCAGAGAGGTAGATCTGAGTGCCATCTACATAAAAGTAATATTGGAACCCAAAGAGGTTATTAGTTGTCCAAAACCATAAGTGTCTTAAAAAAAAGGAGGGGCCATAGGCCATACCACCAAATGTCCCTTATTTGAAGGGACTGTGCACTGTGCATCTTTTGACTCCATGTCTCCCTGTCCCTCGTTGTTCTCACTTGTCCATCTTTGAGGTTTAACATGCAGATCCACATCAATAAATGATTGATTTGCCTATTCAAGGTGTTTATATTGCAATGGTTACATCCTATCTCCTATCATTCCTCAATGAGGGGGTGTGGCTTCATTTAAAAAATTGCCCCTCTTTCGAACCCTGAAAAGTTGGAAGCTATATTCAAGGACAGAGCCTTGTGGTACGCCAAAAGACAGAGGATGGGGAAAGTAAAAGACACTAAATGATTGGTCAGAGAGATAGGAGGAGAGGCAAGAGAGTGTGAGACCTAAAATTCCAAGAGAAGCCTGAATTGTTGAGAAGCATGGTCGACAGTGTCCTTTCCCCTGGGGCACCCTGGTTTTGTGTTCCCTGGTGTGTGAAACCCCTTAGGACGCCAAGCTAACTCACCTCTTCTCAAGACCATGGCACAGGGGGCCTTGACGGGGTCATTTGTCCAATCCACTTCTCCTGTCACGCATATTAATGTGCGGCTAGGGATAGTAAATGGAAATCCCTAGCCGCACTAATGAGCAGTGCACAGCATCACTCCCTCCCTTCGGCTGTGCACAGCCATTCAGTTGCGGCCGGCAAGGCCATGCACAACCGTGAAGGAAGGCGAGTTATGCTGTTGCCTGCCCTGCTGGCACTGTGAGACTGTTGGAGAAAAATTGGGTGCCCTGGGGGGTTTCACACAGTGGGTCATCGAGTAAGCCTGCCCTGGATTCTCATAGACTTCAGGGTGGGGTTTAGTCCATTTTAAAGAGGAATATTGGTTAGAAATTAGCACAGTTCCACTTTAATGGCTGATGCTTGGGCATAGGGAACGCCAGGTCTCACATCTGCGACTCCCCTGTGTAGAGACTCCACAGGGGCACTTAGTTGGCCATCTCTCGAGTCTTTTAGACTCCCGCAGGACTCCCCAGTTGGTGACGATTGTAAATAGGACTGTAAATAGGATTCAACGGGAGGTTGGCAGGTGATGGCATTTCTCTATACAGTGCAGCAGCTTGTGCTGCCTCATTAGGCCTCAGGGCATCTGTCAAGCCCAAGGCCTGATTATAGAATAAGCATGTGTATTATGATTGTATTTGTGTATAATGTATAGTCCAAGACCTGGGTGAGGGGTCACTCAGACTGTGTTTTGTGTATTCCAGTTTTATGGGGGGTTCTGTTTGTGGTAATTCCTTCTTTGAAGTCAAAATCCTTTGTAGCAGCAGGATGTGCTGTTCCTGGACCCACCATAAAATCAAAACTGAGATAAGGGACCTGGAAGAGAGATGCCCTTACCAGGTGGGGTCAGAGGGGAGGGGGGATGAAGCTTTTCCCTCCTAAATTTAGCTAATAAACCCTAGATGTTAAAACACATTCTTGAGTCGGAAGACCTGAATCAGAAACCTCTGTCACAAGCCTGTGGCAAAAGCTGGACAAAATACCCTAAGCAACAGCTGGAGACTCACTCGCAAGGACTGCTATGCCATTATGCTGTAAGGACTTTCTTTTTGCTTTCTGAACTTGTCTTGCTGTACTCTTTTATGTATTTTTGTACCTGTATGTCATTTGTTTCTGTATATTACATCTAGCACTGTGATACCTTTTTATCAGATTAAATGTTTAATTAATCAGCTCTGGCCTTTGATCTATAAATATATGAGCTCACCTTTCTGAAGGAAGCTCTGGTGAAACACGGTTATCAAAGGGTTAATTTGGTGACTTGCTGGGAGTAGTAGTGAATACCCAGGATCTGGTGGCTTTAACCCTTGCACCATCACACTCTCTCTAGCGTCTTGGCTGGTGGACTGTGGTCAAAAATCAGTTTGGGAATTTACAGGCCCCTGGCCTGTCTGGGCCATTCAACAAGTGTGCTCCAAGGCCAAGGATAGAGCAATGCAAGGACAGATGATGGGATGGATATGACCACTTATAATTTGATAATACTAAAGGGTAATTCCACTTTCTATGGCATTTTTAAAAGTTTCCAATCTAGTGTGCCAATATAATGTGCTCTAGTTTGGTGCTGAGTTTATCTAGTAATTTTTTACTTCTCTTTGTTTTCGCAACGCCATGTCATAAAATTAAACAGTTCTCCATAGCAGCAATGTGTTTAACTTAGAAACGTACAATCAAAGTAGCGTTCAGATCTACATTTCAGGACCTTCCTCACTCTGACTTGCTAATCATCTGATTGGCCGAGGCAGACATGACAAATTTGACCCCACCTGCATTATTTCAATCTCTTTAGATAGCGGTAATACGTCTTGTGTTCAAGAAGCTAAAGGGTTACTAGCAGGGTTATCAGGTGATAAAGGTGATTGCTAATGCTTTGTTTAGCCAAATAAACATACCTTTACAGTTGAAGGATTCTTGGATTTGTAGTGAGATAAGGATACTAGGAGCTTTACTGAAGGGCAAGAAAGACACTCCTACTTTACCGAGACAGACATACAGGAATATAAAACATTTGGACAAAGCATGCTGGTAAGTAAATCACAGGTATGGGGGCACAGATGTTTATTTTACATCCCAGAAGAGGCAGAACCTCAAAAAGTTTACAAAAAGGGAGTTTTGCTGTAAAGATGTCCTTGGGACATCCAGAATCGGGATGCACCGCTGTGTGAAACCTCCCGAACCCCCCGGAACACTCATCCTCTCTCAGAGCCCTAACCATGAATGGGCGGCGCAGCTACACCACAGCTGCCAGATGGGATTTGCAAGTTGATGTTTGGATACACACAGCCAAAAAGAGTATATTGTTATAAGGGGTGCTGGCCAGTAGGGGGCTGTATGAAGATGTATATACAATGCTTGGGGCTCTAGAGATGCCCCAAAATAGTTTCCCAAAAGGTTAGCCACTCACCCGAAACACATTTTTTCATCAATTTATTCCATATTAAAGGTCACAAAAATCCATGAAAACATAAGACAATTTAAGACAAATTTAAAAAACATGCAGACAAACTGTGGGGTTTCTTATGTATGGCTCTAATCTCAATCAATATTTGTATACATATAATAGCATAAATGTCTGGGTTATAGGCCGACATTTTAGTGTGAAAGAAAAAAATATATTTTTATATAATAATAAGTGAATATATCAGAAACAAGCTTTAATTTATACAAGTGGATCAAAACCCTGGATCTTGACTATCCCGGTTTTTGCTCCTTGCCCCAGGGCACCCCTATTCAGGATGCCCCACTGTGTGAAACCCCCCCCAGTGGCCGTGCTCGGCAATTTTAGCTAGGACTTGGCTAATCTAGCAGAAAGCAGCTAAGTTAAGCTGAGCCCGCGCCAGGGGGGCCCATCATTGTTGGCCCTCCACTCATTTCTCATATTTGTGCTCACTTGACATCACATAAAGCAGGGCTACTCAACCACTTCTTGTAAAGGTCCATTTGCAGACATCCAGTGAGAGATGAAGGTCCGGGCAGGGGGCTGTTGGGCAGGGGGATAGTTAAAAATCAGCGCAGGGGGGAACCCCAAGAATCCTATTGGGCACTGGGGAAAAACAAGGAGGCCAGGGATTGGAAGGGCAAAATTGGGAGGACAGGAATGGACGGGGCAGAGCTGAGGGGACAGGAATGGATGGGGCAGAGCTGAGGGGACAGGAATGGACGGGGCAGAGATGAGGAGACAGGAATGGATGGGGCAGAGCTGAGGGGACAGGAATGGACGGGGCAGAGATGAGGAGACAGGAATGGACGGGGCAGAGATGAGGAGACAGGAATGGATGGGGCAGAGCTGAGGGGACAGGAATGGACGGGGCAGAGATGAGGAGACAGGAATGGACGGGGCAGAGATGAGGAGACAGGAATGGATGGGGCAGAGCTGAGGGGACAGGAATGGATGGGGCAGAACTGGGGGGGGCAGAAATTGATGGGGCAGAGCTGTGGGGACAGGGATAGATGGGGCTGAGCTGAGGGGACAGGAATGGATGGGGCAGAGCTGAGGGGACAGGAATGGATGGGGCAGAACTGGGGGGGGGCAGAAATTGATGGGGCAGAGCTGTGGGGACAGGGATAGACGGGGCTGAGCTGAGGGGACAGGAATGGATGGGGCAGAGCTGAGGGGACAGGAATGGATGGGGCAGAACTGGGGGGGGCAGAAATTGATGGGGCAGAGCTGTGGGGACAGGGATAGACGGGGCTGAGCTGAGGGGACAGGAATGGATGGGGCAGAGCTGAGGAGACAGGAATTGACGGGGCAGAGCTGAGGGGACAGGAATGGACGGGGCAGAGCTGCAGGAATAGACTGGGCAGAGCTGAGGGGACAGGAATGGACGGGGCAGTGCTGAGGGGACAGGAATAGACGGGGCAGAGCTGAGGGGACAGGAATGGACGGGGCTGAACTGAGGGGACAGGAATGGATGGGGCAGAGCTGAGGGGACAGGAATTGATGGGGCAGAGCTGAGGGGACAGGAATGGATGGGGCAGAGATGAGGAGACAGGAATGGATGGGGCAGAGCTGAGGGGAGAGGAATGGATGGGGCAGAGCTGAGGGGACAGGAATGGATGGGGCTGACCTGAGGGGACTGGAATAGATGGGACAGAGCTGAGGAGACAGGAATGGACGGGGCAGAGCTGAGGAGACAGGAATGGACGGGGCAGAGCTGAGGGGAAAGAAAGGGATGGGGCAGAACTGGGGGGACAGGAATGGATTGGGCAGAGGTGAGGGGACAGGAATGGATTGGGCAGAGCTGAGGGGACAGAAATGGATGGGGCAGAGCTGGCGGGACAGGGATAGACAGGGCTGAGCTGAGGGGACAGGAATGGATGGGGCAGAGCTGGGGGGACAGGAATGGATGGGGCAGAGCTGAGGGGACAGGAATTGATGGGGCAGAGATGAGGAGACAGGAATGGATGGGGCAGAGCTGGGGGACAGGAATGGACGGGGCAGAGCTGAGGAGACAGGAATGGACGGGGCAGAGCTGAGGAGAAAGGAATGTACGGGGCAGAGATGAGGAGACAGGAATGGATGGGGCAGAGCTGAGGGGACAGGAATTGACGGGGCAGAGCTGAGGGGACAGGAATAGACGGGGCAGAGCTGAGGGGACAGGAATAGATGGGGCAGAGCTGAGGGGACAGGAATGCACGGGGCAGTGCTGAGGGGACAGGGATGGACGGGGCAGAGCTGGGGGGACAGGAATGGACGGGGCTGAACTGAGGGGACAGGAATGGACGGGGCAGAGCTGAGGGGACAGGAATTGATGGGGCAGAGCTGAGGGGACAGGAATTGATGGGGCAGAGCTGAGGGGACAGGAATTGATGGGGCAGAGCTGAGGGGACAGGAATTGACGGGGCAGAGATGAGGTGACAGGAATGGACGGGGCAGAGCTGAGGGGAGAGGAATGGACGGGGCAGAGCTGAGGAGACAGGAATGGACGGGGCAGAGCTGAGGAGACAGGAATGGACGGGGCAGAGCTGAGGGGAGAGGAATGGACGGGGCAGAGCTGGGGGGACAGGAATGGACGGGGCAGAGCTGAGGAGACAGGAATGGACGGGGCAGAGCTGGGGAGACAGGAATAGACGGGGCAGAGCTGAGGGGACAGGAATAGATGGGGCAGAGCTGAGGGGACAGGAATGCACGGGGCAGTGCTGGGGGGACAGGAATGGACGGGGCAGAGCTGGGGGGACAGGAATGGACGGGGCTGAACTGAGGGGACAGGAATGGACGGGGCAGAGCTGAGGGGACAGGAATTGATGGGGCAGAGCTGAGGGGACAGGAATTGATGGGGCAGAGATGAGGAGACAGGAATGGACGGGGCAGAGCTGAGGGGAGAGGAATGGACGGGGCAGAGCTGAGGAGACAGGAATGGACGGGGCAGAGCTGAGGGGACAGGAATGGACGGGGCAGAGCTGGGGGGAGAGGAATGGACGGGGCAGAGCTGAGGGGACAGGAATGGACGGGGCAGAGCTGGGGGGACAGGAATGGACGGGGCAGAGCTGGGGGGACAGGAATGGACGGGGCAGAGCTGAGGAGACAGGAATGGACGGGGCAGAGCTGAGGAGACAGGAATGGACGGGGCAGAGCTGAGGAGACAGGAATGGACGGGGCAGAGCTGAGGAGACAGGAATGGACGGGGCAGAGCTGGGGAGGCAGGAATGGACGGGGCAGAGCTGAGGGGACAGGAATGGACGGGGCAGAGCTGAGGGGACAGGAATGGACGGGGCAGAGATGAGGAGACAGGAATGGACAGGGCAGAGATGAGGAGACAGGAATGGACGGGGCAGAGCTGGGGAGGCAGGAATGGACGGGGCAGAGCTGAGGAGACAGGAATGGACGGGGCAGAGCTGGGGAGGCAGGAATGGACGGGGCAGAGCTGAGGGGACAGGAATGGACGGGACAGGAATGGACGGGGTAGAGCTGTGGGGACAGGAATGGACGGGGCAGAGCTGAGGGGACAGGAATGGACGGGGCAGAGCTGAGGGGACAGGAATGGACGGGGCAGAGCTGAGGGGACAGGAATGGACGGGGCAGAGCTGGGGGGACAGGAATGGACGGGGCAGAGCTGGGGGGGACAGGAATGGGCGGGGCAGAGCTGGGGAGGCAGGAATGGACGGGGCAAAGCTGGGGAGGCAGGAATGGACGGGGCAGAGCTGAGGGGACAGGAATGGATGGGGCAGAGCTGAGGGGACAGGAATGGACGGGGCAGAGCTGGGGAGGCAGGAATGGACGGGGCAGAGCTGAGGGCACAGGAATGGACGGGACAGGAATGGACGGGGCAGAGCTGAGGGGACAGGAATGGACGGGGCAGAGCTGAGGGGACAGGAATGGACGGGGCAGAGCTGAGGAGACAGGAATGGACGGGGCAGAGCTGAGGGGACAGGAATGGACGGGGCAGAGCTGGGGGGACAGGAATGGACGGGGCAGAGCTGGGGAGGCAGGAATGGACGGGGCAAAGCTGGGGAGGCAGGAATGGACGGGTCAGAGCTGAGGGGACAGGAATGGACGGGGCAGAGCTGAAGGGACAGGGATAGATGGGGCTGAGCTGAGGGGACTGGAATGGACGGGACAGAGATCAGGAGACAGGAATAAACGGGGCAGAGCTGAGGGGACAAAAATGGAGGGGGCAGAGCTGGGGGACAGGAATGGACGGGGCAGAGCTGAGGGGACAGGAATGGACGGGGCAGAGCTGGGGCGGCAGGAATGGACGGGGCAGAGCTGAGGGGACAGGAATGGACGGGGCAGAGATGAGAAGACAGGAATGGACGGGGCAGAACTGAGGCGACAGGAATGGACGGGGCAGAGCTGAGGGGACAGGAATGGACGGGGCAGAGCTGGGGGACAGGGATAGACGGGGCAGAACTGAGGCGACAGGAATGGACGGGGCAGAGCTGAGGCGACAGGAATGGACGGGGCAGAGCTGAGGGGACAGGAATGGACGGGGCAGAGCTGGGGAGGCAGGAATAGAAGAGGCAGAGCTGAGGGGACAGGAATTGATGGGGCAGAGATGAGGAGACAGGAATAGACTGGGCAGAGATGAGGGGACAGGAATGGATGGGGCAGAGCTGAGGGGACAGAGATTGGATGGGGCAGGGATGAGGGGACAGGAATAGATGGGGCAGAGCTGAGGGGACAGCAATGGATGGGGCAGAGCTGGGGGGACAGAAATGAATGAGGCAGAGCTGAGGGGACAGCAATGGATGGGGCAGAGCTGGGGGGACAGAAATAGATGGGCCAGGGCAGCTCTGAGCATGGCAACACAGAAGCAACCGAGTGCAGGGGGTCTGGAAATCTGAACTCTAATGGAAAAAAGTTACACCAGAAAAGTACATTTATTCAAACAAGTAGTTGAAAAGGGCCAACAGCACAGTAAAGGGGTATTTGCGCGCCTATCAATGACTAACCCTCCTAATAAGGGGCAGTTGGAGTTCAGCAGGTATGTGATGGCATCTCGGAGCTGCGCACATATTTATAAGTACAGGGCAGCTTAGCAGTGTGTGGTGACACACACACAACCAATCACAATCACACACACACAACTAATAACACACACACACACCACCACAATAACACACACTAATAGGTGCATCTCAAAAGCTGCGCCGTGTTCAGCAGCCTTTAGCCACGCCTCCTCCTGGTCCCCATGTTCAGGCCCCGCCCCTCCTCCAGGCCGCCGGACACCTCTGGCTGGGCGCTCGCTGATTGGCTGGCGCTCTCCATCCGGGTACTTTGCGCAGTTGCAGCTCGTTCGCCTAGAGGTGCCAATATGGCGGAGGTAAGGAGGAAA
Source organism: Gastrophryne carolinensis (assembly GCA_027917425.1). NCBI lineage: Eukaryota > Metazoa > Chordata > Amphibia > Anura > Microhylidae > Gastrophryne > Gastrophryne carolinensis. Next base: position 589,453,676 of record CM051234.1, read on the forward strand.
ACCGGGCCGGAGAGGGGGGAGGGACGGAATAGACGGGAATCCCGGGCTCTGGGGCCGCCCAAACCGGCCCGTTTCCGCTTTACTCGCCGCCTTACACCCCCATCTAGCTTTAGTGGGCGGCTGGGGCCCCTCAGGCCGGCTTGAAGCGGCAAAATAGCGACGGGAATGGGACGGTCCGGGGCGGGGGAGGGACCGGGGAGTCGAGAGGCGGCGGCCGCCGGACCGCCGCTAATGGGTGGGGGCTTGGAAAAGAATGTTCTCCGGTGTACTCGACCGACCATCCGTTTATTTATTAAATGATTATTGAAATGTTCATCCTCCCGCCCGATAGCCGGGTGTGTGGTCTGTGGCGCAGCGCCGCCCAGCCCGGGCCCACCAAGAGCCGCTGTTACCTATAGCAACCGGTCACATGACCTCGCGCTCTCTCACTCTGAGGGAATCGAAAGGAGGAAGCTGATTGGTTGTCATTGGCAACAGCTCCGGCCTTCCCTCTCGAAGTAAACAAACCTGGAGCCCGCAATTCTGAGTGGCGCTTACCTATTCCATAGCGCTGCACTCATTCCTAGCTTTGTATATGGTAAGCTTTGTGCATGAGCAGGATTTACTAGTTATGCACTTATTATTATACACACCCACATATTGTTATGCCTCAAGTTCTGCTTAAGCATTATGTAGTACAATAGTGGGGTGCACTGCTTTGCCCCCGGAGAAATCCAGGTGGCTTTGGGCCTAGTTGTGCTGCTACTAAAACCCTCATCCCCTCTCTGGCCCCAAGCCCCAATTCTGTTGGGTAACGTGGCCATATCCACCCCTGCCAAATCAGGATTCTCTGGGGTTGGGGGGAACAGATCTCATTTTTAGGGGGGTCCTTTGGAGCACCCTTTTTTTTTAAACTGGACCTTCACTATGATTTATTGAAAAACCCAAACCCTTATAAAATGATTCCCAAGCATCTAAAATTAATATATTTTAAGTCACTTACTATTCTTTCCCCCACTGAGCTGAAACTCTGTTCAGGACTCTAGGTTACGGGTGTCGCCATCTTGCCTCAGAAGCATCACATACTGAGGAGAGCAGGATAAAGTACAGGGGGGCGGGTTATAGCTGTGCTTTGCACAGACAGAGCAGAGCTGGGGTCAGGAAAAGGACAGCAATCCCAGAATGCAGAGCAGCACAGTCAGAAGGCACTTCCTGTTTGCAGGCTGCCTGATGTTCCATGAACCACCATCTTGGATGTTTAAAGGCTCATAATATGCAGTAAGTGCAGGTAGGATGATTTTTAATGTGAGCAATCTGTATGTACAGGTTGTGGAAAACATATAGGATAGACTCTTATTCAGAGTGAAGGACCGCTTTAAAGACAATATGCAGGCAGTAATAAATAGCAAGGTCTGGGATTGGGGCCCCCGTCCTGCTTTGCTAACCTGCAAAGCCAAATCCAGTCCTGTGATTGTGGTAGTGACCATTTGCATAAAGTGCCTGGTACATTTAGCTGTTGGCCCCTCTGTTTGGCCTAAGATTTGGATGGTATGGTGATGCAGGTGAGTATTCTGCATGCCTGGGGTTATATAAGCAGGAAGTACTGTACATGAACATTTAGTTTTAACCGCTCATCACACTGATGCAGTTGTCTGATCCAGTTGCAGAATGCACAGATGTGTGAACAGAAACTGCTTGTGGGTGAATTGGGGGGTAGTATACAATTATTAAAAATGCATTGGACTGCAGCTTACTATTTAAAGCAGTCATTTCCTCCGATTAGAGTGCGGTTACCTGACCAGCTCCAATGCAGAATGCTTTTTGCCAGTGGATGCCCACGTGATGCAGCTAATTATAATTGGCAGTGGGCCAGAGATGCTGAAACTGGAGGGCTACAGCCTTCAGGACTTGCCGTGGGTTCAAGCTTGCATTTTTACTGCCTTTACTATCCCTTTGAAGTTCCTGTCTAGGCAGTAAAATAAAAAAGTTCATACTCTGCTTTTGTCCCCAACAGTGCCAGCGTCTTCATATTAACCGATGTGGGAGAGCCCTCCAGCACCAGGCAGACCATCAAATTGGCTTTATGCCCCCCGCCTACTCTAATAATTGCAATAGTTGGGGACGTGCTGGACCCTCCTTTGCAAACACCCCTCTGTTGCAATGAATGGAGTAGACATGTGGTAAACAAGGCCGCCACACTGACATGTGAGCACTATGTGGAATCGCTGCTGTCAGTAGATATGAAGGTGCTGGTTTGGGGGATCTGTGGGGGGACAAAAGGAAAATATAAACCTTTTTTTGTTTTTTGCCTAGACAATCACTTCAATTAACATAACTCTGTTGCTTCTTTTCCTTGCATTTTAGATTACATTTTTATGTGATCTGTTGAGATTACAAAATCAATTGCCCTGTTACAAGCCCCCCAATGTTGCTTTTGGATGCGAACATTATCTTGTCAATGCTGTGTACCTTGGGTATCTGTTTATGCCGGCAGAGGTAGCCTATTTACCCACTGCTTCACAGAACATGCAATTCTGGTCTGTTAACGTTGTAGCTTATGTGTTCATAGTCTGGGTTGGGGGTTAGAGCCGTATTAAGTGTACTTTATAGCATTTCCGACCTACATATGTTTAAAATAAATGTAAGAAAACTATTCTAATGCCTTCTTTTTTTTTTTTTCCCCCCTGCACAGGCTTCGTTTGACAGCTCGAGCCCAGGTTGGTCCCGGTTCTTTCCATTCAAGCACCATAGGCTTATAGATTTTACTGACCAATCATTGGCCTGTTTTTTTCACCCTTTGTTTGCTGAATAGGATTGATAATCTAGAGTTGGCTTCTAAAGATCTGCTTCATATTAGTATACTTATTTGTAGACTATAAAACCATAATTACTAGACGTCAATAAATAATATAAAGCCAGTCTAAATGCCATGCTTAATACCTAAATAACTACATAAAAAAACTGTAAAACATTCTGGCGGTTAAATTGTTTTATAATAGGTTGCCTTTAAACTTAAATGCTAGTCATTTTTTGTTTTGGATAGAGTAGGAAGAATTTGAACTAATGTAATTTTTGTCTGTAACCGATGGTTGAGAGTGACCTTTCTGTCTGCTATGGCCACACCTGAAATACATGTACCAGAAAAGCCAGGCACCTATGGATGGAGCCACTTGCTCTTGTCTGGGTGTCATGTATTTAAAGGGACTGTAAACCAAATGGCAATGATAAGGCAGCAAGCAGCTTATTTGATGCTTGTCCTATGTGCTTCTCCTATATTTCCTGCAGTGCAGGGTAGAAGCTGTAGCAGGGCTCCAAACTTTGCCCTCTAATTTTCATTCATTCATGACCGCACATCAGCCCTTAGAGCTCTCAGCGTGAGCGGCAAGTCTCAGTGATTTCGCAGCTGTCTCTAACCTCAGCAGAAAGCTAACTCATAACTTGTAAAGATGTATCGTGACATGCCCCCAGCTCCCCATGCCCCCGAAATGATAGCTAAGAAAGCTGATTTGCTTAGCACACATAAGATATTTACATATAATCCAATTTTTCTATTTTATTTTTTTACATGCTCTTTTTACACGGTTCCTAAGGAGGATGAGGTGGGAGGAAGTTGGGCTACATTTACAGCTGTTCGGTCACGTTTGCGTTTTTTGTTTGTGTTTTGTTTGCACCTGCCTTCTAAAACAGTCCCTTTTTTAATAGGATGCGTTTGCAGCCCGAACGCAGCTAGCAGGCCTTTTTGCGGCCACGTTTTTTTCTCTTCTGACGCTTCAGAGAGATGTGAAAGGGGCCACAGAGGTGCCATTGCTGGATTATTTCTTGTGGTACCGCAGCGTATTCCACAAACACAGAAATGCATATGGTACCGGACAAGTGTGAATGAGGGCTTAGTATGTGCCTGGACAAGTTTATTTATTAATAATATTTATTTAAAAGATTGTCATGTACTCTTCTGCTTTATCATCAGAAAGTAAAAAGGTGAGGTGTCAGAAGGTGGGCTTAGAGTGGTATAGGGAGATAAGGGTGTAATCGGCTGGTTGGGTCCTAGGACTCCTTCCACTTGCTTGTGCACTGGTTGCTTCCATTTTACTTTACTTTGTCTTGAGTCTTCCAGGTGCAACAAGAACCCTCAAATGGGTTTAAACTCTGTCTATGGCTTTTATCAAAGCCATTCCCTATTAGAAATGATTATACATATAAGATTCTTTTTTATTGTGGGCATTTTCAGCACCAAAACATCTTTAAATTAACCAAAACGGTTTATTAGTTTATGTACCTTGAAACATGAATAGTGCTACTGTAGTAGGAAGAATTTTTAACATGCACTTTTGTAAACCCAGTGCTCCCATATGTGATGCAAGTTGGATTGGGAAGTTTGTTGTGGCATGCCGTGTGTAAGATTAAAAGTGTCTGCTGCGCCCCTCCCCAATATCCCGCCTTACAGCATTTTTTATGGGTGTACTTGAAAGTGAACCTGGTGTGTTTTTTTTTTTTTTTTTTATTTTTTTTATTTTTTTTTTGCCCTCTAAGGCGTCGCATATTTCTATGCACCCTTATTTTTTTTCATTTGCTTATCCACTTGGACTACAGAGATGATCCTGCTAGGGTGCGCTTTCACGCCACGTGTTGACGGCCAGGAAGGAGCCACCTCTCTCCTGCAATCCCCAGAGTAGAGAAATACTTGGCCTTTTCTTGCACTTCTCTGCCCAGGGGGTGGCTGTGTTCCATACTGGATAGAGAAGCTCAAGGAAATCCCAATTCGTATAGCCTTTACTAATAACATTTTGCTAATCTCCTTTTTGATGACCTATGTCTGCCTGCAAAGCCGCTTCCCTCACAGCAGTACTATGTTAGCTTGGAACAGTAATGCAAATTAAAATAAGTTAAAATAAGGATAAATGCCTCTAATTTCTGCACATAGCATTGCATGATGGATAAAATGACTTACGTGCATCAGTATTTAAGCTGGTAATCCAGTTTAAGATGACCCTGGAGTCAGATGGTTGTGGTTTAGCAGTCCTTTTTTATTTTTTTGGTGAGTTTATAAAGATGTTTAAAATTGGATCTACTTTAAGGGGTATGTCCAGTCATAAATTATGGCTTGGACTGCCAAGGCTGGATGTCGGGGTACAAAAAAACCTTCTTGCCCTGCCTATAATCCAGTGGTCACTGCCACTTAGGGGGGGTTGCACAAAGGAGAATCCCCCCCCCCTCTCATTCCGCTCTGTGTTGCCTCTCCAAAACGTCCCCACCTAGGACCTGGGACGCTTGGGGAACAGTGCTTGATACTTGTGAGGTAAGGAGGTGGTGGGTGTTTGAGGGTGAAGACATCCACTTTTTAAATTGGGCCTTCAGCATAATTTAATGAAAAGCCCATACCCTCCCTCTATTCCCCAGCATATAAACTAATATATTTTACCTTTTTAAGCTATTTACATTCTATTCTTTCCCGACACTGGGCTTCAACTCTGTTCAGGACTCTAGGATATGGGCACCGTATCTTGCCTCAGAAGCATCACGTACTGAGAAGAGGAGAGGGGGGGCAAATGTACAGGGGACGGGTTATAGCTGTGCTTTTCTCAGATAGAGCAGAGCTGGTGGCAGGAAAAGGACAGCAATCCCGAAATGCAGAGCAACGCAGTCATAAGACACTTCTTGTTTGCAGGCAGCCTGAAACTCCATGGGCGGCCTTCTTGGGTGTTTTAAAGACTCATAAAATGCAGTAAATGCAGGCAAGATGATTTTTAATGTGGGGAAAAGTATAAGATGAGCGTTTATTCAGGGTGAAGGTCTGCTTTAAATGCTTTTTCTAAGTAAAGCTTTTAAAAAATAAAATCTCTACTCGCCTGACTTCAAGCCTGCTCAATGCCATGCTTTGATAACTTTTTTAAATTCCTCCCAACTAGCTTTTCTACTGTCACTTGTTCATCTTCATTCTTGTGATTGGAAGCAGGGGCACGCATAGAAGCTGCGCCGTTTATTGTGTTTCAAGGGCTGCATGGGATTGAGCTGGAGGTCCGGTCAAAGAAAAAAAAAAAAGTGAATTATCTGCATTGAAAAGGAGAAACAAACTTTAAAAAGTTATAGCACCAGTCCCACTTAGCAAAAATGACTACTTGGATATTGCGGAAAAAAAATCACATTTGAGTATAATTTATAATTTGTTTCTAAATCGGCCATAAACTACCCTAACTACATTTTCTGTAATAAACTTAAAATAATATATCCTATCTCCTGTGACAGGGTCAATTCCAATTTAATGTATATGGTGTACATTCTACATGTTTTGTCTATCCAGTCTTTGCAGTGTTTTATGTGGCTGATCCCCTCCTGAGATGGAGAGGTGGACACCATAGCCCTTGTACGTGCTGTGCTGTTCCTTTTCCAAAATGGAAAAAGCTGCAAGGAATGGGTTAGCCGCCATCCACATTAAACATTTTACTGGGAATTCCCCCTTTTAATTTGTGCGCCTCACCAAGCTGTCATAGTAAAGGTAAATGTATGCATGGATAAAACTCTACACAACTAGCATATTTTTGTTTTTTTTATAATGGTCACATCACATAGGAAGTTCTTGTGAGTTTGCGAAAATACTGTTTTTATTTCAATTTTTTTCTGAAATAGATAACTACAGAAGCATTTCACAATGAATTATTCAATCAGAATGACAAAGAGAAAGTGAAGGTAATTTGCTGAACAACATATTATTTTTTATTTTTTAAATGCTCAAGTGAGACTGGTGCTCTAGGAGTTTCGATGGAATACATAACATGGAATTCTTGATTCGTGTTTTTAAACCTTTTTTTTTTTATTTTTATTTTTTTTTTATTATTGGTATTGTAGACTGCACTCCCATTACCTCCCTGGAGACCTGATGCAGTTTAGTCCTGGCACCTGACATACCGCTGCCTCTGGGTTTGCGCATAACTTTGTTAGCATAGTGGGTCTGAGTGATGAATGGTAGTGTCAGGGGCTGGGCCTGCGCCGAATCTCCTCTCCAGGAGTGGGGAGAGTATATAAGCTGACCAAATTTTGGACTCTTAATTGTGACAGCTTAACAAATCGCTATGTTAATTGTCGATAGCGACAATGTTAGTCACACATCACACAATGTTGTCTCTATTGAAAAATAACCTAGCAGTTAAGCTGTCACAATTTGTGTTCCAAATTTGTCCCTCTGAAAAAATGGTCAGCTTAAAAGTGTAGCATTTTTATGCTTAACCCTTTAATGGTATCAATAGTTTTGTTGACTGCTGGGGTCGTAGAAAGTAAGCACTTGGGTTGGTGTTTTGTTCGAGCTAACGTGTAATGACATGACTTTCAGACCTGGTGATGGGCACATTTCTTAGGCAGGAGACACCTGTAGCTGGTGTAGGAGAGGGTAGGAAGCAACATTTGTTTTCCCAAAATGGAATTTTTATTTTTTTTATTTTTTTGTGGATTTTCCCAACAGACCTCAGATCGAGCTGCCATAAAGTTCCCCTTGCTGGCCTACAGCCTTCCAGTTCCACAGCAGTTATCACACCTCTGCAGCCTGGTCTCTGTCCCAGTCCAAGTTCTGCCTTGGCAAAGGTGTACAGTTGTTGTTGTGAAGCTCGGCGAATATGCCCATAGAGAATAAGTGCAACATCTGGCTTCAGAGTTGGTGGGGGGGGGGGGGGGGGCAAGCATAGAGCAGGGAGTCCCACTCTTTGCAGCCAGGGGCGGGCAGGCCTTGGGGAGACCTTGTAGAAATCCTGGTGGACCATACTGCTTTCCAGCTGGGCTGCTGTCTATTATACCTCCACCACCTGCCTACAGCACCCATTTGCCTGGCCCCACCAAGCAACCCCAGCTTCTCATTGATCATAGCTGTTTGGGGCATACCCACTCTTGCCTCTGCCCCCACAATCCTAAAGCTTCATTATCAAGTTGGCCATATCAAGCTCTGTTCATGACCTGTCCCTGCAATGCTGTAGCCTCAGCTCTTGGGCTGAGCACAAGTTTCATGGGCTGGTAATTTCCCGGGTTCATTTTTGCCCCCAGTCTGCCACTGTGTGCATCCTCTCCAATATGGCCCCGCTCGGTGCTGGCAATGTCGAGGGGAGCAACGCTGGATAGCAGGCAAGGTAAGGAGACTGGACTTTAAATTCAAGACTCCATTCACTAATCGCCAAGAGCAATCTTAGCATGGCAGGGCATCCCTAATTACGATGCGGTCAGTGGCTGGAGGTCTGCTAACATGTTCTGTCTAAATCTCGGTAGGCCAGATACCATATCTTGGTAAAGGTACAGTTGTGGTAATGCTAATTCAGCGGAAAATGTAGCTTTCTTTGTACTATGGTGCCACATACAAAAAGCTGCACTATTTTGTTAGAATGGTATCTCAATAGATTGATCAAAGGTAGAAAATCATTTTGTTAACCAGCTGTTTACCTTCCAGTCTAGAGACTATGGAATGGACTAGAGGAGTCCAGGAGGATGCGGTCTTCAGATCAGGGTGTCTAAAGATGACTGCTGAAAATCATGCACACAGAGGAGAAAAAGCTCATTAGTGGGGAATAGCGAAAACGGGCAGCAAAAACATTTGTGAGTCATCCTTGGAGCACTGGAGTTGTACAAATGCTTTTATACAACCTAAGGGGGGGGGGGGGGGGGGCTGAGAATCAGTTGGATTTGAAATGGTTTTTATTTTTTTTAAATGTGTAGATGAGTTTATAAAAATTCCCTGGACTCGGTCCCCTGTCACAGTACCTGGGTGCACCAGGACTTTGAGAGGAACAGTTCTCAAATATTGGTAAGTTTCAGAGCACCAGATTCTACACCACCTGCTGAAAAAGATGTGGATGGGGGGGAGAAGTAGGTTTTTTTTTGGGGGGGGGGTTTAGTGGCATTTTAAAGCCAACCCAAGGTCACAGCTGCCATAGGCTAAAAATGAAGGTTCTATATGACAGGGAACCAGATCCGACGTGTGTTTTTTGTGTACAGTTCTGCCGCACATGTGGAGCACTGCTATGTAAAGGTGAGTATCTCTCTAATGCAGACATCACTGATGACATGAAGGGACAGGTTAGGGGAATTTAGTTGCCAGGGTCCACTTTAAAGCCAGGCAGATTTTTTGGTAATAATTCCCCTGATCTTGAAAAAATATTTTACCTTCCTGTCCTGTCCTCAGCTCCCAGCATGTCCCACATGCTCCCATTTCAATATTGAAGATGGCACTGGTATCATTACATGGCACACGATGAGAACTTGACCCAGTTCAGGGCCAGATGCATTGCCACTGCTGGTGTGGCCTGGTGCTATGTTATGCTTAGTCGGGAGGGGGGGGGGCATTTATAAAAGGGTGTGTTCGAGCCTGGGTGATATCAGAATTACATCTGAAAGACTAGGGAGGTTCTCTTCTGTGTTTTACCTTTGGTATTAGGCTTCTCTGATATTCCCAATATTATGCTTTATGTTGATCGCCTTTTATGGACTGGATTAAAGATTTGCTGCGTTTTTGGTATCGCTCTTTGAACAGAATCTTGTACAGCATGGTTAATTTACATAAGCAACCAATTTACTTTTTTTTATTATAGCAAAACTCCACTTCCGCTGACTTTTCTATAGACTCTACGGCCGGGCAGTGCCAGAGGTAAATAACAATTAGGACCTTCGTGTATGGATGTGCCTGTTATTATTTTTTCAGAGAAGCTGGGCATACACAGGCATACGCACCTAGAGGTGCCGCTCCTGGCTTCACAAACCAGGGTTGCTGGGAGATTTTTGGGTAAACGGACCTGCTTGTTGTCTCTGGCACCTCTCGGCCAACCCTAAAGTCTTTGGGAAAGTCCATGAAAGTGGACTTTTCCATTTAAACCACAGCCAAACCATTTTTAGTTTCAGATAAGCGTTCAAGGTAGGGACCATTGTCAATAGGTGACCCTATTGGAGAATGTAGCCGCAATTTCTATATGGTCAGTAGAGGCAGAATGTCACATTAACAGACAACTCAGGGGTTGCCTTTGGGACTAAAAGGTGGTGCCCACACATAATACATAGACTTCCAGTTTGGCGATGAATAACATATATATTTTTCTTATTATTATTATCTAAAATGTTAAAGTTTTGCCTGTTAGCTTTAACTGATATTAGTTACATTGCCATGTAGTAGATAGTGTTGTTTTTTCTTTTCTAGGTTGCTGCAACCTTACCTGATGGGTCAAGTGTTTGAATATTAATCTGTGGTGTTCTGCTTTCTCTTGTAGTCGGCTCTCTGTCATCAGAAGATCATGATTTTGACCCTACGGCTGAAATGTTGGTACATGACTATGATGATGAGAGAACACTTGAAGAGGAAGAAATGAAGGAAGACAGCAAAAACTTCAGCTCTGAAATTGAAGATTTGGAAAAGGTTTTGATCCTCTTTCCTTTAGACCTTCTAGGAATCTAAATTAAAGGCTGACACGCATTTTGCACATGTTTAGGGGGGGCATATTTTCTTGATTGGTGGTCTGCTTTAAGAACAGTCCTGTCTCTTCCCCCACCTCCGACCAAGATATACAGTTTTCTAAAACAGAATTGTTTTGGCTTGGAGGACCAGCTGCCTGTTTTGCTGGGCCTGGAGTATTTTACTGGTCAAGTAACCTTGTGGCCCCCCTTGATCGCCCTACAATTGCGCACCTTTTTAGTGCTGCCACACCACATTCGCCTCCCTGCAGCTTAGCTGTTCTTCTGCACCCAGCCATTGGGATGGGCCTGGGCCTGGGCCGAGCGTGTGCTGTGGACTGCAGGGAGGACTGGAATGTGGCCACTCCCACTTCCCTATTGCAAGCTCTGTTCCAAACAGGGCAGGGCATACATTGCTGATTGGAAAATAGCCTGCACATGTGTTGTAGGAAAACAGTTTTTTTTTTCACTATATCCAGTCCAGGTCGTCCCAGAAGTAATGACAGTTGGGTAATCCACCGCTAGATGGCGCCTGACTGCAGGATCAAAAGCTGTCGCTCCTCCCGGCCTCCTATAAAACAGGTGTCTCTCTGATTCCCCAGTGTTCTTCCTGCAGTCTGCTACATAAGGATCGTATGGATACTCTCTCCTGGAATACTGCAGCTGAGCGGGGCCTCCTAGCCTGTTGGCCGCTGCATCCTTATTGCTACCGTTCCCATGGACCTACTACTCCCTCCCAGCTTCGGCTGACCGGGACGGTAAAGGTAGGGGGAATGCCGGGGTCCGGCATTGGCAAAGCTAGGCTCTGGCCCGCAGACCCTGCCCAAAGGGTAGCCGGCCATAGGCTGATGGTGAGCCTATATAGGGGGGAGGGAACCACTATATGCCCATGGGACTTATGCCCTCCCTGCCCCACAAGCTTTATTGTTGTATTGTGCTGGTGTTTATTGACTGGACTTGCTGTCCCTTGCGTGCTGGTGTGTTTTTTTTTTTACTAACTTTTTACCTCACATATTTACCCTCCTGTGTTTTTTACTGACTTTTGATCTCACATATTTACCCTCCTGTGTTTTTTTTTACAGATTTTTTACCTCAGATATTCACCCTCCTCGCTCCCTTGTCTCTCCACTCTCTCCCCTCTCCTTCATGCTGCGCTGTGAGAGGCTGGTGGGGGAGGACGTCGGCGCTGCACGGGCGGAGTATGTCTGGGGCTGTGGGCCCTGCCGTCGGGTGTGCGAGGGCGCCGGACTGGCGATTCTGCTGGGCTCCTCCGTGGGCAGCCTGATGTTGCGGGGCCCTCCGTCGGGGGGGGGGGGGGGGGGGCACGCACGATGACGCTTTTCGCGTCACGATCGCGTGGCCCGCCCCTCGAGGAACGTGTGCTGCTGGCTGATCCACGCCATCTTCTCCTTCTGCACGCTGCTGTCATCTGTCGGCTCTTTGAGCGGTGTCGTGAGTCCCTCTTGACATATTGTCTTTTATGCGCTGGGCATGTGCTGTGGGATGCTTATGTTGTTCACTTTGTGTCTTCCAGGTGGCCCCCTTGATATTAAGGGTTGGGGTTCCTCTCGGCCTCCGTTATTGCCTGCGGCCTCTCCAGAACCCCCGCGCTTGCTCTCAGCCCCCAGCGAGGGGGAAGCCAGTAGGGGGTCCCAATCTGATTTGGCGTATCGAGTGGCCAGCCTTGAGAGACAGATCTCTCGCTCGGCTCCTAAGAAGGCCACAAGTAAGAGGCGGCATATTGAGCCGGTCTAATCTGATAATGATGGCGATGGTGATCTCTTTGGAGGTGTTGGCCTTGATAGTGGGCCCGGTTCTTCCTCAGATGAGGATACATGGCTCCGTGATGATACGGAGCGGTTGCTGACTGCGATCTTTGAGACGCTGCACATTGTCCCTCCTAGAGTGGCTAAGAGGAAGCAGGATGGATTGTTTTGGCCTGAGAGACAGAAACAAGTCTTTCCTGAGCAGGCCCTTTTTTTTTTGTTTTTTTGTTTTTTTTCCTAACATGATTTTCAAGGAATGGGAAAGGCCTAACAAGTTACCGTTGGTGCCTAAGGGCCTGGACAGGCGGTATTCCTTTCCCGGGGAGCTGGTCCGGCTATGGTCCCGTCCTCCCGAGGTGGATGCCCCTGTGTCGGGTCTGTCCAACACTACGGTCATGCCTTCCAAGCGTGTGGATCAGTTGGTCTGTCATGCCTTCACCTTGCCGGCCAAGAAGGCACTCACTAGTATCCCCTTTGTGGGTCACAGGCGTTTTGGGGAGTGTCTGGACCTCCTGGTCTAGAACGGAAGACTCAGCGACAAAAGTCTGCGTGGCCCTTTTGGGGTTCATCTGCCTATCGCTCATTCGAGGAGGAAGGGGCTCTTCATTTTCAGGTGCTCGCAGAGATTCCTGGTGACGAGGTAGGTCCCGCGGCCGACCCAATTCCTCCTGGGGATCCAGGCCCAAGCCCCCTACCAAGGCCCTCTGGCATGAGGGGGTGCCCTCACCCATCCGGGTGGGGGGACGGCTTCTGCTATTTGATCATGTCTGGAGACAGCGCGTCTCGGATCGGTGGATTCAGGAGGTGGTTTCCTCCGGTTACAAAATAGAGCTGGCAGTCTGGCCGCCCTCAAGATTTCTTCAGTCACGGATATCCCAGAACCCATTGACGGCACAAGGCCTGCGGTTGGCCGTCCAACACCTTCTGCTGTCAGGTGTGATTTGTCCATTGCCTCGGCAGGAACGGGGTCAGGGCTTTTACTCCAATCTGTTCACGCTGCCCAGGAAGGACGGAACGCTGAGACCCATCCTGGACCTGAAGGGTCTCAACAGGTTTGTTAGAGTCAGACATTTCCGCAGTGAGCTCGCTTCGACCTGGCGACGACTTGACCACAGTGGACATCAAGGATGCTTATCTGCACATCCCTATATTCCAGGGGCATCAGAAGTTCCTGAGGTTTGCGCTGGAGGATCAGCACTACCAGTTTGTGATGTTGCCATTCGGGATATCCTCAGCCCTCCGTGTGTTCACCAAGGTGCTGGCGGGCGTCAGGCTATCCTGAGTATCCAGGGCATTTGCATGCTGGCTTATCTGGACGATTTACTGATTGCGGCTCAGTCTCTTCTTCAGGCCGAGAGCGACACCCGGACCGTGTTGTCTAATCTCGAGGATTTCAGTTGGGTAGTCAATTATCCCAAGTCATTAATCACTCCCTCGATGGTGGGGTCTTTTCTGGGCATGACGTTGGTCACCTCTCTGGCCAGGATATTCCTGCCACAGCAGAAGGTGGTGGGTCTTCAGACGCAGGTGCAGGCCTTGCTGTCTTGTCAGCAACCATGTGTCCGTCTGGGGATGAAACTGTGGACCCGATGGTGTCATGCTTCGAGCCAGTGCCCTTTGCTCAGTTCCACTTGAGGCCTCTTCAGTTGAATCTGTTGACCAGTTGGGACCGAACGCAGGAGTCACTGGAACGGGAGTTTTCACTGTCTCCCCTGGCCAGGCAGTCCCTTTTGTGGTGGCTGGACTCCAGAAATCTGCTGGTAGGCAAGTCATTTCTGCCTCCACGGTGGGAGATTGTCAGCACGGACGCCAGCCTAACCGGCTGGAGAGGCTTTTGACTGACTCAGAAGATCCAGGGTCAGTGGGGGCCACAGGAGTTGAGAGCGATCCGGTGGTGCTTCTTCACTTGACTCCCCATCTAAGGGGTTTTCAGGTTCGCTCTGACAATCAGACGGCGGTCACCTACATAAATCACGGAGGGGGGACTCTGAGCAAGCGAGCCCTCAAGGAGGTGACGCAGATGCTGACTTGGGCAGAGGAGAATGTTCCCTGCATCTCGGCGGTTTATATTCCTAGGATAGAGATCCAGGAGGCAGACTCCCTGAGCAGGAGCGCCTCGCGCCTGGGGGAATCGTCTCTCAGCAACAAGATTTTTCACGCTCTTGTCTCCGCTGGGGTCAGCCGGGCATGGACCTATTTGCGTCCGGACACAATCACATGCTCCTGAGATTCGTTTCCCTGTCGAGAGGTCCTCTGGCCTTTGCCACAGATGCTCTGACAATTCCTTGGACAGAGTTCAGGCTCCTTTATGCGTTCCCTCCGTTTCCACTCCTGTTCCGAGTGCTGCGCAAGATAGCCCAGGAGGGGCTACCAACCATCCTGGTGGCTCCTCGCTGGCCGAGGCGGAGTTGGTTCGCGGACTTGATTCAGATGTCGCTTGCCTGACGATCCAGGGCTTCTCACGCAGGGGTCGCTGCGGCACCGCAATTTACAGACACTGGCTTGACGGCCTGGCTATTGAAACCTCAATCCTGATGGACAAGGGGCTGTCAGCCACGATTGTTCAGACCATGATTCAGACGCGGAAGAAGTTTTCGTCCATGATATATTACGGAGTTTGGCATGCCTACATTGCTTGGTGTGAATCCAAGAGCCTTCCTTGTAGCACTTTCCCTATCTCTAGGATTTTGGAGTTTTTACAACATGGCTTAGACTTGGGTCTCCAGCTGAGCATCCTCAAGGGCCAGGTCTCGGCCTTAGCCATATTCTTCCAGAGATCCATTGGCAATCATAGACTGATCAAGACCTTCTTCCAAGGGGTTACCCATGTACGCCCACCGCGTAAGCCTGTATTACCAGTGTGGGACTTGAATCTGGTGCTTTCTGCTCTCCAGGGTCCCCCCTTTGAGCCTTTGCGCGATGCTGCATTGTCTATTTTGCCCTAAAGGTGGTATTTTTAGTACCTATCACCTCGGTGTGTCGCGTGTCAGAGCTGGCCGCGATTGGTGCGAAGCCTTACTTTGGACGGCATAGGGATAAGGTGGTGTTTAGCTAAAACCTGTTTTTTTTTTTTTTTTTTTTGCTTAAGATCGTGTCTCCTTTTCACCTTAATGAGGAAATTGTCTTGCCTTCCTTGTGTCCAGCTCCGACTAACTCTAAGGAAAGGACCCTCCATTACCTGGATGCGGCCAGAGCCATTAAGTACTCCTGGTTGCGACTGAGTCCTTCAGGAAGTCGGATTGTCTTTTTGTCCTCTCCGAGGGGTCTAGGAAGGGCTTGCTTCCGGCCAAGTCCACTCTCAGCAAGTGGATCAGACAGGCAGGCAGGCAGTGGTGCAAGCATATTCTGCCACGGGGAAGGAACCCCCTTTTTTGTGTTACAGCTCATTCTAGAGCTGTTGGTGCTCCCTGGGCTTTTCAGCACCAGGTCTCTGTTGAACAAGTTTGTAAGGCCGCCACTTGGTCTTCAGTTCATACCTTTACCAAGTTTTACAAGGTTGACGTTCGGGCCTCAGCTGATGCTGTCTTTGGCCGAAAGGTGCTTCACTCGGTAGTGAAATGAACTACATGCTGTTTCGCACTGGGGATCCCACCCTAATGGACACTGCTTTTGGATGTCCTACATATTACTTCTGGGATGACCTGGACTGGATATAGTGAAAAATACAATTCTGTGAAACTCACCTGTAGAACTGTTTTTGAATATATCCAGTTCAGGTCGTCCCACCCCGCCCTTATTCATTATATCTGGATTTCCTGTTATGGTGATTACCATTTTTATATTGGACCGTTGTCCTTAGCTTCAGCATGTACTCTCTCCATCAAACTATGTGAAGTAACATGGCTTCTTGGCCTCCCGGCCTGTCTCTTTTCTTACTGCTGTTTAACCACTGGGGAATCCTAGAGAGACACCTGTTTTATAGGAGGCCGGGAGGAGCGACAGCTTTTGATCCTGCAGTCAGGCGCCACCTAGCGGTGGATTACCCAACTGTCATTATTTCTGGGACGACCTGGACTGTATATATTCAAAAACAATTCTACAGGTGAGTTTCACAGAATTGTATTTTTTTTTTTTATTTTGTGGTGACCCAGGGGTGTTGTGGCATTCCTAATGGTCCAAAACCTGGGATTGTGGAAATCCTGGGTTTTGGTCCAATTTAAAAGTTTAATCAAAAGAGAGAACAGGTACATTCTAAGTCACCGTTAGGCTAGATTAGTATACAAATATTTTATTAAATATATTTAAAAAAAAAAAATCAGTATCAGACTATGAAACACAACCTAACACCAAATAGATACCTAAAAATAGTGCCAGGGGATATGGACTAGGAGGCATGTATAGCGCTATTACTTTTTAAGTATCAATTTGGTGTTAGGATGTATTTTGCAGTCTATGTTGATGATTTGATTTAATGTAAACCGGACCTTCAGCATGATTTATTGAAAAGCCCAAACCCTTAAAAAAAAAAAAAAAAAACTATTCCCAGCATCTAAAATTAATATATTTAGTCACCTAATTTTCTTCCCCCACCGGGCTGCAACTCTGTTCATGACTTTAGGATATGGGCGACACCATTTTGGCTCAGTGGCATCACATACTGAGGAGAGCAGGATAAAGTTCAGGGGGCAGGGTTATAGCTGTGCTTTGCACAGACCAGAACTGGGATCAGGAAAAGGTCCGCAATCCCAGAATCCAGAGCGGCACAGTCAGAAGACTCTTCCTGTTTGCAGACAGCCTGAGACTCCATGGGCCGCCATCTTGGGTGTTTAAAGGTTTAGAAAATGCAGTAGATGCTGGTAGAATGATTTTTAATGTGGGCAATCCGTATGTAGTGTGTGGGAAACATAAGATAAGCTCTTATTCAGGGTGAAGGTCCATTTTAATGTTCTTTTCTGTTTTTTTAACTTTGACCTACTGAAAGTTAACTTTTTTTTTTTTTTTATATATCTTATTGTTATAGGGTGTCCGTCTCCCCAGAATATCTGGGTAGTGATAGTAAATTAATGACCAATATCTGATATTTAATCTCACTTTTTGCTAGGAGAAAATACTTGCATGCATGTAATGTAGTTATTATAGATACTTAAGACCCTTTATTTGTTCGCCTTACTGTGTGACTAGTTCGAAATGGACACTTGGGTTGTCTTCTTTGCCCAAAAATATGTATATGCTTATGGTGACCTTTTTCATTTTCAGGAAGGAAACATGCCTTTGGAGGATTTATTAGCCATTTATGTCTATGAACCTTCAGATCCAGTGATGGCAGGGTCCAGTGTAGGCAGTTCTCCCAGCGAGCTTGCTGATGAACTGCCTGATATGACACTAGATAAAGTAAGTGGACGTGGCCGTGTGTAACACTTTATTTGCAGTGCTGAACAGAAGTCTTAAATGGACCTTGCTTATTAAATGTCACTTTTGCGACTAATAACCCAGATACATATGAAGCAATATATTTTCTTATAATGCTATTTGTCGTCATTGTCTCTTAGATTGGCATGGCAACTCTTTTGGCAACATAAGTGCTTCAGCTTTCCCTTGAACTGGGGTTATCAGCAGATGTCTTTTAAGCAAGCCCAGCAAAATAGTAGAAATCTGGTGCTCGTTCACTTAACGCTTCATAGACCTGTGGCTTGGTATGACTTTGATGCCATTTTTCCGGTGTCGCTGATTTGAATCGCTCTTTTCTCAGGAGGAGATTGCAAAGGACCTTTTGTCAGGTGATGATGAAGAAACGCAGTCTTCAGCTGATGATCTGACTCCATCTGTTACATGTCATGAAACCACAGACTTTTTTCCACGACCCTTACGATGTAAGAATCTATAATGTATTTGTGGCAACTCCTCTTGAGGGGTATAGCTGGGTATCCTTTCAAATATTCTTGGAAAGATACATAATAGATCAAAGCACAAGGAAGGTTACAAAAAAGTCACTTATTATTATTTATTTATATAGCGCCATCATCTTCCGTAGCGCTTTACAAAGTAGTAATTACAGACAGGGTAGAAACATACGATACATATACTATTTCAAATGCAGTTTTACAGAGTTGATGATGGATATTCTGAGTACAAGATACAATAGGGGAGAGAGCCCTGCCCTTGCGAGCTTACAGTCTAAAGGAAGAGGGGTGAAGACGAGGGGGAAGGATCACAGTCAGTATTGAGCTTTGTGGCATGTGCTGTTTAGAAGATTGGTTAGGCCAGATTGTATGCTTGTCTGAATAAGTGAGTTTTAAGGGCGCCTTTGAAGGTTTTGAGGGTTGTGGAGTGGCGGATTGGGTGCGGAAGGGCATTCCAGAAGATTGAAGTTGCACGAGAGAAGTCCTGGAGGCGGGCGTGAGAGGAGGTGACCAGGGTGGAGGACAGGAGAAGGTCGGCAGAAGAGCGGAGGCTGCGTCTAGGTTGATACTGTTGGATTAGAGATGAGATGTAGGGAGGGGCCTGGTTGGAGAGAGCTTTGTACACGAGAGTTAGAGTTAACATATCTATTTTCTTCTTTTTACATTAAAGTGGACCAACACGCGGGATTTTGACTATCCTGGGTTTTGGTCCACTTCGGCGGGGCACCCCGATCGGGGGTGTCCCGCTCTCTGAAACCCCAAAAAACTCACCTCTCCCCGCTCCCACGTGACCGCGCCGCCCAATCCCCGCCGACGTCCAAGCGGTTGACAGCGGCGTCCAAAACAGCGCGTCCGCCGCCGCCTCCCGTGCGTTACTCTCGGCGTGCCCGCACCGGCCATTCAGACGGCCGGCGCGGGTGCGCGCACATCTAGAGGGGCGCACGGGAGGCGGCGGAAGCGGCGGCGGATCAGGTAAGGAGTTTGGGGTTTTTTGGGAGGTTTCACCCCGCGGGACATCCCGATCTCGGATGTCCTGCGGTGAGTGAGGTGATCGGCCCGGGAATCTTATAGATTCCCGGGCCGATCGCCCCTGGGTGTTGGTCCACTTTAATGTGTGAATTGAGACTGAGCCAAAACACACAGCTCTGTATTGTCTATTTCATTTGTTCGGTTATATATGTGCTTTTCAGTAACTTTTCTTTCAACTTCCATAGCAAACACTGCATGTGATGGAGATAAGGAGTCAGAAAGTGAGGATTTGGAGACGGACCATGGCAACGCTTCAGAAGATTTAAGAAAGGTAACCTCCCCTTCTTCCAATCCCAGACTTAAAGCGGACCTTCAGCATGATTTATTCAAAAGCCCAAGCCCTTAAAAAATGATTCCCCAGCATCTAAAATTAATAGATTTTAAGTTTTTAGTCACTTAATCTTTCCTCCACTGGGCTGCAACTCTGTTAAAGACTTCAGGATACAGGCGCCGCCATCTTGACTCAGAAGCATCGCACTTACTGAGGAGAGGAGAGTGGGATAAAGTACAGGGGGCGGGTTATAGCTGTGCTTTGCTCAGACAGAGCCGAGCTAGAGTCAGGAAAAGGTCAGCAGTCCCAGAATGCAGAGCAGCACAGTCAGAAGGCACTTCCTGTTTGAAGGCTGCCTGAAGCCCCATGAGCCGCCATCTTGGATGTTTAAAGGCTCATAACATGCAGTAGATGCAGGTAGGATGATTTTTAATGTGAGCAATCTGTATGTGCAGGGTGTGGGAAACATATAGGATAGAGAGTGAAGGTCCGCTTTAAAGCGGAAAGTCCTCATGGTTCATAAAGCGGATTTTTGTATTTTTCCTTTTTTGTTAGTAAAAGTGTGTTTTTATGAAAGCATTTTTCACTGCTGTGGATCTTAGTATTAGCAACTACACCAAGATCTACAAGAAAAGAGAAGCTAGGTCTGTTCACAAAAAATGCAGTGGTCGAGTGAGCTCCCTCGCCTCAGCAGCGGACATAGAAGATCTTTGTGAACAGTTGCTAATAGCAACAGATTGCAGATAGTGAAAAATGCTTCCATAAAACACACGGGGGGGGGGCTCAGTGCCTTGAGGCTACCATTTTAGCTCACAAGAATTCCATTGAAAGTAGACTTAAGACTTAGGTCAGTTGCCTGGGATTGTAATGATGGCTTTGGCCAGCTGTAGTTTAGTGGGGCCTTTTACAGTTTGGCAACCATTCACATTTTTAAGCCCTTGCCCAAGCTAATTTAAAAAAACAAAACCCAAAAACTTTCCAGCATGCAGACTTAATCCCAAAGTGTCCTGCATTTCCTACTCGGCCTTGGTATGCTTCCTACTGCCAGTCACAAGGCAACAGGAAAGCTCCATATATGAGCATCCACTGCCACTCTATTGGTGATGGAAGCACAGATGGTTACATGGGAGGTGGTTGGTGGAACCCTCTTAGCTTTGCTTATAAAGTTAATAAGGTGGTTTCCTGCAGTACTCTATAGCAGTGGTCCCCAACCCTGTCCTCAAGGCCCACCAACAGGCCAGGTTTTGCAGATCTCCACAAAGATGCACAGGTGGAGTAATTTGTGCAGCTGCAGAGCAATAGAGCTGGCTATTTGGAGATCCAAAAAACATGACATGTTGGTGGGCCTTGAGGACAGGGTTGAGGACCACTGCTCTATGGGATCAGGTTTGCCAGTTGGCAGGTAAGTGGGGCATTGCAGAATGGTTCAGCAGCTGACGGTCAACCTGCAGGAATGCGACCTCGAAGTTGCACCTGGGAGGACTGTGGGATACATACATCTTCCGGGCGCAACAAGATTGCGACGTGGGAGCGTGATTTTTCGGCAGCCAGGTGCTAGTAAGGCAATTAGGACAATAAGGATGTCCCTTTTTTTTTTTTTTTTTCTGTTATAAAAAAAACTTTGAAAATCCAAGTTTTTTTTTTTTTTTTGTCTGCTTTAATCCACATTCTCTCCTATAAACTTGATTTGAATTGTGGCTGACAGTTTTATATTTTTTTCCCATCTAGGAAATAATGATTGGTTCGCAGTATCAGGCAGAAATCCCACCTTTTCTTGGACCATATGTGTCAGATTTATCGGGTAAGTGGATGGTCCATGCAAAAGCAATTTTCATGGTGTATGTGCTTCTGTTTTCATCTGTTTTCATTCTAAACCTCTGTAAACTGCCTTGCAGACTATGCGCACCGCGATCAGTTGGTCTGGAGTCCAGACTTTGTCCCAGAAAGCAAAGTGGAGGCCTTTCTTTTGGAAACGATGAGGATTGATAATAAAAGGCACATGAGGGTTACAGATGGAATCCTAATCAAAGATGATGAACAGGTAGTTTAAGGCGACTTTTCTGACATAGCTTGTTATGTAGATTATCAGGTGGTGGTCCCTAGAGTCCTCCAGTCCAGCTGTCGTATGTCTGGTCCACACACATATTTTGGAGAGAAGGCTGCATCATTTTTTCCACCTTGTATTTTGAGTTGGTCATCCATATCCTAAGGGGCTGAGCTCCTGCTTCTATGAGTGAACCATAAACCCAAGGCCAGCTTCTACTGCTGGCTGTTTTGGGTGGTTTCTGATGGCCCTTATTTTAGCTCTTCTTCTTTTCTTTCTTTCTTTAATTTTTAATAAAAAAAAAAAGGCAATTGGGTCTGGATGACCTGAGAAATGTCTCTTACATAAAGGTGATTTTTATATGCTACGTACAGTGTTTCTATATACTTTTATGAAAAAATAGCTTTCTTCTATTATACTCCTTCGGAAAATGCTTAGACCATTTTTTCTTTGGGGTTATTAGCGTAAAGTCAGGGCTGTGGTGTTAGTAAGTTCTTACTCCCAACTCTTTTTTTTTTTTTTTTTTTTGTGCTCCAATATATCTTTATTGAATTTTGCATAGACAGTAATACAGGAAAAGACCGCAAAGAAACTGCGTACAGAGCCATATCATCTCGGGTATAAAATGGAAATGATTAATGGAAACTTAGAGATATCAAAGATGTCGAGGTTTTTAACAATATTAAAAAATCAACAATGTTAAAAATGACAGTAATGACAGTGTCAGGGCCATCCCAAGGTCACCCCATTGGTCTTTCTCCATTAACTATTTATTTAGATGGGGGACCCGGGGTATAGCCATAGCTCCATCTTCATGAGATGAGGGAGGGAGGAACCAACCCCATGGTCCTGCAGAGGCCATCATGCCTGAGGAGGTGCTCACCAGCACCGAGGGGGCCCCCAGGGGAGGCGGAAGAGAAAGTACAGCGAGAGTTAAAGAGAAGAGAGAGAGGAAATACGAAAGAAGATAAAGACCTACTCTTTTTATCTCCAGCTCCTTCGTAAATGGCCAATATCTAGTAATAACACATTTACTGTAGTACAAAAGCAACAGTTTTTTCCACCATTCTAAAATGAATCATGTTACTTGTAACATAAAGCTTATTTATTGGTATGCAATAGCGTGCTTTAGGGAGAGAAGGGCTGAGTGAGACAAAATTCAAGGAGGGACACCGATTATACTGTGCAGCTACTGTAATGTTCTCCGTGATCATCAGGTATTTGAGTATCACAGAGGAAGAAAATGAGGAAGCATACTCTTCTACTTTCTCTCTACCCTGGGTGGTGTAGCTAGTCTCCATCCACCATGTCTGAGAGAACTGCAAATAGATGTGTAGCAAGCCAGATTCAAGTAATACAACAACCAGATGCGGGGTCGTTCTGCATAAACACACTGATTAATTGACTAATGTACATTTTATGTTGAAAAGTTAATACATACTAGGTTTCTGTTCTGGTCTAGAGGACCAATGTACTACTGAGCATGTGCAGCATAGCTTCAAACATGTCTTAAACAGTAGAAGTAAGACTAACTCTGACTCCAGGCAGAAGCTCCTTGTTTCCGCTACTCCATTTTTTTTTTTTTTGTATATAAATTCTTTATTTACCATAGTTACAGCATTACAAAACCGTATGCCTCACACAGTGAAAATGAACAATCACAGAAATACACACGAAGTAGAGCCAATTTGTGGCAAGGATATACCTTAAGATATCAGTGTGTAAAATATATATATATATATATATATATATATTATTATTATTCACAACACATAAACACAACTCCCTCGTGGTTGACTCGGATGCCACCATCCTCCCACCCTCTCCCCTGGTCCAGAGATGCATACTCCTCCTGCCCGGGGGCGGGGGGGGGGGGTGACCTTTTTGATGGCCTAGGACAAGCCACCGGGATTACCCAGTGCGTGATGTCAACCCTACCACAATGACTGAGCATCTGAAGCACCCCCGGACATCGACCAGAGCCATTCAACACAGCCAATTCCACCTCATTTCTTCCTTGCGCGGCACTCCATGTTCAAGCCAAATACTAGACAAGATTAAAGATAAATAATATGCGATAAAAAGGGGGGGGGGGAGGAAGAAGAGCAAGAAGAGAACCAGAAAGGGGGAGGATAGAGGGGGAGAAGGGGGAAGAAAGATAGGTGGTGCGCTGAAGACGTTCACCCGGGTCCCGCATCAGGGACTCTACTTTGATTTTGACGTAGGGACCTTGTAGTAGAAAAGTAAAGGTTTTCTTTTGGTTTCATTAACTATAGTTGGTAACAAGTAGTAAATCCAATTTGGACTTTATTTCCAGGCTCTGCATGAACTCTTCAAGTGCCAGTATGACTTCACAGAGGCAATAGAAAGGGTTTGCAGTAGAAGAATGTTACACGGTAAGAATTTATTTTAGCATGTATATATTGTGTAGCACTGTGGTGGTTTCAGGTACTAGGACCCAAATCCTTACTGCCCAAACTATCTGCTACATTTAAGAAAGCTGAGTGAGCTTGTTGACGGTATTGTTGAGGTACTTCTACCCACTTTGTACGATGCCTAAAGCCTTTTCCCGTTATTAACAATGACAGTTAACAAACTTCATAATTATCTATATCCTTGCCCCAAAAGCCAATAACCTTTTTTCAGCTGATAACTCGCCCCTTTTACTCATCTATCCCAAACTTTATATACCCATCAAGCTTCCAGCACATGACCTCCCTTATAAGCTTCACGCTGCTGATGTTAAAAGAAGAATGCGGCTGTCATAATGGGACTCTGTGTAGCAATATATTTGTAAGTGACATAGGAGAAGGCTTGGTAGGAAAAGTTTTGTCTGTTTGCAGATGATACAAAGGTTAGTAATAGGGTGGATATTCCTGGAGGTGTCTGCAACATGGAAAATGATTTAGCTTTACTGGATAGATGGTCAAAACTGTGGAAACTAGAGTTTAATGTCTCTAAATGTAAAAACATGCACTTGGGTAGAAGGAATCCCTGCTCTGAGTACCGTATGGGCAGTACCGTGCTAGCCAGGACCTCGGAGGAGAGAGATTTAGGGGTACTGATTACTGATAGCTGCAAGATGAGTGGACAGTGTAGCCAGGCAGTGGGAAAAGCAAGCAGGATGCTCGGCTGCATAGCTCGAGGCATCACCAGTAGGAAGAGGGAGGTTGTGATGCCGCTGTATAGAGCCCTGGTGAGGCCACAGCTAGAATACTGTGTGCAGTTCTGGAAACCTTACCTGCAAAAAGACATTATTCAAATAGAACGTGTCCAAAGGCCGGCAACAAAAATGGTGGAAGGACTTAAACTTAAAACTTATCAGGAGAGACTTAAAGAACTTAATTTGTACAGTCTGGAGGAAAGAAGAGAGAGGGGGGACATGATTGAGACCTTTAAATATGTGAAAGGATTGAATAAGGTTCAGGAGGGAAGTGTTTTTAAGAAGAAGCTTAATGATAGAACAAGGGGGCACAACCTGAAGCTAGTCGGGGGGAAGATCAGGAGCAATGTTAGAAAATATTATTTTACAGAAAGAGTAGTAGATGCTTGGAACAAACTTCCAGCAGAGGTAGTTGAAAAATCAACAGTCACTGAATTTAAATAAAAATGAACTTAAATATTTTTTTTTTTTTTTTTTTTTTTTTAGGCTACAGTTAAGTTAGGCTACAAAGTTCTACCTGCCCATAAATTCTTTAAGGGACCCAATGGCAATAATTGGTCAGCAAGCAGCTCATCAGATACCTTTCCCACGTGCCTCTTCTCCATTTCCTGCAGTGCAGGGTAAAAGTTTTTTTTAGTAGGGCTCCAAAGTTTGCCCCAATTTTATTCCTCCAGGACCACACAAAAAAAAGTTGGCCCCAGCCACTTTGTCCCTTGGTGATCTGTGTGAGTGAGCCTGGCAAGCCACAGTGGTCCTTTAGCTGTCTTTGACCACAGCAGGGCATGCTCAAGACTCGTAAGGCTGACATGCCCTTACCAGCTCAACCATAACCCAGAAACGAAATCAAAGAAATTGGTTTCACCTACAATACTTGAGGTATTTACATATAATCGGAAATTTTAAAGGTGCTTTGAAATAGCTCATTGTTTGCTGTCCTCAAGGGGGATAAGATGGGGGAAAGTTAGTGTTTGCCTAGCCAGGGACTTTAAAGCTGAATTGCACCCTAAAATTTAGCTTGTGCATTAGAAACAGGCTGACCGGTTTGGTGGAGCTGTAAGGTGGCTGCCTAATGCTTAAAGCGGACCAACAGTCAAAAATTCAATCGGACCAACACAACCATTATAAAAATTAATTTACCTTTTTCTAACTCCTACTGGGATGAATTTTAAAAACAAGATGGCTGCTCATGGGCTTGCAGACCACCTGCAAACAGGAATTGCTGCTGGGCTTCCTGTTACCATGCATTTCAGTTATGTCAGTTGGGAGGGGAAGCTCTAAGACGGCCGCTATCTTTTCCAAATGTGCCAGGTCCGGGTTAGGTTCAACAGTGTGTCATTCAAGCAGCCCCAGGGAGTGTAAATCCTGATTTCATTCTTTTTCAGAAGAGATTAAGCCTTGGACTGAGGAGGAATGTCGAAATTTTGAACATGCACTTCTAATTCATGGAAAAGATTTTCATCTAATACAAAAAAATAAGGTAATTAAACCCCTTATTTTAAACAGGAGCTTGGGATGCCCTGGAGTCTAAAAGACTTGACCCCCCCACTTGGCTTCCTTTGGCTGCTTAACTGCTAGCAGTGCTGAAGGGAGCTGAGCAAAATCAAGTGTGCTGGTTGGCTGTGCACTCGACCAATCGGCATGCCCACTCCACCAATCAGGTCTGCAGCATGGGTACACTGGGAAGGTGAGTTTTAACGGCCTACCGGGGAGGATGCACACAGTGGGGCATCCCAAATCAGATATTTATATATGCCTATATTTATATGTACAATTTGTGAACACTTTGTGTTTTGTTACGTTTGCATAATGTTACATTGTTCCTGCCAAGTAAATGACTAAATGGAATAATCCCAAAGTGCTTGATTTAAAGCGGACCTTCGCTCTGAATAAGAGTCTATCTTATATGTTTCCCACACCCTGTACATACAGATTGCCCACATTAAAAATCATCCTACCTGCATCTACTGCATGTTATGAGCCTTTAAACATCCAAGATGGCGGCTTATGGAAGCCGCCATCTTATCAGGCAGCCTGCAAACAGGAAGTGCCTCCTGACTGTGCTGCTCTGCATTCTGGGACTGCTGACCTTTACCCGACCCCAGCTCTGCTCTGTCTGAGCAAAGCACAGCTATAACCTGCCCCCTGTACCTTATCCCACTCCCCTCTCCTCAGTAAGTGTGATGCTTCTGAGTCAAGATGGTGGCGCCCGTATCCTAAATTCCTGAACAGAGTTGCAGCCCAGTGGGGGAAAGAATAAGTTAGTGACTAAAAACGTAAAATATATAAATTTTAGATGCTGGGGAACCGTTTTTTAAGAGTTTGGGCTTTTCATTAAATCACGCTGAAGGTCCGGTTTAAAGAAAATTTTCAAGCAAAACGTAAAAAAAAAACAAACTATACTCTCCTTTTCTCACACAGCTCATCGCTCCTAAGCCGCAGCATCTCACCTGATTGCTTGATCCAGTCCCTTGCCACCTGGCCGAGCGTGTGTCTCTCTCCAACGCGGAGCTTCCCCCGACCTCGTCACTGAGCTGGAACGCCCCCTTCGATTTTACAGCAATGGAAAGGGATGTGTTAGTTCTTCATATGGTCCTTTCCATTGCAGTGAAAGGATGGGGGCATGCCGGCTCGCAGTGACTGATGCCGGGGCGGGGGCGTTGCTGCATCAGCAAAACGGGAAGAGACGCGTGCTCCTCAGGGCGGCAAGGGAGCTGGATTGAGCGATCAGGTAAGAGCAGCGGCTCAGGAGCGAAACTGGAATTTAAGCACAGGAGATTCCAATGTTTTGCGGAGCGCTGCCAAAATCTGGTGTCATTTCTAATCTCGTGACCTCGGATAATGAAGGTACCTTAACCCCCTTGGCGGCGATCCCGAGCGTGACTCGGGGTCAATTTGCGCTGTAAGTGGCGGTGACCCCGAGTCACGCTCGGGATCGATTTGGGAGCAAGAGCGGGCGGCGCAGCCTCCTTACCTTCTCCCTGCGATCCAGGGGTGTCTCCGCCGCGATCGCAGGTGAGAGCCGGGGCTGCGGCGTCCCTCTCCGCTTCCGGGTTCCGTCTCTGTGAGCCGCAGAGGCTCATGGGGGCGGAGCCGTGCGTGAGAGACAAATGCAATGGCAACGCTTTCGTTGCCATTGCATTTGACTATATCGCAACGCCAGGGAGGTTAATAGAAGACAGACTGCCCAACACAAAATTTGCTCTGGGTGTAGGACTCTCTGGGAGAAAAAAAAAATTGGCAGGCTGAATCATTACTAACGCCAGGTAGCGACAGATGAGCGTCTGTAGAGTGGATTTCAGCGTGAACGCTAGTAGTCGCTGTGCTCGGCCATGGATCATTGTTTCAGAGCGCCTCAGTCGCTGTCCGGCATTGATTCATTTGTTGTGTGAGTCACAGTACTACGCTGTATGGAAGTGAATGTTAATGTTAGCGACAGCTCAGTGCGACTGACTCGCACCACATTCATCAAAAAAACAGCCTCAAACATCGCCGCGCTCAAAATCTGGTCGTTGTAACCCAGAGCGCCAGAGACTGTGTGATTAGTCTGTTTTTGAACACATATCCACTAGTGACAAAGGGAAAACATATGGAATGACATTATTGCAGTGTAACATGAACACTTTAATACCAGACCTGTAAGGACAATTCTGTATAAAAATATTAATTCAAAAAGTTTTTCATAAATGTCATTTTCTAGGCCAGGATACATGTCAGAAGGTTTGAGATTTTTTTTTTAAGGGAAAAAAAAAATTGGGATCAGGAAAGGGATTTAAGGATCGTCCATAGAAATGTATGGGAGAGCGCCAGGTAGTGAGAGGTAAGACGTGGCGCTCTGCAAGGATGAATGCCGGCGCTGTACGCTGAGCCTGGGATAATGATGAATCGTACGCTACTTGGCGTTCTAGTCGCACACCGGATTCGGCTTCATAAGTGTGTAATTGCGTGCCATCTACGGTGTTCACTGCCGCTACCTGGCGCTGCCTGCCGCTGTACAGGCACTACCTGGCACTATACCTTCGTGAATAAGGCCCAAAGTCTGCTATTTAGGACTTTTTTTTTTTCGGTTGTTTAACTTTTCTGGCAAATTTTCTTTTACATGCTTATGGTTTGGGAGGGCTTTTTAACAGCTCCATTTTGATTATGTATTATGTAGGTGAGAACGCGTACGGTGGCTGAATGTGTAGCTTTCTATTACATTTGGAAGAAATCTGAGCGATATGACTCATTTGCTGCACAAACGAGATTTGGGAAGAAAAGATATCACCATCATCCTGGTGTAACGTAAGTTGTTGTGTTTTTTTTTTTTTCTTTATCCTTTTTTAAAAAGTTACTTTTTATTGTACTACTTTTATGGATTAAAATTAAACCCATTAAGTGACAGCTGGACGACAGGTGTTCTAGGACCAAAGCATTGGGTTTGTAGTTTTTTGATGATTGCGCCAGTTATTTAGACTTTTATTGTGTATCTGATCAAATTCGCCAATCTCGCCACACATACTGCTTATCGGACAACTTCTAACGCTTCGAACAGCTGCCACCGGGTATGTATTATGCGTTAGTGTACTCCCAATCAGAGAAGCAACCCAAAATACAATCCAAACAGATCTGTGCCACCAACTGCTACACCTAGACCAGCATAAGACGCAGCGTTTACCACCAATAGCTTTTAAAATGGGCAATTCTGGAAACCAGTGAGGTCCCCTTAATTTGTCATTTAGAGCGTTTAGAGAATTTGCAATGATTTTTGAATGTATTTAAAAAAAAAAACAAAGTTTCCCTAGATATTCAACAGTGTACCCCTTCCTGTCTTCCCCGACAATCCTTATATCCCAAAGAAGGGGTCGTCTTACCCCTTATTTATGGAGAACTGGAGGGGATTGCCAAACTGCATGTGGGGTGGTTTATCGCAAGAAATGTAATCGCACTCCACATTCCAGCAAGGGAATCCTTGCCGCCACTGCCTCCCTCGTGCCCCTCTAGGCGTGTGCACGTCAAGAGGAACGCGGGAGGCGGCGGCGGCGGAGGAACCGCTTGTCCGTCGGCGCGGGGAGAGGTGAGTTTTTCGGGGGGGTTTCACACAGCGGGGCACCCCGATCGGGGGTGCCCCACCGAAGTGGACCAAGACCCAGGATAGTCAAAATCCTGGGTGTTGGTCCACTTTAAACTGGACCTTCAGCATAATTTAATGAAAAGCCCACACCCTTAAACTATTCCCCAGCATCTAAATGTATTATATTATACGTTTTAAGTCGCTGGGTTTCAACTCTGTTCAGGAATCTAGGATACGGGCGCAGACACCTTGCCTCTCAGGCATCACATACTGAGGAAAGAAGGGGGGTGAATAGTCCAGGGGGCGGGGTTATAGCTGTGCTTTGCACAGACAGAGCAGAGCTAGGGTCAGGAAAAGGACAGCAATCCCACAATGCAGAGCGGCACAGTCAGAGGACACTTCTTGTCTGCAGACAGCTTGATTTTCCACGGGCCGCCATCTTGGATGTTAAGGTAGGTAAGCAGGTAGGATGATTTTTAATGTGAGCAATCTCTATGTATGGGTTAGGGGACACATACAAGATAGGCTCTCGTTCAGGGTGAAGGTCCGCTTTAAAGCGGACCAACAGTCAAAACCAGACCAACACAACAAGCAGTGCTCATATGCATCCCTTTCCAGGGCAATTTAGATTGCTGTACATAAAAAAAAAAATAACTTACCTTTTTCTAATGCCTACTGGGGTAAATTTTAAAAACACGATGGCCGCTCATGAGCTTGCAGGCCACCTGTGAACAGGAAGTCATCTGGGCTTCCTGTTACAGTGCATTTCAGTTATGTCAGTTGGGAGAGGAAGCTCCAAAATGGCCGCTACCTTTCTTTTCCAGTTGGTCCAGTTTAAGCAATCTATTATGAATGTGTTGAAGTATTAATGAGTTGGCTAGCTTGCTGCCTGATGTTCTTTATGCCCCAGAGTTACACACTATGTGCCTGGTTTTTTTTACCATGATGGGAATAACAAATATAAAAATGTATTCTCTTTCTGATTCGAATAATTGTATCCATCAATGGTTAGGAATGCTGACACTTCTAGTCATGTGACTGGGCTGAAATGTTGACCTGGCAATTCTCTATGGAATGTCATTTAATATGAATTCACCCTCCGCTTCTTTCTTGGACAGGGACTACATGGACAGGTTGGTGGATGAAGCAGAGGCACTTGGGGGAGTGGATCATTCAGCAGCCTTAACCTGCCACAATAGGTCGGAGTCCATCCCTGACACTCAGTTAAACCTTCTGAATTCCATAACTGCTAATGACCTGACAGGTGAGTCGTCTTTTAAGGGAATGTGTTACAAAGCCTAAACTCTCATATGTGAGTATCCATGAATTCCTGGATTGTATCCTTAAACTGGACCTTCAGCATCATTTAATGAAAAGCCTAAACCCTTAAACTATACCCCAGCA
The DNA here is from genome assembly GCA_027917425.1 of Gastrophryne carolinensis. Classification (NCBI taxonomy): domain Eukaryota; kingdom Metazoa; phylum Chordata; class Amphibia; order Anura; family Microhylidae; genus Gastrophryne; species Gastrophryne carolinensis. Next base: position 589,484,632 of record CM051234.1, read on the forward strand.
TCTAAAATTAATATATTTTTTTAGTTTTTAGTCTTTCTTTTTATTCTTTCCTCTGCTGGACTGAATCCGCTCAGGACTCGGATACTAGGATACGGGCGCCGCCATCTTGCCTTAAAAGCAACACACACACACACACACACACACACACACACACACACACACACACACACACACACACACACACTGAGGAGAGGAGAGTAGGGAAAAGTGCTGGGGTGTGGGTTATAGCTGTGCTTTGCACAGGCGGAGAAGAGTTGGGGTCAGGAAAAGGACAGCAATCCCAGAATTCAGAGCAGCATAGTCACAGGACATTTCCCGTCTGCATACTGCCTGATGTTCCATGAGCCACCATCTTGGATGTTTAAAGGCTCAACATACGCACTAGGTGCAGGTAGGATGATTTTTAATTTGGGCAATCTGTATGTACAGGGTGGGGGAAGCTTTCAAGATAGACTCTTATTCAGAGTGAAGGTCCGGTTTAAACTGGACCTTCAGCATGATTTAATGAAAAGCCCAAACTCTTAAAATATATTAATTTTAGATGCCGGGGAATAGTTTGTTTTTAGTCACTTACTTATTTTTTCCCCCCTCTGGGCTGCAACTATGTTCAGGACTCTAGGATACGGGCGCCACCATCTTGACTTGGAAGCATCACACATACAAAGGAGAGGGCGATAAAGTACAGGGGGCGGGTTATAGCTGTGCTTTGCACAGACAGAGCAGGGCTGGGGTCAGGGAAAAGACAGCAATCCCACAATGCAGAGCAATAGTCAGAAGACACTTCCTGTTTGCAGGCTGTCTGATGCTCCATGAGCCGCCATCTTGGATGTTTAAAGGGCTCATAACATGCGGTAGATGCAGGTAGGGTGATTTTTAATCTGTATGTACAGGGTGTGGGGGAAACGTATAACGTGTAAGATGTGTTCTTATTCAGGTTGAAGGTCTGCTTTAAATTCCATGTGACTTTGGTCTGCAGACACCTTGGGAAGTTGGGCTGTCTTTGTCCCATAGAGCAGTGGTCCCCAACCCTGTCCTCAAAGCCCACCAACAGGCCAGGTTTTGCAGATCTCCACAAAGCTGCAGAGCAATAGAGCTGGCTATTTGGAGATCCAAAAAACATGACATGTTGGTGGGCCTTGAGGACAGGGTTGGGGACCACCGCCATAGAGCGGAGAAATTTTCACTATGTAATTGATTTCCTGCACTGTAGCTATGTAAGGGAAGTGGGTGCCGAATGGGAAGCTTTCACAGGTGATATATTTCCAACACGAGATGCGTTTGCGTTGCCCACTATATCTCATAACGATTGTTTGCCCACTATATCTCATAACGATTGTTTGCCCACTATATCTCATAACGATTGTTTGCCCACTATATCTCATAACGATTGTTTGCCCACTATATCTCATAACGATTGTTTGCCCACTATATCTCATAACGATTGTTTGCCCATTTCCTTTCAGTGCTGACCAATAGTGTGGCCACTGTACGCAATTCTGCAGACGTAAACTGTTTGAGTGATGGCTTTTCCCCACTGGAGGCATTACACCGTGGTCCTGTAAATCGTGTGCCTGTCGGGACGGAAGACCTGCTCGCCTTGCCCAGCAATGGAGAAAGTGATTGTTTTACTTTATTCGAGACTGGATTTTATCCTTCTGAGCTCAACCAAGTGAGCTTATGCAACGAGGAAACGGAGAGGCCGGCAAAAAGGCTAAAAATGGGAATCTCTGTCCCAGAACCTTACATTAATGACATCTCTGTAAATAACCTGGCCATGGACTTCGACAACCATACACACCACATTACCAGTGCCAAAATGGCTGTATCTGTGGCAGACTTCAGCAGCCTCTCCTCCAATGACACGAGTAGTTTTATAAGTTCGCACACACTACACCATACAGCCCTGCAGTCGGAATAACTCACCCTCCTGCCTCTTACGAACATTTTTTGGGGACTCAGTTGCCGCAAAATCTGATCATAAACTTCGGGTTTGCCTAGTCTTTCACTGGAAGTTTGAACTTTTCACTATGACATCAGTGATGTCTTTGTATGTAAAGAACTATATCTTGATTTTTGTCAAGAATTTAACTTTTTTTTTTTTTTGACCATTTAATGTGGAAATGATTAGACAATGTTCAGCAAAGTTGGGGAAGTCGGATCATGATCTGGGAAAGTAGCTTTTAGGCTTTTATTTTTGGTAAAAAAAAAAATAAACTGAGTCTCTCCATCCTTTATAAAAAGAATAAAAAAAAAACCCAGCACAAAGTTTGGAATCTCTAAACTAGGCGACTCCTGACCTAAGCTACCTTCGCAGCAGCGTGTGCAGTGGATAACCAATGTTTACAGGTACCAATCCGATCCCTGCTTAATGTAGCATTTCTGTTCTTTTTGTCTTTTTAATTTAATGCAGTGCTGGAAATGCTCAATGGAACTACGACGCAAGCCACCTCCACCATATGTTGTGTGTGTATTATTTTTTTTTTTTTTTTTCGAAACCTGCATCTCATAAGAGATGCTGAAGAGCACATGAGTTGAAAGTTGGTCCAGCGCTGAGAGCTGGCACATGGACAGTATGTGCTTCTCCAATTTATTTTTGGATGATAACGCAATGTTCTTTATACTGCCAGATTGGATTTTTTTTTTTCTTCTACTCCAATTTGTGGTATTGTATTTTTTTCATTAGGGGTAACACTTGTCTGCAGTTTTTTTTTTTTTTTTGAAGATTGTAAAATAAATTACACATTAATCTGTGTATCTTTTTTAAACTTTTCCTGAGGAAGCCAACTGTGTCAAAGTTAAGTGCAACAAAAAGCATATTCTGATTTACACACTTCCGAACGTTGTTTTCCCGGAAACTCGAGTCATTTTTAGGTGGATGAGCTTTGCAACCTCAAACCTGAAGAGTACCACTCCCATTCCCTGCTCGCTAGCTGCGTCAGACACGGCATAAACCATCCTTTGGCCCAAGAGATGCATCCATTTTTACTGAGGGTCAATGTTCCAATGTAGCCCATGTGTGTATTTTACTGTACAGCCCAAATACATTACAGGCCTAGCTGAGAGGCATCAAGGCTGTGTGCTTGCTTTGTGATTATTTACACACAAAAAATGCACATTTTGTGTGCTTCCTCTGCCAAAGAGTCCTTCACGTCACGTGGCACACTTTACTTTTTTCTTCCACTGCTTCTCCTGATTGGCTCAAGTTGTGAATGTCGTCACACGGTCCATCCGAGAAATGCGTCCATTCATCCATCATTCATCCATCGCAAGATTTTGGGGGTTTGTGCAGAGAGCATAGTTTGTAGAATTCAACAGGGAGGGTATTTATTAAGCTTACTGTGAACTGCATTTTCGGCGGTCCTGAGACCAGCCCATTGAAGGAGAAAAAGTTTACGCTGCAGACTTGATTAGGAGACGAACGACGGTGGGCAATACGCCTTTCCTTTACACCCAATGCATTTTTGTCTTTTTTTTTTTTTTGCTTTTTTTCCCCCCTCTTCAACTATTTAACTTTTTTTTTTAACCCTATGAATGGGCTTACAGCGATCAATAATATGTCATGATGTCTGAATGTTTAGAACGGTTGCACTTTTTAGCGGAAAAGTGATCACTTTCTCAATAGCAAATGCAGTAATATTCAGCCAATCTATGCATTGCTGGACTCCTAATGTAGATGAAGAGCGTGTCAAGAGTATCTTGCCAGTAGCTTATTTTTTTCTTTTTTTTTTTTTTTTTTTGATATTCAGAAGTTTGTACAGACACTTTAGTCATTTATCAGAGAGAGAAAAATAAAGTATTTGTTTTATTTTTGACCAAAATACTTTTAAATAACAAGATTTGAGCTAGCGCAACATGCCTTTTTCAATGCTAGATTACGTGTAGTGTATGAATCCTGTTAGTTATGTCTTACGGATCAGGTTGCCTGAAAGCGGGGGTCTCTACTCCCACGTACCTGCTCCCCCCCCCCCCCCCCATTCCTTTTTTTGTTTTTCCTTCTCTTCTTTTTCTTTTCTCCCTTCTGCAAAGTGTTGCATTGCTGAGTGTGTGGACAAAGAGTGTTGAAAACTGTGAGCTAGCATTAAATCTTTACCTCTAAATCTCACAATGAGGCAATAATTGCAAGAATTTTTGTAAATATCTGTAAATGTTCTCTTTATCTTAGATATATATCTATTTCTGTAATGTTTTTTTCCTGACTTCCTGCAGTGTATAGTAACATTTTTGTGCATGCATAATGTGACACAATGTGTACCACTATTAATACTTTACCCATGTAAAATAGCTATTTATTTGTTTTGTTTTTTGTTTTTATAATTTTTTTTTTTTTTTTTATTTTAATAAAGCTGGGCTTTCTGTTAAGATGTTGCTCTGGCTGCCACATGGGCCTGTACTGAATTGTAAAGAGATTAAATATTAAAAAGTGTTATTGGCTGTACTTTTTATTTTTAAGAAGCACAGTATCGCAGACCGTTGTGGCATGCCCGGGGGTTCCTTCACGTGCACTGTTTATGTGCACCTGTGGCTCTTTGCAAAGAGGCCATTTTGTTCATGTACTGGGTATTTTAGCCGATCCTTTCAGGCTTGACATGCAAAATGGTCTCCTGTTCTGCATACAGGTCATGGGATAAACTCTCGAATGGGTGTGAAGATGTCTGAACATGTTAGTTCTCTTGCCTTCTTAACTGAATATTAAGCACAATTTCTTCTACAAAAGGTTTTCTTTCTTTCTCTGTGCAGATAAAACAAAGGGTCACAGACATTCCATTTAGTAATATGTGAACGCATCTTTAAAGCGATTCAGCAGCCAAAAAAAACCAAAAGGGTACTTATCTTTTGTCCCCCAGTGCTAGTCCAGTGTTCAGCAACTCGCCTGCTTGCTGGATCAGAGCCTGCACTTCCCTAGCCGCTTGGGGCCTGAACATGAACACACCCTTTCCATTCATTGCAGTGGAGGAGGTATGTTGAGGTCTGACATGTCTACCCCCCCCCCCCCTCCACTGTAGTGTGTGGGTGCATCGGGGACTGATGGTGGGGAGCAGTGGTGGACTGGCCATAAGGAGACAATGCCCAGTGGGCCACACTGCTTTGGGGCCCGTTAGGCAGCTGCTTTTAACTCAATCCCTGCCCCCTTATTCTCCCCCTCAGCCCCCTGTACCTGCAAGCCAAGGAACCACTGCCACCAATGCTATAGACACTGTGTCATGGTTGGGGGGGGACTGGACCTCAGTATGGATATCTCAGGCTGGTACTATCCAGGACTGATTTATGGCCTCAGTCCACCACTAGTGAGGGGAAGGAGCTGGCATGGAACCACTGGTGCATGGAATGTCATGCTTGGGGTGACAAGCGTTTGGATCCAGCCATCAGATGCATTGCTGATCTCCGGAGTAGCACTCATCAGCTGCTGAATGTCTAATTCAAATTTGACCATTTCCATAATAAAGCTTCAGTCACCTTAGCACACTGATACAAGGTATCAGCCATCCGAAAGGTGCAGAATCCTTTAGATACTTGTTTTTCAGATTGTTAAACGTTGTTCTGCTTTAGATCCTGCTTGTCCTCCTGATTCAATGCCAAAGATCTTTTCCAGTGTCCTTGTGGCGATTGGGATTTTCTTTCTGTGCATAAACTGGCTGCTATTGTTTTTTTTACAAAGCATAAAATTCTTTTCATGGGTCAAATAAGTTGAATAGGAGCTCCTCCATCTCCCATCAAACTTTACACTTGTAGCGGCGGTCAATCAGCCGAGCTGAAAACACTGGCAACAACATTTAGAGACTGTAGAAATCAATAAAATTGTTCTGCATGGCCTTGGCGGCTTATAAACCCACGTGTGCCCTTCATGAAGTTTCTTCTTTTTTTTTTTTTTTTTCTATTTGGTGGGGTTTAAAGATAAAAAGATTTTTAAAAGTTGACTTAAAGTGGACCAACACCCAGGGGTGATCGGCCCGGGAATCTTATAGATCCGAGATCGGGATGTCCCGCGGTGAGGGACCCCCCAAAAGCCCCAAAAAACTTACCTGATCGGCCGCATCCGCCGCCGCCTCCCGCGCGCCCCTTTGACAGTGCGCGCGGGAGGCGGCGGCGGATGCGCTGCATTGTCCGCAGCTGTCACCTGCTTGTCCGTGGCTACGTGGGAGCGTGGTGAGGTGAGTTTTGGGGGGTTTTACACAGCTAATCGGGGTGCCCCCCTGAAGTGGACCAAAACCCAGGATAGTCAAAATCCTGGGTGTTGGTCCACTTTAAGAGGAACTTTGGGGGCCCTGGAGTCTAAAAGACCAATATGTGCACTTATCCCAGTCTGCGTTGTAGGAGCGAAAGGAAGGGGAGTGTATGGGCTGATGTGGGGGGGGGGGAATAATCACAGCAGGGCTTCATTTTGGGATTTAGGAGGAATGGCTTTAGAACAGGAGATAGTTCAGCAACAAAACTTCTAGGCCATTAAAGCCAGCTATTGAAGAGGTAAAACGTATGGATTTGATTCCATTTTGCAACTATTTTTAAGAAGTTCATTAAAGCCCAATTTTTTTAATACAGTTGGGAGGGTTAAAACCAGTAAAGGTTATGTTTTCGGTTAGCCATGTTTAAGCCTTATTCTGAAGTGTTAGGGGCCTGTTCAAGTCTATGCATTATACTCTGCTGCATCTAATTCCTATAAATCCATAACAAAGGGTCTGGTGTACATCTGTGTATAGCTCTCTGCATATAACCTTATGCATTGCAGTGCAATCCATAGACATGGACAATGTTTTGGCGTCAGTTCATTAGGAAATCAAATTATTTATCTCCACATATAGGAACCCACTGCAGTCACAGAGCTTCTGCCTGCTGGTTTTCAATGTGAAACTGGCACACCTGACATCCTTAATGTTTCTTAAATTGAAATGTGCCAGGGGACTGCCATGAGTGATAAAGTCTTAACTGTAGTTCTGTCCCTTGTCTTTGGTCTGAATATTACAGATGGAATAGAACAATGGCTAAACTACCCATACTAACCCTTGTTTTCAGAATTCCATTATTAATAGTGGCCATATTCTGGTTGGTTCTCTTAAAAAAGTGCCTGATCTTCCCTCTTTCTATTCAAAACCGAAGTTTACCAAATTTGGCTCATAAAAACCTCCTTAATGCATAGTTTTTTTGGAAATGGGGCCCTATCCCCAGTGAACCTACATAAATATCCCTTATAATATCCCATAAATATCAACTTTTTCTAGAAAAAGCAGGACCAGTCTATTGATTCCCAATAAAGGTTCACCTTCTGCTGTGTGCAGAAGCCTCGTCTCATCTCATGAAATATTTCGGTGACCGATTCCATTTAGGAATATCTTGGAAACCGAGACCAAGACCACGTTAGATCCCCTCAGCTAGTGTGTAGCTGAGAATACATGAGTAACAATGCTTTTAGAACTGCACCTTTCAGAAGTCTTAATACCCATTATCCATAGCTGCTCATTTGTTATGCAAATCTTTTATGTTTTTTCTTTTTGATCTGCAATTACGTGAATGGTTTATTTTAAAAAAAAAGGAAATAAGTATGAATAGGTTCTCTGTTGTGCAGTGTTTTTATTTCTTGGTATTCCATTGCTCATTAGAAAACATGTTATCTGTGCTTCACATTCAAACCTATCACTTTGCTCCATATTCAGAAGTAAATGGATAAAGAATTAATATGATCTTTGGTTATTAACCTACTATTAGAATGTTTTATTTTTTTATGAGACAAAAATGAATTTACCCATCTAAATGGCTTTGGTTTTCCTGAAAGAAAAGAATGGAAATATTTACCATGTATATTTCTTAAGCAATGTATGAATATTTCTGTTGTATCGCCAGTGTTTTTCCAATTTCAGAATTACTGCTAAAACCCAGAGGAACGTTGGGTGACAATCAGAACAACCTTTGGGTGTCAAAGGCTTGAAGAGAGGTCACTGTTCGTTGGTTTTAATATTTGTACATAAACACTGACTTTTTTTTCTTTTTAGACATTTTTTTTAAACATTTTTGTAATTTTTGTTGTACTTTATTATCTGGCGTACAGTTCCAGAAATAAACATCTGGAAATCTTCCTTCTGTGAGTCTTATAAGATTTGTCTGTTGTGGGTATTCGGCATGTTTTTTTTTTTTTTTTGTTACATAAGTGAGTGTATGGTGATAATACCAACCTCTTGTGGTGCTTAGTTTACCTGCTTCTCAGGGTAGATGCTGTAGTTGTATTACAAATCAGCACGTTGCACCATTCCTTCCTTGAGCTCGTCCACACACCAAGTGTTGGCGATTCGCCAATAGTGTATGACATGATGAGGTGCAGGGAGACTGGACCTCCTTGCCATTAAAAATTATATTGACTTGTATAAGGGAGAAATTAGTTATTAATATCTGATAAATTCATTTCTTTTAGAGATCAATATTTCAATATGTCAAATACATATGCTCAACCCTTGGCCCTCTGCGCCAACGAGTGTGGCCCCTGACCTGCTATGAGGAAAGTGAGGGGTAACTGGCAGATTGTTAAGATATAAATGTGGTAATGGGGTGGTGTGGCTGGAAGGTGGATAAAGCAATCTAATGCAGTTTGTGGAGATGGTGTGTCTATTGGATTATAGTAGAAATTCTTCGCTATGCTATTCAAAATGAACCTATTCATTGTGGCCTATGACCAGTTTCCATATCGTTTAAGGGGCCCACGCTCCCCTGATATAAATCAATTATTGATTTGATATAAACCATTGAACACTTATACACACTAATGTATCCCAATAAAAATATTCCCTTAGGGGGGCGTGGCTTGCTATGGCGGTGTGAGGAGACTGATTGAGGGTGCTCTGCACGCCATATCTTTGAAAAAGCACCCAGGCGCAATTTAACTACCCCCATACTTGATGCCCAGGAAGGGGAAAGTCAGCAAACAACGTCGGAGGGGTCAGGAGCGCCCCATCCCCACATACTTCTCAGCGCGGAGAGGAGGTGGCAGCTCCTCACAAGATGACGGCGCCCGTGGTCCCGACGGGGAGAGGTGGAGGAGGAGGCGGCGCTGACGCCCGCCGCAGCTCGTCCCAGCAGCTGAGCCCCGGAGTATCGGCGGGGGCTGAAGAGGAGATCCGGTGGCCAGGCGGTGGTGAGGAGGCGGTGGAACTTCAACATTCAGAGCGGCACCTCCGCACTGTCATTGCGGAGGTGCACTGGGTGGCGGGCGGGACCGGCGAAACACCCGTTGGGCCTCAGATTGGCCATGACCCTCATCCCCCCCCCCAAGCAATGTCCTCAGATCTGTGCATAGAGGAGGGGGCACCCCCTACACGATGTCCACTGCCGCTGGAGAGAGCCCAGATGGAGAGGGGGGGCAGGGTGCACAGCAGCTGGAGAGCCGCCGAGGGAATGAACAGGTGCCCAGCCCAGAGGGGGACGCCTTGCAGGATGGTTGGCTGCGCCCAGGGGGCATCCCAAGTCTGGACTCCCCACGTGGCTCCCCAGGATGTGGAGTTATTCCCCCGCAGTGGATCCCCCCGGCCTGGTCCCCAGATGGAGCTTTGCAGTGCTCTTTGTCCCCCGGCAGCGTGTTATGCACTCCACCGCCCCCGGTGAGCCCTGAGCCGCGCTGGGGTAGCCGGGAAGTTTCCCCCCCGGTCACTGGTTGGAGAGATCCCTAACTCTCAGCGCTGACTATGGCCAGCTGGCCGGGGGGGGGGCGCAGCCTGGCAGATGTTCAAGGGGAGCCCCTCGGATGAACGGAAGAGCTCTGAGACACTTTGGGGTAGCGGGCATCCCGCACAGGACTCTGGCAGATCTGCTACTGCTTCGGGCACCGCTCCAACTGTTCCAATTGATTTTCTGTCCTGCACTATAGCTGAGGTGGTGAGAATCAACATCAATGAGGCCCTGAGGGGCCTGCCAACACGAGGTGACTGATGGATACGTCTCGAGAATGGAGGGCACCATAAAGAGAGAGTTGGCGATCCTACAAGGAGCAGTAACGGAGGTCGCGCAGAGAGTAGATGTTGCGGAAGTCTCCCACAGATCACTAGAAACACGAGTGGCAGAGCTTGAGCAACAACGGGAAGGAAACCATCGCCTTCTGTCCGACTTGTTCTTGGCCCAGGATGATGTGGAGAACCGCAGCCGCAGGAATAATCTTCGTCTTCGGGGTGTCCCGGAGTCGGTGGAGCCGAGAGACCTCCAAGCAGCAGTTGCCTTCATCTTTAATGAGCTTTTTGGTCTACCGGATACGAACCACGCGCGTACACAGGGCCCTTGGTCCCCGTCCCTCTGATGCAGGAAGACCGAGAGACAATCTGCAGAGTCCACTTCTTCAAAATTAAGGAGGACGTGCTTCGCAAGGCATGGGAGAGGAGCCCAATACAGTTTAGAGGAGCTCAGATCATTATCCTTCAGGATCTCTCGCGGAGAACATTACATATGCGGAGGCTCCTGAGGCCGCTGCTTGAGACCGTCCAGAGGCAAGGTGCTTCGTATCGTTGGGGCCACCCCTTCCAGCTTTTGGTCCGAAGAAATGGGGAGCTCTTTGTCCTCAGATCCCCGAGCCAGCTCCCAGACTTGTTCCGCTTCCTGGAGGCCGCTGCGGTGGACATACCGGACTGGACGACGCCCGATCTAGCAGTATTCAACAGACAGCTTCCACAGCGATTTGGAGGAGCTCTTTGTGGCGCCGGGAGAGGATTGAGAGGGCGCCGTCGGTAGTCATGTGAGGCATTAGGCCGCCCCGCGCATGCCCTCCCTGCCGCCCCCCTCAAGCTGGAATCCCTGGTGTGCCCCCGGTTATCGGGGCGGTATGGCGCCCCCTAGGATTTGGACAGTCTGTTGTGACGCGGATTCCGTGGGCACTGGTTGTCCGGGCCGCCGTTGCGGGGCCAGGCGCTCTGGGTCTCTGTCTCATTTTCTTTCTCTTTTGCCTATTATAAGTTAAGGTTGAGCTCCGTGGTCTCTGGGGGGCACACCCCTCTCAGTCGCCCTTGCTGACTTTGCTCGGGGGATATATCGTGTCTTCTGCTGTCGGCAACCGCCCCTGTATCCTTGCCCCTGGCTTGGAGGGGAGTGTGGGTGGCTGGGCGGGTGGGTCCTCCTGATCCACCGAGTCCCGTGAGTTGTAAATGTATAAGTTGGTTGGATTCGGTTGGGGTGGGTGGCGGCGGCCTGTGGCCCCCGCTGCCAGCCCCCTCTGAGTTAGTGCGGTTCACTTGTTCCAAGCGCGGGTTGGGTTGCATCATGTTACGCTTCTACTGCTCCCCCTTATTAACCACGCCTTGGGTTGCAACACTAGATATTAGTTGAAATAGTGTGGCTCCCTCATTGCTGCTCCGTGTACTGATCCTCCACCCCCCCACGTATACTTGGTGCCCCACTCTGTGTAGGACAATTGACCTTCACAGACGGGGAAATGCAGCATCTGACGGAACCAGCACTCGTGTGATCAGTTCAGAAGAGGAGGAGTGGAGGAGAGTAAAAAGTAGCACCAGTTGCGGAGGCCCCCAGTAGACTGACCTCCGGTAGTCTTGTTGTTGATTAGTTGTCTCTTACCTGTTTTTGCCCTCCCCCTTTTGTACCCCCATACGTTCAAGTCTCCCCTGCTTCCCACCCCTTGGTCCCTCCCCTTCTTCCTCCCCTTCTTTCCCCCCAGTCCCTACCCGTTACCCCGGCCGCCCGTGCAGTGACCCCGGGGGAGGTGATGCATTGGGATCTCGGCGCAGCATCGCTGACCGGTAGCGCTGCGGTGGTTGCTGGGATATGTCCGCAATGAAGTTAATCTCTATGAACGTGAGGGGCCTCAACTCCCCGGAGAAGAGGATGATTCTAGGTCAGGAGCTGCGGAGGCTCAAAGCAAAAATAGCCTTTATACAGGAGACACATTTTAAGAGGTCACGGGCCCCCCGGCTATGTAGCCGGCTGTTCCCACACGTGTTCACCAGCTGCGCCGCGGATGCCAAAAGGAAGGGTGTAGCGATCATGGTAGCTAGTGGGGTTCCGTTCACTCTGCGGGATTCCTGGGGGGATGAGTCTGAGCGACTCCTGATGGTGAAATGTCTCCTTGGCCAAAAAAACTACACCCTGGTGTCCTTGTACGCCCCCAATCAGGGACAAGTCCAGTTCCTTAGACACACACTGAATAAGATCGAGGAATTTGCTGAGGGAGAAATAGTCCTGGCGGGAGATTTTAACCTGGCCATGGAGCCACTATTAGACTCTTCAGCGGGCAGATCAGCGGTATCCCACCTAGCGTTGAGAACTCTGAGGAAAAAGCTCCATAACATGCAGCTGGTGGACGCGTGGCAGGTGTTGAATCCTACAGGAAGGGACTATTCCTTCTACTCCAGGGTGCACGGGACATACACCAGGATAGACTACTTCTGGGTCTCTCACAGCTTGCTGGGCCTGATGACAGATAGTGGGATCCTTCCAACCTCCTTCTCGGACCATGCCCTGGTCTCCCTCGACCTGAACCTAACTGACAGACCCTTCCCCCATTGGCATGGAGACTCAATGAGTCCCTGCTGCAGGACGAAGTAGTAGTCCAAGCAGTCAGAGAAGGCATAGAGGCATATTTCAGTAGTAATGATAATGGAGAGGTATCGCCATTGCTGCTGTGGGAGGCACACAAAAGCGTTATTAGAGGGGTTCTGATCAGCCATGCATCTCGGTTAAAGAGGGAAAGAAGGAGGCAGCTAGAGCAGCTCACGGAAAGAGTTAAGCGCCTGGAGCTGACTCACAAACAGACAGAGGCAGCGAAAGTACTCGGGGAGCTGACACAGGCTCGGGAGGCCCTCAATGCACTGCTTAGACAGAAGGCTAAGTTTGTGATCAAGAAATGCAGGTGTAGGTATGACGAACATGGGAACAAAAGTAGCACGCTACTAGCGAGAGCCCTTAAGCAGCAGTACACCCAAAATTATATATCTGAAATCATAGACGGCTCCCAACAGAAACAGCACACTTCCAAAAAAATTGCAGAAGCATTCCAGGCATATTATACCAGGCTGTATGACCTGGCTGGTGGACGGGGTGCGCGGGCGCTCCCGGAGAGGGTCAGGGCATATATAGAGGGCTCGTGGATGCCGGTGTTACCACAGGAGGTGGCTGAGACGCTAGAGGATCCAATTAGCATGGAGGAGCTGGCTGAGGCGATCAAACTTTCGCCGATGGGAAAGGCTCCGGGGCCGGACGGGTACACCGTCAAATACTATAAATCCTTTCTTACGCTATTGGGTCCCCGTTTGCTGAGAGCCTGGACGGTTCTCTGAGAGGGAATTGGAGGCCCATATCTCAGTAATACATAAACTGGGTAAAGATCCACTGTCCTGCAAGAGCTACCGCCCCATTTCCCTGCTCAGCACGGACCTCAAACTATATGCAAAAAACCTGGCCAATAGATTGGCCCCTGTAGTGGCACAGTTAGTACACTTTGATCAAACGGGGTTCGTGTTGGGCAGGGAAGCCAGGGATAATGTGGAGAAGGCCTTTGACAGGGTGGGCTGGCCTTTCCTCCGGGAGACCCTTCGGCATATAGGCCTAGGAGATAGGATGAGGCTGCTGATTGAGTCCTTGTATACCACCCCGTCAGCCAGAGTCAGGATAAATGGCGTACATTCTGAGCCGGTGCTCATCCGGAATGGAACCCGACAGGGGTGTCCGCTGTCCCCCTTGCTCTTTGCCCTGTCGCTAGAGCTGTTCCTTTGTAAGGTTAGAGGCAACAGTGACATTCGTGGGGTAGACACATACAAGGTCGCCGCCTATGCAGACGACATGCTCTTTTTTGTCACAAGCCCTGCAGTGTCGATTCCAGTTCTGATGAGGGAATTCGAGATGTACGGGAGGCTGTCCTACCTCAAAATAAATACATTTTGACAAATCAGTGGCCCTAAATGTCTCGCTTCCTGGTGAGATGGTAAGAAACATTCAACAGTCATTACCATTTAAGTGGGCAAGGTCCTCTATTACATACCTCGGCACACACCTGCCTAGCCAGTTGTCAAATGTCCTAGCCCTAAACTTTTGGCCTTTGGCACGGAGAATCAAGACAGATTTAGAGACCTGGGACCGCCCTGCGTTTTCCTGGATGGGAAGGGTTAATATTATTAAAATGTCTATTCTTCCGAGGCTGTTGTTCCTGTTCCAGGCTCTCCCGACCCGTATCCCGTTACGCTTCCGAGAAATAAATAGCACATTAGGATTTGTCTGGGGCAAGAAAAGGGCGAGATTGAAGTCTCAGTTACTTTGTAGACCCAAGCAGGCAGGGGGCATGGCGCTATCGGACGTGAGGCTGTATTGGGCAGCCACACACCTGCAAAGAGTATGTGAGTGGCAGAACTGCCGAGCAACTAAAAGATGGGTCCAGTTGGAGATAGCTATGACCCCCACTCGACTGGAGACCCTCGTGTGGAACAGGTCGCCCTCCACTCCGGAGACTAGGGCTCATCCGACCATTGGGGCGACCCTGAGGGTGTCAGGGATTTTCCAGGGGAGAAATCCCAATCGTAAAAAGTGACCAGAAATTGAGACTGAGAGGTAGAAATGGATATGGGGCAAACCGTGTTTAATAGTGAAAAAAAAACAGTGGTAATTACACATCAAACTGCTGTACAGATTACAAAGGGGAACATATATGTGTAAGGGAACTATACATATATACAAGTGAGATTAACACGCTCTGGCTGAACTATACACATACAGGTGAAACCAACACGCTCTGGCTGTACATACACAAGATGGAGTCCGGAAATAAGTATGCATAGGGATCAAAGGAAAGTCCAAATTCCAAGGCGGAAACACGGCTGAGATAGGGGGAGCAAACACAAGAGCTGAGGCAGGAGTCCTGGGTGCAGGGTTCGAATTTCAGAGTACCTGGGATCTAGGTACAGCATTCTGGGATCAAGATGACAAAACACAATGCTAATCCGCTGCCTGAATGGGCTGATCAGCTTATATAGGCTGAGGAGTCACAGGTGCTGGCTGATTGCCAGCACCTCTGCAGGACAGAACCATCTCCTGGTGGATCAGCATATTGCAGGAGAAGTTCCAGAGAAAGAGCCAGCCAGAAGCAGTATTAACAAGCGGCACACTCTGAAGCTTAAGGAGGAACTCCAACCCTGACATTACCCCCCCTCAAAAAAAGCGGGCACCGAACGCTTTAAATAACAACTCCACTGGAGATGCTTAAATCAGCATACAAGAAAAATTCCAGAAAGATAGCATGGGACCAAACATGATCTGGACGGGTAAAATTGGCAGACATCCCATGAGAGGCAGGCCGGACAGGGGCGATGCAGGCAGAAATCCAGACAGGGGCGATGCAGGCAGAAATCCAGACAGGGGCGATGCAGGCGACTCACACCCAAGGAGCTGGCAGGCGGGAAGCTCACACCCGGGGAGCTGGCAGGCAGGAAGCTCACACCCGGGGAGCTGGCAGGCGGGAAGCTCACACCCGGGGAGCTGGCAGGCGGGAAGCTCACACCCGGGGAGCTGGCAGGCGGGAAGCGGCCCCGAAGCAGGCGAAGACTCAGCAGGTGCGGGCCCCGAAGCAGGCGAAGACTCAGCAGGTGCGGGCCCTAAAGCAGGCAAAGACTCAGCAGGTGCGGGCCCCGAAGCAGGCGAAGACTCAGCAGGTACGGCAGTCCCTCCAGGGTCAAAATCTAGAAAGCAATGACCAGGGGGACCGGGACCTTCACGGCAGCGCCCAGGGGCATCGGGACCTTCACAGCAGCGCCCAGGGGGACCGAGACCTTCACGGCAGAGCCCAGGGGGACCGGGACCTTCACGGCAGAGCCCAGGGGGACCGGGACCTTCACGGCAGAGCCCAGGGGGACCGGGACCTTCACGGCAGAGCCCAGGGGGACCGGGACCTTCACGGCAGCGCCCAGGGGGACCGGGACCATCACGGCAGCGCCCAGGGGGACCGGGACCTTCACGGCAGCGCCCAGGGGGACCGGGACCTTCAAGATCTAGGTTCTTGAGACAGTAACCTGTGCCCTTGAAACCTTTAAAATCAGCGCCTGGGTAACCAAATTCAGACCTTCCCATGACTCTAGGAAACCCTTCCAGATCTCCTTGAGCCAGCAGGACATTGAAAAAATCCCCATTTGCAACCCGAGTTTCAAAACCACGAGCACGTGGGAAATCTTCATGGCCTTCTCTAAGATTACCCAAAAGAGGGTGATCAGGTTCGGGCTTAGGGCAGATCTTACTGGAGCCCTCAGGAGGGCATGCAAGGGCAGAAGCAATTGGGCGCGCCGGTACGGAGGCAACAACTGGGCACGGCGGTACGGAGGCAACAACTGGGCACGCCGGTACGGAGGCAACAACTGGGCACGCCAGTACGGAGGCAACAACTGGGCACGCCAGTACGGAGGCAACAACTGGACCAGGCAAGGCAGGCATTGGCATCAACGGCTCGGGCAAGGCAGGCACTGGTATCAGAGGCTCGGGCAAGGCAGGTGAACCAACCTCAGGCGCTCCCACCTCAGGTGAAGGAGGAGAGAAGGAGGAGAGAACTCGACAGGAGGAGAGAACTCGACAGGAGGAGAGAACTCGACAGGAGGAGAGAACTCGACAGGAGGAGAGAACTCGACAGGGCAGTCAGATTGGACAGCCTGCACCGACAGCTCAGACTGCACTGACAGCTCAGATTCAGCTGGAATTTTTGATTTCTGGGCTGCAAAAACTGTAATCAGGTCATGGCCAGCAAACACTGTCTCAGGAATATTTAAGTAGGAAGTAGCTATGAATAGCAGGAATTCAACCACATTTTCACTGAGATGTTTGCTATGATTTAACCATGCTTCAGCCCAGAAAAACAGGTCATCCTCAAACAGGAAGTAAGCCACCTGACGACTTAAGGTTGTCATAGGAGACTGCCGAATATAAGGCTCCAGCAGTAACTTTGCGACAGCCTGGAGGAACTGGGGGTAAGTGGCCAGGGTGAGCTCTCTAAAGCGAGGAGGAGGCACAAATATATGTCCGTCTGTGGGAACCATGGGACAGCCAGAGTCCATAGCAACAAATGCACTTTTGGACATCTTGGGGGCTAAAGCTGACTACACACGCAAACAGACAACCCGCCTGCGCCACCAGGGAGGCAAACTGCCGATTACCCAGAAGCGTAGGGGACCTTGAACTCGAGGAGCCCGTAATCTACCTACTTCTTCGGCAGAGCTTCTGAAGGTGAAGATGCACAGGCCCTGGGTAATCCCGTGGTGGTCGCAGACTTGGGTAAGGGAAACACAGGAGAGACAAATACAAGACAGACAAAGAACTGGGCCCCAGTACAGACCAAGACAGGGCTGGGCCCCAATACAGACCAAGACAGGGCCCCAATACAGACCAAGATGGAAGGCCAGGCCCCAATACAGACCAAGACGGAAGGCCGGGCCCCAATACAGACCAAGACGGAAGGCCGGGCCCCAATACAGACCAAGACGGAAGGCCGGGCCCCAATACAGACCAAGACGGAAGGCCGGGACCCCAATACAGACCAAGATGGAAGGCCGGGCCCCAATACAGACCAAGACGGAAGGCCGGGCCCCAATACAGACCAAGACAGGGCTGGGCCCCAATACAGACCAAGACAGGGCTGGGCCCCAATACAGACCAAGACAGGGCCCCAATACAGACCAAGACGGAAGGCCGGGCCCCAATACAGACCAAGACAGAGGGCCGGGCCCCAATACAGACCAAGACGGAGGGCCGGGCCCCAATACAGACCAAGACGGAGGGCCGGGCCCCAATACAGACCAAGACGGAAGGCCGGGCCCCAATACAGACCAAGACGGAAGGCCAGACCCCAATACAGACCAAGACGGAAGGCCGGGCCCCAATACAGACCAAGACGGAAGGCCGGGCCCCAATACAGACCAAGACGGAAGGCCGGGCCCCAATACAGACCAAGACGGAGGGCCGGCCCCAATACAGACCAAGACGGAGGGCCGGGCCCCAATACAGACCAAGACGGAGGGCCGGGCCCCAATACAGACCAAGACGGAAGGCCGGGCCCCAATACAGACCAAGACGGAAGGCCGGGCCCCAATACAGACCAAGACGGAAGGCCGGGCCCCAATACAGACCAAGACGGAAGGCCGGGCCCCAATACAGACCAAGACGGAAGGCCGGGCCCCAATACAGACCAAGACGGAAGGCCGGGCCCCAATACAGACCAAGACGGAAGGCCGGGCCCCAATACAGATCAAGACGGAAGGCCGGGCCCCAATACAGACCAAGACGGAAGGCCGAAGGCCCAATTACGACTAGAAGGCACTACAAGACCCAGGACCCTGCACAACAAAGCCAGATCAGTCTCTACAGTCTCCTGGTCTATGGGATTAGCATTCTGTCAGGGATTTTCCAGCGGAGAAATCCCAATTGTAAAAAGTGACCAGAAATTGAGACTGAGAGGCAGAAATGGATATGGGGCAAACCGTGTTTAATAGTGAAAAAAAACAGTGGTAACTACACATCAAACTGATTGTATTAGTTTGGGGTAACCTCTACACCCCCTGCCAAAAAGCCCAACAGAGACTCACTATTGCACTCAAACAATCAATTTATAAATCCATTTTATTGTAGCATATTGTTTAAAACCAATTTAAAAACAATTTTACTGAACCATATGCATGGTAAGCCACCAGGGGGCGCACTCCCTCATTAACAATACAATCTCATATACATATAAGTAATTTCAAAGTGATTCTGTGCTAATCTATCAATAAATTCATATATATACAACTATTCTAAAACTTAATATACAATTCACAATTAATATCCTCACCCTAATAAAGTGCCAGTGCTTCCATCACAAATAGTCCCTTGTGCAAAATATTTAAGCCCATTCACAAAGAGCAAGGGCACACAGACAACACACAACAAACAAGTGCTTACTGTTAGTATGGTGACAGGCAGGCCCCCCTCAGGCAGGCACTGGTATCAGAGGCTCGGGCAAGGCAGGTGAACCAACCTCAGGCGCTCCCACCTCAGGTGAAGGAGGAGAGAAGGAGGAGAGAACTCGACAGGAGGAGAGAACTCGACAGGAGGAGAGAACTCGACAGGAGGAGAGAACTCGACAGGAGGAGAGAACTCGACAGGGCAGTCAGATTGGACAGCCTGCACCGACAGCTCAGACTGCACTGACAGCTCAGATTCAGCTGGAATTTTTGATTTCTGGGCTGCAAAAACTGTAATCAGGTCATGGCCAGCAAACACTGTCTCAGGAATATTTAAGTAGGAAGTAGCTATGAATAGCAGGAATTCAACCACATTTTCACTGAGATGTTTGCTATGATTTAACCATGCTTCAGCCCAGAAAAACAGGTCATCCTCAAACAGGAAGTAAGCCACCTGACGACTTAAGGTTGTCATAGGAGACTGCCGAATATAAGGCTCCAGCAGTAACTTTGCGACAGCCTGGAGGAACTGGGGGTAAGTGGCCAGGGTGAGCTCTCTAAAGCGAGGAGGAGGCACAAATATATGTCCGTCTGTGGGAACCATGGGACAGCCAGAGTCCATAGCAACAAATGCACTTTTGGACATCTTGGGGGCTAAAGCTGACTACACACGCAAACAGACAACCCGCCTGCGCCACCAGGGAGGCAAACTGCCGATTACCCAGAAGCGTAGGGGACCTTGAACTCGAGGAGCCCGTAATCTACCTACTTCTTCGGCAGAGCTTCTGAAGGTGAAGATGCACAGGCCCTGGGTAATCCCGTGGTGGTCGCAGACTTGGGTAAGGGAAACACAGGAGAGACAAATACAAGACAGACAAAGAACTGGGCCCCAGTACAGACCAAGACAGGGCTGGGCCCCAATACAGACCAAGACAGGGCCCCAATACAGACCAAGATGGAAGGCCAGGCCCCAATACAGACCAAGACGGAAGGCCGGGCCCCAATACAGACCAAGACGGAAGGCCGGGCCCCAATACAGACCAAGACGGAAGGCCGGGCCCCAATACAGACCAAGACGGAAGGCCGGGACCCCAATACAGACCAAGATGGAAGGCCGGGCCCCAATACAGACCAAGACGGAAGGCCGGGCCCCAATACAGACCAAGACAGGGCTGGGCCCCAATACAGACCAAGACAGGGCTGGGCCCCAATACAGACCAAGACAGGGCCCCAATACAGACCAAGACGGAAGGCCGGGCCCCAATACAGACCAAGACAGAGGGCCGGGCCCCAATACAGACCAAGACGGAGGGCCGGGCCCCAATACAGACCAAGACGGAGGGCCGGGCCCCAATACAGACCAAGACGGAAGGCCGGGCCCCAATACAGACCAAGACGGAAGGCCAGACCCCAATACAGACCAAGACGGAAGGCCGGACCCCAATACAGACCAAGACGGAAGGCCGGGCCCCAATACAGACCAAGACGGAAGGCCGGGCCCCAATACAGACCAAGACGGAGGGCCGGCCCCAATACAGACCAAGACGGAGGGCCGGGCCCCAATACAGACCAAGACGGAGGGCCGGGCCCCAATACAGACCAAGACGGAAGGCCGGGCCCCAATACAGACCAAGACGGAAGGCCGGGCCCCAATACAGACCAAGACGGAAGGCCGGGCCCCAATACAGACCAAGACGGAAGGCCGGGCCCCAATACAGACCAAGACGGAAGGCCGGGCCCCAATACAGACCAAGACGGAAGGCCGGGCCCCAATACAGACCAAGACGGAAGGCCGGGCCCCAATACAGATCAAGACGGAAGGCCGGGCCCCAATACAGACCAAGACGGAAGGCCGAAGGCCCAATTACGACTAGAAGGCACTACAAGACCCAGGACCCTGCACAACAAAGCCAGATCAGTCTCTACAGTCTCCTGGTCTATGGGATTAGCATTCTGTCAGGGATTTTCCAGCGGAGAAATCCCAATTGTAAAAAGTGACCAGAAATTGAGACTGAGAGGCAGAAATGGATATGGGGCAAACCGTGTTTAATAGTGAAAAAAAACAGTGGTAACTACACATCAAACTGCTGTACAGATTACAGGGAACATATATGTGTAAGGGAACTATACATATATACAACTGAGATTAACACGCTCTGGCTGAACTATACACATACAGGTGAAACCAACACGCTCTGGCTGTACATACACAAGATGGAGTCCGGAAATAAGTATGCATAGGGATCAAAGGAAAGTCCAAATTCCAAGGCGGAAACACCGCTGAGATAGGGGGAGCAAACACAAGAGCTGAGGCAGGAGACCTGGGTGCAGGGTTCAGATTTCAGAGTACCTGGGATCTAGGTACAGCATTCTGGGATCAAGATGACAAAACACAATGCTAATCCGCTGCCTGAATGGGCTGATCATCTTATATAGGCTGAGGAGTCACAGGTGCTGGCTGATTGCCAGCACCTCTGCAGGACAGAGCCATCTCCTGGTGGATCAGCATATTGCAGGAGAAGTTCCAGAGAAAGAGCCAGCCAGAAGCAGTATTAACAAGCGGCACACTCTGAAGCTTAAGGAGGAACTCCAACCCTGACAGAGGGTTTTCAGGGAGTACAGAGAGCGACCTGGGTTCTCCCCCTGGCCCTCGCCGGTGGTGCCGGTAGTTGGTAATCCCCTGCTACACTCGGGCCCATTCGGAGCGGACCTGCGAGAGGGGGAACCTGCCTCAGTTGAGAAGCGGAGACCTGATAAAGAGAGTGGGTTGGGTCACTCTGGCGGAACTGAGAACTAGGTGGGAGAATGACAGGCTGGACCCCTGGACTCTCCTGCACTTCCAGTCCTTCTTCTCCCAATTAGGGTTTAGAAGAGATTTGAGCAGAGGCCCTACGGAATTTGAGAAGATTTGCATAGAGGGACAACCGTTCCCGCACTTAATCTCCAGACTGTACTCCCTGTTAATAAAGGTGCAGACGGCCCCCCGACCTTTTGGGGAGAATGGGAAAGGGACTTGGGCAGACCCTTAAGAGAGAAAGAGAGGGAGAAAATATCCATGTTAGCGCATAACTCCTCAGTAGCCTCGAAGGTGCAGGAGACGAATTATAAAATCCTCACCCGCTGGTATTACACTCCTGACAAGCTTAGTAGGCCCAGCAATAGACCCAAAATGCTGGAGATGTGGAATTGAGCGTGGCACGATGTTCCACATATTCTGGACTTGCCCTAAGGTCAGGGAATTCTGGGGAGAGATCTTGCCCATTGTCACGCAGGTTACTGGGGTGGATATGCAGGACGACCCGGCCTAGGTCCTACTCCACTTGACAAAACAGGACCGGTTGGAAAATACAAGAAATCCTTGCGGGTCCACTTACTCAACGCAGCCAAACAAGTGATCCCCAGGTGCTGGAAGCGAGGTAGTGCTCCATCTGTGAGAAATTGGATAGGTGAAGAGCTTAATATCTGTGAGATGGAAGATCTTACGTTGTCGCTCCACGACAGAGAAGAACAGTTCAGGACCACATGGATGTCCTGGTTAATGTTGCAGGAATCGGAGGGGTTTAGAGCGCTATATGGCTGACCGGGCGCCGAGCTGAGTCCGCGCTGTCTGGATGGAGTGGGATGTGGTGGGGACAGCGTCCCGCAAGAGGAGGTCGCACTCACGCCCCGTTGGCGTTGTCCACAGCCAGGGAATTGCTGATTGCTGCATAGCCTTTTGCCTGCCTTCTCCCCCCAGTCCCTCCCCCCCCCTTTTTTTTTCCCACCCCATTCCCCACGTCCCCTCCCTTATGTGTCCCCCTACCCTGTCTTGACACGCGGAAGTGATTGAGGCGGACCCCCGGGCTCTTCAGCACAGAAGAGTGTAGTTCTCACCTAGAACCTAAACGATATAAGCAGTTACCAACACACCGAGAGCACACCTACCACCTTTAGAGGTAGCCATGAAGTAACGGCTGTTTAGCGTAAGAATTATGGCTCTGTGTTATCTTTGCATGATGGTGGCATGTGGCCTGGCTTCCCCTGTCCCCTCCCCCCTATTTTTCTGCCGTGTCTTGTATTGTATTTGTTTGTTGCTTTGTACGTATGAAAATGCTTAAATAAAGAATATTAAAAATAAAAAAATATTCCTTTAAATGCTTTACTCATTGTGACGTCGCCAAGATCATGTGGTGCTACAGGCCTTCCTGACCCTAACAGGCAGCAGGGCCATTCCACGAGTGGCCCCAGTCCTGCTATCTCCGTAGTAATGCCACCAGACCCCATTCAGGCTGCAGGGTTGTTCCATTACCACCAGTGACCCCAGTCCTGCTAGCCCCGTAGTAATGCCACCAGCTCTGATTGATGCAACCTGGTCTGTTAGCGGGATTATATCGTCCCAGAAGCCAGCCCTGGTAGTGTGTAATTCAGGGGTGCATAATCTGCAGCCGACACAGCTGCCTATCTCTACCCACCTCTGCTCTTCTGCCCACATCACCTGCACTATTCTAAGTATACAGCACGTCCTGTTCCAGAATATTTCTTACACATGGGTAATACATCCACAAGATGGCGCTGGACTGCAGAAAACAGCTTGTGGCTCCTCCTGGCCCCATATAAGTCAGGGACCTCCCACAAATTCCCCAGTTTTCATCTGCAGTCTGGACTGCGTTCTGGACCCACTGCCTCCCAGCCTCGGCTGACTGGTTCGGGTGAAGGTAGGACAGCACTCGGATTAGGTGCTTGATGTGCGCTGCTCCAACCACACTCCCTGCTTTTGACATGGGTAGGCGGTATAGGCCTGTGGTGAGCCTTGTGGGATTCCTCCTCCCACTCCCGGGGTTTCCCTTTAATCCCTACCCCCCTTAGGTGTCTGCCCCCTCCTCTCCTTTTATTTCACTGAGTATTATGTGGTCACTGCTACCCTTGCTTCGCTCTCCCTGGGGAGATCTCAGGGGGGGGGGGGGGGTGTGCGCGGTATGTCAAGCAGCCTGAATGCTAACTTGCTTGTGCCAGAATTGATTTTGTTGTATCGGGCACGTCTTGCTTAATGTGTTTTACTGGTAGTCGCCGTTGCGAGCTTGTACAGCGCACCACGGACGGCGGCGACATTACCTCAGGCTCTGCCGCACCGTCATTGGACGGCGGGATCATGTGGCCGCGATTCGTGCTCTTTGGGGGGGGGGCAGTCTCTGCGGATGATGATTTCCGCATCACTTCTCTAGCGCCCCGCCCCTCGAGGTATATGCGGACGCCATTTTACCTCCCTCGTGCTGCGTGTCTGCTGTTTCCTACCGCGGTCTGTGAGTGCCCCTGTGGGGTGGCTTGTTTATATATATATATATATATATATATATTATTGTTATTTTCTTACGGGGATGTCTTCTTATGTCTTTCAGGCGGGTAGACCTCATTGTGGTTTCTCCCGGTCCTCCCCATTTTAGTTTAGGCTATTACTATTATATCTCCCACCTCCCTAGCGGGCTTTTGGGGCATCCCGGGTTGCTATCATTAGCGTTAACCCTATATTGGTCTCTTGTGCCACTATAATCACCATATGGAGGCTTCTGGGGATAATGTGCTTGGGTTTCCTTCGGGAAAAGCCCGGCTATGTGTTGTGTGTGAGGTATCCCCTATAAGTGATGTCGGGGTGTGTGTACCCTGCGGCCAGCAGGTACTTGCACTGCAGCCTGGGTTGCCTGTTACTGGTGCACTGCCCCCTCTGGCTTCACCTACCCCCCCCACTCTTACATCTGACCCCCACCGAGGAGCATACTAGAGGGGAGTCTCAACCTGATTTAGCTGCACGGGTGGCCAGCATTGAAAAACATCTTGCTGGGTCTGCCCCGCGTAAGGCTTCTGCTAAGAAGCGGCATTTAGCACCCGCGGTTTCCCTCTTCCCTGTAGATGAGGGCCCTTACTCACTCTCAGGTCCCTACCCCCTTGAGGAGGAGGAATTATTTTCTGATTCAGAATCCTCTGAGGAACAACCTAAGATTTACGGTAGTACTGGGACTCCCTTTGGGGAAGACCCGTGGTCCCCTGATGACACTGACAGATTGCTGAGTCATATTTTTGAAGTGCTTTGTATTTCCCCTCCTGCAGTGGCTCCACAGCAGCAGGGCGAGCTTTTTCATACGGTTAAGCCACGCTGGGAGTTCCCTGAGCAGTCTCACTTTAATAATCTAGTGCTCAAGGAATGGGAACGACCTAGCAAGCTGCCAGGGGTGTTGGGACAAAAGGTATCCCTTTCTTGCTGATCTTGTTAAGCGTTGGTCATGTCCTCCCGAGGTGGATGCGCCCGTTCTCGGGTTGTCCAATACATCTGTCATGCACTCTCCTGATACTACTACCCTGCGGGATGGGGAGGACCGGCGCTTGGACCAACTAGCCTGCCACGCCTTTGCCTGTGTGGGGACGGCGCTGCGCCCGGTTTGTGCCTCTGCTATTACGGCTATTGCCATTAAAGGGCTGCTTAAGTGTCACTTGGACGGGGCATCTGAGGATGCGGGTAGAGAAGAGTATAGATCTCTCCTGCTTTGTGAGGAATTTATTGCATATATTCTTTCTGCTATGGATGATGCCATTAGAATGTGTGGTAGAACTTCTGCCTTGTTGGTGGCTATATGCCGCTTTGTCTGGCTACGTCAGTGGGTAGCTGATAATGCTGCTAAGAAAGCCCTCACTGGTTTCCCTTTCAATGGCCTGCGCCTCTTTGGTAAACCTCTGGATTTGTTTGCCAGGGGTGGTAGGTTACCTCAACGTAGGAGGACGTCCCGGTCCTTTCGGGGGATGGGTACCTTTCTCTCATCCTTCCGTGGTTCCAGAACTGGCCGAGGAGTCTCCTTTACTGGGGTCCGCGGAGATAACTGGGGAAGGGGCAGATTCATCAAATCCCGGATGGCTCAAAACCTCCTGTCAGCTCAGGGTCTGTGCCTTGCTGTCCAAAACCTTCTGGAGTCGGGGGTCATCTGCCACGTGACTTTGAGGGAAAGGGGCAGAGGCTACTATTCCAATCTTTTCATTGTTCCCAAAAAAGACGGGTCCATCAGACCCTGGATTTAAAGTGGACCATCACCCTCCCGTGATCGGCCCGGGAATCTATAAGATTCCCGGACCGATCACCTCCCTCCCCGCGGGACATCCGAGATCGGGATGTCCCGCGGGGTGAAACCCCCCCAAACGGCCCAAATCCCCTTACCTTGTCTTGGGTGGAGGCCGTCCGCTGCCGCCTCCCTCGCGCCCCTCTAGACGTGCGTGTGCCCGCGCCGGCCGTCTGTGAATGGAGTGCGGCCACCTCCTCTGTCCGGGGAGGGGGCGTGGCCTGGCGCTCAGCGTGCCCGGTGCTGCACGCCCCCTCCTTTTGCGTGCCTTATTTCCCTGGCCTCCCCTTGGCCGGGAGCTTCCTCGCATGATCGGGGGGGGGGGGCGGGGCCAGGCGCGGCGCAATCCGCACTGGCCCGCCCCCCTTCTTCTCCTTCTCCATCCCCAGAGCCGCCATTGCTGTTCGCCTCCTGGGACTTCAGATCCGTGAGTGCCCCTCGGCCCACCCCCCTTTGTTCTAATCTAGTTGGATGATTGTCCTTGTTTTTAGACTGTTTTTAGTGTTGTTATTAACTATGTACTGTCTAAAATAAATATATTTTTTATTGTCACAGACATATATCGGATATTACCCGGTCAATTGTGAATATGACTACCGGTCAATAGTGAATATGGTTTCTCTTTTATACTGGTGCATGTTTTCAGTATGCCTGTATATATTGTGTGTTAATGGGGGTTCCCTTATTATTATGTCTTTCAGGTGGGACTAGTGACTATTTTTAGGGGTCTTCTCCCGGTCCTCTGTCCCTTTTTTAAATTGGGTTCCTTCCCCGTGTGATTATAAATCTCACACTTACGGACACTGAGGGGCATCCCGGGTAGCTTCATAGCGTAGTTCCCATTGATCATTGCAACTATCTAAAAGCACCATATGGAGGCTCCCCAGGATACTGGACTCGGGGTCCCCTTGGGACAACCCTGGTCATGTGTGTTATGTGGGGCATCCCTTTTGGGGGATGATATGCAAATTTGTATACCATGTGCACAACAGACACTTGTGCGGCAAGCCGGGCCCCGTGTGGACGGTTCCACCCCGCTGGCTTAATCACCTACACCCCCACGCCTGGTTATGTCCCCTCTTGTCCGGCGGCCCTTCCAGTGGTAGATGGACCAGAGGAATCTCCTGGGGGGCAGGTCCTTTCTTGCGCCCTGTTGGGAGATGGTCACTACGGATGCCAGTCTGTCAGGCTGGGGAGGCTTCTGGAGGGAACATCAGTTCCAGGGCCTGTGGGGTCCTCAGGAGGCCCATATTCCCATCAACATTCTGGAGCTGAGGGAGGTTCGGTTGGTGCTGTCGCACCTGACACATCACCCTCAGGGCTTACCAGTTCAGGTTCGCTTCGACAATCGGACGGTGGTCGCTTACATCAATCACCAAGGAGGGACCCGCAGCAGGGGTGCTTTCCGGGAGGTGTCTCTGATCCTTGCTTGGGCCGAGAGCAATGTTCCGTGCATCTCGGCAGTCTACATTCCAGGGGTGGAGAACCTGGAAGCGGACTCCCTGAGCAGGGGGACCTCTCGCCGGGGAGAATGGTCCCTCAGCAACAAGGTATCTCTATCCCTCTGTCACAGGTGGGGGAGGCCAGCGGTGGATCTGTTTGCCTCTCATCACAATCACAAGCTTCCGGCATTTGTGTCTCTGTCGCAGGACCCTCTGGCTCTGGCAGTGGATGCCATGTCTCTGTCCTGGCGGGAGCTCGGTCTCCTGTATCTGTTTCCTCCTTTTCCCATGGTGGGCAAGGTGGTACGCAAGCTGGCTCAAGAAGGTGTGCCAGCAATCCTGGTGGCCCCAAGGTGGCCAAGACGGGTGTGGTTCGCAGACGTTGTGCGACTGGCGGTCGATCAATACAGGCTGCCTCTGGTTCCGGATCTGATCACACAGGGTCAGGTTTGTTACCCCAATTTACAAACGCTGGCTTTGACGGCGTGGCTGCTGAAACCTTCATCTTAAAGGAAAAGGGTTTGTCTGAAGCTGGTGTCCAGACTCTTGTCAGGGCTAGGAAGACATCTTCCTCTAATATTTAATACAGGACCTGGCGGTCCTACATTGATTGGTGTGTGGCTAGGGCCTTTTCTTGTCTGGTGTTTTCCATCCCTCGGATTCTGGAGTTTCTTCAGCATGGTCTGGACATGGGTTTTCAACTTAGCACCCTTAAGGGGCATGTTTCCGCTCTGGTGGTGTTATTTCAGAGGTCTTTCGCACTTCATCCTCTGGTTAAGACCTTTTTCTAGGGGGTCACTCATGTGCGCCCTCCTCGCGAACCCATGTTACCGGTTTGGGATTTAAATTTGGTATTGTCTGCCCTTCAGGGTCTTTTTGAGCCAGTGCAGGATGCTGCACTATCCATTTTCACCTTAAAAGTTGCCTTTTTGGTGGCTATCACCTCTGTTCGACGTGTTTCTGAGTTGGCGGCTCTGTCCATTCAGGCCCCCTACTTTGAGAGACATCAGGACAAGGTGGTTTTCTGCTTTAAACCAGACTTCCTGCCAAGGGTTGTCTCTGCCTTTCACCTCAATCAGGACATTGTACTTCCTTCCTTGTGTCCTAGGCCTAACAATGACAAGGAGAGGCCTTGCACTCTCTGGATGTCGTTAGATGTGTAAAGCACTATTTGGTGGCAACTTCACCACTTCGGAAGACGGACGCCTTTTTTGTGGTGCCCTCCGGGCCCAAGAAGGGATTGGCGCCTGTCAAGTCTACCATTAGTAAATGGATTTGTCAGGCCATTGTTAGGGCCTACTCTGCCAAGGGGAGGGATTCCCCTTTCCAGATCACTGCTCATTCCACTCGTGCTGTTGGGGCTTCCTGGGCTTTTCAGCACCAGGCCTCTGTTGAACAAGTTTGTAGGCTGCTACTTGGTCTTCTGTTCATACTTTTTTCCAAGTTTTATAAGGTTGATGTGCGGGCCTCAGCGGATGCTGTTTTTGGCCGCAAAGTTCTGCAAGCTGCAGTGGTTTAATTGTCACATTATTGCAGTTTGGGATCCCCACCCTTTTTTTCTGGACACTGGTATTGGATGTCCCACGTGTAATTAATCATTCCAAAGCAGGGTGTGAGATATACTTGGAATAATACCATTTTGTGATTACTCACCTGTAAAATGGGTATTATAAGTATGTCTCACACCCTGATTTGTCCCACCCTCAGTTGTATCTTGGATCCTCTATATGGTCATACTTTTTTCTCATAGATTTTATTTGCTCCTCCTGGTCCCCTTACTGCTTTCTTATACTGGGGATGTGTGGGAGGTCCCAGGTATTTATGGACCGGGAGGGGCTTCTTTTTGTAGTCATCTCTGCAGAAGTTCGCCCTCTACTGGACCATAACCCACGTGTAATTAATCATTCCGAAGCAGGGTGTGAGACATACTTATAATACCCATTTTACAGGTGAGTAATCACAAAATGGTATTTTTCATCTCAATCAGGACATTAGGCTTGATGCAGAGCCTCCCCGTTCAGCTATCCCGTGCATTTTCCCGTTGGTTTTGGGCTTTGATCGGGTCAGGAAAGGGTGCTACGTTGATTTTAGTGTGCGTTTATGCGCTCAGGTGTGCGCTCATCCGCCTTTCCGATTGTCGGCTCGCACGAGGCTGTTTTCTGGGAAAACGGACGCCTCGTTAATTGGTCCGTTTTTTTCAGTGATGCAGAGCCTTGGTTTCCGATTGAAATCAGCCTAATAAAACGGGGCCGCCGAGCCTTCACTTACGGCAAGTTTGACCAGCCTTATTGGAGCTCCGTGCTATTTGGGAATGCATTCCTCTGTGGGCCAACATCAAAGGCGCCAGCTACGCCGTCTGGTAGTTCTGAGTATGGCAGAAACCAGGCTGCAGCGCACGCCTTTGGACATCGATGGCATGAGTGAAGTTGACCTATTCGAGCTCACCCGCCTTAACCGTGTTTCTCTCCATGCCTTGTATAGCGAGCTGCGGCCATGGTTAGCCCCCACCACAAGAAAGGGGCATGCAATTGCAGGTATGACCAAATTGGTTGGCTGCCTGCAATTTTTGGCGAACGGCTCGTTCCAGAGACTGGGTGCCTTCTCCGTGGGGATGTCCCAGTCTACGCTGAGCCGCAGCCTAACCAAGTTTTTGGATGGCATGGCTACCCTGGCACAGAATTACATTTTTTTCCCTCAAACAGGGGAAGCCTGGAATGCGGTTAAGTTGGGCTTTTATAACATAGCCGACATGCCCAACGTCCTTGGTGCAATCGATTGCACACATGTCTCGCTCATCCCCCCTGCGGACCAGGAATATCTGTTCAGGTATGTGGTTTGGGTCTGCTTTTTTTCTGGTTATCACACATTTTTTATGGCTCACACTAATTACACTTGTGTTTTGCTTGGTGCAGGAACAGGAAGATGGGCCATTCCATCAATGTTCAGGCAGTGGCGGGCCCTGATCTTCAATTTTTCAGTCTGTTTGCTGGCTTTCCTGGGTCCACGCATGATGCGCACATTTTGAGGAACTCCAGCCTCTATCAACGGTTTCAATCTGGAGATATTTCTGGAGGATGGTTACTGGGTATGTGTATTAAAGTTGTATTTCTTGGCCCCCAGGTTTGAATGTGGATTTGCCACTACCCCACTAATCTGTGAGACCTTTCCTGGAAACTTGCAAAGGTTTTTGGTTTAATTAATGGGTGAAAGTATTCTCCACTATTGGCTTATGTTCTGGCCCTCTTATCTCAGTAGCATTACGCAGACATTTTTAAGGAGTGTACAGGTTGCATGTGTTTGTAGGCTCAGTAAAAATGTCAATTCCTCCCACCCTACCTAGCTCACCTATTTGTCCCTGTGTACTAATGTTTCTATGCACACCTAAACCTTTTTTTAGGCATCCACCTTATGTTTGTCTTTGGTATTTTTGCAGGTGACTCAGGCTATCCCTTGTTACCATGGCTGCTCACACCCACCCTGCACCCATCTTCCCAGGCACAGGAGCGCTACAACACAGCCCATAGGAGGTCTCGCTCTGTGGTGGAACGTGCCTTTGGGTTGTGGAAGATGTGTTTCCGATGTCTGGATCACAGTGGGGGTTCTCTTCAGTATCAGCCTGGCAAGGTTATCAAAATAATTATTGCTTGTGGGGTCCTGCACAACCTTGCCATTAGAAGCAGGATTGCTCGATATACTGACCTGGGTGCAGAACCTTTCCCTATTTCTGACGAGCAGACCCCTCCTTACACTGGTACACCAAGTGGGCCAGCACACACAATCCGTGCTGACCTTGTGGCCAATGTATTTTCTTGAAACCACCCCCTGTCTGCAGGCTGGGGAAGATTAAATCACACCTAATAAGTGTTACATGCTGGTCACAAAGCGACTCTAAATGCATTTGGGCTTTACCTCTGCTGCCGGCGCATGTCCATTTTTGGCCAACTATATGATTTCAGGTCCACAACTGTCCGCTTGATTTGTTCATTATCTCGATGGACAGAACACCATAATGTACCCAAACAGCATTGGCAACAGCCATGCTTTGTGCTTATCCAAAACGGCCTGTTAGGGACCCACGGCGTGGTTATCGCCCACATGGGTGTGTGTTGTCCCCTGCATCACTTGAAATAGATGGTTGGCTATCTGGGGAGTCGTGTGTGGTTTTTGGGCCGGTGGTTGAGAATGGGTTAATGTCTCCTTGCTCCTGCGTTTTGGGGAATGTGCCTGTGTCTGTGGAGTCCCCACCGTTTTAGTTGGTGCATGTTCTACATGTGTCTTGTGCCTGCTTTTGTGTTTTATTTAGGATGAGGCATGTGTGCGGCTGGCTCTTTGTGCTCCCTTTAGGTCTGCCCATATTGATATGGTATCCCACACCAAGCGGAGTGCCTTGAACTTTAAATATTTTTACAACTGCGGTTGCGCGCCTGCGCGCACGCACGCACGTCACCGCGGGGGAACGTCAGAGCTAGAATTTGAAAAAGAAGCCAAGATGTCCCCCGCCGTCTTTACAACGGAGCAGGACGAGCTCATCATGGATGTGAGTATGCGAGCGAGCGTGCGTTTATGTGCGCGCACACATTCCTTGTAATAAAAAAAGAAAAAAACGCAAGAATAGTCTGAAACAACTTAGTTTGTCACGTTACAGACCAGCCCACCTTAGTTTAACCCATGTACGCAGCTACAAACTAGCCTACATGCAGATAGCAGAACTAGGGCAATGTGAGGCAGCAAGAGGTTAATAAAGTGACTTGATTTAGGCCAGGAAACTTGTTAATGTATTTTGTGGATTAATGGTGTGTCCTTGTCTCTTTTTCTAACAGATGATGCTGAGGAATCGCTACGACTTCCTGCCGTCAGATTATGACAAGCGGACGTTGGCCCTGGCGGTGGTGGACGCGATTGAAAGAAGATCCCAAACCACCTATACCTTCACTCAGATCGCCCAACACTGGTCTGATTTAAAAAGAAGACATAAGCCCCGGGTGAGGCGGTACTTCGCAACACATTTCCCATGTAAGTGTAGAAAATGTCAATGCACCTCTAACCCTGGCATCGCCTGGGCGTGGTTTAATGATTGTGTTTGTATTTCAGCCCATGAATGGAATTTGCGGTTCCGCCCCACCCGGACCAGGACACGCAGCCCAGTGTTGGGCGAAACAGGTGAAGGTGTAGGTGGCCCACCGCCAGGGTCAACGGCCACCCCCTCCTCTGTAAGTGACTCGGAGGAGCCGCTGGACCTCAGCATGCAGGGGAGGGGGCAATCTGACGGCAGGGAGTCGAGCAGAACAGAGCCTCAACCTGACTCCGGTAAGGGAAATATAGTTAGATATGTGGTAAGACATGCATTAAATACAGATACTCATGTGCCCTATTGTTGTAGATTCAGACGTCGCTGGAACATCCCAAGGGATGAGTGAGGAAGGAGGCGAGGAGGAAGAGGTTGCTGGGGAAGGTGAGTAGATTGATACCTAGAAGCCTAACATAATATTATATTAATGAAAGAACAACAGTCTCTAATATCAGTGTGTTTGTCATTCATACAGATTCCCAACTGCCACAGAGGGAGTATGAATGGAGACTCCGCCCCCGACGCAATGTGCGGCCTAAACCTTGTAAGTGGTGTTTATTTAAACTAAAGTAAATGAGCAAACATTTCCATTTTAAACATAAAAAACTTTAACAGTTCCCTCAAAATGTATCCAAAAAAGCCCTTAAAGCGGACCTTAACTATGAATAAGAGGCTAGCTTAGATAGTTCCCACATCCTGTACATACAGATTGTCCACCTTACAAATCATGTTACCAACCTTTTCCATAGCACATCTCGGCTCTGTGTGAGCAAAGCACAGCTATAACCCACCCCCTGTACCTTATCCCACTCTCCTCTCCTCAGTAAGTGTGATGCTTCAGAGTCAACATGGCGTTGCACGTATCCTAAATTCCTGAACTGAGTTGCAGCCCAGTGGGGGAAAGAATAATAATTTATTGACTACAAAATTAATATATATTAGTTTAAGATGCTGGGGCAACGTTTCTGAAGAGTTTGGCCTTTTCATTAAAACACGCAGAAGGTCCCATTTAATAAGTGCACAAACAATCAAAAAAAAAAAACAAAAAAAAAATGCTAAAGTAATGTTGTTTTTCATTCACAGATCAAAGAACACAGGCTACAGACCCCGAGGCCTAATTTTTTTTTGTTGGAAAAAAAATTGTAAATATGTTTTTTATAGTTTAAAAAAAAAAATAAAATGTAATACAAAAACACAAAAAAAAAAAAAATACTAATAAATAATTAATAAGATTTCGAGAGTTGTGTTTCCTGCAAAAGTACCATCACACAACATCAGCACACATTTACATTACACACCAAAGGTTTAGATATGGGCCAATAAAAAGAAAAAAAAAAAAAAAGGATGCATTAAGGACAAGGGAGAAGGAACTACTAGATGATTTAGGTATGCATTATGGACAAGGAAACCCCCACCAAAAAAAGCAACCAAAAAAAAAATTTGCATATTCCAATGGAGTTTGCGGGATGTGCGCTTGCGTGTAGCCAGATTGGCAACTGAAGAGCCATGGAGATGTAAGTATACTTGCTAAAACCACCAAAATGGAAGGTCAAATACGACGGAAACCAAGCAGGTACGTTCAAAAGGGCCAGGAAAAAGGGAAAAACGGGCCGCCCGTGTGAACGTGAACGGGAGCCCCGATCAAATTGAAGGCACCCGAGAGAGCAAAAAAAGCTTTCCGAGTAAAGTGAAATTGACGGATCAGTTAGGGAGCCATTCCGACGGAGGCTCTGCATCACATTTGAGCCACGATTCAAACGGGAGACCCGGACAATCGGAAGGTTTTAAGGGCAGTTCAGAGGAGGCTCTGCATCAGGCCCATTGTGTTGCCTTCTCTTTGCCCTAATCCTAGTAATCCTAAGGAGTGGGTTTTACACTCTCTGGATGTGGTCAGGACTCTGAAGTTCTATTTGGTGGCTACTGAATCCTTCAGGAAGACTGATGCTCTTTTTGTGCTCCCGTCTGGACCTAAGAAAGGTCTGGCTCCAGCTAAGTCCACTATCAGCAAGTGGATCCATCAGGCTGTGGTACAGACCTATTCTGCTAAGGGGAAGGAGCCTCCTTTCCGCCTTACTGCTCATTCTACTCGTGCTATTGGTGCCTCTTGGGCTTTTCAGCACCAAGCTTCTGTTGAACAAGTTTGCAAGGCCGCTACTTGGTCTTCTGTTCATACTTTTTTACAAGGTTGATGTTAGGGCCTCAGCTGGTGCTGTTTTTGGTCGCAAAGTTCTGCAGGCGGCAGTGGTTTAAACTGTCTGCTGTTACTTTTGGGGATCCCACCCTACCTTACGGACACTGCTATTGGATGTTCCACGTGTAAGGAATATTCTGGAACAGGACGTGCTGCATACATATAATACCAATTCTACAGGTGAGTAATCACAGAATTGTATTTTTGACCCCTGCTCATTTCATCCCACCTCACCTGTTCCTGCGTCACCCAGCCTTCCTCCCCTCAGCCTACTCCTTCACATCTCACTAGTTCCCACCACACTTATGCCCCCTTGTGCATTACCGGCAGCCAATCACAATGCCTCCATGCGCCCAGGATTAAGGCCCATTTTCAAAGGGAATGGGTGGTGGTCTGGTTTAAGCCCACATCATCTCTTCCCACCACACTTAAAGTGGAAAAAAATGGGGAGAGCATTCCTCAGCCTGCTACAAGATAACTATATGAATCAGTTCGTGGAGGCACCTACTAGGGGTGATGCTCTTTTAGATTTGGTAAGATCAAATAATGATAACCTGATGGGGACAGTAACAGTCCGTGAAAATCTTGGTAACAGTGACCACAATATAGTTGTATTTAACATAAACTGTAAGAAAGATTTTCTGTCGGGGAGGGCAAAAACACTAAATTTTATGAAGGCCAACTTCCTTAGACTCAGAGCTGCACTCCAGGACATAGTCTGGGAGCATCTGTTCAGGAATAAAGATACAGATGCCAAATTGGAATCAATTGCTTTAAATCAATTGTGAGTACTAACATTGCAAAATGTATTCCTACGGGTAACAAATATAAGCGGCTAAAATTAAACCCCTCATGGCTGACACCTGCGGTTAAACGGGCAATAAAGAACAAAAGAAAAAGGCTGAACTCTCAGCTGTAACACTTGAAAAGTATAAGCTAGTAAATTAAATGTGTAAGAAAGAAAGTTCAGTTAAGACTCACTAGCAACTGGTATAGGGCCAAGGGACTGGCGCAAGGCAAATATGGTGCCCATTTTTAAAAGGGCTCTAGGTCTTCTCCGGGCAATTACAGACCTGTTAGCTTAACATCCATTGTGGGGAAATTGCTTGAGGGGCTTTTAAGGGACTACATACACGAATATGTAACTATCCATAATATTATAAGTGACAACCAACATGGTTTTATGAAGGAGAGAAGCTGGCAGACTAACCTGATTGGCTTTTATGAGGAGGTGAGTAGAAGCCTGGACAGAGGGGCGGCTGTGGATATAGATTTTCTGGATTTTGCAAAAGCATTTGACACTGTCCCCCATAGATGCTTATTGGAGAAACTGAGGTATTCAGGATTAGAAAACACAGATTGTAACTGGATTGAAAACTGGCTAAAGTATTGTGTGCAGAGAGTTGTGGTTAGTGACACCTACTCTGAATGATTACCGGTTGTAAGCGGTGTACCCCAGGGTTCTTTGCTGGGCCCACTATTATTCAACTTGTTTATAAACGACATAGAAGATGGAATTAAAAGCACTGTCTCTATTTTTGCAGATGACACAAAGATATGTAGCACAGTGCAGTCTATTGAAGATGTTCACAAGCTTCAGGCTGACTTGGACACTTTGAGTGTCAGGGCATCCACTTGGCAAATGAAGTTCAATGTGGAAAAATGTAAAGTCATGCACTTGGGGTCTAACAACCTGAAGGCCATATATGTCCTCGGGGAAGTAAAACTGGGAGAGTCACTTGTTGAGAAGGATCTGGGGGTACTGGTAAATCACAGGTTAAATAACCGCATGCAATGCCAAGCAGCTGCTTCCAAGGCCACCAAGATACTATCATGCATTAATAGAGGCATGGAATCACGGGATAGGGATGTAATTTTGCCTCTTTACAAGGCACTGGTGCGCCCTTACCTGGAATATGCCGTCCTATTCTGTGCACCCATTCATAGAAAGGACGCTCTGACTATAGAAAGGGTGCAGAGGAGAGCCACCAAACTAATAAGGGGAATGAAGGATCTTAGTTATGAGGAAAGATTACGAGAAATAAATCTGTTTAGTCTTGAGAGGAGACGGCTGAGGGGGGACATGATTAACTTGTATAAATATATAAATGGCCCATATAGAAAATATGGGAGAACACTATTTCAGGTAAAATCCTCTCTAAAGACAAGAGGGCACTCCCTTCGACTGGAAAAAATGAAATTTAGTCTCCGGCGACAATCGTTTTTTACCATAAGAACTATAAATCTATGGAATAGCCTCCCACAGAAGCTTGTTACAGCATCAATCACTGACAGCTTCAAAAAAAGGATTAGATGCTTATTTAGAAGAAAATAACACTAACAGTTACTATTAGCGGTTATCAGTTAAAAAAAAAAAACAAAACAAAAAATAAAATAGCTTCCCCTATAAAATAAAATAAAAAATAACTTCCCCTAACCCAACACCCTTGGTTGAACTGGATGGACATATGTCTTATTAGTATACAGTACGTCCTGCTCCAAATATAATACTAACAAGTGGGTTATATTCCGCCAGATGGCGCTGGACTGTAGAGACATCGAAAATAGGCTCCTCCCGGCCCCTCAAATACCCAGGGACCTCCCACAAATCCCCAGAATTTCTCTGCAGTCTGGCTGTGAAGGACGAGAAATGGCTCTCTACTCGCAGGTGAGCGGGGCTATTAGCCTGCGGCCCTGTAGGACTATTCCCACCCGTTCCACTAGTAATATACCTCCCAGCCTTGGCTGCCCTGGTCGGGTGAAGGTAGGCAGCACCGCTGTTAGGTGCTTAGGAGCGCTGCTCCACCGCAATCCCCCACCAAAGGGTAGGCGGTTCAGGCTTATGGTGAGCCTCTATGGGATGCCCCTCCCGCACTCTATGGGATGCCCCTGCCCATCGGTGGGCCCTGTTTAAGTGGCCGCTGTCCTCCCTCATTCTCCTTGTAGCCTTCGGGGAAAAAGAGGGGGGGGTGTAAATGTGTATGCTATGCATTCTGTGTTTTACACTTCAGGCTTATGGTGAGCTTCTATGGGATGGCCCTCCCGCACTAGTGCCCCCTTGCCCCTGCCCATCGGTGGGCCCTGTTTAAGTGGCCGCTGTCCTCCCTCATTCTCCTTGTAGCCTTCGGGGAAAAAGAGGGGGGGGTGTAAATGTGTATGCTATGCATTCTGTGTTTTACACTTTATATCTATTCTGTCTGTCTTGTGTCAGCCGCTGCGCTGGCTTCCTTTTACTGTTATTTAAATTTGCCGCGCACTCTTTTTGTCAACAATTTGTTCCGCGATTGGCGGCGGCATTACCTCAGGCGCTGGTGCGCCGTCATTGGCTGCTTGTCACGTCCTGGCTTCGTGCTCTTCAGGGGGGGCCGGGCCCGTCTATGGTGCGCCCCTCGAGGTATACCGACGCCATCTTTAACCTCCTTGGTTGGCCCATGCGCGACGGACCTCTACCTACCGCGGTCCGTAAGTGCCCTCGCGGGCGGCTTTATATTCTTCCTTTTATTACTGTGTGCTTACGGTCTTGGCTTCTTATGTCTTTCAGGCGGGGCGAACCCTTTTGGCTTCTCCCGGCCCTTTATTAGTTATATAACTAGTAGGCCTTGTTAATACTCCACATCCCGGGTTGCTATATAGCGTTATTCCCTATCGGCATATAGCGCTGCTATAATCACCATATGGAGGCATCCCAGGATAATGTGACCGGGGTTCCTTCGGGACAAGACCAGCTGTGTGTAGTGTATGGGCAGCCTCATGCTGATGCTGACAAGGCGCGGGTCTGTGTAACCTGTGCTGAGCAGATGCTTGCATTGCAATCTGGCCTGCCAGTGGCTGCACCTCGCTTCACTTCACCTACTCCCTCAAGCTTAAATCTCACTCCTGCTGAGTTGCATACTAGTGGGGATTCCCAGCCTGATGTGTCTTCTAGACTGGCTACTGTTGAGCAGTTGATTGCTAAGTCCTTAGCGCGTAAGGCCCCTGCTAAGAAGCGGCACTTGATGCCTAATGTCACTGTTTTCCCTATGGAAACTGAGGAGTTTTGGAATATTTGTGGCTATACCCCGTCTGATGAAGGGGAACTGTCTTCTGACTCAGGCTCATCTGATGAGAGACCAAGGGGTCATGACGATTCTGGCTCTGACCCCTGGGCCCCGGATGACACTGACAGATTATTGACCCAGATTTTTGACGTTCTGTCCATCTCTCTCTCTGTTGCGGCTCCCAGGCAGAGAGGGGAGCTTTTTCCATACAGCAAAATCACGTTTGGAATTTCCCGAGCAGGCACATTTCCATAACCTTGTGCTCAAGGAATGGGAGCGCCCCAGTAAACTTCCCGGGGTTCCAAAAATTTGGGATAGGAAGTATCCCTTTCCTGCTGAGGTGGTAAAGTGTTGGTCATCCCCCCCCCCCCCCCCGAGGTGGATGCCCCGATCCTAGGGCTGTCTAATACCTCTGTCATGCATTCCCCCGACTCTACTACCCTGCGGGATGCTGAGGACCGGCGCATTGACCAGCTGGCATCCCACGCCTTTGCATGTGCGGGGACGGCGTTGCGCCCGGTCTGTGCCTCTGCCATTACTGCTGTGGCCACTAGAACCCTTATCCGAAATATACTTGATAGTGCCCCTGATGATTTGCCTTGTGAGGTGTTCAATGCACTCTCCAGTTGTGATGTTTTTGTAAATTTTGTCCTCTCAGCCATGGATGACACCATCAGAATGTGTGCCAGAACCCTTGTGGTGGCTATACGCCGCTCGGTTTGGCTGCGCCAGTGGGCTGCTGACAACGCTGCCAAGAAGGCCCTCACTGGTTTTCCCTTTAAAGGACTGCGCCTGTTTGGGGACCACCTGGACCTTTTTGCTAAGGGAGGCAGGTTACCCCAGCGCAGGCATCAATCTCGGCCCTTTCAGGGTCAGGGTTCCTTCTCCTCCCCTACCGTGGTGCCAGACGGGGGGGGGGGTTCCTTTCCTGGGACCCGGGGAGATTTCTGGGGCAGGGGCAGAGGACGTGGACGTCCTGGCCCCTCCTGGGGTCCCAAAGCAAAATCATCCCCAAGCCCCCTCAGGCATGATGGGGCGCCCTCACCCATCCGGGTGGGGGATGGCTGCAGCACTTCACTCACGATCAATCATCAGGGAGGGACCCGGAGCAAGGGGGCCCTCCAGGAAGCGTCTCTGATCCAGACTTGCATATCAGCTGTGTACATCGCGGGGGTGGAAAATCGCCTGGCGGACTCTCTGAGCAGGGGGACCTCTTGCCAGGGAGAATGGTCCCTCTGCAACAGGGTGTTTCAATGCCTGTGTCACCGTTGGGGCCAACCAGATGTGGATCTGTTTGCGTCCCGCCACAATCACAAGCTCCCAGCTTTTGTCTCTCTGTCCCAGGATCCTCTGGCCTTGACCTCGGATGCTCTAGCAATGTCATGGCAGGACTTTCAGTTCCTGTATGTCTTCCCTCCAATTCCCCCTGCTGGGCAGGGTACTGCGCAAGATTGCTCTGGAAGGGGTGCCAGCAATTCTGGTGGCCCCCAGGTGGCCAAGAAGAGTGTGGTTCATAGACGTGGTGCAGCTGGCAGTAGATCAGTACGCTCTGCCCTTGGTGCCAGATCTGCTCACTCAGGGCTCACTACGCCATCCCAATTTACAAACTCTGGCTTTGACGGCCTGGCTGCTGAAACCTCCATCTTGATGGAGAAGGGGTTGTCTTCCTCGGTTGTGGATACTTTGAAAAAGGCTAGGAAGAAGTCTTCCTCTTCCATTTATTACAGGGTTTGGCATGCCTACATTGACTGGAGTGAGTCTAAGTCTCTTCCCTGTCGGGTGTTCTCTGTTCCCAGGATTTTGGAGTTCCTGCAGCATGGGTTGGAGATGGGAGTCTAGCTCAGTACTCTGAAGGGTCAGGTTTTTGCCCTGGCTATTTTCTTCCAGAAGTCCTTTGCTCAGCACCCTCTGATCAGGACTTTTTTCCAGGGGGTCACTCATGTGCGCCCTTCATGTAAGCCTATGGTGCCTGTTTGGGATTTGAACTTGGTTCTGTCAGCCTTGCAGGGTGCTCCCTTTGAACCTGTTCAGGATGCTGCCCTGGCCATTCTTACGCTCAAGGTTGTATTTCTGGTGGCTATCACTTCTGTCAGGCGTGTGTCTGAGTTGGCGGCGCTGTCCATTCAGCCCCCCTACTATGAGAGACACCAGGACAAGGTGGTGTTTCGTTTCAAACCTGACTTTCTGCCTAAGGTAGTGTCTGCTCTTCATTTGAATCAGGATATTAGGCTCGATTCAGAGAGACAAAAAAAAACTTCCACTTTAGTGGCAATCTGTTTTTTTTTTTTAAATGTTTCCGCTCTCGTATGAGTGTGCGAACGATTCTATGCATGCATTGCAATCCTTCTGTAAAGTT
Organism: Gastrophryne carolinensis; assembly: GCA_027917425.1. Taxonomy (NCBI): domain Eukaryota; kingdom Metazoa; phylum Chordata; class Amphibia; order Anura; family Microhylidae; genus Gastrophryne; species Gastrophryne carolinensis. The sequence goes on from CM051234.1 coordinate 589,525,683, forward strand.
TCCATCCGTACGTAAGGCAGATTACGAATATGAGTATGTCATTTTCCAGCGTGACTTTTCCATTTCATTTTCACATGTTACAACGTAGGCTTTCGTTTTTGCCCTTTTCCCATCGTATCCTCCCACGAATCCTTTACGTTTCCCGTTAGATTCTGTTTCCCTTTTTCAATAAATATTCGTCCAGACGGAAATCCTTACGATCTTGCGCCTGCGCACTACAAACTTAACTCATTAAAGTGCTCACCTACATATTTGCCACCCTCACTTCTACTACAATGTTTAGCAAAATCACTTAGCACTATCCTCCATCTTGCCTTTTGGACCCTTAAAGCTCACCCAAACCACTTAGCACTATCCTCCATCTTGCCTTTTGGACCCTTAAAGCTCACCCAAACCACTTCGCGGTCAGGTTCTTCTTCCATTTTAGCCCCCTAAAACTTACCCAAATCACTTCTCGGTCATGTGAATATTCATCTTTAAATATTTCTGGGCCCATTAGTTTTGTGTTAATGTATTTTGTAAATAAAATGACACTGTAACATTTTTTTTTATTCCATCATAAAATATAACATTTTTAAAAATTTTGAAAAATTCAAATTTTTATAACTATAAAAAACAAAATACATGTACAAGCAATGGCAGGCCACAGAACATTATTCTTCATCTGTGGTCCCCAACGAGTTGCGCAGCTCCTGCATCTCACCCAGCAACTGAAGGACCCTGACACTCAGTTGTGCCACTCTAGCACGTGTGGTCCCTGTTAAAAAACGTAAATTAAAGTATTGGTATAACCTTGTTCATACTGCAGTGCCCTCCCCCCCCCTGTATGGTCCAAACACCTAAATCTGGACTTCAAAAGCCAGGGGGCCCTCGCCACGACGGCCCGGGTATTGCATAGTGCCCGATTAGAGAACCCCTGGCCCGCATTCTGCAGGCAAAGAACGGACATCAGGAGCAAGGGCAGGAGTGGATATCCAGAATCCCCTGAAAGAATTTAAAAATACACAAACATAAAATACACATTCTAAGCTACAATATTGTTTAACATGTCATCAAGGGCTAAAAACAGCCATAGGTTAAGACATGAGTCATCAACTATATTCATTTCCATACAGTGAAAATGGATTGATGGAATGTGAGCAAACTTACCCAGGAGCCATCCACCAGATAATTCTCCTGACTCAAACTGACGAAATAAGCCGGAGCTCTGCAATATATAAGCATCATGGGACGACCCTGGATGCCCTGCAAGAACACTGAGGAATCGCATAGCTGGACCAAAAACTCCTTGTATGTTGTGTGAGTGGCACATCTTGCGGTTCCTGCAACCAAATATAAAATAATTACACAAAGCGAAGGTAACCGACTAAAACAATAACTTCTACAACAAATTAAGATTCACGTTCAACAATCCAAATATAATTCACAAAGGACATAAGTCAAAAAAAAATGTATGGATGTGTGGGAAAATAAATGTTTACATGCTAAGGACTAATTAAGGTCAGCATTAAAATGCATCTATAAGGCATACATGAAATGTATTGATTCAGGTATGCATTGCTATACAATTTATGGCCTAGGCCATACTGATACATGCAATGCTATGGTGCTAAAGGCGCGCAGACTCCTCCACATAGCCGCAAAACATGTTCAACAATAGCAATCCGAGGCCTCAAAGGTCCCGTAAGTGGATCGGAAATGAAACGGATTTATAGGGTGGTGGTCCGTCGGAAATCAGCTCTCTGAATCAGACGCAAGCCCATCATAGCCCATCATATACTCATAATACCATTCTACCAATTCTAATCACAGAATTGTATTTTTTCAACCGTATTAACTATGTAACTATGTAACAATGCAGCCCAAGATGATTGAAGAAGTTATATTTAATTGCTTTAAGAGCACACTAGACTATATAGATACAATAAATAGAAGCAAAACAGATCAGAAGGGCAAATACAAGTGATAATCCACAATCAGAATTGGCAGCTAAAATATATCACCTTATTGTTAGATGTTAGGCAGGGAGACATAAGGCAGCCTGCAAATTCCTGGTTCTTCCAGACTAGTCACTCCCCCCTAGCAGTGGTCACCTAATATATGGCATAATTGGAATATATGACCTTCATTGCAAGGTCCTAGAGATCCGATCTTGAGGTCAAAGAACCTAATTGCACATGCTGTGAGATCAGTCACCACTGTTTGATATGGCTCCTAACCCAAATTCAGCATATATCAGGTCCTGAACCTCCTGGAATGACATGAGACCCATGTATGCGGGCGTTATTTGCAGATTCCAAAGTTGTGGTTGGTTTATGATTAATATGCACTGTAACCTCATAATTTCCTGTACATTACTAGAGGAATGTCTTGTGAAGCTTGCATATAGGACAAGGCTCAAGGCAGGGAGTTTCCTGCTGGTTCTGTCTCAGGTCCAAGCATTAGATGTGAACTGAATCACTATGGGATCTTTCATCAGCTGAGGTCTTGTGGCTGTTTCTAAACTGTTTATTGTTTACTGATCTGAGCAGGCCATCTGTGAAATTATGACCAGTTCCTGGCAACTGGAGGGCATTTGAGTGAAATTATAATATTTTTAGCAACTTTCTAAGAAACCCACTTTTAGTAGTCCATTCGGAAGGTAATGTAGCCTTCATATATAAGAAGGGCAATTTATTTAAAGAGGAACAAAACCCATGGTTATGACTATCTAGTTTTTTGTCTCTTGCCATCCCCTGCCAGCCCCCCCCCCCACTATGTAAAAAAACGCCCAAATCACCCAGTAAAAACTCACCTTTCTCAGGCGCATGTATGGGCTCTCATCCAATCAGAGCCATGGCAAATGTCATGGCTCTGTGTTCGGAAACCGAGAGTGAATACTGCTGCATCCCCAGATCTGAATAGCTGGTTGCAGGAGTGTGCCTCAGCCCAGAGATGCTGGGGATGCGGTCGCTCTCACTGCCCATTGTTTATATCACAGATGGACCTGCCAAAAAAGGCGTGTCCTGCTTTGGTTTTGTTCCACTTTAAGCTAGTATAATTATGGCAACCTTCACACCTAAGCATTGCGTGTGCTAGCCTTCTTATGGAAATAGCTAGCGCACATTTTGCAGATTGATTTGCTTGTAATTGCAGGTGCCAATCCATTAATGGTTAAGTGCAGCGCAATGCATGCAGCATTTTGGGGAGCACTCATGATTTCCCCAAATCTGAAAGAGCCCATAGATGGCAATTGCGTGGTGATCGCGAGTGCACATTTCACGCCCCACAATTGCCCAAATGTGGTTGGGACTTTAAAGGAGCACTATTGTGAAAATGTATAATATTAAAAATCCATATAAACACATCAGCTAATGAGAGGAGGAGTCATGTATACACCCAAACTGAGAATGTGGTTTATTCTCTCCTGGTAGAAATAAGATCCAGGGGTGACAGAGCCTGTCACTCCAGATGTCCTTTCTTTCCATTAAAAGTAAGAAAAACAAGCCTGGCTGGATATTTCTTGATGTCGGTTGTTTAAGTGACCCCTCCCCCCGTCAGGCAAATTCATATGGATTTTTCTAGTGTACAGCATGGCTTGCTTCATTTCAATTCTTTCACATTTGGGTAATCCGCCACAAGGTGGCGCAGTCGACTGCAGAAAGACTTGTGGCTCCTCCCGGCTCATAAAAAGGGCAGGAATCACCCAGAGAGTCCAGAGTTTCTCTGCAGTCATGACTGCGAAGACAGAAGATGGCTCTATCTGGATCGCAGGTGAGCGGGGCATCCCAAGCCCGTTGGCCATGCAGGCCTATTCCCACCTGTTCCGGACCCTTCTGCCTCCCAGCACTGCTGCAGGTTCAGGTGATGGTAGGGGAGCACCTGTGGTCGGGTGCTCGCAGAGTTTTTTGCTCTGGGCCGCCCTGGGGCTTCGCGCGCTTGAGGGGGGGCGGGGCCCCTCGAGGTTCCCCGTCCTCGCCGCCATCTTCTCTGCACGGGTTGGTGCAGTGCGGGTTGCTACCCCTGGCTGCTGGGGCTCCTCTTCCTCCTCCGGATACTTGTTGACAGCCCCTGCCGGATCTCCGATCCTCATCGCGGGGACGCTTTCTGCAGGGCTCCCTCGTGGCCAAGTCCCCGCTGCTGCCTCTGTGGATCCTCTCCTGCGGTGCTGCACGGGTGGATCTGGCTCTGCTACGGTCCATGAGTCCACTCTTTTTTGTCAGTCATTATGTCTTATAGTGTGTATGCGCTGTGGGATGTTTAATCCCTGTACCTGTGTCATTACGGGGGGGGGGCCTTGTACTTGTGGTTTCTCCCGGTCTCATTCCCCCCCCCCCCATGCCCTCCCGAGGCTGTGGGGTATCGCGGGTCTGGGATGCAGCGGTGGTTCTATTGGACGCACTTCCTATTAATCACCATATAGAGGCTTCTGGGGATAGCAAACTCGGGGTAGGCTCGGTTGTGTCTCGTGTGCGGGGCATCCCCTTTGAGTGGTCGCAGCGTGATTTGCGTCCCATGCCCCCAAAGTGTCATTGTGGAACAGGTTGGGCGAGCTCCCTTCTACCCAGCCCGGTTATTCCTGCGGCTTCACCTACTCCCCCATGCCTGCATTTAGCTCCCAATGAGGGGGAAGGCAGTATGGGGTCTCAGTCTGACCTGGCGCTGCGCGCTGCCAACATTGAGCGGCAACTGGCCCGTCCGGCCGCCAGCAAGGTCTCTAGTAAAAAGAGGCACCTGACTACGGGCTTGTCCCTCTTTGCCGATGATGATGATTTGTATGATTCATATGGCGGCCGTGAATCCATGGAGGAGGGGGAATTGTTTCACGATTCCGATTCCTCTGAGGATCGTCATGACGAGTTTGATAGCGAACCAGGGTCCTCCTCGGATGAGGATTCCGGGCTCCCGGATGATACCAACAGACTTCTGTCGGCCGTTTTTGATGCCTTACACATCGTTCCCCCTAAAGAGGAAGCAGGGGGAGCTCTTCCGTCCTGACAAGCAACGTTTGAAGTTCCCTGAGCAGGGACATTTTTCCAATATGGTCCTCAAAAAATGGGAACGGCCCAACAGGCTGACCTCGGTGCCCAAGGGAATGGACAAAAGGTATCCCTTCTCGGCTGACTTGGTTCGCCGCTGGTCTTGTCCCCCCGAGGTGGATGCCCCTGTCCTGGGCTCTCCAATACTTCTATTATGCCGTCTCCTGACACCACTACTTTGCGTGATAATGCCAACCGGCGTATGGATCAACTAGCCTGTCATGCCTTCACCTTTGTTGGAACGGGTTTACGCCCGGTCTGTTGCCATTGCACTCAAGAAGACCGTTAGGCGCCTTGCCGAGGCTGCCAGATCTCGCAAGCGAGAGCATGACTACAAGGACCTTTTGCTCTGCTCTGACTTTATTGCCTTTGTGCTCTCTGCCATGGATGATGCCATCCGGCTTGGTGGTAGGGACTCTGCCCTGTTGGTCGCCATGCGTAGGTATGTCTGGCTACGTCAGTGGCCGGCTGCCGCTGCCGCTAAGGAGTCCCTCACCGGGCTTCTCTTCACGGGACTGCGTCTCTTTGGGGAATGTCTTGATGTTTTGACCAAGGATGGTCGGCTCCCTCAGCGTAGAAAGTATTCTCGGCCCTTTGGGGGTCCTCCTCATTTCGCCCTTCCCGTGGGGGACGCGGATCTTCCTTCGCAGGTAGCCGCAGAGACTCTTGGGGACGGGGTAGATCCCGTGGTCGCCCTGGTCTCTCCTGGGGTGCTAAGCGGGTGGGGGGAAGGCTTCGGCTCTTTGCTCACGTCTGGAGACAACGCGTCTCGGATCGGTGGATTCAGGAGGTGGTGTCCTCCGGTTACAAGATAGAGCTAGCAGCTTGGCCGCCCCCAAGATTCCTCCGGTCCCGGATCTCCCAAAATCACGTGACGGCGCAGGGCCTGAGGTTGGCCGTCCAGCGTCTTCTATCGTCCGGAGTGGTTTGTCCTGTGCCTCTTCAGGAACGGGGTTGGGGGTTCTACTCCAATCTGTTCACGGTGCCCAAGAAGGACGGCTCCCTGAGACCCATCCTGGATCTAAAGGGTCTCAACCGATTTGTCAGGTTCAAACACTTCCGCATGGAGACCTTACGGTCGGCGGTGAACTCTCTTAGGCCAGGCGACTTTATGACCACTGTGGAAATCAAGGATGCCTACCTGCACTTTCCTATCTTCCTGGGGCATCAGAAGTTCCTGAGATTCGCTCTGGAGGATCAGCACTACCAGTTTGTGGCCTTGCCGTTCGGTATCACTTCGGCCCCTCGGGTGTTCACCAAGGTGCTGGCGGGTGTCATGGCCCTCCTGAGGAGCCAGGGCATTCGCATTCTTCCTTACCTGGATGACCTGTTGATTGCTGCTCATCAGGCCGAGAGGGATACTCCTTAATTCTAAGGAACCAAATCTTCATTCTCTGGATGTGGTCAGGGCGCTCAAATTCTATTTGACCGCCACTGCGTCTTTTCGGAGGTCAGATTCTCTGTTTGTCCTTCCTGCTGGACCTAGGAAGGGTTTGCCTCCAGTCAAGTCCACTATCAGCAAGTGGATCCGACAGGCGGTGGGGCAAGCATACGCTGCTAAGGGGAAGGAACCTCCTTTTCGTGTAACGGCTCATTCCACTAGAGCTATTGGTGCCTGTTGGGCTTTTCAGCACCAAGCTTCTGTTGAACAAGTTTGTAAGGCCGCTACTTGGTCTTCTGTTCATACTTTTTCTAAGTTTTCCAAGGTTGATGTTAGGGCCTCAGCTGACGCTGTTTTTGGTCTCAAGGTGCTTCAGGCAGCAGTGTCTTAAACTACCTGCTGTTACTCACTGGGGATCCCGCTCTTTTGTTCTTGGACATTGCTGTTGGATGTCCCAAATGTGAAAGAATTGAAATGAAGCAAGCCACACTGTACACTAGGAAAAATACAATTCTGTGATTACTCACCTGTGGAATTGTTTTTACTGTGTACAGCACGGCTTGCTTCATCCCTCCCTTGTTATCGTTATCCTCTTTTGCCTTGTTATGGTGATTTTTCTTGAGAGAGTTATTTTTAGTGGGGCTGTGTTTTTATTAAGTCTTTCTGCAGTCGACTGCGCCACCTTGTGGCGGATTACCTAAATGTGAAAAAATTTAAATGAAGCAAGCCATGCTGTACACAGTAAAAACAATTCTACAGGTGAGTAATCACAGAATTGTATTTTTTATCATTGGGCCATTTTTCATGATAGTGCTCCTTTAATGACAGCTGGATATTGGCTACATTATAATCCATTAACTTCCCAATTAGCCTTGAAGTTACAATATAATAGGTTATTACAGCCTAATAGTTACACTTACACATAGCAATACAATCTAGCTTCCATAGATGTACAATCTAGCAAGTTATAAGTCAAACCAAATCTAGAGCTATTTCGCTAGCTGAGGATCCCATAGATGTTGCCAGGTGAGGGTGGGAAGGGTTAAAGGAGCACTATGGCGAAAACAATAAAAATCCATATAAATATGCTGGATGACGGGTGGAAAGGCCGCATCAAGAAATATCCATCCAGGCTTCTCTTTTATTTTTATTAATGGAAGGAAGAGGAAATTGGGTGACAGGTTCTGTCACCCCTGATACACTAAACCTGTCACCCCTGGGTTTTATGCCTACCAGGAGAAGAAAACCACAAGCTTGGCAGGAGCTTTATTCAGTGTGGTTGTATGAGTGACCCCCCCCCTCTGATTAGCTAACGTATTTATATGGGTTTTTATTATTACACAATTTTGTGATAGTGCTCCTCTAAGGTCTGTTTGGCCTCCTTACACAGGAGCATCTTATGCTGGCTACCCAGCCACTTAGGAGTGACTTGCCAGCCTAAATGTATATTAGCTAACTCAGCCCTAAAAGTTTAGCAGCTGCAAATCAATATTCCATCCCTTTACAAATTCCTTTCAATATAATAGTTAGTTAAGAAATTTGGGATGTTAATCATTTCTGGTTACAATGACACCAAAAACAAGCTGTATACTTGCTCTGCTTTCAAAAGACGGCGGCGGTGGTTTGGTGGCGCTACTTTTAGCTGGACCAGTCGCACCAAGGCTTCCGACACCAGCAGCATGTCGTCACGTGTGTGTGTGTGTGGCGCTGCCAAGTGATGCACTGGTACATTGTGCTGAATTGTGGAGCACTGCAACACCTCTAAACCTTGCCCCGAATGTGTTGCCTATAAAAGCACCTTGTGCACGCCTTCTTATCATTCTGGGGGAGAAGACTGCAATGTCTGCCCAACTTACTGCAATGGCTGCCCAACCCAACCCACCCAACTTACTGCCACAGCAGACACAGTGTATCTGTTATAGCAGTTATTGCTAACTTTTTCCACCCAGGTAGGAGTCTGTGTCTGCCCTAGGCCAAATAATTATGTGTCTTATGAAACCATATATTTGACTACATCTGAATTTTGTTCCGTGTTTGTTATTTACCAGTCCGTTGAAAGCAACCAAAATGCTACTGTGGCTCTTAAGTTAAAATAAGTTTTGACACCTCTGCTCTAAAACATTGGCCTTTCTGACCCCTGCTTTTCTCCACTGTCCTGCAACTCTGTTCAGCACTCTAGGATACGGGCGCCATCATATACTGAGGAGAGTAGAGGGGGCAAAAGTGCAGGGAGGGGGTTATAGCTGTGAAAGAGCAGAGCTGGGGTCAGGAAATGGTCAGAATGCAGTGTGGCATAGTCAGAAGACACTTCCTGTTTGCAGGCAGCCTGAAACTCCATGGGCCACCATCTTGAATGTTTAAAGGCTCAGAAAATGCAGTAGATGCAGGAAGGATAATAACATGAGCAATGTGTATGTACAGAGTGGGGGAAACATACAAGATATGTTCTTATTCAGGGAGAAGGTCCGGTTTAAGGCCACAACGATTTTTGAAAGCTTAGAAGTGTGAAGCCCAAATTCCTGGTGCGCATGGATGTGCACAAACTGTGTGCGTTAGATCTGACCTTCCATGCATTCCGCAGCACACATACTGGCCCTGAGAGATCAGCATAAATAGATGTGTGCCTTTACCCCGAACAGTAGGGGGGAGCGCAGTGCAGCCTGCTGTAGATTTGGGATGCAGTATTCTCTCTATTGTTTGGACAAAAGGACATGTACAATCATTTTCCAGTGCATATAGGTATGCAAAGTATCATACAATGCTTCCAGTTTCTGGATATATTTTCATGCCATATAACCATCGGTGTAACACCACTTTATTACAATGTAAAGAAATCCGCCACCGGTGCTTTAAGTGGACCTTAACCCTAAATAAGAGCCTATCTTATATGTTTCCCACACCCTGAACATACAGATTGCTCACATTAAAGTGGACCGTCACCCATGGGTGATCGGCCCGGGAATCTATAAGATTCCCGGGCCGATCACCCCCCTCACCGGGGACCCTAATCGGGGTGCCCCCCTGAAGTGGACCAAAACCCAGGATAGTCAAAATCCTGGGTGTTGGTCCACTTTAAATATCATCCTACCTTCATCTACTAAGCCTTTAAACATCCAAGATGGCGACTCGTGGGGTCTTAGGCAGCCTGCAAACAGGAAGTGTCTTCTGACTGTGCTGCTCTGCATTCTGGGATTGCTGTCCTTTTCTTGACCCCAGCTCTGCTCTGTCTGTGCAAAGCACAGCTATAACCCCGTCCCCCTCTGCTCAGTATGTGATACTTCTGAGGCAAGATGGAGGCCCCGTAGCCTAGAGTCCTGAACAAAGTTGCAGTCCAGAAAGAAAAATAAGAGACAAAAAAACTTAAAATATATATATATAAAATAGGTTTTTAAGGGTTTGGGCTTTTTATTAAATGATGTTGATGGTCCGGTTTAAATGCACTAAGGCCCTGTTCACACCAGAGCCACTGTGGGCGATCACTGCTATTCAGAAAGATTCATCTCAATTTAGTAAATTGTGGAGGACTCCAAATTGCTGTAGGTAAGGCTTTTTGGAAGCGACTGCGATGGTTCCCTGATTGCGTGGCGTTTGCCTTGAGCACATGATCAGCCCAAAGTCACCTCGATGTGAATGGGCCCTAACCAGAAATCTCAGACTTTTCCCTTTAAAGTGGCTCGAAACCCACGCCCTAATGCTGAATTCCCTCCCCCTGGGGTAACCCCCCAGGAAACCTTCTTCCCTGTCCAACGATGCATACGCGAGCTGTGGCCGCACCCCCACTATCCCTTCAGCAGGACGCATGCCCACGCCAGTCATTTGTCAATGGCCAGCGTGGGCACGCTCCCTGTTAGAGGGTAGCGGGGATACACTTGCCTTAGATGAGCTATTATAGAAGGGGCGGGAACGGATCTGAGCTTGCTGATTGGACAAGAGTGCTCTACATGCGCCATAGGACTGGGGAAGGGTGAGTGAGATCAGGTAACCTGGGGGGTTTCACACAGCAGGGCAACCTCGAACGGGGGTCCCCGGGAGCAAGGACCAAAACCCTGGGTTTTGGTCCACTTTAAGGGTCAGCCAACAGCACCTTTGCAATATAACTTTGAAAATGTTCTCCAGCTCCTTCGAGCGGTCAGGTAAGTAATTTTTTATGTGCCTTTAAAAGCTCTAAATCAACTCCTATATCAGTAGGTAAGTCATGTTACATATTCGATGGCTTCTCCCTTTCATGAATCCATCGAGTGTCCCGAGATGCTGGTTATGCATCACACCATAAAAAGATATAGTGCATCCTCTTCTCCATATCCAGGGGACCATATTTTCTTGAAAACCCAGAGTATATATTTATATCTAATAAATACCGCACTCATGTGTGGTTGGGGACATATATATTTTATTACAAAGTAAACATTGTTTTATTCAATGAAAACAATCCTTATAGAGTGTAACTGTCATTGACACGCACAATCATTTTTTACTAAATATTTTCACATCTGTTTAGAAAAGAAAATATAATCTCCAATGGCCCAGGGTGCTAGTTTGTTTATATCCACCTCTACAGCATTCCAGAAGTAGATGATCATCAGCGTAACATGTGACTAGAAGCAGGGGTGTGCACCGAGGCTGGCCAAGGGACATGCCTTCAGCACCCGGAGATCATCATGACCATTGCCCTCATCACGGGAAGGTGAGCAGCTGGTAGGTCAGTGAAATTCTGCCACTGGAAAAGATAATATTTTTACTGCAGGCTATGGTATTTCTGGGTTTACAGAAATGTATAGGGGAATTCTAGAGGAACAAAACTCAAGATTTGGGAACTTTTGTCCCTCCTTCTGATGGCATCTTCTGAGCGGCAAAGAAATCTGAACAAAGGCGAGTGCCACCGGCCACAATCCCACTCACCTCTAGCTCTGGGAGTAACCGCACCAGCCATTCTGAAAGACCTGCCACGGGTACGCGCCTAGCTATATAAGTACAGCAGGGATGCTGCCACGGCCCAAAGCAGCCGCAAGGGCTCAGGATAAAGGGGCATGTACCAGGCGATCTGGGGAAGGAGGGGAGGTTCACACGTACGGACATCCCAATATGGGATACTACTGCCCTTAGAGTCTTGTACTCTCAGATACAGTATTTTTTGCCTTTAAGATAATTGTCCAGCCAAGAATCGATTGGTGGTTGTCTGGCACCCGCCTATTTACTGGAACAGATTTAGTCCCTTGTGCGGGTGCATGCTGCCTGGGAACTCCTGCTTTGCCATTTTGGATGGGGGGGGGGGGGTAGTGCAGTGGCCCAGCTGGTCCAGCGGAAAACAGTCCCCTGCATTGAGCTGCCAGTGGCTGTGCTTGGTGACTTATGTGCAGTGAGTAGCCGCCGATTGACAGCTCTACACGCACCCATCACTGTAGCGTTGCTGATGGCGGCTTTGCTCCTCTAGACTCTCCGTCCTGCCCTGTGGTGTCTTTGGCTGCAGGTTTGCAAAAATACAATTCTGTGATTACTCACCTGTAGAATTGGTATTATGAGTATACAGTACGTCCTGCTCCAGAAAGATTACTTACACGTGGGTATTACTCCGCCAGATGGCGCTGGACTGCAGAGACATCGAAAACAGGCTCCTCCCGGCCCCTCAAATACCCAGGGACCTCCCACAAATCCCCAGCATTGAAAAGCAGTTAACAAGAAGCCGGGAGAATTAAACAACCCAAACTATCAACTATAACAATGATAACAATCACCATACAGGGGATCCAAGATAATGCAAAACCAAGGGTGGGGTGGAGCAGGACGTACTGTATACTCATAATACCAATTCTACAGGTGAGTAATCACAGAATTGTATTATTCTTAGTTTACAGTACGTCCTGCTCCAGATAGATTAATTACACGTGGGACATCCAATAGCAGTGTCCATAAAGTAGGGTGGGATACCCAAGAAAAAGTAGCAGCAGACAGTTTAAACCACTGCCGCCTGCAGAACTTTTCGGCCAAAAGCAGCGTCAGCTGAGGCCCTAACATCAACCTTGTAAAACTTAGAAAAGGTATGAACAGAAGACCAAGTAGCGGCCTTGCAAACTTGTTCAACAGAAGCCTGGTGCTGAAAAGCCCAAGAAGCACCAATAGCATGAGTGGAATGAGCAGTAAGGCGGAAGGGAGGATTCTTCCCCTTAGCAGAGTAGGCCTGAATCACAGCCTGACGGATCCATTTGCTGATAGTGGACTTGGCAGGAGCCAAACCCTTCCTAGGCCCAGAAGGGACCACAAAAAGAGCATCAGTTTTCCTGAAGGGTTCAGTATCCACCAGATAGTACTTCAGACACCTAACCACATCCAAAGAGTGCAAAACCCTCTGCTTAGCATTGCTAGGATTAGGGCACAAAGAAGGAAGAACAATATCTTGATTCAAATGAAAGGCAGACACTACCTTAGGCAGAAAATCAGGTTTGAAACGAAACACCACCTTGTCCTGGTGTCTCTCATAGTAGGGGGGCTGGATGGACAGTGCCGCCAACTCAGACACACGCCTGACAGAAGTGATAGCCACCAGAAACACAGCCTTGAGCGTAAGAATGGCCAAGGCAGCATCCTGCACAGGTTCAAAGGGAGCACCCTGCAAGGCTGACAGAACCAAGTTCAAATCCCAAACAGGCACCGTAGGTTTACATGGGGGACGCACATGAGTGACCCCCTGGAAAAAAGTCCTGATCAGAGGAAGCTGAGCAAAGTACTTCTGGAAAAAAATAGCCAGGGCAGAAACCTGACCCTTCAGAGTACTGAGTTGGAGACCCATCTCCAACCCATGCTGCAGGAACTCCAGAATCCTGGGAAAGAGAACACACGACAAGGAAGAGACTTAGACTCACACCAGTCAATGTAGGCACGGAAGAGGAAGACTTCTTCCTAGCTTTAATCAAAGTATCCACAACTGAGGAAGACAGCCCCTTCTCCATCAAGATGGAGGTTTCAGCAGCCAAGCCGTCAAAGCCAGAGTTTGCAAATTGGGATGGCGTAGTGAGCCCTGAGTGATCAGATCTGGTACCAAGGGCAGAGCGTACTGATCTACTGCCAGCTGCACCACGTCTGCGAACCACACTCTTCTTGGCCACCTGGGGGCCACCAAAATTGCTGGCACTCCTTCCAGAGCAATCTTGCGCAGAACCCTGCCCGGCAGGGGAATTGGGGGGAAGACATACAGGAACTGAAAGTCCTTCCATGACATTGCTAGCGCATCCAAGGTCGGGGCCAGAGGATCCCTGGACAGAGAGACAAAAGCTGGAAGCTTGTGATTGTGGCGGGACGCAAACAGATCAACATCTGGTTTGCCCCAAGATTGAAACACCCTGCTGCATAGGGACCATTCTCCCTGGCGAGAGGTCCCCCTGCTCAGAGAGTCCGCCAGGTGATTTTCCACCCCCGGGATGTACACAGCTGAAATGCAGGGGACATTGGCCTCCGCCCAAATCAGGATCAGAGACGCTTCCTGGAGGGCCCCCTTGCTCCGGGTCCCTCCCTGATGATTGATGTAGGCAACTGCCGTCTGGTTGTCCGAGCGCACCTGAACAGGCAGGCCCTGAAGATGAGTAGTCAAGCGAGCCAGAACGAACCTGATCGCTCGCAGCTCCAAGACACTGATAGGTGTGTGGGCCTCCTGAGGGCCCCACCTCCCCTGGAAGCGCAGGGACTTCCAGAACCCCCCCCCCCTCAACCTGACAGACTGGCATCCGTGGTGACCATCTCCCAGGAAGGGGCAAGAAAGGATCTGCCCCCCAACAGGTTCCTGGAGTCCATCCACCACAAGAGGGACCTCCTGACCAGGGGGGAGAGCACACAGACCCTGTCCAGGGACGCTGGGTCCTTGTCCCATACAGACAATAGTTGAAGTTGCAGAGGCCTCAAGTGGAACTGAGCATAAGGGACCGCTTCGAAGCACGCCACCATCAGGCCCACCAGCTGCATCCCCTGCCTGATGGAGGGATGGGGACAAGCTAGGAGCGACTGAGCCTGTGCAATCAGACTGTCCACCTTCTGCTGAGGGAGGAAGATCCTTGCCTGAACTATATTCAGAATCATTCCTAGGAATGGAGTTACCAAGGAAGGGGGACAGTGAGGACTTGGGGTGGTTGATCACCCATCCAAATGACTCCAGAGTGGACACCACCAGCTGAGTATCCAACTCTGCCTGATGTAGAGACTGATGAGGATGTCGACCAGATAGGGAAGCACGCGGACGCCCTGACATCTGAGCAGAGACATCACGCAAGCGAAGAGTGAGGCCGAAGGGCAAGGCCACAAATTGGTAGTGTTGATCCATCAGAGCGAACCTGAGGAACCTTTGATGACCTGGGAACACAGGAATATGAAGCTAAGCATCTTTGATGTCCACAAAAGTCATGAAATCCCCTTGGCGCAGGGAACTGATGGCAGAGCGCAGAGTCTCCATGTGAAAGCGCCTGCCCCTGACAAACTTGTTGAGAATCTTTAAGTCCAGGATGGGCCTGACAGAACCATCCCTTTTGGGTACTGTGAATAGGTTGGAATAAAAGCCCTTGCCTTTTTCTCTTAAAGGTACCTGGCAGATGACCCCCAGCTCCAGGAGGCCTTGCACTGCTTGCATTAGCTCCTGAGCTGAAACAGGGTCCTGAGGAATTCGGGATCTGATGAATCTTGGAGGGGGGCAGGCAGCAAACTCTATCTTGTAACCGGAGGACACTACCCCCTGAATCCACCAGTCTGAGACATGAAGCCTCCAGATGTGAGCAAAGTGCTGCAGCCGTACCCCCACCTGGATGGGTGAGGGCGCCCCATCATGCCTGAGGGGGCTTGGGGGATGATTTTGCTTTGGGACCCCAGGAGGGGCCAGGACGTCCACGGCCTCTGCCCCTACCCCAGAAATCTCCCCGGGACCCAGGAAAGGAAACCCCCCTCCCCTGTCTGGCACCACGGTAAGGGGAGGAGAAGGAACCCTGACCCTGAAAGGGCCGAGATTGCCGCCTGCGCTGTGGTAACCTGCCTCCCTTAGCAAAAAGGTCCAGGCGGTCCCCAAACAGGCGCAGTGCTTTAAAGGGAAAACTAGTGAGGGCCTTCTTGGCAGCGTTGTCAGCAGCCCACTGGCACAGCCAAACCGAGCGGCGTATAGCCACCACAAGGGCAGATGTTCTGGCACACATTCTGATGGTGTCATCCATGGCAGAGAGGACAAAATTTACAAAAACATCACAACTGGAGAGTGCATTGAACACATCACAAGGCAAGTCATCAGGGGCACTATCAAGTATATTTCTGATAAGGGTTCTAGTGGCCACAGCAGTAATAGCAGAAGCACAGACCGGGCGCAGCACTGTCCCCGCCCATGCAAAGGCATGGGATGCCAGCTGGTCAATGCGCTGGTCCTCAGCATCCCGCAGGGTAGTAGAGTCAGGGGAATGCATGACAGAGGTGTTAGATAGCCCTAGGACCGGGGCATCCACCTCGGGAGGGGATGACCAACACTTTACCACATCAGCAGGAAAGGGATACTTCCTATACCAACTTTTAGGAACCCCGGGAAGTTTACTGGGGCGCTCCCATTCCTTGAGCACAAGGTTATGGAAATGAGCCTGCTCAGGAAATTCCAAACTTGATTTTGCTGTATGGAAAAGCTCCCCCCTTTGCCTGGGAGCCGCAACAGGGGGAGATATGGACAGGACCTCAAAAATCTGGGTCAGTAATCTGTCAGTGTCATCCAGGGCCCAGGGGTCAGAGCCAGAATCGTCATGACCCCTTGGTCTCTCATCAGATGAGCCTGAGTCAGAAAAAAGCTCCCCTTCATCAGACGGGGTATAGCCACAAAGATTCCAAAACACCATAGGGAAAATAGTGACATTAGGCCTAAAGTGCCGCTTTTTTAGCAGGGGCCTTACGCGCCAACGTATTAGCAATTAACTTCTCAACACTAGCCAGTCTAGAAGACACATCAGGCTGAGAATCCCCACTAGTATGCAACTCAGTAGGAGTGAGATTTAAGCTTGGGGGGGTAGGCGAAGTGAAACGAGGTGCAGCCACTGGCAGGCCAGATTGCAATGCAAGCACCTGCTCAGCACAGGGTACACAGACCCGCGCCTTGTCAGCGTCAGCATGAGGCTGCCCACACGCTACACACAGCCGGGCTTGTCCCGAAGGAACCCCGGTCGCATTATCCTGGGGTGCCTCCATATGGTGATTATAGCGGCGCTATACGCCGATAGGCAATAACGTTATATAGCAACCCGGATGCCCCAATAACCCGCTAGGGAAGTGGGAGTATTACACAAGGCCTAACAAGTTCATAACTAATAGAGGGCCGGGAGAAGCCAAAGGGTTCGCCCAGCCTGAAAGACATAAGAGGAGGAGACCGTAAGCAGACAGTAATAAAAAGTAGAAAAATACAGCCATCCGCGAAGGCACTTACGGACCGCGGTAGGTACAGGTCCGTCGCGCATGGGCCAACCAAGCAGGTTAAAGATGGCGTCGGTACACCTCGAGGGGCGGGCTGGTATCAGCGATGACACGGAGCGTGCCATAGATGCCCCCCCCCCCCCCCCCCCGAAGAGCGCGAAGCCAGGACGTGACAAGCAGCCAATGACGGCGCACCAGCACCTGAGGTAACGCTGCCGACAAGTGCGGAACATAGTGACATAAAAGGCGCGCGGCGGCAATTTTGAAAACAGTAAGGGAAAGCAAGCCAGTGCGGCGGCTGACATAAGGCAGAAAGAATAAACTATAAGGTGTAAAACACAGAATGCATAGCATACACATTTACACACACACCTCTTTTCCCCCCGAAGGCTACAAGGAAAATGAGGGAGGACAGCGGCCACTTAAGTAGGGCCCACTGATAGGCAGGGGCAATAGTGCGAGAGGGGCATCCAATAGAGGCTCACCATAAGCCTGAACCGCCTACCCTTTGGTGGGGGATTGCGGTGGAGCAGCGCTCCTAAGCACGTAACAGCGGTGCTGCCTACCTTCACCCGACCAGCGCAGCCAAGGCTGGGAGGCATAACACTAATGGAATGGGTGGGAATATTCTTACAGGGCCACAGGCTAATAGCCCCGCTCACCTGCGAGTAGAGAGCCATTTCTCGTCCTTCGCAGTCCAGACTGCAGAGAAATTCTGGGGATTTGTGGGAGGTCCCCGGGTATTTGAGGGGCCTGGAGGAGCCTGTTTTCGATGTCTCTGCAGTCCAGCGCCATCTGGCCAAGTAATACCCACGTGTAAGTAATCTTTTTGGAGCAGGACGTACTGTATACTAAGAATAACAAAAAGAGGCTTGCCCAGGTGTGCCCCCCACTGCCGCCGATCGCTACTGGCCCTGCAGCCCGTCAGACCAAAATTCATATATACCTAGGACCTCCCACCAATTTCCCAGTGTAAAAAAGCAGTAAGGGGACCAGGAAGAACCAATTATAACCTTAACAATCAAAACCAATGGTTCACCATATAAAAGCCCCAGAATACCTGAAAAAGAGGGGTGGGGTGAATTGGAGTGTATGGCACACTCATAATACCCGTTTTAAAGGTGAGTACTCACAAAACGGTATTATTCTAAGTGTGCCATACACTCCACTTCGATCTTCATGACATGTGGGACATCCAATAGCAGTGTGGGAACCAGAAAACAGTGAAGAATGTACCAACTCAAACCACTGCAGCTTGCAGAACCTTGCGGCCAAAAACAGCATCCGCTGAAGCCCGCACATCAACCTTGTAAAACTTGGAAAAAGTATGAACGGAAGACCAAGTAGCAGCCTTACAAACTTGTTGAACAGAAGCCTGGTGCTGAAAAGGCCAGGATGCACCAACAGCACGAGTAGAGTGCGCAGTGACCCTAAAAGGGGGAGTCCTCCCCTTATCAGAATAGGCCCCAACAATGGCCTGACGAATCCATTTGCTAATCGTAGACTTAGCAGGCGCCAAACCTCTCCTGGGCCCGCAGGGCACCACGAAAAAAGCGTCCGTCTTGCGGAAGGAAGAAGTAGTCACCAAATAGTACTTCACACAGCGAACAACATCCAGATTGTGCAGAACCCTCTCCTTGTCATTGTTAGGCTTAGGACACAAGGAAGGGAGAACAATATCCTGATTGAGGTGGAAAGCAGACACCACCTTAGGAAGGAAATCTGGCTTAAAACGAAAAACCACCTTATCCTGGTGTCTCTCAAAGTAAGGGGCCTGAATCGACAGAGCCGCCAACTCAGAGACACACCGAACAGAGGTAATAGCCACCAAGAAAGCAACCTTCTGAGTGAGAACCGAAAGAGCAATATCCTGTAGCGGCTCAAAAGGAGGACCCTGGAGAGCTGAAAGAACCAAATTCAAATCCCAAACAGGAACCACAGCCTTCCGAGGGGGGCGCACATGTGCGACCCCTTGGAAAAAGGTCTTAAGCAGCGGCAAAAACCTCTGGAAGAAAACCGACAGAGCAAAAACCTGTCCCTTCAAAGTACTAAGCTGGAACCCAAGATCCAGATTATGCTGAAGAAACTCCAAAATCCTGGGAATCGAAAACACCCTGCAAGGCAAGGCCCTAGCCTCACACCAATCAATATAGGACCTCCAAGTCCTATAGTAAATGCCAGAAGAGGACCGCTTCCTAGCCCTAATCAAGGTCTGAACAACAGCCTCAGACAAACCTTCCTCTTTCAAGATGAAGGTTTCAGCAGCCAAGCCGTCAAAAGCCAGCGTTTGTAAATTGGGGTAAAGTAGATGACCCTGAGATAGCAGGTCCGGCAACAAGGGAAGCCGGTACTGATCTACGGCCATCCTTACGACGTCTGCGTACCAAACCCTTCTTGGCCACCTTGGAGCCACCAGAATCGCTGGTGCCCCTTCTAGAACCAGTTTGCGAACTACCTTGCCCAGCATGGAGACGGGTGGAAACAGGTACAGAAAACCCAACTTCTTCCAAGCCAGTGACAAGGCATCCACTGCCAGAGACAGAGGATCCTGAGAAAGACACAAAGGCCGGAAGTTTGTGAATCCCCTGCACCTTGGTCTGGGGCAGAAACACTCTGGCCCGAATGGTATCCGGATTCCTGCCCAGAAATGAAATCACACAAGACGGGGAGAGAGAAGACTTGGTGCGGTTGATCACCCACCCGAACCTCTCCAGGGTCGACACCACCCTGTGGGTGTCCAGCTCCGCCTGACGGAGGGAAGAAGCTGAGATCAACAGGTCGTCCAGATAAGGCACAATGCGAATGCCCTGAGCTCTGAGCAGAGCCATTATTCCTGCCAAGACCTTGGTGAAGACCCTCGGCGCCGAGGTCAGACCGAAAAAAAGAGCTACAAACTGATAATGTTGATCCTCCACCGCAATCCGGAGGAATCTCTCATGTGCCTGAAAAATCGGAACATGTAGATACGCATCCTTGATGTCTATGGATGTCATAAAATCCCCTTGGCGAAGGGAATTGATAGCCGAACGCAGTCTCCATGCGGAACCTTTTGGCTCTGATAAACCTGTTGAGTACCTTGAGATCTAGAATGGGTCTCACTTTTTGGGAACCGTGAAAAGGTTGGAGTAGTAACCCCTGCCTCTCTCCGACGGAGGCACCGGATATATAACCCCCATGTCCAGAAGGTTTTTTACTGCTAACAGGAGCCCGTGTGCAGCCTGAGGGTCTGAGGGCACCCAAGACCTTAAGAATCTTGGGGGCGGCCAGTACTCGAACTCCAGTTTGTACCCGGAGGAGACCACTTCCAAGATCCAATTGTCTGTGACCTCCCGGGCCCAGACCTGGAAGAAGAGCCGCAGCCGCCCCCCCACCCTTGCGGGTGAGGGCGCCCCTTCATTGCTGAGCTGGTTTAACTGAAGGCTTGGGCTTGGAACCCCAGGCAGGTGCGGGACGTGCCCGACCTCTGCCTCTGTTCCAGGACGAGCCCCTGACACCCGAGAAGGCCAAACCCCTAGCCGCTCTGGCCCCTCGAAAGGAAGGAGTGAATGAGCCCGTCCCCAAAAGGGGCGGCGCTGTTTCCTCCACTGAGGTAACTTACCTCCTTTAGCAACAGCGAACCCAAGAAGGGAAGAGCTGTGAGCGACTACTTGGCCCCACGTCCGCTGTCCACTGGCGGAGCCAGACCAATCTGCGCATAGCCACCAGTAAGGCTGAAGTCCGACTAAACACGACAATAGAATCTTCCATCGCAGCCATGACAAAATCCATGAACAATTCGCATTTCTTAAGGATATCGAACTCAGCGCCAGCTGGATCAAACTGAGCGTTATTCAGCCAGTCCCTGATAAGGGACCTGGTAGCAAGCGACACCAGGGCAGATGCACTAACAGGCCGAGCCCACGTTGGCAAATGCGTGGCACGCCATCTGATCAAGGCGCTTATCCTCGCCATCCTTAAGGGAAGTGGCGTCAGGGGTGTTCAGCACAGAAGAGTTGGTCAAACCTAAAACAGGCGCGTCGACCTCGGGAGGAGAAGACCAGCGCTTAACCGCCTCCACCGGAAAAGGATACTTCTTATCCCATCCCTGAGGAATACCAGGAAGCTGACTGGGCTTCTCCCATTCTCTAAGGATCAGCGCATCAAAGTGACCCTGGGTAGGGAATTCCAGACGGGGCTTGCAGGCCCCAAAAAATTCCCCCTTCTTGAGAGGGGGCGTCTCAGGCGGTTCAATATCCAACACCTCCAATAAATGTGACAAAACAGTGGCCGTATCTACGGCATCCCCCAGCGCTTGCCCGACATTGGCATTCCCAGACTGAACATAGTCAGCCTCTGTTTCCTGATACAATTCGCCCTCCTCTAACGGGGAATAATCTGACAAATCAGCGGAATCGTCGTCAACATCCCACAAGGGCAGGGCCGACAACAAATGTCTCTTTTTAGCCTGGGCCTTCTTGCCCACCGTGCTAGCAATCATTTTCTCGATGCTGGCCAACCTAGCCCCAAACATCAGAAAGCGACTCCCCACTGGTACCAATGTCACTTGGGGTACGGATAAGGTGGGGAGGGGAAGGCGATGAAGCGGGAGGAGCCGATCCAGAAGGCTGGGTACCAGACTGCCGCGTTATGGCCTTTTGTGCGCATGGTATACAGATCAGCACATTCTCCCCCTTAAGGGATACCCCACACCCCACACATGGCCCGGATTGTCCCAGAGGGAGCCCGAGCCCAGTATCCTGCGGAGCCTCTATGTGGTGAATTTTTGTGGTCAGTCGCAAGACCGCAGGGAATTTACGCCTAAGAAACCCGGGATGCCCCTTAAAAGTCCCGGTGGGAGGATTTGAGGTGAACAATTTTACACTAGGGACCCCAGGACCAGGAGGAACCCCTTAATATGCACATATACAAGGCAATCTGTAATACACAAAACAGGCAACATAAGTGCAATGCTAGATAAATATGGCAATAACACATACCAGTATATGCATATAAAAAAGTATATATATCTAACTGTATCCCAGCCAGACATGCGAAACCCACACACACATGCCCGCGACCAGTGGGGGCCCCCCTCTAGAGAGGAGCCCCCATACAAACTAAGGAAGTGGCCATCCGGCCCTTACCACACGGAACGCAGCTCAGATCCTGTTTGAAAATGGCCCCCATGAAGTGCCTCATGCATGAAGAGAGAGAGCAGGGGGAGGGCGGGCCAGTGCAGAACACGCGCTCGCCGAGGCCACGCCCCCCTCCCAGCAACGCGAATCCCATAGAAACGAGCCACAGAAATCGCGCCAAAGAAGGGGGCGGGGCTACCGCGGCGAGAGCCCGGCCCCTTCCCGAACACAGCCTGAGGGGGAGAAGCTCCCCCATGCTAATCACAGCCCTGACATGGCCCAAGTAAAACACTCCCTGTCTGCCACACGCACAGTGAATCACACACCAACACACACAAGGGCATATGTGGAAAAAAACGAAATAACGGCCAGGCCAGGCAACCCCTCCCCCGGAGGGAAATAAGGGACCCGGAAGGGGGGGAACCCTGCCAGAATCCGCCATAAGCATAGAGGGACGGGGCATCCCACACCAGGATCACCCAAAAACCTGGATAACCGCCTACCCCATAGTGAGGTCTCACGGTGGAGCAGTGCTCCTTCTGCACCCATAGGGTGCTCCTACCTTCACCAGGACCCGCAGCCTAAGCTGGGAGGCTCAATATAGGGGCAATTTAGAAAGGGTCCTGGCAGTAATAGGGACAATAGAAGGCCGGGCACGAGGCCTGCTTACCTGTAAGTAAAGAAGTCTTCATCTTCTGCCTTCCCTGCAGAGAAGGAACTGGGGAATTGGTGGGAGGTCCCATGTATATATGGACCGGGAGGGGCTTTCTTTTTTTGCATATTCATCTCTGCAGAAGTTCGCCCTCTACTGGAGATTACCCATATGTCATGAAGATCGAAGTGGAGTGTATGGCACACTTAGAATAAAGTGACAGAAACATTAAATATATTAATTTTAGATACTGGGGAATATTTTTTAAGGGTTTGGGCTTTTCATTAAATGAAGCTGAAGGTCCACTTTAAACATGGAGGCTAAAAAGATAAGTCATATCAACAATAAGAAACATTAAAGGTACTCAAAACCCAATGGCAATAATTAGCCAGCAAGCAGCTCATCTGGTGCCTGTCTCATGTGCCTCTCCACAGAAGAGAAAATGTAGATTCTCACCTGTATCCCCATGGAAAGTTATTCTAATATGCAAAATTATTTTGAGGAGGTCAGGTTTGATGGGTTTGGGGTATGTAAACACTCGGTGCATCAAAAAAACCCACTGAAGGCCGTCTCCCCTTCTTCTCTCAACCTTTGCCTTTGACCCAAGTTAATGTTCACAACATTATTTACCGTATATTAAAATAATATATCTTTTATTGTATATTACGCATAAGAAAAAGATGATGCTCTGCAGACGGGCCTTCATTTGCGTCACGCCGGTCCTCCATACAGATGCATCCTGGTAGCGTGGTTCATCCCCGTTCAAAGAGAGGCTAACTAAGGACAGATGCAGGTCAAGCCATTAGCAAAGCATACGCTGACAGTAGGGACTGAACAATATAGACCCGCCAGCGAATCTGCTGCAAATGTACATTGTAAACAAGAAATGCTGAAGAAGCCAGTCTAATAACTGGCAAAACTTGTGCTAAACAACAAGCTGGACATTGTCGTCCCATTACACCATTAACCTTTATGACATCTGAACATCACAAGCTAAAACTGTCTATTGTGTGATACTTTAATGCTGGTCCTAAGTGCCATTTGTTTGTAATTCATACCCACATTTAGTGGGCTATCTTTTTAATAATTATACAATAAAAGATTATTTTAATATAAATAATGTTGCGAATATTAACTTGTGGACGGGTGGACGGAAAAGGTTGAAGGAAGTAGGGTGCTTTTTTGAAGCACCATGTGCCTCTCCCCATTCCCTTCAGTGCAGGGTAGAAGTCTTAGCATGGCTCCAAAGTTTGCCTTTTTTTAAATTTTATTCCTCTAGGACCATGCAAAAATACAATTTTGTGAATACTCACCTGTAAAATGGGTATTATAAGTATGTCACACACCCCGCTTCAGATTCCACTTTCCAGTCATTACACTTTGGTTATACCGACCTGTAGATGGCGATCTTGCAGAGATGTCAAAAAAAGGAAGGCCCTCCCAGTCCATAAATACCTGGTACCTTCCACTCATTCCCCAGTATTAGAACAGCAGTAATGAAACAAAGGGACCAGGAAGAGCCAAAATAACCAGTAGCAGTAAAAAGGTTCACCATATAAAGGATCCAGAATACCAAAGGGCGGGGTGAAGCGGGGTGTGTGACATTTTACAGGTGAGTATTCACAAAATGGTATTATTCTAAGTATGTCACACACCCCGCTTCAGATAGTCATTACACTTGGGACATCCAATAGCAGTGTCCATAAAGGGTGGGGATCCAAAAACAAGGCAACAATGCACAACTTTAACCACTGCAGCTTGCAGAACTTTGCGGCCAAACACAGCATCTGCTGAAGCCCGCACATCCACCTTGTAAAACTTGGAAAAAAAGTGTGAACAGAAGACCAAGTAGCAGCCTTACAAACTTGCTCAACAGAGGCCTGGTGCTGAAAAGCCCAGGACGCCCCAACAGCACGAGTAGAGTGAGCAGTAACTCGAAAAGGGGGAACCTTCCCCTTGGCAGAATAGGCCCCAACAATGGCCTGGCGAATCCATTTACTAATGGAAGACTAGGCCCAGAGGGCACCACAAAAAGGGCGTCAGTCCTACGAAAAGAGGAAGTAGCCACCAAATAGTACTTCACACAGCGAACCACATCCAAAGAATGCAAAACCCTCTCCTTGTCATTGCTGGGCTTAGGACACAAGAAGGGTAGAACAATGTCCTGATTAAGATGAAAGGCAGAGACCACCTTAGGAAGGAAATCTGTCTTGAAGCGGAAAACAACCTTGTCTTGATGCCTCTCAAAGTAAGGGGCCTTAATGGACAAAGCCGCCAACTCCGATACACGCCGGAACAGAAGTGATGGCAACCAGAAACGCAACCTTCTGAGTAAGCGTAGAAAGTGCAATATCCTGCAAAGGTTCAAAAGGAGGACCCTGCAAAGCTTCCCAGGAAGTCACCCATGCGTAACCCCCTGGAAAAAAGTCTTAACCAGAGGATGAAGAGCAAAAGACTTTTGAAAGAAAACCGCCAGGGCAGAAACATGCCCTTTCAACGTACTAAGCTGCAAACCCAGGTCCAGACCATGTTGCAGAAATTCCAAAACCCTAGGGATAGGAAAACGCCCTGCAAGGCAAGGCCTGGACCTCACACCAATCAATATAAGACCTCCAAATCCTATAGTAGATTGCAGAGGAAGACTTCTTTCTAGCCCTAACCAGAGTCTGAATGACAGCATCAGAAAGACCTTCCTCCTTCAAGATGGAGGTTTCAGCAGCCACGCCGTCAAAGCCAGCATTGGTAAATTGGGGTAGAGCAGTGGACCCTGAGTGAGCAGATTCGGCAGAAGGGGCAGATCTAACTAATCCTCTGCCAACCTTACCACATCTGCAAACCAAACCTGTCTTGGCCATCTTGGAGCCACCAGAATTGCTGACGCGCCCTCTAGGGCCAGCTTGCGCACCACTTTGCCCACCATGGGAAACGGAGGGAACAGGTACAGAAACCCCAGATCCCTCCAGTTCAGAGACATGGCATCCGCTGCCAGAGCCAGCGGATCCCGCGAGAGAGACACAAATGCCGGAAGCTTGTGATTGTGACGAGAGGCAAAGAGGTCCACCTCCGAAGTCCCCCACCGGTGGCAAAAGGACCGAAACACCTTGGGGCTGAGCGACCATTCCCCCCGGCGAGATGAGCACCTGCTCAGGGAGTCCGCCTCCGTGTTCTCCACTCCTACAATGTACACCGCCGAGATGCATGGGACATCGCTCTCTGCCAAGCCAGGATCAAAGACACTTCCCTGAGGGCACGCCTGTTGCGAGTCCCTCCCTGGCGATTGATGTAGGCGACCGCCGTCCGATTGTCCGACCGAACTTGAACCGGTAGGCCCCGCAACTGATGAGTCAAGTGAGCCAGAACCAACCTGATGGATCTCAGCTCCAGAACATTGATGGGATCGTGAGCCTCCTGAGGCCCCCACAGTCCCTGAAACTGAAGATCCTTCCAAAATCCCCCCCAACCTGACAGGCTGGCATCCGTGGTGACCGTCTCCCAACGAGGGGTCAGAAAGGATCTGCCCCTCGTCAGATTGCTTGGTGTCAGTCACCACCGGGGGGACATCAGAAAAGACTGATCCAATGACAGCGGGGACCCGTCCCAGGCCGCCAAGATATGGAGCTGGAGTGTCCTTGTGTGAAAGGCAAACCGCCTCGAACGATGCCACCATCAATCCCACCAGTCGCATCCCCAGCCGGATGGACGGGCGAGGGATGGATAGGAGATGCTGAGTCAACTCCTGAATCAGAAGAACCTTGGGCCAGGGGAGGAACACCCTGGCCTGAGAAGAGAGTTTCCATGCGGAACTTCCGGGGACGGACGAACCTGTTGAGTAACTTCAGATCCAGAATGGGACGAACGGAACCGTCCTTCTTGGGCACCGTGAACAGATTGGAATAGTAGCCCAGGCCCCGGTCCGAGGGGGGCACCGGGCAAATGACAGCCATGTCCGGAAGATTTGCCACTGCCGCCCGGAGCCCCTGCGCGGCCAGAGGATCTGACGGCACCCGAGACCTGAAGAATCTGGGAGGGGGCCGGAACTTGAACTCCAGTTTGTAACCAGAAGACACCACTTCCCGAATCCATCTGTCTGAGACCTCTTGGTCCCAGACTCGGGAGAAGAGTTGCAGCCGTCCTCATTGCTGAGTCGGCTTGGCAGCGGCCTTAGGCTTAGAGCCCCAGCTGTGTCCTGGACGGGCACGACCCCTGCCCCGGTTCCAGGAATCACCTCTGGATGAGGGGAAGGCCAATCCCCCGCCAACTCTGGCGCTACGAAAGAAAGGAGTGAAGGAAGCTGACCCCCGAAAGGGACGGCGCTGCTTCTTACGCTGAGGCAACTTACCACCCTTTGCCACTGAATCCAATTTTTCTCCAAAGAGTCGCAACCTCACAAAGGGAAGGACCGTAAGCGATTTTTTGGACACAAAATCAGCCGCCCACTGGCGTAACCAAACCGACCACCGGATAGCCACAAGCAAGGCCGAAGTTCTGCTACACATCACCAATGTGTCATCCAAGGTGGTCAACACAAAAGACAAACAACTGGCATCGCTTAAGGGCGGTAAACTCCTCACTAGCCGGGTCAAGCCCGGAAGAGGTCAACAGTCCTCTAACCACCGACCTGGCAGCTACCAATAAAAGCGCCGAAGCACAAACCGGCCGCAAGGCTGACCCAACACTGGCAAAACCATGAAAAGCCATCTGGTCAATGCGTTTATCCTCACCATCCTTGAGAGTAGTGCAGTCCGGAGAATGCAGGATTGAGGTGCTGGACAACCCCAAAACAGGAGCATCCACCTCGGGAGGTGACGACCAGTGCTTCACCGCGTCCACCGAAAAGGGATATTTTTTGTCCCAACCCGGAGGAACACGGGAAGCAGAGTAGGCCTCTCCCATTCCTTGAGAATAATGCCATCAAAATGCTTTTGATAAGGAAATTCCAAGCACGGCTTGGTCACCTCAAAGAACTCACCCTTCAGCAGAGGAGCCGCCTCAGGAGGAGAAATAGCCAGGACCTCAAACATATGAGCCAGGACCTTAGAGGTATCCAGGGAATTACCCTGGCCCTGCTCTGTATCAGCACCCACAAACTGCTGATCATCGGAGCCCTCACACTCCTCAAACAGCTCCCCTTCCTCAAATGGGGAGCAATCAGACCAATCCAGGGAGTCAAACTCCTCCATATCAAAGGCCTGCGTGGCTGTATACAAATGTTTTCGCTTTGCGATGGCCTTTTTGGCAACAGCACTGGAAAACAATTTTTCAAGATTGGCCAATCTTGCACACACCTCAGATTGCGACTCCCCACCCATGACCACATCACATGGGGTATGTATCAAGCGAGGGGGAGACAGAGAGGAGACTGGCGGAGCAGAACCAGACGCCTTAGATCCAGACTGCCGCGTAATAGACCGCTGCGCACAGGGTACACAAAGAAATACATCATCCCCCGCAAGGGATATCCCACACCCCAAACACAGCCTGGATTGCCCCGAGGGGGGCACAAGCCCAGTATCCGGGGAAGCCTCCATATGGTGATTTTTTATATTTAGGCACAATGCCCAGAGGGAATTACGCAATAATGCAACCCGGGATGCCCCTTTAAGTCCCGCGTGGGAGGAATTTACAGACCCCTAAATTTAACCAGGAACCCTAGGACCAGGAGAGCCCCCCTTTAATAGGACAATGGTCCACCTGGAACACACAAACAGACACAGCAATCAGACCTCAGTGACATGTCCAAGGGGTTAATAAACAAGCATTGCCAGTAGCCCCAATAAGGAGCATGGAATATATGCAGACATATCTAAGAAAGCTAATGGGGCCACAGGCCACTCACCGACCAAGGCCTCACACGCACACCGAAGGGGAGGAAGGCGCGTAAGCAGAGGAAGGAGGAGGGCGGGCCGGCGTGGTTCGCGCGTCAAGCCCGGCCCTGCCCCTCCCCCATCGCTCCCGGCCAGAAGCCGGGACCTGAACAGCAGTGGCAGAGCAGAGGAGGGCCATAGGCAATCGCGCGAACGCCCGGCCCCGCGCCTGAGGGGAAGAAGCACCCCGCCGCCATGGCAGGCTACAGAGGCCTAAGTTAAGTAAAACGCATGACAGTGAAAAACACTCACACACACAATAAATCTCTAAGGGAATACGGGAGAGGGGGAAACCACGCTAGAGTGGAAGGGCCAAGGGACGGGGCATCCCAAACCGGGATCACCAACCCGGTTAACCACCTACCCCTTGTTATAGGGTCTCACGGAGTAGGGTAGCTCCTAAGCACCAAGGGTGCCATCTACCTTTGCCCGGACCAGCAGCCTAGGCTGGGAGGCAAGTACAATAAAGTAAAGGGATCCGGATAGAAATAGATCAGATAGAGGGCCGGGAGTCACCCCGACTACCTTGCAAGGAGGAGACATCCATCTTCTGACTTGCTTGCCGTCTGCAGAGATGAAAGACTGGGGAATGAGTGGGAGGTACCAGGTATTTATGGATCGGGAAGGCTTTCCTTTTTTTATTGACATCTCTGCAAGATCGCCAGCTACAGGTCGGTATAACCCAAGTGTAATGACTATCTGAAGCGGGGTGTGTGACATACTTAGAATAAAGTGGTCCTAATGGGGTGAGAGGAACTCGCTAAGGGGTTCAGTAAACAGCCTCAGAATTAGTGCCGAATGCTCCTTCCTCCCCCCTCCTTCCTGAGTCTGGAGGGAGAGTGTTTGGGGAGGGGTATTGCTGTTGCTTGTATTCATTATCTTGCACTGTATATTTATAGGTGGTGCTGTTCGTTGTAAAGAAGTGCTCTTTTGCTGTATATTTCTTTTCTATGCTTTTAATAAAAACATATCGAACAAAAGAGTGGTCCTACAGCCACCCATCCCTTTGTGCTCTCAGTGTGAGCAAGCACTGTAAGCCACAGTACTCCCACAGCTGTCTTGGACCACAGCAGAGTATGCTTAAGACTCAGTCTCAGTAAGAATCAGTTTCACCTAAAATACATGGAGGTATTTACATTTAACCAACCAGATATTTTCCGGTGCTTTGAAACTGCTTATTATTTACTATTCCCAAGGGGGATAACGTAGGAGACAGTTAGTGTTTGCCTGGAGAGTGACTTTAATTTCTCCCAGGACATAGCATCCAGACCAGTTTGGATATAAAACATAAAGCCTGCAAGAAAGGGATATGCATTGTGAGTCGCTGGCACAACATGTGTCCTAGGACACCTCATTTCCATATAAACGGTTGACTTAATGTGGACCAAAACCTTTAAGTCCTGACCCCGAAGGTCTCTAACTTTTTCATTTATCAAATTCCACTTTCCATATCCTAATTATCTCATTTACCCACCTGGTACGAATGGTTTATCAGTGAGCTGAACCCATGTTAAAAAAAAAAAAACACAAAACGATTGGAAAAAGTGCACGAGATAGGCAGATAAGTTTCATCACTTTTTGTAGCAGTGTTGTACTTATGAAGCAAATCAGGCTGCTTGGGTGAAGTAAAGATGGTAGCAGAGCACATTGTGGTTCCAGATCAGTCGCTGCGTACCACCTGAAGAATGGTTAGCACTGGTTGGGAACCCCTCATTTGGAGTAATTGTAGGTCTAGTGTTGGAAGTATACTTTTCAAATGAAAAGTATGGGCCACAGATAACCCCTGCATGTAATAACATGGAGACGTCACATGAACTTGTTTGCAATATACATGCGACTCCTGAGGTCTCTTGTCGGTTTCTTCTTCTGGATACAACATAGTGTCTGATGCTACCTAACAATTGTAAAATAATTTGAGAATAGCTCTTCTCCACACTGTATATCTCTAAGAGCGACAAGAATAACACACCGCAATGGCCTGCAATAAAGGGAAAACAACACATAAACCAACATGTCCCAACTGAAAACTAGCACACACATTTTTAAGAAAGGCTTTGAACACGCATTTTACTTGGCATAGTGACCCACTGCTGCACAACCCCTCCCCCCCCACACACTCTCCACAACCCCTCCCCCCACACACTCTCCACAACCCCTCCCCCCACAACCCCTCCCCCCACACACTCTCCACAACCCCTCCCCCCACACACCCTCCACAACCCCTCCCCAAACACTCTCCACAACCCCCCCAAACAAACACACTCTCCACAACCCCCCCAAACAAACACACTCTCCACAACCCCTCCCCAAACAAACACACTCTCCACAACCCTCCCCCAAACAAACACACTCTCCACAACCCCCCCAAACAAACACACTCTCCACAACCCCCCCACACCCTCCACAACCCCTCCCCCCCACACCCTCCAAACCCCTCCCCCACACACACTCTCCACAACCCCTCCCCCACACACACTCTCCACAACCCCTCCCCCACACACACTCTCCACAACCCCTCCCCCACACACTCTCCACAACCCCTCCCCAAACACACTCTCCACAACCCCCCCAAACACACTCCACACAACCCCCCCAAACACACTCCACACAACCCCTCCCCCACACACCCTCCAAACCCCTCCCCCACACACCCTCCCCCACACACACTCTCCACAACCCCTCCCCCACACACACTCTCCACAACCCCTCCCCCACACACACTCTCCACAACCCCTCCCCCACACACACTCTCCACAACCCCTCCCCCACACACACTCTCCACAACCCCTCCCCAAACAAACACACTCTCCACAACTCCCTCCCCCCACACTCTCCACAACTCCCTCCCCCCACACTCTCCACAAGTCCCTCCCCCCACACTCTCCACAACCCCTCCCCCCACACTCTCCACAACTCCCACCCCACAACCCCCCCACACACTCTCCACAACCCCTCCCCCATACAATCTCCACAACACCTCCCCCAACACTCTCCACAACACAACCCCTCCCCCCCACACCCTCCACAACCCCTCCCCCCCACAACCCCTCCCCCCACACCCTCCACAACCCCTCTCCCCCCACACCCTCCACAACCCCTCTCCCCCCACACCCTCCACAACCCCTCTCCCCCCACAACCCCTCTCCCCCACACCCTCCACAACTCCCTCCCCCCACACTCTCCACAACTCCCTCCCCACAACTCCCTCCCCCACACTCTCCACAAGTCCTTCACCCACACTCTCCACAAGTCCCTCCCCCCACACTCTCCACAAGTCCCTCCCCCCACACTCTCCACAAGTCCCTCCCCCCACACTCTCCACAAGTCCCTCCCCCTTACACCCTCCACAATCCCTCCCC
The DNA here is from genome assembly GCA_027917425.1 of Gastrophryne carolinensis. NCBI lineage: Eukaryota > Metazoa > Chordata > Amphibia > Anura > Microhylidae > Gastrophryne > Gastrophryne carolinensis. Next base: position 589,557,478 of record CM051234.1, read on the forward strand.
CTCACACCCTCCACAACCCCTCCCCCCACACTCTCCACAACTCCCTCCCCCCACACTCTCCACAACCCCTCCCCCATAAAATCTCCACAACACCTCCCCCAACACTCTCCACAACACAGATATGCACCAATTTTGATCTTTTAAATTGGATGTCCAATCATATATTAACACCCCCCCCCCAGTCCTTCCCCAGCGCTCTGGAAGGGAGGTGGGGGTTAATATATAATTGGACATCCATTTTAACTGAAAAAATGCATGTCACATGACCGGTGTAGAACAAGCTCCCAAAGAAATAAAAATACCATTTTGTGAGTACTCACCTGTAAAATGGGTATTATAAGTATGTCACCCCCCCCCCCTTCCAATATTCATGACATGTGGGTTGTTACCTGTAGAGGGCGAACTTCTGCAGAGATGAAAGGAAAAAAGGAGCCCCTCACGGTCCATAAATACCTGAGACCTTCCACTCATTCCCCAGTATATGAAAGCAGTAAGGGGACCAGGAAGAGCCAATAATAAAAACTCAACAACAAAAAGGTTCACCATATATAAGATCCAGAATACAAAAAAGGGCGGAATGAAGTGGGGTGTGTGACATACTTATAATACCCATTTTACAGGTGAGTACTCACAAAATGGTATTATTCCAAGTATGTCACACACCCCGCTTCCAATATTCATGACATATGGGACATCCAATAGCAGTGTCCATCATGGGTGGGGATCCCAATACGGCAAAATGCACAAATTTTAAATCACTGCAGCTTGCAGAACCTTGCCGCCAAAAACAGCATCCGCTGAGGCCCGCACATCAACCTTATAAAACTTGGAAACAGTATGAACGGAAGACCAAGTAGCCTTACAAACTTGTTCAACAGAAGCCTGGTGCTGAAAGGCCCAAGAAGCCCCAACAGCACGAGTAGAATGAGCAGTGATCTGAAAAGGGGGAACCTTCCTCTTGGCAGTATAGGCCCCAACAAAGGCCTGGCGAATCCATTTACTAATGGTAGACTTGGCGGGCGCCAAACCTTACCTGGGCCCGGAGGGCACCACGAACAAGGCGTCCGAACAAGGAAGAAGTAGCCACCAAATAGTACTTCACACAACGAACCACATCCAAAGAGTGCAAAACCCTCTCCTGGTCATTGCTATGCTTAGGACACAAGGAAGGGAGAACTACATCCTGATTGAGGTGGAAGGCAGAAATCACCTTAGGAAGGAAATCTGGCTTAAAGCGAAATACCACCTTGACCTGGTGTCTCTTAAAGTAAGGGGCCTGAATGGACAGAGCCGCCAACTCGGAGACACGCCGAACAGAGGTAATAGCCAACAAAAATACCGTTTTGTGATTACTCACCTTTAAAACGGATATTATAAGTGTGACATACACTCCGCTTCAATTCTTCATGACAGTTGGGTTATTCTCCAGTAGAGGGCGAACTTCTGCAGAGATGAATGCAAAAAAGGAGTTCCTCCCAGTCCATAAATACCTGGGACCTCCCACCAATTCCCCAGTGTAAGATAGCAGTAAGGGGACCAGGAAGAACCAAATATAACAATACTAACAACCAAGAAACAATGGTTCACCATATAAAGGATCCAGAATACCAAACAGGGTGGGTGAAGCGGAGTGTATGTCACACTTATAATATCCGTTTTAAAGGTGAGTAATCACAAAACTGTATTATTCCAAGTGTGACATACACTTCGCTTCAATTCTTCATGACAGTTGGGACATCCAATAGCAGTGTCATGGGTGGGAACCAGAAACAGTAAAGAACGCACCAACTTAAACCACTGCAGCTTGCAGAACCTTGCAGCCAAAAACAGCATCCGCTGAAGCCCGCACATCAACCTTGTAAAACATAGAAAAAGTATGAAAGGAAGACCAAGTGGCAGCCTTACAAACTTGCTCAACAGAAGCCTGGTGCTGAAAAGCCCAGGACGCACGAACAGCACGAGTAGAATGCGCAGTGACCCTAAAAGGGGGAGTCCTCCCCTTAGCAGAATAGGCCCCAACAATGGCCTGACGAATCTATTTGCTAATGGTAGACTTGGCGGGCGCCAAACCTTTCCTGGGTCACAGGGCACCACGAAAAAGGCATCCGTCTTGCGGAAAGAAGAAGTAGTCACCAAATAGTACTTAACACAGCGAACCACATCCAAATTGTGCAAAAACGCTCTCCTTGTCATTGCTAGGCTCAGGACACAAGGAAGGGAGAACAATATCCTGATTGAGATGGAAAGCAGAAACCACCTTAGGAAGGATATCTGGCTCAAAGCAAAATACCACCTTGTCCTGGTGTCTTTCAAAGTAAGGGGCCTGAATCGACAGAGCCGCCAACTCTGAAACACGCCGAACAGAGGTAATAGCCACCAAGAAAGCAATGTTTTGAGTGAGAACAGAAAGAGCAATATCCTGTAACGGCTCATAAGGAGGACCCTGGAGAGCCGAAAGAACCAAATTCAAATCCCAAACAGGAACCATAGCCTTCCGAGGGGGTCGAACATGAGTGACCCCCTGGAAAAAAGTCTTAACCAGCGGGTGTAAGGCAAAAGATCTTTGGAAGAAAAAAGACAGAGCAGAGACCTGCCCTTTCAAGGTACTAAGCTGGAGCCCAAGATCCAGACCGTGCTGAAGAAACTTCAAAATCCTAGGGATCAAAAACACACTGCAAGGCAAGGCCCTAGCCTCACACCAGTCAATATAGGACCGCCAAGTCCTATAGCAAATGCTAGAAGAGGACCGCTTCCTAGCTCTAATCAAGGTCTGAACCACAGCCTCAGACAAACCTTCCTCCTTTAAAATGAAGGTTTCAGCAGCCAAGCCGTCAAAGCCAGTGTTTGTAAATTGGGGTAACGTAGTTGACCTTGAGATAACCGATCTGGAAACATGGGAAGCCGGTACTGATCTACTGCCAGCCTTACGTCGTCTGCGTACCAAGCCCTTCTTGGCCACCTTGGAGCCACCAGAATTGCTGGTGCCCCCTCCAGAGCCAGTTTGCAAACTACCTTGCCCAGCATGGAGAAGGGAGGAAACAGGTACAGAAACCCCAGATCCTTCCAAGCAAGGGACAAGGCATCCACTGCCAGAGCTAGAAGATCCTGAGATAGAGACACAAAGGCCGGGAGTTTGTGATTGTACCGTGAGGCAAAGAGATCCACCTCCGGAGTCCCCCACTTGCGACAAAGAACCCGAAAAACCCCGGGGTTGAGGGACCACTCTCCTTGGCGAGAGAACCCCCCGCTCAGGGAGTCCGCCTCCGTGTTTTTCACTCCCGGAATGTAGATTGCCGAAATGCAAGGAACATTGCTCCCTGCCCAATGCAGGATCAGAGAGACTTCCCTGAGGGCACTCCTGCTGCGAGCCCCCCCTTGGTGATTGATGTAGGCTACCGCCGTCCGATTGAACTCCAAACGAGGCTTGTGGGCCCCAAAAAAATCCCCCTTCTTGAGAGGAGGCGCCTCAGGTGGCGCAATATCTAAAACTTCCAAGAGATGTGACAAAACCGTGTCCACAGCATCCCCCAGCGCCTGCCCAACATCAGTCTCGCCAAACCGTAGATCGTCAGCCTCTGACTCCTCATACAATTCCCCCTCCTCTAGCGGGGAATAATCTGATATATCAAAAGAATCATCATCAATATCCCAAATCGCCTGGACCGACGACAAATGTCTCTTTTTAGCCTGGGCCTTCTTGCCCACCGCGCTAACCATAAATTTCTCGATGCTGGCTAACCTAGTACAAACATCGGAGTGAGACTCCCCGCTAGCACCAATGTCACTTGGGGTGCGGGAGGGGAAGGCGATGAAGCGGGGGGCGCCGACCCGGAAGGCAGGGCACCCGACTGCCGCGATATGGCCTTTTGTGCACATGGTATACAAATAAGCACATTCTCACCCGTAAGGGATGCCCCGCAACCCACACATGGCCGGGATTGTCCCAGAGGGAGCCCGAGCCCGGTATCCTGCGGAGCCTCCATATGATGATTTTTGTGGTCAGTCGCAAGACCGCAGGGAGTTTAAGCAATAAGCAACCCGGGATGCCCCTTAAAAGTCCCAGTGGGAGGATTTGTGATCTATATTAAGGCTAGGGACCCCAGGACTAGGAGGAACCCCTTAACATGCACATAAACGATGCAATCTGAAACACACAATGAAGCATCCAAGTCCATATATATATATATATATATATATATATATATATATATATATCACATATATAATAAAATATCCATGCACACACAAGCGAAAAAACAGGAGGCCCCCCTGCTGAAGAGGCCCCCGCATAAGCTAAGGAAGTGGCCAACAGGCCCTTACCGACCAGGAGCACCCAGGATCCCGCAGCAGCACCAAGATGGCCCCAGGAGAAGAGCCTCGTGAGAAGAGGAGGAGGGGGCGGGCCAGCGCAGAACGCAGGCGTCCCCTCATTGCTGAGCTGTCTTGGCAGCAGGCTTGGGACCCCAGTTAAGGCCTGGACGTGCGCGTCCTCTGCCTCTGTTCCAGGAATCACCTCTGAAATCAGAGTAGGCAAAGCCTCTGCCTGCTCTGGCACCGCGAAAGGAAGGATTGAAGGAGCCTGCCCCTCGAAAGGGGCGACGCTGCTTCTTACGCTGAGGTAACTTTCCACATTTCGCCACTGAATCCAATTTATCCCCGAACAGCCGTGTACCCAGAAAGGGTAACGCTGTGAGAGATTTCTTAGCCGCAATGTCAGCCGCCCACTGGCGTAACCAGACCGATCGGCGAATAGCCACCAGCAATGCCGAGGTTCTAATACACATAATAATTGTGTCATCCATAGCAGATAAAACAAAGGTCATAAATAATTCACACCGCTTAAGGTCTGTGAATTCATCACTGGCCGGGTTAAGCTGGGAACCACTCAACAGGTCCCTAACCACAGACCTGGTAGCCACAGTTGCGAGCGCAGAGGCACAAACAGGCCGCAAGGCTGAACCCACACTGGCAAAGGCATGGCATGCCATCTAATCAATGCGTTTGTCCTCACCATCTTTAAGAGTGGTGGCGTCTGGAGAATGTACAACGGAGGTGTTGGACAATCCCAGAACGGGTGCATCGACCTCGGGAGGAGACGACCAGCGCTTCACCGCGTCCACCGGGAAGGGATACCTCCTATCCCATCCTTAAGGAACACCGGGGAGCCGGCTAGGCCTCTCCCATTCCTTAAGAATCATGCTTTCAAAATGATTCTGATTTGGGAACTCCAAGCGAGGCTTAGAAGTCCCAAAGAATTCCCCCTTCTGCGGAGCGGACTCTGCTGGCGGAGAAATAGCCAGTACCTCAAATAGATGGGCCAGGACTTTGGGGGTATCCACGGCATCCCCCAGCGCCTGCCCAGCATCAGTATAAAAAAACTGCTGATCCTCAGCATCAGATTCCTCAAACAATTCCCCCTCTTCAAGTGGGGAATAATCAGACCAGTCAAGGGAATCATAGTCATCAAAATCCAATACCGGCACGACCGGAGACAGATGCCTCCTCTTAGCTGGGGCCTTTCTGGCCGCAGAGCTAGAAATCAATTTCTCGATGTTGGCCAATCTAGCACATACATCAGATTGCCGCTAATGACAGTGTCACATGGGGTGAGGATAAGGCGGGGTGGAGTAGGTGACGAGACCGGCGGCATGGACCCAGACAGGGAGTCCTCCTGAAAGGCACAATGAAGGGACCATGAGAAAGCACACATTCAAGCAAACATCTATACAGCATAAACACATGTAAATGCGCAACAGAGAAAAGGGGGAGCGCAGAGCTGCACCAGCATCAGAAGTGGTAATAGCGCAATAGAAATAAAAAACAGGGGCCCCGGAGGGCACTCACGGAGGGTAATGGCATCCAGACATCCTGAGCTCCAGGAGAGAGAGAGAGAGAGAGGGAGAAGAAGGACGGGCCAGCGCGGATCGTGCTCCGCGGCTGGCCCCGCCCCCTTCCCTCAGAGAGTAAAGACGCGGTTCCCAGCAGTGACTGGGAACCGCGATGGCGCCGAAACACGGCGGGGGAGGGGGGACGGGCACGGCCCGCGGCCAGCGCGCCCGGCCCTGCCCCCCGAACAAGCAGGCCTGAGGGGAAGAAGCTCCCCCAACCACAGTGGTCACAACAAGCGGCCAGATGCAAGCATGTGAAGTGAAAGCACCAAAGTACACACACACCCATACACACACCTAACTAAAGGCAGTTTGTGAAAAAGGCAGCTCCCCCTCGCGAGGGGAACAGGGGGACCTGGAGGGGGAAGGATCCCGCACCAGGGGTGTAAGGGATGAGATAGGGACGGGCATCACAAACCGGGATCACCAACCCGGACACCGCCTACCTTTTATATGGGGTCTCACAGGGGAGCATAGCTCCCTAGAAACACCTCTAAGGTGTTGCCTACCCTCGCCGGGACCTTCAGCCAAGGCTGGGAGGCACAGTACATGCGTAAATTAATAAGGTTTGGGCAGAAATAGGGCAATTTGGCCGGGTGTAGACCCAGCTTACCTGCAAGGAAGAAACACAGTCATCTTCTGACTTGCTCACCGTCCTGCAGAGAAGATAATGGGGAAGGAGTGGGAGGTCCCAGGTATTTATGGACCGGGAGGGGCTCCTTTTTTCCTTTCATCTCTGCAGAAGTTCGCCCTCTACAGGTAACAACCCACATGTCATGAATATTGGAAGCAGGGTGTGTGACATACTTGGAATATACTGATTATTTGTATGACATTCCCACACCTTACCCTCTGTTATAATTACCTACCCTTCATTCTCATGGGAGTAGCGGATATTTGGAATAAACTGCCATAGCTCAATCGGGAAGGTGTCAGGTAAATCAAATTCCTGATAGCACACATTAGCCGCCTTGTCTGGAAAGGAAGGATGAGAAATCCAACATCATGTCAAATGCTGACACTAACATGAGAGGTGTCATCGAAAAATCTGTGATTTTACTCACAATCTTTAATTACATTTTCAGGAGCTGCTTCATACTAGTCAGAATTGGTGGGGCTAGGCTAGGGCTGGTAACCCAGGGCTCAAAGCCCCTTTGTCTTTTGGTAAGGGTCTGGTGCTCTTTCAGGGGTGCCCACTGCACCAGACTCCTGGCTCTCAAAGAGCAATTATTGGCCGAGGTAGCAGCATGTCACCTGCCAGCACAGGTCCTGCCCCCTCTAACACTGTCAACTGGTGTAGGTTTCCACTGGACTCCAACTATAATAAAAAAAAACACACAAACATATATATATATATATATATATATATATATATATATATATATATAATCTCTTTTTCAACCACATGGTTCTCGACACCTTCTGTGCTTTCATCAATTGCCCTCCATTCCAGGCCACCTTTTCCAATGTTTCTGATCGTCGCCTGTTGCTGAGGTCAGACATGAGCAGGTCTGCACACAACACCTAGCATTCAGTGGTTCGGGTCCACTGTAAAATAATAACGTGGCTAAGTGTGAGCCTGAGAGGGCCTCTAAAGATAGGGAAATTGCCCAGGTTTGCCCTGTGCTGGCCCTGGCGAAGGGCATAGGGGGTGATATACTGGCAGGGCCAGCGGGTAGCCAGTTGTCCACTGAGTGTGGTGCCCGGGCTGTCTTGCATGTTTTCCTGTAGTCCCTATAGTTGTGACAGGGAGGAGAAGTACACAGGTAGGCGATCCCCTGTGGTCTGGATTTTATTATTGGCTTTTCCAAAAGCTAATGAAAATCTAGACCATGTGACTGTGTGGTCAATCACAGGGATAGAGTTTGTTGGATGACTGCTATGGAGGTAAGGTACACAGGTTTGCGGGGGTATGTCCTGGGGGACTCCGGTAATCCCCTGACATCCAACACTTTTCTAAAGGAATGGGAGCTAAATCGTTTAAAGGATGGTAGGGTGGGGCTATCGCTGGAGGTTCGAGGTACAGTAATAAACTGGGTGAAAAGTAGAATCCGCACATCTAGGTTGGTAGTGTAATAGTATCACAGGATCAAGAATATTAAACATACAGCCAAAACTTGAGATTCTCTCACCCTCGCAGCACAGGGTATCCTGATTTGGGATGCCCTGCTGCTCTCCTCCCCTACTGGTAGGCCTAAGGCCAGACAGCCCATACTCAATGCTTCCCCATTCCCTTCCACTGCACCACATGACCATCAGTAGCCTAAAGGGTTGGCTCTGTGGGCTTGAACATCACTGTGCTCCCACCAAACCTGCTGCTGTGAGCAGTCATGTGAAGAACAGCCATCAAGGGAACACACAACAGTGTATGCAAATCAGGATGTCCCCACACTGTGAGGGTAAAATGACCTGCAGTCATAGTCAATGCAGTCAAGATATTTATGGTCATATTACACAACAATGTGCACTAAACTTACTTCCTGGGCATCTGCTGAAACAATTGGCATCTTCGGTATTCTTCAAACCTGCAATGCTGATCTAAAATACTACAGTGTACCCAGGCTGTGTACATGCTTATTACTTGTTACAGGACGCTCTCCCTAATTAACATTCAAATAGTGGTCCCACATCCTGCCATGCCTATAAGAACAATAGACACCTAATCACACCTAGCTGCCAGATAGCTGCCTCCAACTGCTGGGGAGTTTTGCCTTGAAAAGTCCAGACGGCCAATATACATTGGACACCTGAGCATTGGCTGTTGTTTCTGGGAAGTATTGTAACTCTTGTAATATGTCACTCATGCTGATATTAATGAGAGATTCTCATTCAGAACTATTAGACCTTTCATTTGATATCAAACATGGCATACATATATTGTCCAGGGCCTGACAATCCACATAGTATTGGACCCTGGATGATATACATTTGGTGTATGGGCTCATTTAACTAAGACATTTATGGGGATCATGAATTTCCTGGTTACAAGTTGATAACATGTATATTGTAGGAGTTATAGCCTTTATGAAATATACATCTAATTCGTAAGAGTCCTGATGGGGGGCCGAGCTTGGCAGACACTCCCACGAGGCGGGGAATGCTGGCCACTCCCTCTATTGTTCATACATTACTAAGCTTTGAGGCAGGGGCCGGGCAGTCGATGGATGGATGGACACCTGGACCTGAAACCTTAAGTATCTCTGTGTAGCTCTATCTTTATATATCACTCTATATCCATTATAACATATATTGTACCGTAACTTACTGTAACTTTATCGTTCATTAATATAAGGACTGCCTGTAATATAAGGTTATCTGGAGGACTCTAGGAACATATTGGGTTAGTAAGGTTAATTACTGTGCTGCTAATTAAACCCGTTTTATAAATACATCTTACTGTGTGTGTAGTGGATAATTTCTCACACAATAGTTTGTAGGTGCAAAGTATTTAAGGTATTAATATATTTCCTCTTGGGACAGTTCACTGGTTGTGTTGGGAGAGCCTTAGCGGCCATTGTTGTGGACAGATTAGTGGCCGCTGGGCTGATATGATTGTTAGTATTTGCAACATTTATAGCATTGATCTCTAATAGAGATATTGGAGGTTAATGTGAAGCAAATATTAATTATATATATCATATATCTCCTTTTTCACTGGCGAGCGGCGGACCATTGTTTAATTTTATTTGTGCATTTTGTTTTATTAAAACGTGTGCTATTCAGGGAATTAAGAAGTTGATTCGTGCATAAGTAGCATAGGTACACAGTGAAGTGTAGGTTTCCCTTTTTCACTACTCACATCGGTGAGCGAGCTTAGCCCCTCTTGAATAAAAATACAATTCTGTGAAATACTCACCTGTAGAATTGGTATTATACATATACAGTACGTCCTGCTCCAGATATAATACTTACAATTGGGTTATCCTCCGCCAGAGGGCGCTGTGCACTGCAGACATGCAAAAACAGGCTCCTCCCGGCCCTTCATATACCCAGGGACCTCCCACAAATCCCCAGCATTGAAAAGCAGTGAACCAGAAGCCGGGAGAATCCAACCACCAAAAACAACTGGTAAAGGTAACAATAACAACAATCACCATACAGGGGATCCAGAATAATGCAAAAACCAGGGTGGGGTGGAGCAGGACATACTGTATACGTATAATACCAATTCTACAGGTGAGTATTTCACAGAATTGTATTATTCTAAGTATACAGTACATCCTGCTCCAGATATCATACTTACAATTGGGACATCCAATAGCAGTGTCCATAGAACAGGGTGGGATCCCCAACAAAAAAGGCAACAGCAGACAGTTGAAAGCACTGTCACCTGCAATACCTCGCTACCAAGAGCGACACAAGCAAAGGCTCTAACTTCAACATCAAAACAACCCTTGAAGGGTTGAAACCGAATAGAAATCAATCCCAACAGGGAGCCTAGAACTACGTGGGGGATGTCACTGAGCAATCCCTGAAATAAAGTCAACCCAGGCAAGGAACTGAGTAAGACTTCTGCAGAAGATGGACAGGGCAGAGCCTGAACCACTAGGGCACCGAATAGGAGAGCCAACTCCAACCCATGCTGTAATAACTATATAACCCTGGGAACAGAGCTCGCCCACAGGGGAGAGACCAAAAAACTCAAGCCAATCAATATGGGTAAACAATACCCCACAATAGACGGAAGAAGAGGCAAAAGAAGCCAAATCCTAGGCTTCCAGAAGTCACAGACACCCAGAAGGTACACCCACTTCCATCAAGGTGGATGAACCAACCGTCAGACCATCCAGACCAGAGTCTGTAGATAGGGGTGAAATAGAGAAGGGGGGCCTGAGTGAGCAGGCCAGCACTCCTGACAGGACGTACAGGTCCGCCGTCCACAGAACCACATCTGAAAACCACACTCCACTAGGCCACCGAAGGGCCGTCAGTATCACTGGTTCCCCCTTCCAGAGCAAACTTGCACAGAACCCCGTCAAGCAGGGTGAAAGAAGGTAAGACATATAGAACAGAATGTTCAGCATGAAGTTACGAAGCCTCAAGACCAAGGTCAGAACAATCTGAGACAGGGAAACAAGGGCCTAGGACCCATGATAGGACGGGCCCACAAATGATCCACACTAGACGGATCACATGGAGACACAAGAACAAGCACATCCTGTCGCAGAAGGACCTCCACAGGAGTGAATATCGTAGATATGCAGGGAACGCTGTCCTCCACCCAGATCAGGATCAGATACCTTCCTGGGGGATCATCCTGCTTCCGAGCCCAAACAGATAATTAATACAGGCCACTGTCGTCAGACAGACCAAGGGGCCCCCAAATAGCCTGATCCCGCAAGGGAGAAGGTCAGCGATATAGAGCCAACCTGAAGGCCTGCTGCTTCAAAATTAGACAGGTGGATGAGCCCCTAAAGGTCCCACCTCCCCCGGAACCACAGGGGAATTTAGAAGAAAAAAAGTCCCCCCTCCGTCGACCCAATAGATTTGGTATCCAACTGCAGGAAGACGCTGACTGGTAACCCTAGTACAACAGTCTCAGGGGAAACCACCGTACCAAGGTGGAAGGGTACACAGACCCAGCTCCAGGGAAGCTGGAACCCAGTCCAGCATTTACAATAAGAGTAGCAGAAGAGCCCAAGGGCTCTGAGCACAAGGGACAACCTTTGAACAGCCACCAACAGGCCCACCAGCTACAATCCAGCCTGGTGAAGAGACGGGAACAGCAAGAGGGACCGAGCCCATGCAACCAGATTGTCCAAGTATAGTCAAGGAAGCAGGTTCCGAATCCAGGTTCAACCCTAGGAATGGAGATACCACTAGGGGGAAAAAGAGGAATTGAGGTGATTGAGCACCCATCCAAAGACTCCCAAAGGACACCACCAACCGAGTAACACTCGGTCTGACGCAGGAATTGGGAAGCAAAGAGGGACGGCCCGGCAGTTCCTCACGCGGACGCCCCCTAGGTCTCAGTAGAGATATCACCCCCGTCATCGCCTAGGCGATCCGTCAGGGAGCAGAACCAAGGCCAGATAATAAGGCCACAATCAGTAGTGTTGGAGCGCCAACACTAACCTGTAAGGTCCTTGGAGCCCGGAAGGCACAATGGCCATGAAATAAGCGTCTTAGGTCCCTACCGACGGCAAGAGGTCCCTGGACACAGGGCACTGGCGGCCCAACGCAGAGGAACCATGCAGTAAAACCGCCTGTGAATGTAAGTTGCCTCACCTACGGAAGGCCATAATGGACAGAGTGTCTCATCCGTTTGGAGGAATGTGGAAAGGTTAGTGTAGAGGCCCCTGCCTCTGTCTGTTAAGGGCAACCAGCAGGTGACCCCAGACCTCGCATATCGCGCGTGGCCTGCTCCAACACATGAAGAGAGGCAGGGACCAGAAGCATCCTGAATATCTCGAGAAGGGGCCGCCCAGCAGACACTATCCTGCATCCAGAGGAAACTTCCTCCTGACTCCATCAGAACGAGGCATGCAGCCTCCTGATAGGGGCAAGGTGCTGCAGCCATCCCCTCGCCCAAGCTTGGGCAAGGGCGCCCCATCATGCTTGGGGGGTTTTGGTAACAGGCTTGGACTTAGTCCTGCTGAAGGGACCAGGGCGTTGTCTGCCACTCCTGGGGCAGGGATCTATACCAAAAAGCTGGAAGGACACCACTGGTTCTGGTTTGACGCTAACATAGGGGGGTGGAAGGGTGCCCCTGCCTCGAGAAGGCCGAGGCCGCCTTCTGTAAAGGGGTGTTTTTCCCTTTTTTCCAAACAGGTCCAGACGGGCCCCGAATAGGCGTCGCCCTCTAAAGGGAAGCCCAGTAAGAATCTTTTTCGTAGCATCGTCAACACCCCACTGTCGCAACCAGACCAGTCTGGTCTACAGCAAGGGCGGAAGTTCTAGCACACATGCTGATGGTGTCATCCAGCGCCAAAAGGATAAATCTTACAAATACATCACAACTGGAGAGTGCATTAAACACCTCCCAGGGGAGATCCTCAGGTTGATGATCAATCATCTTTCTGATGAGGGTCCTAGCGGCCACTGCAGCGATGGCCGCGGCACAGACCGGGCGCAGAGTCGTCCCTGCACAAGAAAAGGCGTGGGAAGCCAGCCTATCAATGAGCCGGTCCTCAGCATCCCGAAGGGTACGATAACTAGGGGCCGCAATAAAGGGGGGGTTAAGAACCCCAATGATCGGTGCATCCACCACGGGAGGTAATGACCAGCAGTTAACCACCTCAGGGGGAAAAGGGTATTTCCAATCCCAGTCCCCTGAAAGTTTACTAGGGCATTGCCATTCTTTGAGCACAAGAGCTTGGAAGTGATCCTGCTCCAGAAATTCCAAACGCGGCGGAGCTGTATGGAAACTCTCCCTTCTAGGCCTAGAGGCCTCACCAGGGATAGAGATAGACAAGACCTCGAAGATCTTTATCAGTAATTCGTCGGTGTCACACAGGCCCCAAGAACCGGGGCCCGGATCATCATGACGCCTCAGCCCCTCGACCGATGAGCCCGAGTCAGAGAATAGCCGACCTTCATCATAAAGAGCAAAACCCTGCTCAGATTCAGAAGGAATGGGCAAAACCCTGCTTCAGATTCAGAAGGAATGGGCGAAACTGGAGGCGTCAGGGACCACTTTTTACCAGGGCCCAAGCGCTCTGCCAACCTCTAAATCACCTGCTCGGCCGTAGGCAGTCTGCGCGGCACGACTTGCTGTTCATTCCCGCTCCAGTGCGACTCATCAGGAATGAGATTTAAGCACGGGGAGAGAGGTCTATTGAAACGAGGCGCAGCCACTGGCAACCCTGATTGCAGGGCCAGTGCTTTTTCAGCACATGATCCGCAGACCCGTGCTCTGTCCGCATCAGTGTGGGGCAGTCCACACGCTGTACACAGCCGGTCTTGTCCCGGAGGGACCCCGGTCACATAACTCTGAGATGCCTCCATATGGTGATTGTAATATACCAGTAGGGATTTACGCAATAGGCCACCCTGGATGTCCCAAAGACCCGCTAGGTTAATGTGGGAGAATTTGTAAGCCTGCTACAATATATGTTAGGCCGGGAGAAGCCACTGGAATCTTCAAGGTCTGAAAGACAGAAGGGGAATAAGGGGTGTCAGGGCCATGCGCCACAGAAAGAGTACTAATAATGAAAACGCCAGCGAGGGCACTCACCGACCTGGGGAGGAGAGGGACCACCAACACGCGCGCACGGGGATAAACAAAATGGCGCCAACCGAACCTCGGAGGGCGGGTCTAAACTGGTCGTGGCGCGGAGCGCGCCACGCTGGGTCCCCGCCTCCCCCAAAGAGCGCAAAACTCTGAAGCAGCCGTGTAAAGGCTCGGCAAGCTAAGCATAGAGTGTGCCAGTAAGGGCATCTGCTAGTGGATACTCATGAAGTCTCAATACACCGCCACCATTCTAACGCCCGTAGGCGTGCAAAAAATCAGTTTCCTGCCCAAGATGTAGCATAACGTAGGACGTGCGGTAGACTATTGCAAGTTAAATTGAGAGGGTCAAACTACAAAGGCAGCATGGCTCTGACACCCAGTTGCCGATCAGGGCAAAATGCACGGCCATAAGCGTGACAATACTGTACACTGAGACCGCCAACGGACTACACACACACACCCCCCTCTTTTCCCCTGAATACGGGGGGAAACGAGGGAGGACGGCGACCCTTTACACAGGTTCCACCTCTACACGGGGCATGGGACAAGAATGCGGGAGGGACATCCACTATGAGGCCTAAACTGAGGCCTAAACTGCTTACCCTATGGTGGGGGACTGCGGTGGAGCATGGCTCCGTTAAGCACACATGGTGCTGCCTACCTTCACCCGACCAGCGCAGCCCAGGCTGGGAGGCACATCACAAGGAAGACGGGTGGGAATAGTCCAACAGGGCCGCAGGCTGTAATAGCCCCGCTCACCTGCGAGAGAGTGATACTTCATGTCTTCGCAGTCAGCACTGCAGAGAAATCTGGGGATTTGTGGGAGGTCCCTGGGTATATGAAGGGCCGGGAGGAGCCTGTTTTTGCATGTCTGCAGTGCACAGCGCCCTCTGGCGGAGGATAACCCAATTGTAAGTATTATATCTGGAGCAGGACGTACTGTATACTTAGAATAGAAGCATTTTCCCAACTAGCCGAGGGAGCGCGTGGGGAGCCTGGCTAGAGGATAACAAAGGAGTTTCAGGAAGTTAAAGCAGCTCATTGGTCAGACATACCATTGGAGCAATTATTCACATACTGCCCAACGGCCAATGGATTATGGGGCCAGCTGGTCAGCCAGGTGGAGTCACACATCTTCAGAGGTCCTAGATGGTTTCTCCTGCCACAAGACCTGAAATATGTTATGTGTAATATTTAGAATCAATGGTTTCAGCACTTGGATTGCATTTATAATTCCCGAATGAATCTGGTGCCATTACATATTCACAACCTGAAGCCTCACCTGTACACAGACTTTGAGATCCCCTTGTCATTACCATCCAGTAAAATACCATCGAGGCACCGAAAAATAAATGGGTTTCCAATTGACTGAAATAAGATTGGTTCATAGTTTTGGTACATGACACCTAGGAGAGAAGGGGAGACGGTCACACAAATAGATATGAAGGAAAGCAGCTTTATACTACTACTAGGACAGGGACAAATACAATTCTGTGATTACTCACCTGTAGAATTGATTTTATTGGTATCCTGCTCGGGTCACTTCATCTTCATTCTTCACGACTGGGTTAACCGCCACAAGGTGGTGCAGTTGACTGCAAGAAGACTTGTGGCTCCTCCCGGCCCATATAAGGGCAGCAAATAATTCCCAGTGTTGAAAAGCAGTAATACAGAGAAAAAAACGGGAGGCCAGAGACCATGTTACTTCACACAGCCCCAAACTCTCTCAATGGTAATCACCATAACAAGGCAAAAAAGGATAACAGAACAAGGATGGGATGAAGCGACCCGAGCAGGATACCAATAAAATCAATTCTACATGTGAGTAATCACAGAATTGTATTTTTCCTGGTATCCTGCTCGGGGTCGCTTCATCTTCATTCTTCACGATTGGGACATCCAAAAGCAGTGTCCAAGAAAAAAGGGTGGGATCCCTAGTGAGCAGCAGCACGTAGTTCATGACACTACCGCCTGAAGCACTTTGCGACCAAAAATAGCATCAGCTGAGGCCCTAACGTCAACCTTGTAAAAAATACCATTTTGTGATTACTCACCTGTAAAATGGGTATTATAAGTATGTCACACACCCTGCTTCCACTATTCATGACATATGGGTTATGGTCCAGTAGAGGGCGAACTTCTGCAGAGATGAAAGCAAAAAAGAAGCCCCTCCTGGTCCATAAATACCTGGGACCTCCCACACATTCCCCAGTATATGACAGCAGTAAGGAGACAATAAAACATTCTTAACAATAAAAGGTTCACCATATAAAGGATCCAGAATACAAAAGGGTGGGGTGAATCGGGGTGTGTGACATACTTATAATACCCATTTTACAGGTGAGTAATCACAAAATGGTATTATTCCAAGTATGTCACACACCCCGCTTCCACTATTCATGACATATGGGACATCCAATAGCAGTGTCCGTCATGGGTGGGGATCCAAATACAGCAAAAAAATGCACAAATTTAAACCACTGCAGCTTGCAGAACCTTGCAGCCAAAAAACAGCATCCACTGAGGCCCGAACATAAACCTTATAAAACTTGGAAAAAAGTATGAACGGAAGACCAAGTAGCAGCCTTACAAACTTGTTCAACAGAAGCCTGGTGCTGAAAAGTCCAGTAAGCCCCAACAGCACGAGTAGAATGAGCGGTGATCATAAAAGGGGGAACTTTCCCCTTAGCAGAAACCAACTTAGGAAGGAAATCTGGTTTAAAGGGAAAAATCACCTTGTCCTGGTGTCTCTCAAGGTAAGGGGCCAGAATAGACAGAGCCGCCAACTCAGGCGAACAGAGCCGAACAGAGGTAATAGCCGAACAGAGGTAATAGCCACCAAAAAGGCAACCTTTTGAGTGAGCACAGAAAGTGCCACATCCTGCACCGGCTCAAAAGGAGGCCCCTGGAGGGCCGAGAGAACCAAATTTAGGTCCCAAACTGGAACCAAAGGCTTTCTAGGGGGCTGAACATGAGCGACCCCTTGGAAGAAAAAAATCTTGACCAGATGATGCAAGACAAAGGACCTTTGAAAAAAGACAGCCAGGGCAGAAACCTGACCCTTCAAGGTACTGAGCTGGAACCCCAGATCCAGACCGTGTTGTAGAAACTCCAAAATCCTAGGAATCGAAAACACCCTGCAAGGTAAGGCCCTAGCCTCACACCAGTAAATATAGGACCGCAAAGTCCTATAGTAAATGTTAAAGGAAGACCTCTTCCTAGCTCTAATCAATGTCTGAATAACCACCTCCGACAAACTTTCCTCCCTCAGGATGAAAGTTTCAGCAGCCAAACCGTCAAAGCAAGCGTTTGTAAATTGGGGTAACGTAGCTGACCCAGAGAGATCAGATCCGGAAACAGGGGCAGCCTGTACTGATATACCGCCAGTCTTACGACGTCTGCGAACCAAACCTTTCTTGGCCACCATAATTGCTGGTGCCCCCTCTAGAGCCAGCTTGCGCACTACCTTGCCTACCATGGAGAAGGGGGGAAACAGGTACAGAAAAACCTCAGATTCCTCCAGGCAAGGGACAAGGCGTCCACTGCCAGGGTCAGAGGATCCTGAGACAGAGATACAAAGGTTGAGAGATTGTGATTGTGCCGAGAGGCAAAGAGAACCACCTCCGGAGTCCCCCACTTGTGACACAGGGACCAAAATACCCTGTGGTTGAGAGACCATTCCCCTCGGCGAGAGAATCCCCTACTCAGGGAGTCCGCCTCCGTGTTCTCCACTCCCGGAATGTACACTGCCGAGGTGCAAGGAACATTGCTCCCCGCCCATGTCAGAATCAGAGAGACTTCCCTGAGGGCACTCCTGCTGCGAGTCCCTCCTTGGTGATTGATGTAAGCTATCGCAGTTCGATTGTCTGATCGAACTGGTAAGCCCTGTAGGTGAAGTGTCAGACGTGACAGAACCAAACGGATAGCTCCAGGCTCCAGGACATTGATGTGGGTGTGAGCCTCCTGAGGACCCCACAACCCCTGGAACTGATGATCCTTCCAGAAACCTCCCCAGCCCGACCGGCTGGCATCTGTGGTAACCATCTCCCAACAAGGGGCCAGAAAGGATCTGCCCCTCATCAGATTGCTTGGTTCCAGCCACCACTGAAGGGACTGCCGAACCCTGGGAGACATCAGAGAAGACTGATCCAAGGACTGTGGACATCTGTCCCATTTCAGTAATAGATGGAGTTGTAGCGCCCTCATGTGTAACTGAGCAAAGGGGACTGCCGCGAAGGAAGCCACCATCAAACCTACCAGAGTCATGCCTAGCCGGATAGAAGGGCGAGGATTGGTCAGGAGAACACGTATCATATCCTGAACCCTCTGCACCTTTGGATGAGGTAGGAACACTCTGGCCTGACTGGTATCCAGATTCATGCCTAGAAAAAAGATCTCCCTGATGGGGAGAGAGAAGACTTGGGGTGGTTGATCACCCATCCGAACCTTACCAACGTCATCACCACCGTCCTGGAGTCCAGCACCACCTGGCAGAGGGAAGAAGCTGTAATGAGTAGGTCGTCCAGATACGGCACAATGCGAATGGCCTGGGCTCTGAGCAGGGCCATTATGCCCGCCAGAACCTTGGTAAACACCCTCGGTGCCGAGGTCAGCCCGAACGGGAGGGCCACAAACTGAAAATGCTGATCCCCAACCATGAACCTGAGAAACCTCTGGTGTGCTGGGAAAATTGGTACATGAAGATAAGCTTCAAATCCAGAATGGGTCTTATGGAGCCATCCTTTTTGGGAACCGTGAAGAGGTTGGAATAATAGCCCCAGCCTCTCTCTGAAAGAGGCACCGGGCATATGACCACCATGTCCAGGAGACTCTTTACAGCCAACAGAAGCCCCTGTGCCTCCCGAGGATCCAATGGCACCCAAGACCTTAGGAATCTGGGAGAAGGCCGGTACTCGAACTCCAGTTTGTACCCAGACGAGACCACTTCCAATATCCACTTGTCTGTGACCTCCTGGGCCCAGACCTGGAAGAAGAGCCGCAGCTGTCCCCCCACCCGTAAGGGTGAGGGCGCCTCCTCATTGCTGAGCTGGCTTGGCAGAGGGCTTGGAACCCCAGGTAGAGACTGGACAGGCGCGTCCCCTGCCTCTGTTCCAGGAATCACCTCTGAAGCTAGAGTAGGCAAGACCTCTGCCCACTCTGGCACCGCGAAAGGAAGGATTGAAGGAGCTTGCCCCCTGAAAGGAGCGGCACTGCTTCTTACGCTGAGGTAGCTTTCCACCTTTCTCCACAGAATCCAATTTGTCACCAAAACAGCCGCATACCCAGGAAGGGCAGTGCTGTAAGTGATTTCTTGCCCGCTATGTCAGCCGCCCACTGGCGTAGCCATACCGATCGGTGCATGGCCACCAGCAGAGCCAAGGTTCTACTACACATGATAATAGTGTCATCCATAGCCGCCAACACAAAATTCATGAACAATTCACACCTCTTAAGGGCTGTGAATTCAACGCTGGCCGGGCTGAGCTGGGACCCTTTTAACATGTCCCTAACCTCAGACCTGGTAGCCACAGCCACGAGTGCCGATGCACAGACAGGCCGCAAGGCTGAACCCACGCTGGCAAAGGCATGGCATGCCATCTGATCAATGCGCTTATCCTCGCCATCCTTAAGGGTAGTGGCGTCAGGAGTATGTACAATGGAGGTGTTGGACAACCCTAAGATGGGAGCATCGACCTCGGGAGGGGAAGACCATCGCTTCACCGCGTCCGCCGGGAAGGGATACTTCCTATCCCATCCCTGCGGGACACCGGGAAGCCGACTGGGCTTCTCCCATTCTCTAAGAATCATGCAATCAAAATGATCCTGATTTGGGAACTCCAAGCGGGGCTTAGATGACCCAAAGAATTCCCCCCCTTTTCGGAGGGGCCTCCGCTGGTGGGGAAATATCCAGAACCTCTAAGAGATGGGCAGGACTTTGAGGGTATCCACAGCATCCCCCAGCGCCTGCCCGGCATCAGAATCAAAGAACTGCAGTTCTTCAGTCTCAGATTCCTCAAACAATTCCCCCTCCTCAAGAGGGGAATAGTCAGACCAGTCAAGGGAGTCAAATCATCAAAATCAAGTACCGGCATAGCCGGAGACAGATGTCTTTTCTTAGCAGAGGCCTTCTTGCCCACTGAGCTAGAAATAATTTTCTCGAGGTTGGCCAGCCTAGCACATACCTCAGAGTGCGATTCTCCACTAATGACCGTGTCACTTTGGGTACGGATAATGCGGGGCGGGGTAGGAGATGAGACGGGCGGCACTGACCCAGACGCCTGGGATCCCGACTGCCACGTTATGGCCTGTTGCGCACATGCAAATTAGTACATTTACCCCCGTAAGGGGTACCCCACAACCCACACATAGCCGGGATTGTCCCGAAGGGAACCTGAGCCCAGTATCCTGTGGAGCCTCCATATGGTGATTTTAAAGGTAGTCACAATGACCAGAGGGAATTACGCTGATAAGCAACCCGGGATGCCCCTTTTTAAGTCCCAAGTGGGAGGATTTTAGGTGCCCAATTTACTCTAGAGACCCTAGGACCGGGAGAACCCCCTTTTAAGCAGGTAGCAGGGAGTTCTCCTGAACGACACAAGCAGTGGCCATAAACACATGCGCACACCCACAAATAAATAGCAACGTAAACAACAAATAGTTAATCACACAGTGTGACCTGCCCTGCCCCCAGCTGAAGGGGACACAATTATACTGAATAAGGATGAAAAGAGGGGCCCCAGGAGGGCACTCACGTGTCTAACAAGATGGCAGCCAGCAGCACAGCACTCTCTCTCTCTCTCTCTCTCTCTCTCTCGAGAGAGAGAGAGAGGGAGAAGAAGAAGGGGCGGGCCCCTTCCCTCACAACCAGCAGCGCGGTACCCAGCTATAGGCTAGGTTCCGCAAAAGGCGCCAAACTGGGGGGGGGGGGCGGGCCGCGGCAACGCGCATAAGAGTGAAAAGCTGAACATGAGAAGACCCATCCCCCCCCCCCCCCGGAGGGCTACGAGAGGGACCCGGAAGGGGGAGAAATCCCGCACCATGGGTGTAAGGGATATATGGACAGGGCATCCCAAACCGGGATCACCAACCTGGATTCCGCCTACCCCTTAATATGGGGTCTCATGGGGGAGCGTGGCTCCCTGAACACCTATTAAGGTGATTCCTACCCTCACCTGGACCTGCAGCCAAGGCTGGAAGGCTAGTATAGGGCTTAGTGTATAAAGGTCCGGGCAGAAATAGGGCATAAAATGGCCAGGTGTAAACCCGGCTTACCTGCAAGGAAGAGCAGCATACATCTTCTGACTTGCTCGCCGTCCTGCAGAGAAGGAACTGGGGTATGTGTGGGAGGTCCCAAGTATTTATGGACCGGGAGGGGCTTCTTTTTTGCTTTCATCTCTGCAGAAGTTCGCCCTCTACTGGACCATAACCCATATGTCATGAATAGTGCAAGCGGGGTGTGTGACATACTTGGAATAGTATGAACTGAAGACCACGTAGCGGTCTTACAAACCTGTTCAACAGAAGCCTGGTGCTGAAAAGCCCAAGAGGCACCAATAGCCCTAGTGGAGTGAGCTGTAACACGGAAAGGGGGAACCTTCCCCTTGGCAGAATACGCTTGCACCACCGCCTGTCTGATCCACTTGCTGATAGTGGATTTGGCTGGAGGCAAGCCTTTCCTAGGTCCATCAGGAAGGACAAACAGAGAATCCAACTTCCGAAAGGACTCCGTAGCGACCAAATAGTACTTAAGCGCCCTGACCACGTCCAGGGAATGGAGGGTCCGTACCTTAGAATTAGAAGGTGCAGGACACAAGGAAGGCAAGACAATGTCCTCATTGAGATGAAAGGCAGAGACAACTTTGGGCAGGAATTTCGGTTTAAGACGGAAAACCACCTTATCCAGATGACGCTCAAAGTAAGGAGGCTTAATAGAAAGCGTGGCCAACTCAGAGACGCGACGCACCGAAGTGATATCAACCAAAAGACCACTTTCAGAGTCAAAATAGGCAAGGCAGAATCACATAAGGGCTCAAAGGGAGGACCCTGGAGAGCGGTAAGCACCAAGTACAAATCCCACAACGGTAACAAAGGCTTACGCGGTGGGCGAACATGAGTAACTCCTTGGAAAAACGTCTTGATAAGCCTATGGTTGGCGAAAGATCTTTGGAAAAAAATTGCCAAGCCCGAAACCTGTCCCTTGAGGGTACTCAGTTGTAGGCCCGACTCCAGGCCATGTTGTAGGAATTCCAAGATCCTGGAAAGGGGAAAGGAGCGACAAGGAAACAATTTAGATTCACACCAGGCAATGTAAGCGTACCAGTAATAAATCATGGAAAAGGATTTCTTCCAAGCCTGAATCATGGTACTCACGACCGAGGCCGGCAGCCCCTTTCCCATCAGGATGGAGGTTTCAGCAGCCAAGCCGTCAAAGCCAGGTGTGGCGTAGCAGTCCCTGAGTGAGAAGCCCTGGATCGTCGGGCAGAACGTACTGATCCACTGACATCTGGACTATGTCCGCGAACCAACACCTTCTCGGTCAGCGGGGGGCCACCAGGATGGTCGGTACCCCTTCCTGGGCTATCTTGAGCAACACATGACCCAGAAGAGGAAAGGGAGGAAATGTATAGAGGAGTCAGAGCTCCGTCCAAGGAATTGCTAGCGCGTCCGTGGCGAAGAGGATCTCTTGACAGAGAGACGAATTGAGGAAGCTTGTGATTGTGACGGGACGCAAACAGGTCCACGTCCGGCTGACCCCAGCGGCGACACAGGGCGTGAAAGATCTTGTTGCTGAGAGACCATTCCCCCAGACGAGACGTCCCCCTGCTCAGGGAGTCCACCTCCTGGTTCTCTACCCCTGGGATGTAAACCGCAGAGATGCAGGGGACATTCTCCTACACCCAAGACAGGATCAGGGACACTTCCTTGAGGGCTCGCTTGCTCCAAGTCCCGCCCTGATGATTGATGTAGGCGACCGTCGTCTGCTCCGAGCGGACCTGGACCGCACAACCCCGTAGATGGGGAGTCAACTGGAAGAGAACCAACCTGATCGCTCTCAGCTCCAGGAGATTGATAGGTACATGGGCCTCCTGAGGGCCCCACTGGCCCTGGAACTTCAGTGATTGCCAAAACCCTCCCCAACCGGTCAGACTGGCGTCCGTGGTGACAATCTCCCAGCACGGAGGCAGAAAGGATCTGCCCACTAGAAGATTTCTCGAGTCCAACCACCACGAGAGAGACTGGCCAGAGGGGACAGAACAAATTCCTGCTCCAGGGACTCCTGTTTCCGATCCCAAACGTTCAAGAGATTCAACTGAAGAGGTCTCATGTGAAACTGGGCGAAGGGTACCGCCTCGAAACAAGACACCATGAGGCCCACCAACTGCATCCCCAGACGGATGGAGGGGCGTGGGCACGACAGCAAGTCCTGCGACCGAAGACCCTCCACCTTCTGCTGAGGGGGGAACACCTTGACATGAGAGGTGTCCAATGTAATGCCCAGAAAGGACCTCGCCAATGACAGAGTGATCAAGGACTTGGGGTAATTGATCACCCAACCAAAAGAGTGGACAATACCTTCTCAGTGTCGCTCTCGGCCTGCTGAAGAGATTGAGCGGCAATCAACAAGTCATCCAGGTAAGGAAGGATGCGAACGCCCTGGCTCCTCAGAAGAGCAATGACACCCGCCAGCACCTTGGTGAACACCTGGGGGGGCGAAGAGATTCTGAACGGCAGTGCCACAAACTGGTAGTGTTGATCCTCCAAGGCGAACCTCAGGAACTTCTGATGTCCCCGGAAAATAGGAACGTGCAGATAGGCATCCTTGATGTCCACCGTGGTAGTGAAGTCACCGGACTGAAGGGAACTCACCGCTGACCATAAGGTCTCTATGTGGAAGTGCTTGAACCTGACAAACCTGTTGAGACCCTTCAGGTCCAGGATAGGTCTCAGAGATCCGTCCTTCTTGGGCACTGTGAAAAGATTGTAATAGAATCTTTGACCCCGTTCCTGAAGAGGCACAGGACAAATTACTCCAGACGACAGAAGTCGTTGGACAGCCAACCTTAGGCCCTGCGCCGTCAAGGGGTACTGGGAAATCTGGGACCGAAGAAACCTTGGGGGCGGCCAAGCTGCCAGCTCTATCTTGTAGCCGGAGGACACCACCTCCTGAATCCACCGGTCTGAGACGTGCTGTCTCCAGGCTTGAGCAAAAAGCAGAAGCCGTCCCCCCACCCTGATGGGTGAGGGCGCCTCCTCATGCCTGAGGGGCCTTGGCAGGGGGCTTGGACTTAGACCCCCAGGAGAGACTGGGAAGACCACGGGATCTACCTCGTCCCCAGGAGTCCCTGTGACCACCAGGTAAGGAAAAACCTCATCCCCCTCGGAAGGGACGAAAGGAAGAAGAGCCCCGAAAGGGCCGAACCTGCTTCCAGCAGGGCAGAAGCCCTACCACCCAGCCGGACAGCATCATCCATGGCAGAGATCACAAAGGCAATGAAGTCAGCGCAAGCCAAAAGATACTTGTACAGCCCCTTAGGCACTCCCATTCCTTAAAAACCATCTTGGAGAAGTGACCTTGCTCAGGAAACACAAGGCGCTGTCTGTCAGGGCGGAAAAGATCCCCTTGTGTCTTCTTGGCCGCCTACGGGGGGACAATGTGCAAGGTTTCAAACACCGCAGACAAAAGTTTCTCCGAGTCATCAGGGAGCCACATGTCCTCGTCGGAAGAGGATCCAGGGTCACTATCAAAGTCACCTGGGCGGTCCCCAGAATCACGGAATAGCTCACCCTCTTCCACGGAGTCTCGGCCACCAAAGGCCTCATAATCATCATCCGCAAAGAGGGAATAAGCCGGTTCCAAATGCCGCTTCTTACTAGAGGCCTTGCCGGCGGCCGGGCGGGACAATTGCCGCTCAAGGCTGGCCACGGGTAACGAGGGGGACCCCCTGCTGGCCTCCTCCTCACTGGGGGCTAAATGCAGACGCGGGGGTGTCAACGATGCCGTAGGTAAAATAGGGCTGGGGAGAGGGACGCTAGCCCCATCCTGTTCCGCACCTTTGCACCTTTGACAATGTCACACGGGGTCCGGAACAGGGAGGGAGGGGTAGGGGATGATGGAAGTTGCGAAGAGCCAGCAGCCGGAGCAACGGACTGACGCGCAATATTCTGCCTTGCACAAGGAATGCATACAAAAACATCATCGCCTGGGAGCGGAGTCCCACAGCCTCCACACACCCTAGATGGCCCAGAAGAACCATTTCCGGTATTATCGGAAGCCTCCATATGGTGATTTATGGTATTCGAAAAATTCTGGGTTTAAAGGCATAAGCCACCCGGGATGCCCCTTTATGTTAATGTCCCGGGAGGGAGGATTTAATTTATAATAAAGATCCCCTTAAAATAATAGTAAGGACTAGCCAGGGAAAATAGAACCGGGAGGCCACTATATTGAGGAAATCCCAGGATCTGTGGGGAAGAAACAAACCAACAGTAAGACCCCCAGAAAAGGCAACATGCAATATGACATACATACACAGCACCAGAGTGCTTTGAAGAGGCATAGAAAACTGGCCTCTGATTTTCCTCCTTTTTTTTTTTTTTAAATAAAAGTATTTCTCCATTAAATATTTAACATACAGTAAAACATACACACAATACACATCCCTCTACCCCCCCCCCCCATAGTGAAGGGAGAAGGGACCGAAACGGGAGAGCAAGGGGCCAAGGGGACCCTCGGGACAGGGGCATCCCACCTCCGGATCACCAAGCCGGACAGCCGCATTGCCCCCAAAACAGGGGGTGGGTCGAGCGGAGGAGATAAGCTCCTAGGCACCTATAGTGCCGTCTACCAATTGCCCAGTGAGCAACCGGGCAGAAATAGACCAAAAGGGGGGTGCCGGGGTAAGACCCCGGCTACCTGCAAGCAGGAGACTTCAACCTTCTGTCTTGTCGTCATGCAGAGAGAAAAACACTGGTGATAAATGGGAGGTACCAGGTATATATAGGCCGGAAGGGGGCTCGTTACAAGACTTCCTCTCTGCAACAGCGTCACCTGGCGGCGAGTAACCCAATCGTGAAGAATTAAAGGTGAAGCGGGGTGTGTGGCACACCAAGCATAAGAAGAAAAAGAATCGTAAGGACCGCACTCACGAACCAGGCGATGAGGAGCAGCAGCAGCAGGAGAGACTTGAAGCAGCAGCCAGGGAAGAGGGCGGTCTGATTTCCGAGACCGGAGCACGCCCGAGCAGCAGGGAACCAGGCTCCCCGCAAGAGTCAAAATGGCGCCGTGGAGAGGCCGACAGCACCTCGAGAGGCGGGTCGCGCTGCGATGACGCGAATTGCACGGCCGCGGCCCCCACAAGAGACTCCCCCCCCTTCTTCCACCCCCGCCGTGTAGCGCGGTGTCGGTGCCCGTGGCGGGCGGAGTACACGCCGCCGGGCAGCCGCCCCCCCTGAAGCCAGCTGTCAGCAGGCAGAGGGCAGGAGTGAGGAGGCTGAAGAGGACCAAGTAAAAACACACACACAAGCGAAACAAAGTGAAGCATAAGTGAAACACAGTCACACAACCAATAAAGCATGTGGGATACACAAATCAGGCATGAGGGGTCCCCAAGTGGTTTCTCCCCCCCCCCCATATAGGCTCACCATAGCCTATGGCCGGCTACCCTTTGGGTACAGGGTCTGCGGCCCAGAGCCTAGCTCTGTGAACACCCAACCCTAGGTGTTCCCCTACCTTCACCTGAACCGCAGCCAGGACTGGAAGGCAGGATGGGTCCCGAAACAGGTAGGAATAGGCCTGCAGGGCCGACGGGCTTGGGATGTCCCGCTCGCCTGCGATAATCCAGAGAGAGAAAGTCTTCTATCTTCGCAGCCAGACTGCAAGGAAACTCTGGGATTTATGGGGAATTTGCTGCCCTTATATGGGCTGGGAGGAGCCACAAGTCTTCTTGCAGTCAACTGCACCACCTTGTGGCGGTTAACCCAATCGTGAAGAATGAAGATGAAGCAACCCGAGCAGGATACCAGGAAAATAAGTGCAGACACACATTAGGACGCTGTCTCCCCCCAAACCTATAGCTTCTTAATGGGGATGTCTGACTACGGGGAAGGGCTGCTAGTATATTCGAGGGCCCACTCAGACTGGCCTTCAAGCCCCACTGATTGTAACAGTAAGCCGGGTGTCCTGTGGGCAGACCTCCTGGTTGGCCTCCGGACCAGGGGAGGTCAGTGGCAATGCAGAAGGTGGAGGAGGCAGCAGTGCTGGACCTTCAGTGACAGTGGATAAGGCTGCAAGGTCCAGAGGAGGATCAGCAGAAATGAAAGAAGTAAAGACCGGAGGGTACTTGGTAGCAGTGGAGGAGATTAGGACTTGAGGGCAATCAGCAGCAAAACAGAACCCAATAGTGGCAGCTGATCTAAAGGGTGACATGGCAAGTGACATGACACACAGGAATGGGGCTCTCTGGGATTCTCTTGCCCAAGGGTCCTCCTGTTGTCTGCACTTAACCCTTTAGAAATGCCAGATATTGGGAGAACATTCACATTTGTACACCCCGCATAAACATATGACCAACGACTGCATCAGCAGACCCCATCGGCCAACACTTACTGTTTTGCCCTAGGTTAGAGAAAGAAAGAAAAAAGTCTTGTTGCACTTTAATGCCCCCTGACTAACCATCAGTCATAACATTTTGGCAGACTGGGGGGAATTTGCTTCTGGGGGAAAGAGTCAGCAAATGAATGTAGGGGGTTGACACACACACTCCGTATATTAATTTGTAGACATAAGGAGTGCTGTTTAT
The DNA here is from genome assembly GCA_027917425.1 of Gastrophryne carolinensis. Lineage (NCBI taxonomy): Eukaryota > Metazoa > Chordata > Amphibia > Anura > Microhylidae > Gastrophryne > Gastrophryne carolinensis. The sequence continues at coordinate 589,585,338 of CM051234.1, forward strand.
TTTAGAGTGCTCTTACCTAAAGGGGGTGCAAGCGCTGAAAGTGCCCTGGGCAGTATGAATAACAAATATAGCCCAGCATATACTCACCTAGATCCTCAATCCCACAGATGCGGCAAAACTTAGCTGCACTCCTCAGCACTCTTCAGCCCCAAGTGGCCCCTTCAGCAGACATTCAGGTCTAGTGGGTGCAGACGGGGGATGCTGCCAGAAAGCTGTACATGCATCCCAGGATTGATGCAAGTATACAGGAAAACCAGGGGGTTCCCAAAATTGAAATACCCCTACGACAGGGAATCACCCCGTGATTTCCTCTTAGGTTTATAGACAAAAATGAAACTCTTGCATTTAGCACCCCCCACCCCACTGTTCCTTATAGGCCAAGAATATAATTCATATTTGTTTTATCGCCTATTCATTTTGGGATTTTGGCTAGTGCTTCCTCTAGTGGCCTCTTGTGGATTTCAAAGAAATAAATTATTTCACCTGGTCCCCTACCATTCACACCCATGCTCCCAGCAGTAGCCACAGAAAAGCCAGCCATTCCAGCTGTTGGGCCTGCGGATGCCCACATGGGTACAGCCACCACCAGGTGCGCCAAAGGAACGTGCTGGCTGCAGGGCCCAGGTGAGTTAATTTTTTGCCACCTGCATTTACTTAGTGCTTTCTTTACCTCCACAGAAATCCCATGATGCAAGTGTGGGATTCTCCAAATAGAGTTGCATGCTGTGCATTAAAAAGCGGCATACAACAATGAATGGAAGGGGAGCAGCAAGCATCCCCGCTGCCGTTTCCCTCCAGTTGTGTGTACCCACAGCAGCCTTTCAGATAGGGGACAGCTGGAGGCTGGGGGCATGTATCTGCCAGTATGCCCCTATTGGTTTATGCAAACTTAATGGAACTCATAACATAAAAGTAGAAATGCAAACTAGTTTACTGTGCTGTGTGTCAGATTTGGTGACTGTTGCCAAACAAAAGTGTGGATGATGGGGGTTTGAAGTCAAGCTCTACATTATAGATAGCTGATCTATAATGATCTATGGTCTGAGGGCCTAATGGGTGGCCTGATCTATTTTTCCATAGCAGTCACTTGTACCTTGCTTGTGACCGGCACAGAATACTAGTGCAGTTTTAAAGAAGTCCTACACTCACCCTGCAACCATAAGAAAGATTATAGTCTGCATCCATTTAATCCACCCCTTCCACTGCTTTCCAGCACAGAAGAAATATGTATTTCAGAAATGCTGAGCTGAGGACCTGAGCTGGTCCTGGCCTGTTTCTCTGCCATGTGGAAATGTAAGTTGCTGAAAGCAGCCTCACATATAAGCTCACTTGTGTTGGCCACTTTCTGCTTCCCTGGGTGGCCCTGCTTTCAGGTCAGATTAACGCATTTATAGCATTAGATTTACCAGGGTACATGCCCACTATGGCTCCTTTTGGCACAGTCCCTCTGGAGACAAAAACTCCAACCCCAGCTGACTCCAGAGAACTTTGACGCCTTTCGATGGAGAAACCCAGAGATCTTTGCAAGATTTCAGATGCCCGTAGAGCTACTTCCTGTTCACTGTGACCTGTCAGAGCCTCACTGGACTCCACACTGGGGTACTTAGACTTGGTGGAGCTGGGCAGCATGTTGAGGAGGTCTCTCTGTTTGGACACATCAGCCTGGAATAAGGCTTGGAAAAGGCTAGCCAGGGTGCAGTGCACGACCTCATCAGGGATAACTTTGTCACTACCGCCATCCGATACATAGCGCAGCGTTCTGTGTGGAGGAAAAGGATCAGAGATAAAAACCAATTCATCAACATTAACAATGCAGAGAGAAGAGGTAGCTTTCTATATACTATATATTCAAAGACAATAATGACAAAGGAAATAGTAAGGCATCAACAAGCTCACCGGAAGCCTGTTACATGTGCCTTTCCATACTGTAGATCCTGTAGCAAAAGTTTTCCCTCCTTTCCTTTTCTTTCCATTTCACCACCACCATGCTCCAAATGTGGTCACATGGCAAGCGTTGAGGGACAGGGGCGGCAACGTGACCACATTTAAAGCGGGCCAAAACCCACATTTTTAACTAGCATCCCTCTGAATTGCTCTACCCATGAGGATCACCTTTTGCCAATTTTCACTGCCCCTACTTCACTCTAATCCCAGATAATGGCGCCCGTTTTAGCTGTAAAGCTCCCGCCTCCTCCAATCATTGCCACTGTTGTGTGTGGCAATGATGTCATTGCCACACCGATGTAATGACTGATCACCTGCCATCTTACAGAGAGGGACGATTCAAAAAGTGGAAATACCCATTTCTAGTTCTACACCATAATAGGGGAGTATTGTCAGGAGCTTTGGTCAAATGTATTTCACAAGTTTAGTGGGTTTTGGTCTGTTTTAAAGCATGGTCTAGAAAAATGGCGAGAAAAAAAAAAAGGAAAAAACTTTGGAGACCTGCTACAGCATCTACATCAAGCAGCAAAAAATGAAGACGAGGCATGTGGGACAGGCTTCAGGTGAGAACTATGCTGCTTTATTATTGCCATTGCCTGCATTGTACCTTTAACCAAAGGTCTGTTTTGATCCTTTAAAGTGGACCAACACCCAGGGGGGATCGGCCCGGAAATCTATAAGATTCCCGGACCGATCAGATCCCTCCCCACGGGGCATCCGAAATCGGGATGTCCCGCGGGGAGGAACCCCCCAGGAGGCCCACAAACCTTACCTTACCGGCGATCCAACGGCGCATGCGCGAGACGCGGCCGCGTCTCTCGCTTCCCTCTAGCAGGGCGCGCTCCCGCGCCCGCCGTTTTGTGAATGGCTGGCGCAGTCGCGCTCCCTGTTAGAGGGAAGCGAGAGACGCAGCCAATGACAGCGCTCAGAGCCGCTCTGGTATGCGCGTCCAAGCGGCTTTGGACGCGCATACCAGAGCGGCTCTGAGCGCTGTCATTGGCCGGACGAGGTCACGTGGGAGCGGGGAGAGGTGAGTTTTTGCGGCGATCGGGGGGGGTTTCAGACAGCGGGGCACCCTAAGTGGACCAACACCCAGGATAGTCAAAATCCTGGGTGTTGGTCCACTTTAAAGCTAAAGGTTGGTATGCAGAGCCCGAACCATTTGACATAAATGCTGTGGGTGTCTCAGGAGCCAGAGCTACTGGCAAATCAATGGATTTCCTGCTAAAGGGTTAACAGCAATAATGAGGCAGCAAATAGCTCACCTGATGTCTGTCTCATCCTCCATTACCTGTAGCGCTGGGTAGAAGCCATAGTAGGGCTCCAGATTTGGCCTCTATTCAATTTCATCCCTCCAAGACCACAGAAAAGCGGTCTAGCAGCCACTCTGCCCCTTGGTGCTCTCAGTGTGAGCGTGCCCGGCAGCCTCATAAAGCTGTGCCAAGATGCACCCTTCACAGAAACTGAAGCCAATGAAGCGTCTTTGCTTAGAATCCAAAATGTATTTACATTTAATTGGGAATGTTTGAGATGCTTTGAAATGGCCTTTTTTCTGTTCCATGGGGGATAATGTGGGAGGAAATGATCCCACCATCATATTCTGCACATGCATCTGGTAGCTGAGAGTCAGTGATTGTGCAGCAAAGCAAGCGCACTGCTTATTACTGATTGGTCGCTGTGGGATTCCTGAAGCAGGTGCGTGCTGCAGGGCATCCCTAATGAGGTTGCCCCTAGGGAGATGTTTCACCCAGGCCTAAAGTTTTTTTTTAGGTCTGCTTACCCACACCCTTTCCAGGGCATCCCAATTTGGTATGACAAGCAGATCTAAACCCTCCCTGGCAACTCCTGATCCACAAGACTCAAGTCCATAACTGAGCCCAGGAAGCAGTCACTGAGGGAAGGGGGGGGGGGTTCAAATGATCCTGGGGGATACACAACAGAATAGATGAACAAAACACAAAGAAAGTCAATTTCTTGGGTGGTGTTGCTTTTTTAAGCAAGCACAGACTAGAGGGATGCAGGGGAAGCCCCTGGCGGATGCACATGGGCCATGGGACTACTGGTATGTATAACGTGCAACCTGCGGTGCTTCTCACAGTGGGACATCCCAAAGCGGGTGGGTATTTAACTGGACCTAGTTTCTTATAGACTTTAGGTCTTCGTTTTCGGGCAACTTTTAAAACCCATAACATTTCACATTCACTCTCCTGAGTGTTGCTCCTCTCCAGCTGGGCATTACAATTTGGGATATCCCTGCATTTACACACCTTTCCATCAACTCGTACATGCGAGTGGCCAGCACATGCCCCGTAGAATGGCAGGATAGGTGAGTTTCATTGGTTATCCCAGGGCACAGGAGGGGGGGATGGTCGGCACGGGCGCGCTCCCTGTTAAACGCGCATACCAAAGCGGCTCCGAGCGCGCTGATTGGACGAGTGGCAGTAGGAGTGGGGTGAGTTTCATTGGTTATCCCAGGGCACACGGGAGAGGGGGGGGGGGCATAACAAATTGAGGTCCCACAGGGAGGAGATCGTCCTCCCTGGAGACAATTCGATCCTATTGAGGCCAATGTTTCTATTTAAACCGGACCCTCATTCTGAATAAGAGCATATCTTACATGTTTCTGCCACCCTGTACATACTGATTGCCCACATTTAAAATCAGCCTACCTGTATCTACTACATTATATGGGCCTTTAAACATCCAAGATGGCGGCCCACAGAGTCTCAGGCTGCCTGCAGACAGGAAGTGTCTTCTGTGCCGCTCTGCATTCTGGGATTGCTGTCCTTTTCCTGACCCTAGCTCTTCTCTGTCTGAGCAATGCACAGCTGTAACCTGCCCCCTGCACATTTTCCCGCTCTCCTTCCCTCAGTATGTGATGCTTCTAAGGCAAGATGGCGGTGCCTGTATCCTAGAGCCCTAAACAGAGTTGAAGCCCAGTGCTGGAAAGAATAAAAAGTGACTAAAAATTTTCAATATATTATTTTAGATGCTAGCAAATTATTTAAAGTTATTATTTTATAGTTTCATTTAAAGGTTTGGGCTTTTCATTAAATGATGCTGAAGGTCCGGATTATGTCAGCCAGCCTGTACCCCCTGGGGCAATTGCACCCCTCACACCCAGAAGTCCACTGGGAACCCGCGACTTGCCAGAAGAGTGCTCCTGGCGCTCCTGCAGGTATATGGAGGGGGTGAGGATTTTACATAGGGGTTAGGTACAGGCAAAGCCGGACTCATTTTGCTTTAAAGTGGACCAACACCCTGCAGGATCCCGGGCCAAAATCGGGATGCCCCGCTGTGTGAAACCTCCCAGGACGCCTGCTAACCTTACCTGAATCCTGGTCCAATGGCACATGCGCGGGCCGCATCTCGAGCTTCTCTCTAGCAGGGCCGGCGTGGGCATGCTCCCTGTTAGAGGGAAGCGTGGGATGCGGCCGCCAGCGCACTCTGAGCCGCTGAGCTTGGACGCTGCTTTGACGCACATAGCTCAGCAGCTCCGAGCACACTGATTGGACGAGCAGCTGCACATGCGCCGTAGGAGCAGGTGTGAGGTGCCCCGGGGAAGTGGACCAAAAGCCAGGATGGTAAAAATCCTGGCAGTTGGTCCACTTTCATAAAGCAGAACAAATCGGGATGCCCCGGGATAGTCAAAATCCCAGGTTTAATTGTAGGCTGTGGCCGCCATGTGAGGAGGGCGTCCCATAGCACATACACCCCCATCTATACCCGACTCATGTCTGTAGTTTCTAGGGGTGAGTTGGGGGTCCCCTCAAAGCTTCTAATAATTGCTCGCTGCAAGAGAAAAGTGTGGCGTGACTTATCACCATTAGGGGGCGCTGTTTCCTGCTGCCATTCGCCTAGGCTCCAGCAGCAGCGCGCCTTGCCACAATTCCAAGGGGAACTACAAGTCCCAGCATGCCCTGCGGGTCGGCGCTCTGTATGGCGCTAGGGTCACACCTGCGGTTCCGGGTGAGGTTCAGGGCCAACCAGGGCACAAAGCGGTACTTGTACGATCTCCAGCGGCCGAGCAGCGCCCGAACCACCGACCTGGGAGGAGCCATTACTCGGGAGCCCCGCACATGCCACGTGACCAGCGCAGGATGGGCGGAGCGGCGGGGAAAGGTGGCGCCTATTGGTTGGCAGAGTGCTGAGGTAAATAATATGGCTGCGTTGTAGCTGCAGTGTGGTGCGGATTGGAATAGTAGGTAATGGCGGTAATGTGGCTGTTCTCAGGCTATCTGCTCACACAATACATTTATCACACATAATGACTATAAGCTGTGTCACTGGTGAAATAATGCTGGAACACAGAAAAAGTGAGGGGGCCACACAGGGGGGCTCCACAGTTTATGTGGGCCCTCGGGTGGCATGGTCTCAGTGGGCCCCTTTGCGGGGGAGAGTTGCGGGTCAGGGGTCTATAAATTCCATGGCATAGAACAGGGTGCAAGGACCAGCCTCTGTGCCGGCCCTTGCACCCTGTAGGCGGGTTTGTAGCCTGTTGGTGACTTGCCAGCCCCAGCCTTGTGAACTGGTATAGGAGTCTAATTAATCCCTTACCAGTTCACAAAGGGTTAACAGTAAAAAAGAAAACACACTGACAGAGAAAAAAAAATGACGTTCGTTTTTTTTTCTTTATTCACTTCCGATCCTCTGCTGTCCCCCGCGAAGCTCCCATGACAGCGGCCGGGTGATCGGTGGAGGGGGGGCTGTGATCCCTTGCCCCCCCCCACGCACCACCAATCACCTGGCAGCCGTCACCGATCCTCTCACTTCCGCTCACCTGGCGCTGCTGTGCCTCTTGTGGCAGGTGCAGGTAAAAGTTTTTTTTGTTTTTTTTCCTTAGAGATTTGTGTCAGCTGCCAGGCCCCCCCCCCCTCCCTGGGGGTGTGGCCCTCGGCAGCTGCCTGGGTTTACCGGGTGCTAACGCCGGCCCTGGGGCCACATATCTACCAACTTTTCAGGGTAGGAAAGAGGGACATTTGTTAAATTAGACCAAACCCCCTCATTGAGGGATGGATAGGAGATGGGGTGTAACAGGTAAAACGATATAAACACTTTAAATAGGCAAATGAATCGTTGATTGATGCAGAACAACAAAGGACAGGGGGACCTGGACTCAAAAGAGGGACAGTCCCTCCATATCAGGGACACTTGGGAATTATGGGCCCAGATTGAGATGCCCCTTTTATGCCCAGGTGAGACTTTCAAGCAGAAAGCCCCTAAAACCTCACCTATCCTGCGCTCTAACCAATGAGACCTGTTTTCTGTGTTTACCCTTTCAGCAAACTGCTCTCATTGTCTTTAATGGCCTCTCTGAATGGCTGAGGCAGAAACGATTCTAAATGCACCAGGGTAAAGCCAGCACCCGGCCCTGGAATCTTTTAGATCCCAGGCCATCTGCAGGTGGGTTTTTTTCACTCTCAGTTTTGACTTAAGTTTTTAAAACTTACGGTAGCAGTGGCATCGCGCTACAGCATCCCTCTGTCCCACGCCATCTTGTTGTCCCGTCACGCACTGCACCGCCCCTCAGATCTTGTGCATGCGCAGTGTCACTGCAATTACACTCGGCGCAAACCCTGCAAGGTTTGAAGAGGGGCGAAAGGTGAGTACGGCTAAGACTTGCAGCCTTCAATCAGCGATGGCTAAGCGAGGTGCAAAGAGGCCAGAAATGGTGCTGGATGTTGGAGTTTTAGATAACACTGACATCCAAAAGGCAGTGAGGGAAGGGATGTTTACAGAGGAACATCAGAACCGGTCTGATGTTCCTCTTTAAAGTAGAACAAAACCCAGGTTTGTTACATGCCCAGGGTATCTCAGATTGTAGAACTCACCTTTTCCCGGTCCAGCGGCGCATGCGTGGGCTCTCTTCCAATCGGAAAGGTTTGTCGTGCTTATGTCACTGACAGACTGCTCTGATAGTCTTCTATGGGGAGCGCAAGAGGCCGCATCCCCAGCAGCACAAGCGATCTTGCCCCTGCCTATCCTAATGGCTTGGGCAGGAGCGCACACAATCCGAAGAGGCCGCTCCCCATTATAAGCAATCAGAGACATTTGGGTACTTACATAGGCGAGACAAACACCCAATTGGACGAGAGCTTCCACATGCATCATTGGACTGTGAACAGGTAAGCTTTTACTGGTTATCTGGGGGGATTCACACATTGGGACATACCAATAAAATTCCAGGCCGTCCTGGGGTTTTGTTCTGCTTTAAAGCAGTCCTAGACCTATTTTCAATGTAATGGGTGTGGGATCACATTGTGACAGTCTCAAGGCAGCATCCAGATTACTAGAGCCGCCCCCCCACCTCCATGTGCAATGCTTGTCTGATCCTCGATCACCTGGGTGAAATGCAGCCCTGTGATTGGTCACCAGCGCTCTCGTGGGCCAGCCTGGACTGGTGGCTGGGAAAGAGAAAGTGTCCCTGTCCATGTGTAGGGGAGGGGGTCCAGCAATCTAGATGGCCTCTTGAGACACAGTGCGACCCCACATCCATAAGGTAGGAAATATGTGTGGGACTACTTTTAACCCTCCAGGGCCGAACACTAGCCTGCTGTGTAACCCCCCCCCCCCCCCAAGGTGCTAGTAATCTTACCTGATCCTGGTGGCTCCCACATCCCCCTCACCTTTTCAGCCATGCAGCCAATCGTATCTGGTCCAGGAAAGCAGCTGTTACCTGATCGCTGCATCCATGTCCCTTGCCGGCCCAGGGGTCACCCCGCCTCTTCCTGCTTCTCTGATGCTCCCCTCCTTTCAAGGTAATGGAAAGGGACATGTGAAGACCTAACACGCACCTTTCCATTGCAGTGACTGAATGGGGGCGTGCCAGCTCTCAGTGACTGACGGCAGGGGGTGTGTCTGCGTCAGAGAAGCAAAAAGAGAGGCGGAATGTCCGGGCCACTGAGGGATATGGATGCAGAGATCAATTAAGAGCTGCTTTCCTGGACCTGGAGCGATGGGGTATTTACTATATTCCGACACTGAGCCATTGAAGTTTGATGCCAGCAGCCTGCTATGAGTGACACTTTTTGGGGGGTGGTTGTCATCAAACCCAAGGGTAATGTCTTGTCTGTAGGTGCGGGTAAAATATCAATATATGGATGTTAAATAGTTTCATGTAATAATATTGTATGACCAATGTGTCTAAGGATCCATAGGGCTAACGTTACCATGGCGATCAACAGCAGTTCACCAACCATAGTGGCAGGTATTCCCATGGATTGGAGGCTGGCCTTAGGCATAGTGGTGCTCTTTTGAGAGGGTTCCAACAATAGACACCCTTGAAAGAAAACTGGGTCCATACCTGTGGTTAACGGGCTCTCTGCAGCCGTGGTGCTTAACACTGCACTCTGGGAAAAGACAGCTAGAGAAGGGGTTAAACATGGTTTTAACTTCAGTAAAGAGTTTTTTTTTTAAACAAAGGGGTTGTTTCTCGCTTTTACCGCAACTAGTAAGGGCTCGCCTGGTTCTTTTAGACTGATATAGATTGCAGACCCCCCCCCCCCCATATGAGGTGAGGGCATCGGTTATTGCCAGACTTGTCGTGGCGACAAATAGTTTATGGTGTTTAGGACGATCATTGTGACCCATTTTAAGCAGTGATTTAGCTGATTTTGGTCTCCTATATAACTGGAGTACATTTGGAGCCCAGCACAGGTTTATTCACCACCTACCCTCTGCACAATATTGCTTGGCCCTGGTAACCTTCTGGTCAGCTGTTTTGTGATCCATGGCTGTCCAGGACCGCACTGCCACTGCCAATCTGAGCCGGTCATCTTTTGCTTTAATCGGATGGGCAAGTTGGGCAGAGGGGCCCCCTCATGTCTGGCTAGGCAGGGGGACTTGGATTTGCCTGCAGACTTCTTCCTAAGGGGGACATGAGTACCTCTTAAGTCAGAGCAAGATGTCCCATACCCCCCGAAAGGGGCAAAAATTAGGACCATGTCTCGGACTGTTGCCAGGGTCTCTTCTGCTGCGGGCAGGCGACTACTCTTGCCAGTGGCGCACTTGACCAATTCATCAAGCCGGTCCCCAAACAGGTGACCACCCACAAAGTTTCTTGGATGTGGCATCAGCTGGACTCTGCTTCGGCCACAGGGCCCACCCCAAAGCCACTGCTAGGTTTTGTCTGAGCAACTTGGCAATGTCATCCATCATTGCTACTCTGGCAAATTTGATGAGATTGACCATATTTAAATGTAGGATCTTACGCTCCTCTTATTACACTCTACGCCCCCAGGTTCTGCCAAGCCAAAAAGCATCTATTCCAAGTATGTCTCACACCCTGCTTCGGAAATATTAATTACACGTGGGTTATGGTCCAGTAGAGGGCGAACTTCTGCAGAGATGGCTAGAAAAAAAAAAAAAAGCCCCTCCCAGTCCATAAATACCTGGGACCTCCCACACATTCCCAGTCTTAAGTCTCTGCAGACGGCAACGAGGTCAAGATGATGACTCTTTCTCCTCTTTCAGGTAAGCCGGGTGTACACCCGGCGCGATTTTTTTCTATTTCCACCCGGACTCCCCTCTTTTAATTTCACTATGCCTGCCAGCTATGGCTGCAATGTCCGGGTGAGGGTAGGGAACACCTTTAGAAGGTGTTTGACTAGGAGCCTTGCTCCTCAGCAAATTCCCCACCAAGGGGTAGGTGGCCGTCAGGTTTGGTGATTCTGACTTGGGATGCCCTGTCCGTTCTGAAGCCCTCACCACATGTCCCAAATGGGGCTATCGGCTTCCCCCTTACTCCCTGTTTCCAGTTAGTTGGGGGGGGGGGCCTTTCCCTCCATCTTATCCAGTTTAATCCACTTATGTATTTATGTGTCTGTCTTTACCTTCACGTGCTGGCTACTGCCAGCGCGTGCGTGTGTGTATGTTTTGTGCTTGTGTGACTGTTTTTTTCTTGTGGCCTGCACGCTATTTGTAACTGGTGGCGGCGGGCCGAGTGTCATGGCGCCGACACCGCAAGGAGCATGGCTTCCTCCTTTAGTCAGGGGAGGGGGCGGGGCCTGGCGCTCTTCGTGCCCGTTACGGCCCGCCCCCTCCTTCGGTGCGATTAACGGCTCTCAGCCCTTCTGGCTGGGAGCGCGTCTATACCTTTCCCGGGGCGGGGCCAGCGCGGCGCGCGATCCGCGTCGGCCCGCCTTCTCCCTCCGTCTAACCTGGTACTGGCCGCCATCCTTAGCAGCCCTCGGGCTCTTGTTATGTTACACAGTATATACTATATATATTTTTTATATGCCTGCGCTGTTATGCTAACGTCCCTGGGCATCTGTGTGATTTCTTTTTATTGACAAGTATTTTCTTTGGAACACCTGTATGAATGTGTATGTATATACTCGGGTATATTAGGTATATATGGAGATATATATATATATATATATATATATATATATGTGTGTGTGTTTATATATTTTTATTTTTCATTATTCTCCTGCCTGCTTGCATTTGCGTGCATTAGGATGACTCCGTTTGCCTTTATATATAATATAAGGGGTCCCCCTATTGTGTCTTTAGGTGGGGCCACTGAGGTTAGTAAAAGGGTGTTTCCCGGTCCTAGGACCTCGGTTCAAATTGGGGTCCCCCTTTTTGTTACAAATCCTCCCACTAACGGACTCTAAGGGGCATCCCGGGTAGCTTTATAGCATAATTCCCATTGGTCTTTGCGACTACCCCAAAAAAAAAAAAATCACCTTATGGAGGCTTCCCAGGATACCGGGCTCTGGGACCCTTAGGGGCATCCCCGACAGTGTGTAGTATGTGGGGTATCCCTTGTGGGAGACAATGCGCTATTTGTGTACTATGTGCACAGCAGGCTATTGCGTGGCAATCCGGGCCCAGTGCAGCCGGGGCGGCCCCGCTGGCCTCATCGCCTACATCCCTACGCCTGGCTTTGACCCCAAGTGACGTTGTCATTAGCGGGGAGTCGAAATCCGATGTCTGTGCCAGACTGGCCAACATTGAGAAGATGATTGCTAGTTCTGCGGCCAGGAAGGTCCCTGCTAAGAGACGGCATTTGGCGTCCGCTGCGCCGGCCTTGATTATGATGAGTATGACTCCTTGGATCGGTCTGATTATTCCCCGCTTGAAGTAGGGGAATTGTTTTCAGATTCTGAAGGCTCTGACGATCAGCAGTTCCTGGATGCTGATGCCAGTGCGGGGATACCGTTGATACCCCCAGACTCCTGGCCCATGTTTTTGAAGTGCTTGCTAAAAAAACGCAAAAAAAAAAAAACCAAAAAAAAAAACTGATGCTGGTACGGAGCGTGGGGATACCGTGGATACCCCCCGGCTTCTTACTCAGATTTTTGAAGTGCTTTCTATTTCCCCCCCCCCCCCCCGCAACGGGGGGAATTTTTTTTGGGACGGCCAAACCTCGTTTGGAGTTCCCGGATCATAAGCACTTTAATAATTTGATCCTTAGGGAATGGGAGAAGCCTAGCCAGCTCCCTGGTATCCCTCAAGGGTGGGATAGGAAGTATCCCCTCCCTGTTGAGGTGGTTTAGCGTTGGTCTACACCCCCAGAGGTCGACGCTCCCATCCTGGGATTGTCCAGTACGTTGGTAGCGCATTCCCCAGATTCCACTACCTTGAGGGATAGGGAGGACCGTCGTCTCGACCAAATGGCTCCGCATGCCTTTGCTTGTGTGGGGTAGGCCTTGCGCCCGCTATGTGCTTCCGCTCTCACGGCCGTGGCTATTAGAGCTATAATTAGGGGCCTTTTGGATGGTTCCCAATTGAATCCTTCCAGTGAGGAGTTTACAGCTCTGACTCATTGTGATATGTTCATTGCCTTTGTCTTATAGCCTTGGATGATACTATCTGTATGTGTAGCAGGACCTCGGTTATATGCCGTTCGGTCTGGTTGCGCCAGTGGGCGGCCGCTAACGCGGCTAGGAAGGTGCTCACAGGACTTTACTTCCCGGGTCTGCGCCTGTTTGGTGAGCGTTTAGACTCACAAGCAAGGGATTGTCTTTCACTGTTTTCAGAGGAGATTCCTGGGCTAGGGGCAGAGGACGTGCCCGACCCGGGGCTTCCTGGGGTGCAAAAGCCAAATCTGTTGCCAAGCCCGCTCAGCAATGAGGGGCGCCCTCACCCTTGTGGGTGGGGGGAAGGCTGCAGCTCTTCACTCAGGTCTGGACTCTAGAGGTCACAGACAATTGTATCCTGGAGGTAGTCTCCTCCGGGTACAAGCTGGAGTTTGCATACCGGCCTCCTCGCAGATTTCTCAGGTCTCGGGTTCCTACCGAAGGTGGATGTTCTTCAAGCACTAATTTGTCTTCTTGTGTCCAGCCCTCGTCCGTCCGTCAGACAGGGGATGAGGCTGGTAGGTTTGATGGTGACTTGCTTCGAGGCAGTGCCCTTTGCTCAGTTTCACATGAGACCTCTTCAGCTCCATCTTTTATCGGTTTGGGACAAATGTCCTCTGTCCCTGGATCAGACTTGTGTTCTGTCTCTTCTGGTCCGGCGGTCCTTCAGTGGTGGCTGGACCCGAATCACCAAGGAGGGACTCGCAGCAAGAGTGCCCTCCGGGAGGTGTCTCTGATTCTTTCATGGGCCGAGAGCTATGTACCGTGCATCTTGGCAGTTTACATCCCAGGTGTGGAGAACCTGGGAGCGGACTCTTTGAGCAGGGGGACCTCTTGCCGGGGGGAATGGTCCCTCAGCAACAAGGTCTTTCTATCCCTCTGTCACAGGTGGGGGATGCCGGAGGTGGATCTGTTTGCCTCTCGTCACAATCACAAACTCCCTGCATTTGTGTCTCTGTCCCAGGACCCTCTGGCTCTGGCAGTGGATGCCATGTCTCTGTCCTGGCGGGAGCACGGTCTCCTGTATCTGTTCCTCCCTTTCCCTTGGTGGGCAAGGTGGTACGCAAGCTGGCTTACAAGGGTGTGCCAGCATTCCTGGTGGCCTCAAGGTGGCCTAGACAGGTGTGGTTCGCAGATGTTGTGCGGCTGGCGGTCGATCAGTATGAGCTACCTCCGGTTCCGGATCTGATTACACAAGGTCAGCTTTGTTACCTCAATTTACAAACGCTGGTTTTGACGGCGTGGCTGCTGACACCTTCGGATTAAAAGAAAAGGGTTTGTCTGAAGCTGTTGTCCGGACTCTTGTGAGGGCTAGGAAGAAATCTTCCTCTAATATCTACTACAGGACCTGGCGGACCTACATTGATTGGGGTGAGGCTAGGGCCTTCCCTTGTCGGGTGTTTTCCATCCCTCTGATTCTGGAGTTTCTTCAGCATGGTCTGGACATGGGTTTTCAACTTAGCACTCTGAAAGGGCATGTTTCCGCTCTGGCGTTTTTTCTTTCAAAGGTCTTTCGCTCTTCATCCTTTGGTTAAGACCTTTTTTCCAGGGGGTCACTCATGTGCGCCCTCCTCACAAACCCATGTTACCTGTTTGGGACTTAGTTTTGGTGTTGTCTGCCCTTCAGGGTCCTTATTTTGAACCAGTGCAGGATGTTGCACTATCCATCTTCACCTTAAAGGTTGCCTTTTTGGTGGCCTGTCACCTGTGTTCGATGTGTTTTCTGAGTTGGCGGCTCTGTCCATTCAGGCCCCCTACTTTGAGAAACATCAGGACAAGGTGGTTTTCCATTTTAATCTAGACTTCCTGCCAAAGGTTGTCTCCGCCTTTCACCTCATTCAGGACATTGTGCTTCCTTCCTTGTGTCCTAAGCCTAGCAATGACAAGGAGAGGGCTTTGCACTCTCTGGATGTCGTTAGATGTGCTAAGTACTATCTGGTGGCCACTTCACCTTTCCGAAAGACGGACGCCTTTTTTTGTGGTGCCCTCCGGGCCCAAGAAAGGTTTGGCACCCGTCAAGTCTACCATTAGTTAATGGATTCATCAGGCCGTTGCTAGGGCCTATTCTGCCAAGGGGAGGGATCCTCCAGATCACTGCTCATTCTACTCGTGCTGCTTTTCAGCACCAGGCCTCTGTTGAACAAGTTTGTACAGCTGCTACTTGGTCTTCTGTTCATACTTTTTCCAAGTTTTATAAGGTTGATGTACGGGCCTCAGTGGATGCTGTTTTTGGCCGCAAAATTCTGCAAGCTGCAGTGGTTTAATTTGTGCTCTATTGCCTGTTGGGATCCCCACCCTTTTTGGACACTGCTATTGGATGTCCCACGTGTAATTAATATTTCCGAAGCAGGGTGTGAGACATACTTGGAATAATACCATTTTGTGATTACTCACCTGTAAAATGGGTATTATAAGTATGTCTCACACCCTGCTTCGTCCCACCCTGAGTTGTATTTTGGATCCTCTATGTGGTGAAACTTTTTTCTCATAGATTTTATTGGCTCTTCCTGGTCCCCTTACTGCTTTCTTATACTGGGGAATGTGTGTCAGGTCCCAGGTATTTATGGACTGGGAGGGGCTTCTTTTTTTTTTTCTAGCCATCTCTGCAGAAGTTTGCCCCCTATTGGACCATAACCCACGTGTAATTAATATTTCCGAAGCAGGGTGTGAGACATACTTATAATACCCATTTTACAGGTGAGTAATCACAAAATGGTATTTTTATTCCCAGGATTCTGGAGGCTCGGTTTCCATTTCCAGAACAGACTCTTTAGAAATGGGCTGGCTCACTAGTGGTTGGTGACCCCATTGCCTGTCTTATAAATCACATGTTGCTTTTTTTACCATTTTCTTCTTTAATAGCACAGTGTTTTGGAGATATATATATATATATATATATATATATATATATATATATATATATATATATTATGGCCTCCCCTTCTATTTTTGTTATGAAGGGTTAATATTTCAATATGGGATTTAGCTCCTACACTATTGTGACAGGCTCAGGAAGCAAATCCATTGGTGCCTCATAACCAGAAGCCTGGCAGACCATAAGGATGACATTTATATCAATCCTGCTGAAGTTTCCTCCACAAATATGTCTCATGTGAACCAGGATTCATCCTGTATTCCGTCGGCTGCCGATTCTGGGAGGAGGGGCCCAGTTTTGTCCGGTAAGTCACTTTTATTTATTAATAGTGTCTATGGGCATGTTTAATTACATTTTCATATAAGTATCGCCCTTGTTTTGCTTATGTATCTTAGTCTTTGACCGCAGACTAAAGCTCATTTAAAGTATACCTAAATCCGATTCTTCCAGACCTATTTCATATAAGAAGAGTAGAAATGGTCCCAAGGATGTTCTGCGCCTTGTACATTACTGGTTGTAACCCCTCTGCCAATATTGTTCAGACGGGTGTTAGATAATGTTATTGCTATCTTTGTAGGTCGGATTAGACCTAATGTCCTCCTCACCTTGGGATCTCAAGGTTGCAGGGGGTTCGGGTAACCAGGTTGGTTTTACAGACTTTCAAATCCTGTTCTGATCCCATCTATTATCTGGTCTCGGGGGGGGGGGGGGGACGGGCGTTGAAGAGACCGGTTTAATTGCTTTAAACTTAGGAAGGTACTATTCCCTCTGGGACATTTACCTTTCCTTCTTAGGTTGTTTCAAACCTTGGGATAAAGGATTCAGGTCCAAGGTGTAATTAGGTTGGGCTTTATCCTAATTTGGCATCTGACTCTTCTCGTTCATTCCCTTTCTTATGCTGGAAGTATTTTCTTAACCTATGTGCACGACACCCTTGGTGCGGCTGCTCTCATCTGCTAGGATTGTAACAGTATAGGACTCGGTCAATATTTGGGTCCTGGGCAGGGGAAAGTTGGAAATCCTTAGGGGGCAGGATTAGCTTTTTTGCTATCTCCTAAATAAGCTTATTTGATTCACTGCCTTAACTGATTAGCAAGTGGAATCTTAATGGTTTAGATCTATGGCTGTTTATTCTATGATGAGAAGTTTACCTTCTGCTTCAACAATGTAAGGACTATCTGTTGAATAGGACTTGTCCAGGGGTATTATTATTATTATTGCATATTTATATAGCGCCATCAAATTCCGTAGCGCTTTACAAAGGAGGAATGCAGACAAGGTAAAACATATAGTACAGAGAACGATACAAATTGGATGCCACAGTTTAAAACCAGGTGTGTGAGCACAGGAGACAATAGGAAGGGGTATGGTTATATCCTTTATTCAGTTTTGGCGGTTAGTGACAAATGGCATGAGATTTTGGGCAAGGAAATATGATTGTATCATATTCAGTTCACAGCATTCTCTGAGAACCGGGACCGGGGACTCTAGGTCAGAGTGAGCCTTGTGCAATATTCCTTTGGGAATTTTTATTTTTGGGTAGATTTGTGAATACGCTGATAAATATAGGTATTTTTCACTTGATCTGGCCTGCCTGTTGAAGAGAGTGATCTTTGGAGCTCCTTCTTTAAGCTGCTCCTTTCATTTGGGGACGCGGCTAAAGAATCCGGGGGGTACCTTCCTCCCCTACCTTATCTGTGGGAAAGAAGGATTTTTTAAAGGGGTCCTCTCGGTCTGGAATCTATTTGCCCAAACCCACTGAGCTATGATGCCATGTTTGGGTTGGTGCCTGGATACTTTATGTTGCCCTCTCCATTCCAGGGGCATGAATGAGGGTTTCACATAGAAATTACTTGTACCCTCAGTCGGACTCTTGGTTTCTCCTATACCAGTGGGTTGGAGGAAAGATAAGTTATTCTGAAGTTGCTAGCATTGGAAGCCAGGCGGTTAATATCCTAGCTCCCTTCACCAGCAGAAAGATTTCTGGTGTTGGAGGCGTTGGAGGGAGTTTTGTCTCCTTATAGAATATCTGTCTCCATGTTCTATCAGATATTTAGAAGGGTTTTTAGACATTTTTTAGGAGGAAGCTTGCTTCCACAAGGTTTTTTCTTCAAGACCTTAACAGATCTCGGAGATGTCTGCCAGTTTCCAATGAGCATGGGGCTCTGTCTTGTGTCAGATTCTAACATCCCCTAGGTTGTCTTAGCAGTAAAGACAGAGCTGGATGTTGGTTTCATTGTTCCCTTTAGGCTGGATTCAGTCTGAGAATACTCAGACTTCGTACTTATCAGACACTGAGAGGGGTTGGTGGCGGCTGATCTGAGCGATCTGCTACCTGAGCGATGCTGCTTTTTTGTACACTCCAGGGACAAAAATGCCTTTGAGCTTCAGTTTCATGTGTAGAGCTGTGTTCAGCTCGGTTGGATGTTAACCCTTTTGGGAGGTTAGTCTAATTCCCTCTGGATTATGATTTATGGTCAAGAAGTCAACAACTTCTTCAGACTCTTCTCCTTTCCCAGAGGATTTCGGCCATTTAAGAAATAGTGATTCCTGGTGCAGGGTCGGCACCTCCAATGTCAGTAGCCAGGAGGGTATTAGAATGATTGACATTGCTCTCTTCCGGGTGAGGTAATATCACTTGCTTTAAGTACTATGATGTGCATGTCCGGAGTAAATCCTTCGGCACCCGGTATGTTCCATCGCTAAATAATAATAGATAAAATAAATTATACATAGTTCACCATTGTATGCTTGCACATAGGAATTCGTCTTCGCTTATAACCCATCCGTGCAGTGAGTGTACACGTGCCCAGAACGGTGGGCTGCCCTAATTATGGCATCCAGGGAGCAGTTGCAGGGTTAGGTGCCTTGCTTGAGAGCACAACTGACCCTCATGGAGATTGGATGGAATCCTTCTGGGTTAAATGAGGACCTGAGTCTCCTTCAGCTTGTTCTGTAGGAGGGTTACATCAGGTGGCAGATTTTTTTCTGTATAACTCCATTGAGGGAGTCAGTTTGGTAGGTCTATTCTAGTCTCTTCTAAGAGACCTCAGTCCTTGCATGGTATTCTGCTCTAGCCTATACACTTATAGTTAGAGGGATTATCCTTTTAGGTCCCTAGGCCACCTCTTGTCTGGGATTTTTTTCCTGGGATTACCTATACCCTAGGTTGCCTTTAATCCTAGGGGGACCTTTAACCCTAGGGGGACCTGTAACCCTAGGGGGACCTGTAACCCTAGGGGACCTTTAACCCTAGGGGGCCTTTAACCCTTGGGAACCTTTTAACCCTAAGGAACCTTTTAACCCTAAGGAACCTTTTAACCCTAGGGAACCTTTAACCCTAGGGGGACCTTTTAACCCTCAGGGACCTTTAACCCTAGGGAACTTTTTAACCCTAGGGAACTTTTTAACCCTAGGGAACCTTTAACCCTAGGGGACCTTTAACCCTAGGGGGCCTTTAACCCTTGGGAACCTTTTAACCCTAAGGAACCTTTTAACCCTAAGGAACCTTTTAACCCTAGGGAACCTTTTAACCCTAGGGAACCTTTTAACCCTAGGGAACCTTTAACCCTAGGGAACCTTTAACCTTAGGGAACCTTTTAACCCTAGGGAACCTTTAACCCTAGGGAACCTTTAACCCTAGGGAACCTTTAACCCTAGGGAACCTTTAACCTTAGGGAACCTTTTAACCCTAGGGAACCTTTAACCCTAGGGAACCTTTAACCCTAAGGGACCTTTAACCCTAGGGAACCTTTTAACCTTAGGGAACCTTTTAACCCTAGGGAACCTTTTAACCCTAGGGAACCTTTTAACCCTAGGGAACCTTTAACCCGAGGGAACCTTTAACTCTAGGGAGCCTTTAATCCCAGCTGGCTTTTGACTCTGGCTGGCCGTTAACCCTAGTTTTGGCCGTTAACCCTAGTTTTGGCCGTTAACCCTAGTTTTGGCCGTTAACCCTATTTGGCCGTTAACCCTATTTGGCCGTTAACCCTAGCTGGCCGTTAACCCTAGCTGGCCGTTAACCCTAGTTGGCCGTTAACCCTAGTTGGCCGTTAACCCTAGTTGGCCGTTAACCCTAGTTGGTCGTTAACCTTAGTTGGTCGTTAACCCTAGTGGGGCCCTTGGGGCTGTCTTGGGCCCGCTTTGAGGCTGTCATGGGCCCTGGGGCTGTGTCTAGTTCTAGGATGCTTATAGACACAAAAGATATCTCTAGTCTGGAGTTGTCCCTAACTCCCTAGGGGGTCCCTAGGGGACCTGTAACCCTAGGGGACCTGTAACCCTAGGGGACCTGTAACCCTAGGGGACCTTTAACCCTAAGGGACCTTTAACCCTAAGGGACCTTTAACCCTTGGGAACCTTTTAACCCTAGGGAACCGTTTAACCCTAAGGAACCGTTTAACCCTAGGGAACCTTTTAACCCTAGGGAACCTTTTAACCTTAGGGAACCTTTTAACCCTAGGGAACCTTTTAACCCTAGGGAACCTTTTAACCCGAGGGAACCTTTTAACCCGAGGGAGCCTTTTAACACTAGGGAACCTTTTAACCTTAGGGAACCTTTTAACCCTAGGGAACCTTTTAACCCGAGGGAACCTTTAACTCTAGGGAGCCTTTAATCCCAGCTGGCCTTTGACTCTGGCTGGCCGTTAACCCTAGTTTTGGCCGTTAACCCTAGTTTTGGCCGTTAACCCTAGTTTTGGCCGTTAACCCTAGTTTTGGCCGTTAACCCTAGTTTTGGCCGTTAACCCTAGTTTTGGCCGTTAACCCTAGCTGGCCGTTAACCCTAGCTGGCCGTTAACCCTAGCTGGCCGTTAACCCTAGCTGGCCGTTAACCCTAGCTGGCCGTTAACCCTAGCTGGCCGTTAACCCTAGCTGGCCGTTAACCCTAGCTGGCCGTTTACCCTAGCTGGCCGTTAAGGCTAGTTGGCCATTAAGGCTAGTTGGCCGTTAACCCTAGTTGGTCGTTAACCTTAGTTGGCCGTTAACCCTAGTGGGGCCCTGGGGGCTGTCTTGGGCCTTGGGGCTGTCTTGGGCCCGCTTTGAGGCTGTCTTGGGCCCTGGGGCTGTGTCTAGTTCTAGGATGCTTATAGACACAAAAGATATCTCTAGTCTGGAGTTGTCCCTAACTCCCTAGGGGCTCCCTAGGGGACCTGTAACCTTAGGGGACCTGTAACCCTAGGGGGCTGGATTCAGTCTGAGAATACTCAGACTTCGTACTTATCAGACACTGAGAGGGGTTGGTGGCGGCTGATCTGAGCGATCTGCTACCTTTTTTTGTACACTCCAGGGACAAAAATGCCTTTGAGCTTCAGTTTCATGTGTAGAGCTGTGTTCAGCTCGGTTGGATGTTAACCCTTTTGGGAGGTTAGTCTAATTCCCTCTGGATTATGATTTATGGTCAAGAAGTCAACAACTTCTTCAGACTCTTCTCCTTTCCCAGAGGATTTCGGCCATTTAGGAAATAGTGATTCCTGGTGCAGGGTCGGCACCTCCAATGTCAGTAGCCAGGAGGGTATTAGAATGATTGACATTGCTCTCTTCCGGGTGAGGTAATATCACTTGCTTTAAGTACTATGATGTGCATGTCCGGAGTAAATCCTTCGGCACCCGGTATGTTCCATCGCTAAATAATAATAGATAAAATAAATTATACATAGTTCACCATTGTATGCTTGCACATAGGAATTCATCTTCCGCTTTTAACCCATCCGTGCAGTGAGTGTACACGTGCCCAGAACGGTGGGCTGCCCTAATTATGGCATCCAGGGAGCAGTTGCAGGGTTAGGTGCCTTGCTTGAGAGCACAACTGACCCTCATGGAGATTGGATGGAATCCTTCTGGGTTAAATGAGGACCTGAGTCTCCTTCAGCTTGTTCTGTAGGAGGGTTACATCAGGTGGCAGATTTTTTTCTGTATAACTCCATTGAGGGAGTCAGTTTGGTAGGTCTATTCTAGGGTCTTCTAAGAGACCTCAGTCCTTGCATGGTATTCTGCTCTAGCCTATACACTTATAGTTAGAGGGATTATCCTTTTAGGTCCCTAGGCCACCTCTTGTCTGGGATTTTTTTCCTGGGATTACCTATACCCTAGGTTGCCTTTAACCCTAGGGGGACCTTTAACCCTAGGGGGACCTTTAACCCCAGGGGGACCTGTAACCCTAGGGAACCTTTAACCCTAGGGGACCTTTAACCCTAGGGAACCTTTAACCCTAGGGAACCTTTAACCCTAGGGGGCCTTTAACCCTAAGGGACCTTTAACCCTTGGGAACCTTTTAACCTTTGGGAACCTTTTAACCCTTGGGAACCTTTTAACCCTAGGGAACCTTTAACCCTAGGGGGACCTTTTAACCCTAAGGGACCTTTAACCCTAGGGAACCTTTTTAACCTTAGGGAACCTTTTAACCCTAGGGAACCTTTTAACCCTAAGGGACCTTTAACCCTAGGGAACCTTTAACCCTAGGGAACCTTTAACCTTAGGGAACCTTTTAACCCTAGGGAACCTTTTAACCCTAGGGAACCTTTTAACCCTAAGGGACCTTTAACCCTAGGGAACCTTTAACCTTAGGGAACCTTTTAACCCTAGGGAACCTTTTAACCCTAGGGAACCTTTTAACCCTAGGGAACCTTTAACCCGAGGGAACCTTTAACTCTAGGGAGCCTTTAATCCCAGCTGGCCTTTGACTCTGGCTGGCCGTTAACCCTAGTTTTGGCCGTTAACCCTAGTTTTGGCCGTTAACCCTAGCTGGCCGTTAACCCTAGTTTTGGCCGTTAACCCTAGTTTTGGCCGTTAACCCTAGTTTTGGCCGTTAACCCTAGTTTTGGCCGTTAACCCTAGTTTTGGCCGTTAACCCTAGCTGGCCGTTAACCCTAGCTGGCCGTTAACCCTAGTTGGCTGTTAAGGCTAGTTGGCCGTTAACCGTAGTTGGTCGTTAACCTTAGTTGGCCGTTAACCCTAGTGGGGCCCTGAGGGCTGTCTTGGGCCCGCTTTGAGGCTGTCTTGGGCCCTGGGGCTGTGTCTAGTTCTAGGATGCTTATAGACACAAAAGATATCTCTAGTCTGGAGTTGTCCCTAACTCCCTAGGGGGTCCCTAGGGGACCTGTAACCCTAGGGGACATTTAACCCTAAGGAACCTTTTAACCCTAGGGAACCTTTTAACCTTAGGGAACCTTTAACCCTAGGGAACCTTTAACCCTAGGGAACCTTTTTAATCTTAGGGAACCTTTTTAACCTTAGGGAACCTTTTTAACCCTAGGGAACCTTTTAACCCTAGGGAACCTTTTAACCCGAGGGAACCTTTTAACCCGAGGGAACCTTTTAACCCGAGGGAACCTTTTAACCTTAGGGAACCTTTTAATCTTAGGGAACCTTTTAACCTTAGGGAACCTTTTAACCCGAGGGAACCTTTAACCCGAGGGAACCTTTAACTCTAGGGAGCCTTTAATCCGAGCTGGCCTTTGACTCTGGCTGGCCGTTAACCCTAGTTTTGGCCGTTAACCCTAGTTTTGGCCGGTAACCCTAGTTTTGGCCGTTAACCCTAGTTTTGGCCGTTAACCCTATTTGGCCGTTAACCCTATTTGGCCGTTAACCCTATTTGGCCGTTAACCCTAGCTGGCCGTTAACCCTAGCTGGCCGTTAACCCTAGCTGGCCGTTAACCCTAGCTGGCTGTTAACCCTAGTTGGCCGTTAACCCTAGTTGGCCGTTAACCCTAGTTGGCCGTTAACCTTAGTTGGCCGTTAACCCTAGTGGGGCCCTGGGGGCTGTCTTGGGCCCGCTTTGAGGCTGTCTTGGGCCCTGGGGCTGTGTCTAGTTCTAGGATGCTTATAGACACAAAAGATATCTCTAGTCTGGAGTTGTCCCTAACTCCCTAGGGGGTCCATAGGGGACCTGTAACCCTAGGGAACCTTAACCCTAGGGAACCTTAACCGTAGGGGACCTTTAACCCTAAGGGACCTTTAACCCTTGGGAACCTTTTAACCCTTGGGAACCGTTTAACCCTAAGGAACCTTTTAACCCTAGGGAACCTTTTAACCTTAGGGAACCTTTTAACCTTAGGGAACCTTTAACCCTAGGGAACCTTTTAACCTTAGGGAACCTTTTTAACCTTAGGGAACCTTTTTAACCTTAGGGAACCTTTTTAACCCTAGGGAACCTTTTTAACCCTAGTGAACCTTTTAACCCTAGGGAACCTTTAACCCGAGGGAACCTTTAACTCTAGGGAGCCTTTAATCCCAGCTGGCCTTTGACTCTGGCTGGCCGTTAGCCTTAGTTGGCCGTTAGCCTTAGTTGGCCGTTAACCCTAGTTTTGGCCGTTAACCCTACTTTTGGCCATTAACCCTACTTTTGGCCATTAACCCTACTTTTGGCCATTAATGCTAGTTGGCCGTTAATGCTAGCTGGCCGTTAACGCTAGTTGGCCGTTAACGCTAGTTGGCCGTTAACGCTAGTTGGCCGTTAACGCTAGTTGGCCGTTAACGCTAGTTGGCCGTTAACCCTAGTTGGTCGTTAACCCTAGTTGGCCGTTAACCCTAGTGGGGCCCTGGGGTTGTCTTGGGCCCTGGGGGCTGTCTTGCGCCTTGGGGCTGTCTTGGGCCCGCTTTGAGGCTGTCTTGGGCCCTGGGGCTGTCTCTAGTTCTAGGATGCTTATAGACACAAAAGATATCTCTAGTCTGGAGTTGTCCCTAACTCTGGGCTAGTTCTTTTACCCGTACATGGAACCTTGCTATTTTTTGCTCAGATGCTGAGAATTTTTTTCTACCAGTACTGAGCAAGCTTCCTTTTTATACACATTTGGGCTAAACAGGTGAGCTATTGCAGCCTCTTGGTCCTCAGCGAGATGTTTTTTTTTGCTGAACTCTCTTGATAGATCTGCTGTCCTAGTAGGATCAGTCTTGTGGCAGTAGTATCCTCCTTTCCATTCTTTCCCACCCAACGAGGTAGGCGTATGCTGCTCGAAGGATGTTTTGAGAAAATTTAAGTTAGTTACCTGGTAACTTTTTTTCTAAACATCCGAAAGGGCAGTATACGCCTACTTCCCGCCCTTTTTGTCTTAGGTGGAGTTGGATTTTGTATTGATTATATGTTGGAGTTGTGGGTCTATTTCTTTTCTCTTTCAGATCTCTACAACAACTGGGGAATGGGAGGAGGAGTCGAGATTTTATTCTGTCTGGTGGTCATGTGTTCCCGATTGGTAGGAGGAGCCCGGAGGTCTCAGGCGTATGCTGCCCTTTCGGATGTTTAGAAAAAAAGTTACCAGGTAACTAACTTAAATTATTGTGCACACAGAATGAATACACATAACACAATCAGTCATACAAAAAAACAAGATTAAAAACAACAAAAGGCTCACCGTAAGCCTGTAATTCCCCCAAATCACATGCAGGGCTGCCAGAATATAGGCAGACCAATATAACTGGGAATGTAAAGAACTGGCCCCCTGAGGTTCTAATGAAAGAAAGGGGGGGATTTTTGAAAAAAAACTTTTTTTGATCTCTATTTTGCACCGGCAAAATAAAGTGACCAATGCAAAACTGTGCAAAAAAATTCCTAAACTAATTAATATAACAAAACATACATATAAAAGCTAGATGATGAAAATACAAATGTGCTAATACATTAAATTGTGCTGATACATTAGTTATGGACACAATTTTACACATGATAAACCACATAAGTTTCCCAGACCAGGGGGGATAGCAGCTACCCGTGCCTATTCAGCAAAAATCCCCTCCTTTCTTACATTTGAACCTCGGTTATATTTGTCTTCCTATATTCTGGCAGCCCTGCATGTGATTTTGGGGAATTACAGTTGTTTTTAATCTTGTTTTGTTTGTATGATTGATTGTGTTATGTGTATTCATTCTGTGTGCACAATGAATTGATATATTTTTTGTATTGATATCATTGTATGGTGCTCCTTTTTTGGGGGGGTGAGTGTGGTCAGGGTGCCTGCAGTCCCTCTTGTGAGAGTTGTTACCAAATTTAAGTGTAGCACATTGTATCTATTAGGTGGTGCACCTCCGTTGTTGTGAGATCCTGCATATAATATGGTCAATCTCATGAAAGCATTGGATGACATTGTCAAGTTGCTCAAACGAAACCTGGAGGTGGCTTTGTGGCGGGCCCTGTGGCTGAAGCAGTGTCCAGCTGATGCCACATCCAAGAAGAATCTGCCTGGCTTCTCCTATTCTTAGTTCATTATCCACCGAAAATGAGGCTGATCCAGAAAAGCCTCATGGACTTTTTGAGCTGGAACGACAACCTCTTCAAGACTAAGGTTTTCCCGAATTACTTTCCAGTGAGGCATCTTCTTCGGAATTGGAGTCTAAAGAATCCTGCTCCTCCACAACTCCACTTCGGTGGGAAGAGGATCCTCCGCATCCTGGAAATCAAACAGGCCCTCCTCCGACTCAGAATCCATTTAAGAGCCTTCCTCCTTGCCCACGGTAGCTATATGCCCCTTGTCACTGCCAGCTTCAGGAACATGGCGGTTAAAGCCTGCAAACTCTTAACTTAAATTTCTGATCCTCAAGGGTGAAACCCTGAAGTCAGGAGGGGATCCTGCTCAAAGGAGGATGCTCTTGAGCTATAGGATGCCTGAGACTGACCTGAAGGGGGTAACCCTCCCAGGGTGGAGGCGCAGCCGAGGTCCTGCTGGAGAGATGCTCAAAAATAGCGGTACAAAACCTACAGGGATTAAGCCCTACCACCAGCTGACCACATCCAAAGCAGTTCCTCCTATGAATCGATACAGGATAAACGGTATAGCATAGAAAACAGGGGATGTCCTACCTGCCCGTCAGAGGAGGTCCGCTTGAGGCTTGGTGACTGTGCAGCTGCGATGTGGGGCAGACAACAGCCCAGGTCCAGTGTAGAAGCAGGGAACTGGGTCCGGTGGCGAGTTGTTCGCAACATCGGCTGGTAAAGCACTGAGGGCTGGTGGGAGTGTGCATGGCCAGCCGCCAGAGAATGGCCCATGTGCAGCAGTTTGAGCCTCGATAGGCTACAAGCTAAGCGCTACTTACTCCAGGTAGTCACGCCCCCAAAATTTTAAAAAATGATGCCAAAAAGAGGGGGAGGTGGGTCACCTCTGGTAAAACAAAAAATGCTGCCCCCTCCAGTTCCTCTTAATAGGGGTAACTGAGGCTGCTTAGTTGAGAAGCCCTGCAAACCACTGCTGAACTAGCATGGAAACTCTCAGGGGACGTGGCCCATAACAGCCCTCACCACAGGAACAATTGCTACACCCACGCCCAGGTAAAACCCATGTCAGGCATCGAATCAATATCGTCCCCCTGGGGCAGCAGATGCAGGGACCTAATAAGGCTCGAAAAGCTAGTCCAGACCACCCCCTCCTCTGTATTGATGACTTGAATGGTAATCTTAGAGCTGACATCCAATCCCTGCTAGCTCCTCCCTCCTTCCTTTAACCAAGTTTAGAGACAGATTATAGGCTGGCCTGCAAGCTAACAGGGCTGAGTGCTGTGGCTCCTTTAAGAGTAGTTTATGCAATGCCAAACATATCCCGCTACAATAGTTTATAGGGAAACTATTTGTGCATATAAGATTACAGTACCATCTACTGGCTATAAGTTGATACTGCTGATCATCTACTACTTGTTAGAAATACCACACATGGGGAGTGCGCATGCGCGTCGGAGGCTGATGGACGCGTTCTAGTCAGCTCCGCGCCCGATGGACACTGTCGGGGGGTTTTCTGTGCAGTGAAGCATATCAGGCAGCGGCTGTCAGAGAGGTGACTCACCGGAGATCTCCTGTGCGAGAAGGGAGATAGCAGCGGGGCTGTCGGTGGTGATAGGGAGTGGAGGGGGCGAGCGACGGCTGTGCGCAGTATCAAGATGGCAGCCGAACTCACCGCAGCTGACCTCGAGGAAATTGAAGAGATCCAGGGGAGTGAATCATCCTTCCTGGTTAGTGAGAGAGACGAGCAGAGGATGACAGGCACGGCTCAGCACACAGAAGTAAGTGCTGTTACTCTCTCACAATTTGAATCCCTCCTGCAAAGAGCCCTCGCCTCTAATACAAAGCTCATCACTGATCATCTCTCAAAGGAGCTTGATAGAATTACATTAAGTTTATCTACGCTGGAAGCCAGAGTTGGCGAGGTTGCAACAGCACAAGACATCCTCGATGGGGAGGTGAACCAGCTAAAGCTACATAATGCGTTTTTGTCCGCCAAACTTGAGGACATAGAGAACAGAGATAGGTGGTCTAACCTCCGGTTCCGGGGTCTTCCAGAGCACATTGAAGACGTTAAAGCGGTGGTTACCGCCCTGTGCCAAGAACTGGTTCCAGCGATACCGCTAGAGCACCTAGAGTTTGACCGCATACATAGGGCGCTGGGTCCATGCAGGCCGCCTGAGGAGCCTCCGAGAGATATTATAGTCAAGTTTCATTTTTTTGCCACTAAAGAGGTTATACAGAAAGCGGCGAGACTCGCAACTACGTTAATGTTTCAGGGGCATAAATTTCAGATTTATTCTGATATCTCTGCAATCACTATGGGCAAGAGAAAGGAAATGAAGCCTCTACTTCTTGTTCTCCAGGAAAAAAGAATCAAGTACAAGTGGGGTTTTCCCTTCCGCTTCACGTTTATGTATAAAGAATCTTCCTTCTCAGCATCTTCGGCGGAAGAATTGCGGTCACACATGGTGTCGGCAGACCTTCTTAAGCAAGCGCCGGTCAAATCGCCTAGAAGCTTTGAGGTTTCACCCAAGGTGCAGAGAGCGGGCAAACGACTGCGGCGTGGACCCCGTATGATGGGTCATAGTTCATCTCTTGTTCTGAGTGACTCTTAAAGCTACTTAATGTTTTTTTTTATGTGCATTACTGATTTCTAGGTTTAAATGTTGGCCTATTGAAGATGCAGTGCTCTGGACGGTTGAGATGTAGCAGGGGTTCAGACGGCCTCCTGGCAACGAGGTTCGCTTATGTCTATGTCCCCTCCATCTCCTTGCCCCCTTCCCCACGAGTGTGCTCTATAATTGGGTCTAGCTGTTTTTTTTTATATACACTATGTTACATGCATTTAGATATATGCTTCTGCAAATTTTATATGTTTATAGTTGATCCACCCACATGTGTCTGGCGGCACTCACATGCAGCACTCCTTTAGAACTAGAGGGATACCTCCCTGTAGTTTAGTTTAACATTTGTCGTAAGTAAGGTTTTTAATCCAACTTCCCATGTTTAAAAATGTGGGCGTCAATTTACATAATTTGTCCCCACTGTTTCTGGGCTCATTTAGTAGCCATAGGTCTCCGTTCAATTTGTGTCTTCTGGGCCCCACGGAGTGATTCGTTATACCCTTTCCCTTGTGGATCCTGTGAGGTCCAAGGTATCTTTGAAGGGGTAAAATTTAGTTGATGAACATAGGGGTATTTGTCTTGCTTCTGGTTGCATGGTAATCAGCGTATTTAGGTCACTACTCACTTTGTGGCGGCGCTGTTTGCCTGGCTCCAGGACCTTGCACAGGCCCGCTTTATAGTTATCTTCCCGATTCTCCCTTCCCTCATCTTCCTGTCTCCCTCATCTTCCTGTCTCCCTCTTCCCCTTCCCCTCCCTATCTTTTTTTTTTTTTTTTAACGTATTTACCTAGCTCTTATTTTCTCTTTTTCCTTCCAAGGACAAAGTACTGCTTCTTTATAGTGGACCAACACCCAGGATTTTGACTATCCTGGGTTTTGGTCCACTTCGGCGGGGCACCCCGATCGGGGGTGCCCCGCTGTGTGAAACCCCCCAGAAACCCCAAAAAACTCACCTCTCAGCGCTCCCACGTGAGCGCCGCAGCCAATCCCTGCCAACGTCCAGGCGGGGATCAGGAACGTCCAAGACGCTTCCGCCGCCGCCGCCTCCCGCACGTCACTCTCGGCGCGCGCGCGCCCCCGCCGGCCATTCACAGAGGGCCGGCGCGGGCGTGCGCACGTCTGGAGGGGCGCGCGGGAGGCGGCGGCGGCGGAAGCGGCGGCGGAAGCGGCGGCGGATCAGGTAAGGTGTTTTTGGGGGGTTTCACCCCGCGGGACATCCCGATCTCGGATGTCCCGCGGGGTGGGAGGTGATCGGCCCGGGAATCTTATAGATTTCCGGGCCGATCACCCCTGGGTGTTGGTCCTCTTTATATTCTCTACGTGTTCCCAGTACTTGGTGGCATAACAATGACATCTATTTTATCATTAAATGTACAGGGTTTTAATTCTCCTAATAAAAGGAGCATGGCTTTCCGCAAGATTAGAACTCTGAGACCAGATGTGATCTGCTTGCAAGAGACACACTTCTCTAAATCCTCCTGTGTGAAATATTTGGATGCTTCGTATACCCAGGTATTTATGTGCTGTGCAGAGACGAAACAGAGAGGGGTATTGATAGGTTTTCGTAAAGGGACCCATTTTTTATGTAACAAGGAAATTGGGGATCCAGATGGAAGATACCTTATATTGCTGGTCCCCAGGACACGGATGTCACCGTAGTGAATTATTATGCTCCTAACACCAATCAGGGGGAGTTTCTTTCGAAGCTTTTTAATGAGGTGGCTGCAGTTTCACAGGGGGTGACTGTACTTTGTGGTGACTCGAACCTTGTTCTGAACCCATATATGGATAAGCAGTCCTCTGGCAGTCCTATAGTTGCTATTCAGTCTGCAGCGGCCTCTAAAAGATTTCGAAAATTATTGGATACGCTCTCGTTGGCTGATTGCTGGAGAGAAGCCCACCCGGGTACACGTAATTTTACTCATTATTCACACCCGCATAATATTTATTCTAGGATCGACCATGTATTTCTCTTCCAGAGACATCTTGCCCAGATGCAATCAATCAAAATTGTCCCAATATCGTGGTCGGACCATGATGGCTTAGTACTTAAGCTAAAATCTTTGTTTTGTAAACCGCTCGGCTTTTCCTGGTCGCGTAATTCTTCTCTTTTATCAGACCCTGAGGTAATTACCTCTGTGTCTCAAGCACTTTCTGAATATTTCACACAAAATGATACCCCTGAGGTTTCTGCAACTATTTGTTGGGAGGCACATAAGCCTACAATCAGAGGTAGATTTATTCAAATATCATCCAGGAAAAAACGGGACAGAAACGAGCGCATCGATAAGCTGGAGGAGGAGTACAGGGTAGTAGCCGAGGAAGCAAAAGTACAAATGACGCCAACCTTACGATCTAAGCTATATAGGGTATCTAATGACTTAAATCTGGCTTTGGCAGGAAAGGCAGAAAATGCCTTACGATATGTTAGACACAAGTACTATTGCAAGGCGAATAAGCCCGATATTCTTCTGGCTAGAAGATTGAAAACCCCGGAGCAAAATTACTGCCCGATTAGGCTTAAAGATGAAAGGGGTGCCCTCTCGAGCAATCCGGAAAGGATTACGGCATTATTTAGGTCCCAGTTACAGTAGCTATATACTATTTCTAGTCCCCCGAAACCTGAAGATTTAGAAACGTTCTTTGAGAATATAGCCCTGCCGGTATTACTGGAGACATTGCGGGAAGCTATGGAGGCAGATTTTAGCTAGGTAGAGGTTCGGAAAGCTATAGGTGATCTGAAATTGAATAAGAGACCGGGACCAGATGGCTTTGTAGCGCTCTACTGTAAGTCTTTCACGGACATTCTTGCCCCTAAGCTGACAACCATGCTTAACGATGTCAGGCGGGGACACCCCTTCTCTCAGGAGTCTCTCCTGGCATCGATAAGTATGATTCCTACCATTCACTATGGTCTAACTTTAGGCCTATATCACTTATAAATTTGGATCTGAAAATGTTTACTAAAATCCTGGCAGATAGAATGTCAGAGTATCTTCCGAAATGATTTGTAATGACCAGGTGGGGTTTATCCCGGGGCGACAGGCGGGGGATAACATCAGGCGAGTACTTCAGCTAACGCATATTGCAAAGAAGAGGGGAACGCAGGCTTTACTTCTGTCTCTTGACATAAGAAAAGCGTTCGACTCCGTTTCCTGGGAGTATCTTTTTTTCTTACTAAAGAGATGGGGGTTTGGCCCGAAGTTCCTGGGGATACTGCGGACCATTTATGCTAATCCTAGTGCTTATATCAAATATAATGGTTCTCGATCTAACATGTTCCCCTTATCTAGAGGTACAAGACAAGGTTGCCCGTTGTCTCTTCTCCTGTTCGCCCTGGTAATGGAGCCGTTAGCGCAGACTACCAGAGATTCAGTGGATATTTCAAGGATCGAGGTGGGGGGACGTCATCACAAGCTATGTTTATTCGCAGATGATGTACTGTCGTTGGTTACTAACCCCCTTGTATCCCTCCCTAATTTAACGAAGACCTTGAATGAGTTTGCAGCTGTGTCAGGACTGCAGGTTAATACTGCTAAGTCTAAAACACTGAATATAAATATCCCAAAGGACGTTTGGGCCCAGCTGCGGGCATCATTTGACTTCCAATGGGAAAGTAAACTTAAATACTTGGGGGTTACTTTAACCAATGGTTACGCATCTTTGTTTACTGCCAACTACATTCCCTTGCGCCAACATCTGCAAGCATTGCTGAAGAAATGGAAAGACTGCAATTTATCTTGGCTTGGTAGAATAGCTGCGGTCAAGATGACCCTACTACCTAAATTTTTGTACCTCGCCAGGACCTTACCGGTAAAGATCCCTCCGAGTTATGTAAAAATTCCCCAAAATAAGATTTTTGACTTTATCTGGGCGGGCAAGAGACCTAGAGTAGCGATGCAAACCATGCTTAGGCCTAAGTCTCTGGGTGGGTTGGGAGTTCCTCACCTTAAGAGATACTATCAGGCAGCCCAGATAGCACAAATACTTTCATATCATGCTATTACTGATGTCCCTAGCTGGGTCTCGATAGAGTCTGATATATGTAGCCCCTTGGTAATTGACAATATTTTATGGATCACCTCAAAATTTAGGAAACTGGACCACAATCCGATTATGGCCCACTCGTTAAGGTTATGGGATGACCTCAAGTTTTTGGCTGGTCTCGCTTCGCCCCATTCACCTCTGGTTTCTATATGCGATAATCCAATGTTTCCCCGGCCTTTACTGACCCTGGTAGGTTTTGTAGGTGGAGGGAAGGGGGAGCATCGAGACTGACTGAGTTCATTCATTGCACTTCTATAGCCACGTTTCCGCAGCTTAAGGAAAGGTTTCACCTTGACTCGAAGGACCTTTTTAGTTACTTGCAGATTGTGCATTTTGTTCGATCATTAAGCAAGACGGGAGCTGGACAGGATGAACTTACTTCTTGTGAAATTAGATGTAGAAGGGACCCTAGAGGGAAGGGGGGAGTGTCCGAAATTTACAATCAGCTATGTAAGCGCTTGGATTGCGCCAGTTTATCCTATAGAGGAAGGTGGATCTCCAGGCACCTAGAGACGAGTGCGTATGGCTGGAGATGTGGGCTAACTCCTTTGGAGTAGCGGCCCTGGTTATGGCTATTGAAGCAAATATTAAGCTCATTAGAAGATGGTACTTAGTCCCCGAACGAGTGGGACACTTTGCGGTTGGTGCCCAGAAATTTTGCTTTAGAGGGTGTGCCAAGAAAATTTAGTGAAAATTTTTTGGAATAAAATATTTGAGTTCCTGAGCTCAGTAGTGGGCAGACATCTGGAACCTGATCCCTGGGTGGCTCTTCTTTGTAGTCCGGTTAATCATTGCTCAAAAGCCCAAAAGACCCTTATATATCACATCGTGTCTGGAGCAAAATCAATAATCGCTAGAGCCTGGAGATCTCCGATTCTTAGCTCTATGGCGTTTAAGAATAAGGTAAATTTCATAATGGCGATGGAAAAATGATCCGCATTATATGGGGGTAGCCTCGAGGATTTCCGAGAAGTGTGGTCTCCTTGGGTCCAGAGATTCATGCCTCATGACTTTGATTCTGCCCTTCTGTCTATCTAAAGTTGCAGGCCGCTTAGGTTTATACGAACCTTCCCCCCCCCCTTTTTTTTTTCTTTTATTCCTCCCACCTTCTTTCCCTTCCCTTCTTTCCTCTTTTTGGGCTTCCCTCTTCCTAGGTTCCCATGTGCCAGTATTTTTGGCGAAAGTAGAATGACATGTTTTTTAGAAGATTACTAATAACTTGACAATGAATCCTAGCCTGATTATTAAGGCTTCTGAATGAATGTTATGTTTGTATAGCGAGACAATTTTATGGATAGCTAATGTTTTTTTTTTTTCTTTTCTCTTTGAAGAGTACTGGAAAATACTTGTCGAAACTACTGTGTTCATGCTAATTGTATCTTCCAAGAGATTACCTTTGCTTTTGTACTGATTTCTGTATATTGTCAACCCTTTTTTTCTTAATAAAAAGCATTGAATAAGAAATACCACACATGAATTTCACTTTCCTGTGTTATTCCTCTCTGCGGCGGCATTCCAAATTAAAATGCCCCGCTATGTGTACCCCCGAATTCACCCCGTTTCACTTACCTTCCTTTTGCCCTCACGCCGCAGACTCGGGTGAGAGCGAGTGCGCTGATTGGCTGAGCGCCCTCACTTTCATTCGGCGCCCTTCGGCTATGCTAACTGCTAAGCCGAGCGGCACTGAAGGGAGCCGAGTGCGCGGCCAGCCGCGTCCCTTGCTCACCTTCTAGCCATGGCAGTGCCTGTGCTGTCAATGCAGAAAAGCCAGGCATGGGCACGATTAGAGAGGGGTTGCGGCTGCAGCACAGACGTGGTGAAGGTGAGTGTATTGAAGCTTCTGGGGGATTTTACATAGCGGGGCCAATACGGAATGCCCCAAGGAGTGGAACTTGGGCGGTCTTAGAGTCTTTTAGGGCCCCCGAAGTTACTTTTTAAAGTGGACCAACACCCACGGGTGATCGGCCCGGGAATCTATAAGATTCCCGGGCCGATCACCCCCCACCCCGCGGGACATCCGAGATCGGTATGTCCCGCGGGGTGTAACCCCCCCAAAACCCCCGAAAAACCCTACCTGATCTTCGGCGGCGGCCGGCCGCCGCCGCCTCCCTCGCGCCCCTGCAGGCGTGCGCGCCCCCGCGCCGGCCGTCTGCGAATGGCCGGCGCGGGCGCGCGCACGTCAAAAGGGACGCGCGGGAGGCGGCGGCGGCGGCAGCCACTTAGACGTCCTTGTACGTTGGCGCTGGGAGCGCGGAGAGGTGAGTTTTTCGGGGGGTTGGGGGGGGTTTCACACAGCGGGGCACCCCGATCGGGGGTGCCCCATCGAAGTGGACCAAGACCCAGGATAGTCAAAATCCTGGGTGTTGGTCCACTTTAAGACTATCATTAGCAATGTGAGGTTCTTAGTTTTCTGCTGTATAAATATTATGGATTTAAAAGGTAGAGAAGTACACGGGTAAGACAATTAAATACTTATAATAGAACAATGATGACAATGCGTATAAACACACAATATTATTAATCAGATGTAACATACAAGTGAATGAACCCAAATATGCAGGAATACATTAGGAGAGAGGGCCCTGTCCTTGTGAGCTTACAATCTACTGCAGGTTTTTAGAATATATTGAGCATGTTGCTCTGCTTTTCTATTGGTTTGCCCCTAAAGTAGCCATAACCTTCCCTGGATACTCATGCATGGGTAAGCTAGCTCTCTTTTACAAAAAACATTTTCCTAGTAGAGGCAATGCCATGCACCCTGAAGGCAGTACCCATCACCATATTTCTGTCTCCAAAACAGATCTGTTAGCAGTTGCTGTGCTTCCATTTGGTGTTCTCCCTCCTGTACATGTGGGACATGCCCCTTGCACATATAGTCAGTCCATTACTCCACGTATTATTGTATATACTTTTTTCTGCCCATGTATATATACAGTCACATTAGATGCACTTGTGTACGCAGAGTATGTATACATTTGTTTGTACTTTTCCCAACCTACTGTTATTTTCTGTTCCTAATTTTACCCTATCCTGGCAATATCCTGATGAGAGCTAGCTGTCACAGAACAGGCAGAATATTTTATAAAATCTTTTGAATTCGGTTTCTATCCTTTGTGATAGGTTGGGGGTAATTTTATTTGAATTAGCATGTATCCCTGTCTGCAGTATACAAACTGGCTGGTAAGCAGCACACTGGAATTTTAGTTTAACCCTTTAAGTGCCAGCCTACCTGCAGCTTTTGTCACCCTTTGTTGCCAGACCACGTTTCACTATTTTGCGCTACATATGTTCAACCTTGATTTTTGAAGGGATTTCCAGGGATTTTCCAGGAAAATTATATATTGTTTTTTTTTCAGCAGAGTCTGGGCTTCAACATGCAATGTCTTGTTTGGCCTTTTTTTTATATTCTTATGTATTCTCAATACTTTTGAGTGAAATATGTGAAAAAAAATTAAAAAAAAAATCTAATTTTTGCAATTTGTAGTGTTTTTTGTAATAAGAAATGTAAGTTTGTCAATAAAATCTTATTGCGTGTGACACCCGAATTTCTCCCGGTCACAGCGTTGCCACATATGTATTGTTAGACACCCTTTCCTGCCCAGGAGACTCCCCCCAAACTGAAACAGCGCTTTAGGAGATTTTCAGATAAAATACAACTATGCTACGCACTAAGCGCACCTTGCTGTTTTTCCAGAAAAACAACCCTTTAAATTTGAAATACCCCCCACAAACTATATATTCTCTGGAAGTACACACCTCAAGCTTTCTAGGTGTACCAGGCTTGTTGATATGGGCACAGTTTTCTGGAAGTAATCCCTCAATCAATTCTTTGGTTGCACAGAGTTTCCCTAAAAAAGAATAAATAAGAAGAATCAAAGCCACATTTTCCTAAAAAAATATATGCAAACAAGAAAAAACAAGTAAAATCTGAAAAAGCAACATCCCCCGAACAGAACGATACCCAACATGCATAGGTTCTGTCAAGGGAAGAGTTGCCAAACACCCCAAAGTAAAGCATGCGCATAACGGTAATTTTACTTGAAAATTTCAGCTCTGCAGACAAAGTGCGCACCTTGCGATTTTTCAACCAAAACAACCCTTTACATTTAGAATATCCCCTATAAACCATATATTCCCTGAAAGTACACGTTAAGCTTTCTAAGCGTACTGAGCTTGTTGTAGTGGGCTTATCTTTCTGGAAGTAATCCATTGAAGAATTCTTAGGTTGCACAGCGTTTCCCTAAAACAAATGATAAAAAAGCAGAATAAAAACCATGTTTTCCTAAAATATCAATATGCAAACAAGAAAAAACAAGCTAAATCTAAAAGCGCAAGGTCCCCCGAGGAGAACAATACCCCACGTGCATAGGTACTATTAACCCTTTTAATTGCCAGCCTACGTGAAGTTTTGGCACCCTCTGTTGACAGGTCATTTTTCCCCATTTTGTGCCATGTTTAACCGTGATTTTTGCTGGAATTTCCAGAAAAATTATATAAATATTTTTTGCAGCAGAGTTTAGGCTTTAACATGAAATGGCTTGTTTGTAATTTTTCTGATTTTTGAATATTTTTGCGTAAAAAAAAAAATATATATATTTTTTAGACAATTGTCTCCTTTATTTTAAATAAAACCTTTTTTTTTTAAATGAAAACCATATTGCATGTGATAGCCCCATTTCTCCCGATTACAACGGTACCACATATGTATTGGTAGCCCCCCCATTCCTGCCCTGGAGACCCCCCTAACTGAAAAGAGCATTTTATAACATTTACAAATAAAATAAAATAATAAATATAATACAATACATTTTTAAATAATAATAAAATACAACTACTATCCACACTATAAACATAAGGGGTTAATTTAAAAAAAAAATGTCGGGGGTTTTTTTTGGGGAATTTTAAGGGTTAGGGTTAGGCTAACCCTAACCCATAAAAAAAAAAAAAATTGACGTAGGGCCCCCCCTCCCAGGCGGGGGAACCCTTTATTTTTGAATTTTAAGGGTTAGGGTTAGGTTAACCCTAACCCTTAAAAATATAAAAAATTTTGGGGAATTTTAAGGGTTAGGGTTATTCCAAAAAAAAAATCCCTAACCCTAAATTCAGCCACCATGGAACTCTCCCTATGGAGTGTTCTAAAGGGAGGCTGGCAGCTTCCCAGGTGAGTAGCTCTGGCTGCATTGCATGGCCCAACTTTTGGGACTCAAAAAAAGAGTAGGGACCACCCTATGGAGTGTTCTAAAGGGAGGCTGGCAGCTTCCCAGGTGAGTAGCTCTGGCTGCATTGCATGGCCCAACTTTTGGGACTCAAAAAAAGAGTAGGGACCACACTAAACACAGAGTGCCTTGTCGGGGGCGGTGTGGCTTCCACATGTATCTGCAGATATGTGCAACCAAATCTCTGTCTTTCCACATAGCTAGACATGTTTGGTGCTTAATACTTAGATGATGAGAGGGTTAAACTGGGCGGTAAATTGGTTCCCAGGCCCTGAATAATAATGATGATAATTTTGTATAAATAATAGTGATGGAGCTACTCCCACCCCCTTTGCTCGGCCTGAATAGAAAGGGCCGCCAACTCCGAAACACGCCTGACCGAGGTGATAGCCACCAAAAAAGCAACTTTAAGAGTGAGAATAGACAGAGCAGCCTCATGCATATTCTCAAATGGAGGGCCCTGAAGGGCAGACAAAACCAAATTCAAATCCCAAACTGGCAACAGAGGTTTGTGAGGCGGATGCACATGAGCAACCCCCTGGTAGAAAGTCTTGACCAGAGGATGTTGAGCGAGAGATCTCTGGAAGAAAACAAGGCAGAAACGTGACCCTTGAGCATGCTGAGCTGAAGTCCCAGATCCAGACCATGCTGAAGGAACTCCAGAATCATAGGTATGGAAAACACCCGACAGGGAAGGACCCTAGACTCACACCAGTCAATGCAGGTCCGCCAGATCCTATAGTAGATGGTAGAAGAGGACTTCTTCCTAGCCCTGATTAGAGTATTAACCACAGAATCACAAAGCCCCTCATCCCTTAAGATGGAGGTTTCAGCAGCCATGTCGTCCAAGCCAGCGTAAATTGGGATGGCATAGCCGCCCTTTATTAAGAAGGTCCGGCACCAGGGGCAGAGCGTACTGATCTACTGCCAGCTGAACGATATCTGCGAACCACACCTGTCTTGGCCAACGAGGGGCCACCAGGATTGCTGGCACCCTTTCCTGAGCCAGCTTGCGCAGAACCCTGCCCAGCAGGGGGAATGGAGGAAAAAGATACAGGAGACGGATCCCCTGCCAGGATAGGGTCAGAGCATCCACCGCAAGGGCCAGGGGATCCTGGGACAGAGAGACAAAGACTGGGAGCTTGTGATTGTGGCGGGACGCAAACAGATCCACTTCCGAAACCCCCCAATGGTGACACAGGGATAGGAAGACCTCGCTGTTGAGAGACCATTCCCCCAGGCGAGAAGTCCCCCTGCTCAGAAAATCTGCCTCCAGATTCTCCACCCCCGGAATGTACACTGCTGAGATGCAAGGGACATTGTCCTCCGCCCAAGACAGAATCATGGACACCTCCTTGAAGGCACCCTTGCTCCGAGTCCCTCCCTGATGATTGATGTAAGCAACCGCCGTCTGGTTGTCTGAGCGAACTTGGACCGGAACCTGAAATGGCCATAGAGTTCTTGGAAATATTGAATCAAAACCCTTATAACATCCGGCTCACTCATACCTTGTCTCCATACCAGGCTACATTCTTAGACCTGGAAAATTTGATTGAAGATAATAGAAGTATTACTACCAAACTTTTTCGCAAAGATACATCTACAAATAACCTACTACACTTCTCAAGTTTTCACCAACAAAGATGCAAAGAGGGGATCCCCATGGGACAATTTCTACGAGCAAGACGGAACTGCTCTAGAGAGGTGGATTTTAGGAGGGAAGTGGCTGAAATGAAGACACGGTTTAGAAGACGAGGATATCCCAAAAAGGTGATTCAAAGAGCGATCAATAGAGCGTCAGAAACGCCTAGAGAGGAGCTTTTATGTTACAAGAAAAAGACAAGCAAAAAAGAGGAGGTAAGGTTTTTCACTTATTTTAGTAGTGATTGGCAGGTTATAAGAAATATTTTAAAAAGCATTGGCGGATTTTAAAGACTGATCCGGGGCTAAGGAAATGGGTTAAAAAAGGATTAAAAATGACAACGCGCTGCGCACCCAACTTGCGCGACAAACTATGCAAGAGCCATTATAGAAGACCAAAAACATGGCTAGAACAGAATAACACAAAAAGTGGTAGTAGGCCCTGTGGACGATGCAGTGTGTGCCCTTTGGTCCGGACAACCAATATGATAAAAAGTACTAGTTCCAACGCAACAGCAAAAATTAAGGCAACTATCACATGCCAGACTGAGGGAGTTATCTATGCACTTGAATGTGGTTGCCCTAAGCAATACATTGGGGAAACCAAAAACAAAGTGGTGGGAAGAATCCAAGGGCATTTATCAAATATAAAACTGGCCAGGAGGGACCAGGAAGCAGGTAGGACACTCTCCCCAGTTGCAGCTCATTTTCTTCACCATCATAATAGTCAAATTAGGGACCTAACAGTCACATATATCGACAGGATCAACATGGGGGGCAGAGGTGGGAATATAAAGAAGAGAATTGGAGTGGATTTTTAATTTGGGCACTCGGGCACCATTGGGGATTAATGAGGATTTTTCATTTATATCTTTCTTAGGACGTCGGTAGGGTGTATGAGCACAATATGTTTTTTATACAAATTCTTTATATAATTTTTGATGCTCCATGTGGTACCAAAATAATCACGTGGGAGCTTCTCACATAGTTGCTTTGTTTGGTAACTGTATTTATTTATTTTTCAGTTTTATGTTTGTGTTATATGGTTGTTCACAATCCTGTGTGGTTTTGTTATAGATAACACTCTGCCTGATAACATCTGTACCATGGATTTCGTTTCTTCCTTGTCGAATGGCTGTAGGATTCCTGGCTAATGGGCAGCTGAAATTAGATTTAGTCGGCCTGGATAAAAAATTATTTTTAAAGGTGTCCAGATATTCAAATGAAATAAGAAACCTGTGTTCCTGGGGCAAAGTTCGGAGTGAATAAGCAACCTCTTCAGCCTCACTTAAGGCTTCGCTTCCTTGGATATGTGCCCTTTTACTGGATACTACTTTTTGACTTTGCATTTGCAATAATCCCCTCAGGGGTGACATAACTCCTCTCCACTCAAAAAGTGATGAAAATTGGTGGATCGGGAGATCACACCCTACTAATGTATGGGATTTGCGGTTGCATATAACTCCTTAAAATATTGGAACAGGAGGACCCACACTCTTTACCTCAGTGGAAGGTGTATGCCTGATATCAGGCCCGGACATGGTAGAGGATGATTATTTGGGAAGGCGGATTATGATTTATGTAGAATGCTATCTTCAGGATACATCTCCAAGCACTTATGGCTACATTAATATATCAAGCCTCTTTGTGTTCATGGCATGCATTGTGAATTTGACATCAAAAGTGTATCCATTTTAACCCAATGTATTGATAGTATTCACTCTACTCCATTGTTGATTTAATGTATCTTCAAGTACATCTTCCTCAATGTAATGTTTTCAATTCATTAGTATACAGTACCCTGTGAGAATCTTGATTGTCAATATAAATGCCATTAGATAGTGTTCTCCCATAGTATATAGATTCAGTTACCTTTAAGTATTATATGTCATAGGTATACATCTCATTGGATATCAGCCTAATGCAGTTTGTAGTGTTTTGGTTGTATTAAGTGTTTAGTAATTGTTTAGTACAGCTCGTCCTGTTTTTCCCTCCCACTTCCCCCGGGTAGCAGAGCTTCATGGCTGTCCTTCCCATAGGTGCCGGCGCATCAGAGTGCGCTCGTAGTCTCAGGCGTTTGTTACATCACTGACAATCTGCCTGCCATAGTGCACGTGCGTGCGCAGGGTTCACAGCTTTTGGCTGCACCCTGCGCAGCACGCATGCGTGGTCGGACATGGCAGGCGCGCTGGCCTGAGACAGTGCGCGTGCGCGTTCAGGCTTTCAACATCACAGCTGGTTGCTGTGCCTGGCGTAGCACGCAAGCACGGCCTGACACAGCGGGCGCGCTCTGGCGCGCTGTACGGGGATAGACAATATGGATGCGTGTGTGGGGGGATGGATGTCCGCGGCCGTTCCTTAGGTCCGTTACTGGATCTTATTGTACCGTGTGAGTATCGATGTATATAGCGACAGCGCATGTCTATCATATCCAGTTAGCACATTGGCCCCAGCCTAGCCCTGCCCCTATGAATAATGGATTATATCATATGAATGCATAGAGACGGATTTAATGATTTAATAACTTGATCCAGGTGCCTTCATATTCTCAGTGTGTCACACACCCCGCTTCCCCTTTAATTCTTACGATCGAGTTACTCCACCAGCAGGTGGCGACATTGCAGAGAGAAGTCTTGAAAACGAGCCTTCCGGCCTATATATACCTGGGACCTCCCACTTAACACCCAGTATTTTCTCTCTGCATGAGGCGACAAGACAGAAGAAAAAAGTCTCCTGCTTGCAGATAGCCGGGGTCAAACCCGGCACCCCCTTTTGGTCTATTTCTGCCCAGTCTATTGTGTGTTTTATGCCTAGATAATGGAAGCCTCCCAGCCTAGGCTGCTGGCTGGGCAAAGGTAGATGGCACTTTAGGTGCCTAGGAGCTTATCTCCTCCGCTCGACCCCACGCGTGGGGCAATGCGGCTATCCGGCATGGTGATCCGGATTTGGGATGCCCTTGTCCCGATGTTCCCCTTGGCCACCTTCTCCCGCTCGGTCCCTTCTCCCTTCGCTTGGGGGGGGGGGGGTGCTTGTTTGCATGAGGTGCTTTACTTGTGTGTGTGTATGGGAAGTGCTTTGGGCTGCTGGGGCCTTTTCTTTTGTTCACTTTTAAATTTCCCCCCTTTTTGCTTGCGGTCTCGCCATTGGGCGATCTCTGCGGCCTCGCTCGGTGATCAGGGGGCGTGGCCGGGGCGCGCTGTGTACGGGCCCGCCTCACTTCCTCTGTCTCATCAGAGACAGGTGTGCTGGAGCCGGTGGGGGAAGAGGTCCAGTGCGGCTTTAGCTGTTAAGGTAAACGGTCCCCACCATCGCGCACGTGGGGCCGTCCTTGTACTCTGTATTAGCCTGCCATGCCTAGCGTTTTCCTGAGGGCACTTTGCTTTGTGTTATGGTTTTAATGTCTGTTGG
The DNA here is from genome assembly GCA_027917425.1 of Gastrophryne carolinensis. Lineage (NCBI taxonomy): Eukaryota > Metazoa > Chordata > Amphibia > Anura > Microhylidae > Gastrophryne > Gastrophryne carolinensis. Next base: position 589,628,096 of record CM051234.1, read on the forward strand.
GTATGTATGTGTGTATGTATATATTGATATATATATATATTTATGTGTATATATATATATATATATATATAATATGTATATACTTTTATTATTTATTGATGCACTCTCTGGCTTTGTTAGGCTTAAATAGCATGTGTCATGTATATTTTTTATTCATGATGTTTAAGCTGTTCATATATGTTTTGCCTTGTTTGGTTATGTATGAATGTGGTGCATACTGGTTGGGGGACTGACTGTGGTCTCTTTTCCCCCACAGATTCTGGGATCCCCTCATTGCAGTGGCTCTCCCGGTCTGTTATACCTGGCTAGGTAAAAAAAAAAAATCCTCCCACTCCCGGGACTTTAGTTACAAAGGGGCATCCCAGGTTGCTTAATGCGTAAAACCCTGGGTTGTTGCGAATACCATAATTTCACCATATGGAGGCTTCCGACGTTACCGGAAATGGCTCTTCAGGGCTATCCAGGCTGTGTGGGGGTTGTGGGGCTCCGCTCCCAGGCGATGATGTCATATTATGCGTTCCATGTGCAAGGCAGAATATTGCGCGCCAGTCCGTCGCCCCGGCGCCTGGCTCCCCGCAGCTTCTGTCATCTCCTACCCCCCCTTCCTTATTCCGGACCCCGCGTGACATTGTCAAGAAGGGGGATTCACATTCCGAGGTGCATGCGCGGTTGGCCAACCTCGAGAAGATAATTTCCGCTACGGTAGCTCAGAAGGCTACGGCAAAGCGGAAGCACCTTTCTCCGGCAGTGCCTGCTTCGGAGGGTGAGGTACCTGAATTTTTGGATTGGTCTGATTGTCCCCCTGATGAGGGGGAACTCCTTGAGGAGTCGGATGAGCTTGCAGACCAGCTTTTGGTTGACACTGCTGGTGATCAGGCTGTGGGGGTGTCCCTTGACACTCCTTCCATTTTGGCTCAAATGTTTAGAGTTTTGGCTTTGGATCCTCCCGCGGTGGTTCCTCCGCCAAAGGGTGAGTTGTTTGATGTGCCCCAGCCGCGTTTGGTGTTTCCCAGGCAACAGCACTTTGAGAGGGTTGTCCTTAAGGAATGGGAACAACCCGCGCGCCTGGCTGGAACTCCTCCTAATTGGGATAAGCGTTATCCCTTTCCAGAGGACTTGGTGAAGCTTTGGTCAGTGCCCCCTGACGTCGATACCCCTGTGTTAGGGCTGTCTAGCTCGGCTGTGTTGCACTCCTCTGACACTACTACCATTAAAGATGGTGAGGATCGTCGGATTGATCAGTTGGCTCTGACTGTGGCCGGTTTGTGCTTCGGCGCTTTTTCTGTTGGCAGTTAGGTCCATTATTAGGGATCTGTACGCAGGTCTTGATCCTGCTTGTGATGAGTTTAGTTCTCTCAAGCAGTGTGAGTCGTTTATTTCCTTTGTCTTGACCGCCCAGGACGATGCTCTTGCGTCGAGTAGCAGGGCAGCGGTTGCTATTCGTCTGTCAGTGTGGCTGCGCCAGTGGACGGCGGACCTTAGGGCGCTTACAGCACTACCTTTCTTAGGTTTGCGCCTGTTTGGCGATAAGTTGGATACAGTTACCAAGGATGGTAAGTTGCCTCAAGGCAAGAGGCCTCGTCGCTCCCTTCGGGGTGCGAGTTCCTTTAGTCCCTCCTTTCGGGAAGCCAGAGCAGGCAGAGGGGCTTCCTTTCCCGCTTCCGGGGGTGTAGGTTGGACCCGGGGGAGGGGCCGTGGCCGCCCCGGTCAATCCTGGGGCGCCAAGCCCAAGCCTACTGGTAAGCCCGCTCAGCAATGAGGGGCTGCCCTCACCCGTGCGGGTGGGGGGACGATTGCAAAACTTCTCCCTGGTTTGGGACCAGGAGTTTCCGGACAGATAGGTCCGGGAGATGGTGTCGTCCGGTTACAAGCTGGAGTTCGAGTCTCGCCCTCCTTCACGGTTTTTCCGGTCTCGGGTTATCACCGATCCTTTGGCCGCGCAGGAGCTCCTGGCGTCGGTAAGGAATCTTCTGGAAATGGCGGTCATCAGGCCGGTGCCGCGCTTAGAGATGGGCCTCGGTTTTTACTCCAAACTTTTCACAGTCCCCAAGAGGGACGGGTCGGTTCGCCCCGTCCTGGATCTGTAGTTCCTCAACCTTCCCAAGTCCTCCCTCGCTCCGGCCAGGGTGGTGTCTTTTCTGGCTGGATTCCGGTCAACACAAGGTGTTTCTCCCTCAGTTTCTCACGAGGACGCTTCAGTTTCATCAGTTGGCATCCAGGGACTGGCAACCACGGCCGTTTGTTCTTCAGTTTCAGGGGCAGTAGGGACACTTGCCCATCAATGTTCTGGATCTAAGAGCCATCCGTCTGGTTCTTGCTCTTTTGTCTCAACATGTTCGGGGCCTTCTGGTTCAGGTTCGCTCGGACAATCGAACGGTGGTTGCTTACATCAATCATCAGGGAGGGACTCGCAGACTGGGTGCCCTCAGAGAGGTGTCCCTGATCCTGACCTGGGCGGAGGCACATGTTCCTTGTCTCTCGGCAGTCTGCATTCCGCTCCAGTGGGGGACTCCGGAGGTGGACCTCTTTGCCTCTCGTCACAATTGCAGGCTCCCGAACTTCGTGTCGCTCTCCCAGGATCCTCTGGTTCGGGCGGTGGACGTCATGTACCTGAGCTGGGGGGATCTGGGGTTTCTGTACCTGTTTCCTCTGATACCCATGCTAGGCTGGGTGGTACGGAAGCTGGCTCTGGAAAAGATGTCCGCCATTCTTGTGGCTCCAAGGTGGCCAAGGCGAGTATGGTGCGCAGACATCGTTCGGCTGGCAGTGGATCTGTTCATTCTGCCTCTTCGGCCCGATCTGCTCACTTAGGGTCGGCTGTCTTACCCCAATTTACCAACGCTGGGTTTGACGGCTTGGCTGCTGAGACCTTCATTTTGAAGGAGGAGGGTCTTTCTGACTCGGTTGTTAAGACTCTGGTCGGTGCTCGGAAGAGGTCTTCTTCTATCACCTACTATAGGACTTGGAAAGCCTATATCGCTTGGTGTGAGGTTAGATCTTTTCCTTGTAGGGTCTTTTCAGTCTCCAGGATTCTGGAGTTTTTGCAATCAGGGCTGGACTCAGCTGAGTACTTTGAAAGGGCAGGTTTCTGCCTTGTCTGTCTTTTTTCAGAAGCGTTTTGCGCTTCATCTTTTAGTTAAAACCTTTTTCCAGGGGGTTACACATGTGCGGCCTCCCAGGAAACCGTTACTCCCTGTTTGGGACTTGAATTTGGTTCTTTCTGCTCTTCAGGCTCCTCCCTTTGAGCCTTTGCAAGATATTGCTTTCTCTACCTTGACTCAGAAGATTGTCTTCTTGGTAGCTATCACTTCGGTTCGGCGTGTCTCGGAGTTGGCGGCCTTGTCTATTCAGGCGCCCTACTTTGAGAGGCATCAGGACAAAGTGGTCTTTCGGTTCAAACCGGACTTTCTTCCTAAGGTTGTTTCTGCTTTTCATTTGAATCAGGATATTGTTCTTCCCTCCCTGTGTCCTAAGCCTAAGAATGACAAGGAGAGGGTTTTGCATTGTTTGGATGTAGTACGCTGTGTTAAGTACTATTTGATTATTACTTCTCCTTTTCGTAAAACTTATCCCTTTTTTGTCGTGCCCTGTGGGCCTAGGAAGGGTTTGGCGCCGGCCAAATCCTCCATTAGCAAATGGATACGTCAGGCCGTTATTGCGGCCTATTCTGCTAAGGGGAAAGTTCCCCCTTTTCGTATCACTGCTCATTCTACTCGCGCCGTTGGAGCGTCTTGGGCTTTTCAGCACCAAGCTTCTGTTGAACAAGTTTGTAAGGCTGCTACTTGGTCTTCTGTTCATACTTTTTCTAAGTTTTACAAGGTTGATGTGCGGGCCTCAGCAGATGCTGTGTTTGGCCGCAAAGTTCTGCAGACTGCAGTTATTTAAGTTATGCTTCATTTTGCCTTCGGATACCCATCCCTTGTGGACACTGCTTTTGGATGTCCCGATCGTAAGAATTAAAGGGGAAGCGGGGTGTGTGACACACTGAGAATAATACCATTTTGTGAGTACTCACCTGAAAAATGGATATTGTCAGTGTGTCACACACCCCGCTTCACCCGCCCTTTTCGGTATCCTGGATCCTTTATATGGTGAAGCTTTTCTTTATTTTGAGGTTACCATTGGATTTCCTGGTACCTTATCTTTCTGCTTTTGAAATCACTGGGTGTTAAGTGGGAGGTCCCAGGTATATATAGGCCGGAAGGGGCTCGTTTTCAAGACTTCTCTCTGCAACGTCGCCACCTGCTGGTGGAGTAACCGGATCGTAAGAATTAAAGGGGAAGCGGGGTGTGTGACACACTGACAATATCCATTTTTCAGGTGAGTACACACAAAATGGTATTTTCTGCCCTCATTTGGTTTTGGCGGGAAGGACGGGCCTCTTTGAGGTAGGGGGGCGGGGGATGTGTGGTTATACCCCTTTAGGGATTATTTAAACAGGACAGAGCAGAGTCAGCCACACTCTGATGAAGTGGCAGTAGGAGGTTGCCACGCAAAGCGTCAGTGGTGCTGGCATGCTGGGCATTGTGGTGGACTAGGACTTTGTCATGCGGTAATATAAATTGTTTAGATATTACTTAAAATTCTTTTGAATTTTTGATTATTGTGATAGTACCTTTGTGATTTATGCCCTGGAGCCTATTACCTCTCCTTTGCTTTTTTGCACATAGCACTTTTACATGAAATAGGGGACATTAGTTCCCTCTTTTCATCTGAGTTTCTAATTGCTTTATCTATTATCTCTTAATCATTTCACACATTCTTATTTTCTATTGGACCTCACACTAGCACTTTCTGAGGGGGAGACCCCAGGGCATTTTTTGCAGATTTTGCACATTAGTTATAATTATATAGTTATAAAGTTATCAATATAAGTACTCATACTAGTCCGTTATGTTTCCCAGCCCATACATATACATTTTTTTAATTGATTTTAATGGCTATTACTAATAAAACATTGAAATACTGGTATATCTGTTGAGCGGCTGATTTTGGAGGTCCTTTGGTCTGTGTTGGCAGCCCATTTTTGGTATATTGATAATTGCCCAGTTTCTGGGCGTTTGGGCCTCCTTAGCCAGCATCCAGTTTTATATTACCGTGGGATACTCGTTGCTGTGCGGGTAAAATCTTTTTTAGTTTCTTGGACTGCGGCTGGCCCCGCAGGTGAAAAATCAATTGGGCCAGAACCAACCTGACCGCCCTCAGTACCAGGATGTTGATAGGAGCATGGGCCTCCTGAGGGCTCCACAGCCCCTGGAATTGTAGGGACTTCCAGAAGCCCCCCCCCCCCCCTAACCTGACAGGCTGGCATCCGTGGTGACTGTCTTCCAACAGGGGGCCAGGAAGGATCTGCCCCCCAACAGGTTCCTCGAGTCCAGCCACCACAAGAGAGACCGCCGGACCAGAGGAGACAGAATGAAGGCCTGATCCAGAGACAGGGAACTCTTGTCCCAGACTGATAGCAGATGGAGTTGAAGAGGTCTCATGTGAAACTGCACATATGGAACCGCTTCGAACCATCTGCCCCACTAGCTGCATCCCCTGCCAGATGGAGGGGTGAGGGCATGACAGAAGGGAGTGAACTAGAGTCCACCTTCTGCTGAGAAAAAAAGATCCTGGCCTGAACAGTATCCAGATTCATGCCCAGGAAGGAAGTCACCAGAGATGGGGATAGGGAAGATTTGGGGTGATTGATCACCCAGCCAAACGACTCCAGAACAGTCACCACCCGCTGGGTATCCAATACCGCCTGCTGGAAAGACTGAGAAGGTCATCCAGATAGGGAAGAATGCGAATGCCCTGAGGAGAGCCATGACACCCGCCAGCACCTTGGTGAAGACCCTGGGGGCCGAAGTGAGACCGAAGGGCAGTGCCACAAATTGGTAGTGCTGGTCCGCCAGTGCGAACCTGAGGAATCTGATGCCCTGGGAAGACTGGAACATGAAGGTAAGCTTCTTTGTCTATGGAGGTCATGAAATCTCCCAGGCGCAATGAACTGATCGCGGAGCGCAGCGTCTCCATGCGAAAGTGCCTGGTTCTGATGAACTTGTTGAGCAGCTTTACGTCCAGGATAGGTCTGACGGAACCATCCCTTTTGGGAACTGTGAACAGATTGGAATAAAAACCCTGGCCTCTTTCCACAGGAGGGACCTGACAGATGACCCCCAAGTCCAGTAGATTTTGCACCGCCAGGAAACAGCCCATGAGCTGCCAAGGGGTCTAGAGGAATCCGAGAACAGAGAAATCTTAGAGGCAGCCATGCAGTGAACTCTAGCTTGTAGCCGGAGGACACAACCTCCAGAATCCACCTGTCTGAGACCTGTTGTCTCCAGACACGAGCGAAGAGCCGCAGCCGTCCCCCCACCCGTTCTACTACACATCCTAATGGTGTCATCTAAGGCAGAAAGGACATATGCAATGAACATTTCACACTGTGACAAGGCCCTGAACTCGGCACTAAAAGTATCATCAGGGGCGCCTTCCAACAGACCCTTGAGGAGAGACCTAATGGCAACAGCAGTAATAGCAGAAGCACAGACAGGGCGCAAGGCAGACTCCACACAGGCAAAAGCATGGGAAGCCAGCTGATCAATGCGCCGGTCCTCACTATCCTTAAGAGTAGTGGAATCAGGGGAATGGATCACAGACGTGTTGGACAACCCCAATACTGGTGCATCCACTTCTGGGGGGTTGACCAACATTTAACCACATCAGCGGGAAAAGGGTACCTTTTATCTCAGCCCTTGGGGATTCCGGGAAACCGGCCGGGACGCTCCCATTCTTTGAGAACAAGATTATTGAAATGGGCCTGTTCTGGAAATTCCAGACGTGGTTTAGCAGTACTGAAAAGTTCCCCCTGTAGCTTGGGAGCCGCAGCAGGAAGGGAGATAGAAAGCACATCAAAAATCTGAGTTAACAGTCTATTGGTTTCATCAGCATCCCAATGATCAGAGCCATATAGTCAGCACCACTGAAATGCTGATCATCAGATAACTCTGAATCCGAGAACAATTCCCCCTCATCAAGGAAGTTCTCAGTCTCCATAGGAAAGGCAGACGCCGGGGCCTTACGGGCCACAGAGCTAGCAATCAGCCTCTCAATGTTCGCCAACCTGGAAGACATGTCAGGCTGAGACTCCCCACTAGTATTTAGCTCACTGGGAGTCATAATTAGGCAAGGGGGAGTGGGTGAGGGCATAGTGGGCGCAGGCCCAGTCACAGATGGCCCAGAATGCAGCGCAAGCGCCTGCTGGACGCAGGGTACACAGACCCATACATCATAACTCACAGGGGATGCCCCACACACTACACACAGCCGGGCTTGTCCCAAGGAGACCCTGAGCACAATATCCTGTGAAGCCTCCATATGGTGATTAAGGTGGCACAACTGGCCAATAGGAATTACGCCGTACAAGCAACCCGGGATGCCCCAAATGTCTGCCAGGGAAGTGGTAGGATTTTACAGTGTAGGCCTCTAATAAAGTTACTATAATAGAGGGGACAGGACCGGGAGAAACCTCTTAAACAGTTATCCCGCCTGAAAGACATAATAAAGACACCCCATAAGCCCACAGAAATGACAATGGAATAAAAGCCAAGCCCGCAGGGGCACTCACGGACCACGGTGGGGAGCCAGCAATCACACCAGGCGAGGACCAAAATGGTGCTGGAGGAACCTCAAGGGGCGGGCCGCAGGAGGCTCCGACGCAAAACGTGCCAGCAGAGCAAGCCACGCCCCCTCCGAGAAGCGCAAAGACAAGCCAGAAGCTACAGCCAAAGGGCGCACAGGGATTCTTAATGATGATGCCGCCGCTGACCGCGGACGTCAGAAGGCACGCGTGTCAGCGGCGGCAAATTAAAAAAAAAAAGTGAAAGACAGACGGAGCCCTGAATAAAGTGCATCACACACACACACACACACACACACAGCAAAAAGCGCACATACACCCCCCCCGAACGGGACAAAGAGAGAGGGGGAAGAGTGGATGTCAATAAGAGACCCACCAATGACCAGGGCAGGGAAGGGGAAGAGCGGACGGGGCATCCCAAATCAGGTTCACCATAACCTGCACCGCCTACCATTTGGTGGGGGATTGCGGTCGGAGCCAGGTTCCGTAAAGAGAGCACCTATGATAGGTGCGGCCTACCATCACCCGACCAGCGCAGCCAAAGCTGGGAGGCATAAGTAATAAGTGGAACGGGTGGGAATAGTCCTACAGGGCCGTGGGCTGTTAAGCCCCGCTCACCTGCGATAAGAGAAGCCATCTTCTGACCTTTGCAGCAGACTGCAGAGAAAAAACTGGGGAATTTGTGGGAGGTCCCGGGTATATATGGGACCGGGAGGGGCCTCTTTTTGCCATCTCTGCAGTCAAGCGCCCTCTGGCGGAGGTAATTCCCATCTGTTATGAATCATTATCTGGAGCAGGATGTGCTGCATACTTAGAATAAAGGGGCAGATTCTCCCCCCCCCCCCCCCCCAATCGGCCCTTTTTTGTTTTTGGTCCGATGTTCTTCTTTAACACTTGTGTGCAGTGATTCATCAGACAGCCACCAGAGGGCAGCAGTCCTACCTAGGTCCTTTTGGTTACAGTGACCACAGACCACCACTTCATCCATACAGTGCACCCCAAACCTGCTTGGTATAAGCAGATGCTGTGTTGGCATGCAAATCTGCTTATGCCAAGTTGCCAGTCTTTTACAGCTTTTATACCTATATATAAAATGCAAGATGAGTGGACAGTGTAGCCAGGCAGTGGGAAAAGCAAGAAGAATGCTTGGCTGCATAGCTCGGGGCATCACCAGTAGGAAGAGGGAGGTTGTGATGCTGCTGTATAGAGCCCTGGTGAGGCCACAGCTAAAATACTGTGTGCAGTTCTGGAGACCTTACCTGCAAAAATACATTATTCAAATAGAAGGGGGCCCAAAGGCCCGGAACAAAAATAAAATTTAAAAAAAAAGCATTATAAGTATACAGTACGTCCTACTCCAGATATAGTGCTTACACTTGGGTTATCCTCCGCCAGATGGCGCTGCACTGCAGAGACATGCAAAAACAGGCTCCTCCCGGCCCCTCAAATACCCAGGGACCTCCCACAAATACCCAGCATTGAAAAGCAGTGAACAAGAAGCCGGGAGAATTTAACCACCAAGAAAAACTGGTAACTATAACAAAAATCATCACCATACAGGGGATCCAGAATACTGCAAAAACCAGGGTGGGGTGGAGCAGGACGTACTGTATACTTATAATACCAATTCTACAGGTGAGTATTTCACAGAATTGTATTATTCTTAGTATACAGTACGTCCTGCTCCAGATATAGTACTTACACTTGGGACATCCAATAGCAGTGTCCGTAAGTAGGGTGGGATCCCAAAAGGCAACAGCAGACAGTTAGAACCACTGTCACCTGCAGTGACGAGATACGGCCCCTACATCCTGAATGCGCCTTAGGCCGACAAGGAGCCTCAGTACTCCCGAAGGACCAGAGACTACAAGGAACTTCCAACACCTGTCCAAGGAATGCAGAACCCCTTTCCTCAGCATTGCTAGGAATAAGGCACAGAGGGAATAGCAAAATCTTGAGACAATGAACATGGAACACCAATTTAGGCAGAAAATCCGGCTTAAAGCGGAACACCACCTGTCCAGGTGTATCCCAAAGACTGGGGACTAGAAAGACAGAGCCGCCAGCTCAGGCACACACCTGACCGAAATAACAGCCACCTGAAAGACAACCTTGAGGGTAAGAACAGCAAAACAGCATCCTGAATAGGTCCAAGGGGAACACCCTGCAAGGCAGACAGACTCAAGCTCAAATCCCAATATAGGGACCATAGTATTACGTAGGGGACACACACGAGTTACCCCCAGAAGGGAAGTCTTAAACCAGGAAAAAGCTGAGGAAAGACTACAAAGGAAGGCAGACAGGGCAGAACCTGACCCTTCAGAGTACCAAGTAAAAGATCAAACTCCAACCATGATGTAATAATTCTAGAACCCCGGGAACAGAGAACGCCCGACAAGGAATAAACCTAGACTCACGCCAATCAATATGGGTACACCAAACCCAAAGATGGATGGAAGAAAAAGAAGAAGCAGCTTACTCCTAGACTTCCCATAGTCTTGATCACCGAGACAGATAAGGCTGTCTCCATCAAGATGGACGTGTCAGCAGTCAGGCCGTCAAGGCCAGAGTCTGAAGATTGGGGCGACGTAAGGGACCCTGAACAAGCAGAGCTGGCACTCCTGGCAGAACATACAGAACCACTGCCCACTGTACCACGTCTGCGAGCCACACTCTTCCTGGTCACCCGGGGGCCACCAGAATCACTGGTCCCCTTCTAGAACAATCTTGCGCAGAACCCTGCCTAGCAGGGGGAAAGGAGAAAGACATGTCCTGCCATGAAGTTACTTATGGACCACAGCCAGAGGATCCTGGGACAGGGGCCAGGGCTGAGAACTAGTGATAGTGACGGGACACAAACAAAACCACCACTGGTTAGACCCCTTCATAGAGACACAGGGATTAGCACACCCTGTCGCAGGGGGACCCCCACCGGAGCGCATACCACTAATATGCAGGGAACACTATCCTTCACCCAGATCAGGAACACTTCCTGGAGGACCCTCCTGCTCCGGGTCCCTCCCTGATGATTAATGTAGGCCACTGCCACAAGACAGATCTAGCCCTCCGAACAGTCAGGCCCTGAAGGGGGGTAGTCAAGCGAGTTAGAACTAATCTGAACGCTCACCGTTTCAAACATTGATAGGTGTATGTACCACCAAAGGGCCCCACCTCCCCTGGAATTGCAAGGAGTTTCGGAAGAAACTCCCCCCTCACCCTGATAGATTGGCATCCATGGTGACAGTCTCCGGGAAGGGGCCAGAAGGGGACCGCCCCCAGATGGATTCCTTGAGTTCATCCACTCCAAGAAGGATCTCCCAACCAGGGGGGAAGGCACACAGACCCTGCTCCAAGGGTGCTGGATCCTTGTCCTGTACTAACCAAAGGAGTAGTTGCCGAAGGGCCCCAGGGGACTGAGCATAAGGGACCGCTTCGAAGCCAGCCACCAACGGGCCCACCAGCTGCATCCCTGCCTGGTGAAGGGACGGGGACAGCTATGAGGGACCGAGCCCATGCAACTCGATTGTCCAATTTATTGCTGAGAAAAGGAAGATTCTCGCCAGAACCGTAACCAGATTCATTCCTAGAAAGGAGTTACCAATGAGGGGGACAATGAGGACCCGGGGTGATTGATCACCCATCCAAATGACTCCCGATGGACCCTCCAGCCAAGTATCCAACAAAACCTGACGTAGAGACTGGGAAGGTAGAAGGATGTCCAGGTAGGTCATCACACGGACGCCCCTTGGTCTCATCAGAGACATCACCCCCACCAGCACCTTGGTGAGTACTCTGGGGGCTGAAGGGAAGCCAGATAAGGCCATAATTTAGCAGAGTAATTTAGCAGCGCGCAACAAGCTCTATCCTGTATCCGGAGGACACTACCTCCTGAATCCACTAGTATGAGGCGTGATGCCTCCTGAGAAGAGCCAAGTGCCGCAGCCGTCCCCTCACCCAAACGGGCGAGGGCGCCCCATCATGCTTGAGGGGGCTTGGTGGAAGATTTAGGGGTGGAAAATTTGGGTTTAACCCCGCCCGAGGGGCCAGGACGTTGTCTGCTGCTCCTGGGGCAGGAATCTGCGCGAGCCCCCGCTAAGGACACCCCTGGCTCCTGTTTAACACTATGGTTGGGGGGAGGAGGGGAGCCCCTGCCCCACGAGGAGTCCGGTACAGCCGCCTGCGTTGGGGTGACTTGCCCTTCTTACCAAACAGGTCTAGGCGGGCCCCGAACAGGCGACGCCCTTTAAAGGGGAGACCGGTAAGAGTCTTCTTAGCAGCATCGTCAGCACCCCACTGTCTCAGCCAGACTAAGCGACGTATAGCCACCACAAGGGCAGAAGTTCTTGCACACATTCTAATGGTGTCATCCAGTGATAATAAGATGAACTTAACAAACACCTCACAACTGGAGAGTGCATTAAACACATCCCAGGGGAGATCATCAGGGGGATGATCAAGCATTTGTCTGATGAGGTATCTAGCGGTCACGGCAGTAATAGCCGAGGCACAGACCGGGCGCAGCGCCGTCCCTGCACATGCAAAGGCGTGGGAAGCCAGCAGGTCAATGCGCCGGTCCTCAGCATCCCGAAGGGTATCATAAGCAGGGAAAGCAATAAAGGGGGGGTTGGGGACCCCTATGATCGGGGCATCCACCTCGGGGGGGGGGGGGGGATGACCAACATTTAACCACCTCAGGGGGAAAAGGGTACTTCCTATCCCAGTCCCCTGGGACCCCTGGAAGTTTACTGGGGCACTCCCATTCCTTGAGCACAAGGGTCTGGAAATGTGCTTGCTCCAGGAATTCCAAACGTGCAGTTGCTGTATGGAAACGCTCCCCTCTCCGCTTGGGGGCCTCACCAGGGAGAGAGATAGACAGAAACTCAAAAACCTTGATCAACAAATTGTCAGTGTCGCTCTGGCCCCAGTATCCAGGGCCAGAATCGTCTTGACTCCTCGGCCTCTCATCAGCTGTCAGTGAAGAGCTCTCCTTCATCAGAAGGGGTATAGCCACACAGAGTAGTAGATTCCTCAGTTCCCATAGGAAGAACATTAACATGAGGCGTCAAGTGCCGCTTCTTACTAGGGCCCTTGAGCTCTGACAACTTCGCAATAATCTGTGCAGCCGTAGGCAGTCTGGCAGACGCAACAGGCTGAGAATCCCCACTTGTATGCAACTCAGCAGGAGTGCGATTTAAGCATGGGGAAGTAGGTGAATTGAAACGAGGTGCAGCCACTGGCAGACCAGATTGCAGGGCCAGCGCTTGTTCGGCACATGGTACGCAGACCCATGCCCTGTCAGCGTAGCGTGGGGTTGTCCACACGCCATACACAGCCGGTCTTGTCCCAGAGGGACCCCGGTCACATTACTCTGAGATGCCTCCATATGGTGATTATTTAGGCTCAATATGCCCGCAGGGATTGACGCTATAAGCAACCCTGGATGCCCCAAAGACCCGCTAGGAAGTAGGAGAATTTAACTAGGCCTGCTATCAATACGTATGGCCGGGAGAAGCCAATGTCATTGAACAGTCTGAAAGACACAATGAGAAGAGTGTCAGAATGGCATAACTCAACAAAGAGAATAAAGCCGCCCGCGAGGGCACTTACGGACCACGGTCAGCAGAATGTCACACAGGTAGCGCGCGAAAAGACAAGATGGCGCCGAGTACCTCGAGGGGCGGGCCCGAGCGTGCCATGACGCGGAGCGCGCCAGGCCCCGCCCTCCCAAAAAGGCGCGAAGTCCACCGAGCAGCCAATGAGGTAATGAAGCGTCTGAGGCAATGCCGCCGCCCGGCGCGGAGCATCCAGTGAAGGAAAAAGCGTGCGCGGCAGTTATACAATTAAAAAAGGCGCGGCGGCTGACACCAATTCACAAGTCCAAAGACAGAACAAAGGCCATATAGATGTAATCACAATACACTGACACCACAGGCGCACACACACCCCCTTCCTTTCTCCCCCGGCTACGGGGGGAACGAGGGAGAATGGCGGCCCTTCTTACAGGGCCTACCGCTGCATGGGGCGATAATTCGGGAGGGGCATCCCATAGAGGCTCACCATCAGCCTATACTGCCTACCCTTTGGTGAGGGACTGCGGGGGAGCAGCGCTCCATAAGCACGCATGGTTCTGCCTACCTTCACCCGACCAGCGCAGCCCAGGCTGGGAGGCACATCACAAAGAGGACGGGTGGAAATAGTCCCAACAGGGCCGCAGGCTGTAATAGCCCCGCTCACCTGCGAGAGAGCGATACTTCATGTCTTCGCAGTCAGCACTGCAGAGAAATCTGGGGATTTGTGGGAGGTCCCTGGGTATTTGAGGGGCCGGGAGGAGCCCGTTTTGCATGTCTCTGCAGTGCAGCGCCATCTGGCGGAGGATATCCCAAGTGTAAGAACTATATCTGGAGCAGGCCGTACTGTATACTAAGAATATGGTAGGACTTAAACTTTAGAAAATATGAAAAATCAACAGTCATTGAATTTAAACATGCCTGGGATAAGCATCCATCTATCCTAAGATAAAGAGAACATACAGTATACACATAAGGGCAGCCTAGATGGACCGTATGGTCTCCTTCTACCCTCAACCTTCTATGTTTCTATGTTAAGTTGGAAGCTTGAGACAGAGATTAAGACGATATGTGGTGTGTGAGAAGTTGGGCTGTACTAACCAATAGATGTCCTTTTCACTTACATTACTGTGGTATAAAACAAAAAAGGGAACATTTGTTCAAAATCGTTTATTTACTATAAAGACAAACACCAAAAATAGGTACAAATTATACTATAAAATCGGTTCACGGGTTAAAAACCTTGAATAATTAAAATATCTTGATATATTTAAAATAACAAAAAAAGGATACATTTAAGCCAAATTTATTTTTCTTAACCCAGAGATTTTGCAACAATTGCTTGCACAGTTAAGGTGCTAAAGAGAAATTAGCCCTTGAGCCCTGGAAGTCTTAGGAATCAATCTTACAGCAAGTAGAGTCTCATTGTGAAAACTTTGGTAGAAGGAGAAGAAAAAAAAAAATAAAATAACTATAGGACACCTGAGGTAGTAGAGACCGAAATAAAACAAGCAGTAGGCGTTATTTACAACTTAACAAGTACCAAATAACATTAAGAATTTCACAAAAATAATTACACAATACAATTTTCAGTCCAGCTTTGATCCAAAGAAAATAAGATTATATCACAATCTGCATAAAAACAAAACACCACAATTGCCAGCGAGCAGGAGAGGAAGACCAGCGTGGAAGCAAGCGGGCTTGAAATGTGGGAGGATCAGGAAATCTACAGGGTAATACTGATTTAGCCGAGGTTCATTTCTGCAGAGCGGGAAGAAAAAGCAACTTCCAGTATAAAAAAAAATAAAAAATTATTAGCAGCAGCAGCGAGGAAAATGGTGGTGATAAGAACCGAAAACAATTAAGACTTCAAGGATAAAAAAAAGAGCATAACATGGGAGTCAAGTAAGATACAGTTAGCGCTACTCCATTTCACATTACAGAATACAGTTTAACTCTTTGGAATATGCTTGTCTGTCGCACACAGTAAAAAGGAATGTCCCAATTGGTAAAATTCACATTTGGATACAATTCAGCGTTTATGTTTGTACAAATCAAACACAAATTGTCCAGGTCCTCGCATGGAAGAGCCGCTGAAGCGTACAATAGCTTATTAGGTTCATCCTGAGAGTCAGAATAACTTTTTTGTCACTGTGCAACATCGCCCAACCGGCTTCCAATGAGTTAAAATTAAAAGGATAAAAAAACCAGACATAAGACAAAGCGGGAGCTGCCATATTCCCTCAATACGACACACAGGAGAAAATACAAAGTATGTGGTTACTTGGGTACAACTTTTATATGCGAGGCTAATAATCTGCTCCTTTGGGGCTCCGGGAGGCTACTGCCACACACACCCTAAACCCAAAGATTTTGGTCAGATCTGGTACTGACTTGACAAAAAAAAATAAATAAATAATATATCACCCCCCCCCCCCCCCCCCAAACAGGTGGTCTTAGTGAGTTTACTTTTGTGTATAAAATATTACATGCAAAATAAGACTTAAACTGGACCAACAGACTGGCACAGTTTCCAACGGACATAACTGAAATGCACAGTAACAGGAAGCCCAGCACGACTTCCTGTTTGCAGGTGGCCTGTATGCCCATGAGCGCCCAACTTGTTTTAAACTTTTACCCGAGCACCGTTGGAAAAAGGTAAATACTTTATGTGCAGCAATCTAAATTGCATATGAGCACTGTTTGTTGTGTTGGTCTGGTTTAAATTATTTTTGACTGTTGGTCCACTTTAAGGTCCAAGTTTGCCCGTACACACAAAATAATGGATGTGCTTCATCTGAAATATCTTCCGAGGTGATTTGTTTACTCTTAACTCTAAAACCTCTCTTGCAATGTCTTGTAAACTGCTTTCCTTTTCCTAGACGAGCTCAATATTATGGGGAAGGGAAGAGATGTGTAGGCTGAGCCTAACATAGACTTAAGGTCTAAAAAGTAGGCCAGCAGCCTAGCGGCAAGATGGAGGCATGAGAGCGGGCTAACAGGATGCTCAGGTTCCATTCTTTGCATCACATTGGTGACTATTTATATACTTCATGTGTATTACAAATCACCTCTGAAAAAGAAAGATATTGCAAATGACGCACACCAGGCAAAATATTATTTTGCGTTTATATGCCGAATACTTGTACATCAGATACCTACGTCGGACATATTTGAACAATGAAATTGAATTGTAATGGTGTTCTGGTGCGGCTGGCCCTGGAGTAGGCTCCATGAACAGGCAATTGCCTATCCCTGGGTCATCCTGATTTGAGAAGCCTGGCTGTGCGAAATCCCCCCAATTCCTAATATATTCACCTCTGCAGGATCCCACTGTGCATGTGTGGACCCAGCTTCCCTCCAGCTGCGTACCTGCTCCAGCCATTCAGAAATGCCTGGTGGGAGAGAGCGCATTTAAAGTGGACCAACACCGAGAGGTGATCGGCCTGGAAATCTATAAGATTCCCGGGCCGATCACCTCCCACACCCGAAGATCAGGTAAGCGATTTGGGGTGTCTGGGGGGGGGGGTTTCACCCCGCGGGACATCCCGGTCTCGGATGTCCCGCGGGGTGAAACCCCCCCAGACACCCCAAATCGCTTACCTGATCTTCGGCGGCGGCCGGCCGCCGCCTCCCTCGCGCCCCTGTAGGCGTGCGCGCCCGCCGTCTGCGAATGGCCGGCGGGGGCGCGCGCGCGCCGAAAGTGATGCGAGGGAGGCGGCGGCGGCAGCAGCCGCTTGGACGTTCCTGATCCCCGCCTGGACGTTGGCGGTGATTGGACCGTCCAGTCACGTGGGAGCGGGGACAGGTAAGATTTTGGGGCTTTCTGGGGGGTTTCACACAGCGGGGCACCCCCGATCGGGGTGCCCCGCCGAAGTGGACCAAAACCCAGGATAGTCAAAATCCTGGGTGTTGGTCCACTTTAAAGTGGAGCGGCCAGCAATCTGCCCAGCTTTACTGACGTTTGAGTGGCTTAGTAAAGCTGAATGGAATGGGAGTCACTGGTTGGAGGGGAGGCATTCGATCACTGGTGAGGCGAGTCAATAAGGCAGAATTTTTGAAGGGGGATCTCACACGATGGGGCATTCCGTATAGGGAAGCCCCACAGGAGCGGAACAATCACCAGGAAAGTGAATTACGATTGTTCCTCTTTAATAATAAAAATGGAGAGTATAAAGAGGGGTAATTAGGCCCCATATAAATTCAGTGTCAAGTTTGGACCTATCAAATTGTCAACTTAAACTGAATATACAGTGTAAACCTTGCTACAGATTATCTGGGAGAATAAAACCTTAGAGCAAATGTATAAAAGACAAAATGGTTGATTTTCCAGAACAGGACAGGAGGACAGGGTGCCGGCTCCAGCAGAGTCTCTGAGCTTTTGTTATGCGCACATTGCATATGCGCCAGTAATAATTCATCATGTCTAACAGAAGGAAGATGGCAGCTAAACAGAAACGTGATCACATTATAGAAACTTTGATTTGGTTTGAAACAGAACTATTGAAATAGAAAAACATTAACCTGAATATTTCAGGAAAAAAAAAACAGACCTTCCTGACAGATAACGTGCCGAGTAATCAATGCACAGCCCCAGATCAGCAGTGAGCAGCCTGGTACAATACCTGAGTGATCTAAACCAGATAAGGGGGGTAAAGTCTTCAGGACAAATGCCTCTCTAGAATGCATTAACCTGTTACATGCTCGCACCTCCATGCCACAATGTAAGATGCTAAGTGATCCAAGAGCTTGGAAGGGGCATTGTGTGGTCAATATGTCACTCTAGGTGTAGTTCTGCTCAACCTTGACACAGGGAAGAGACCTTATTTGGGATGCCCGACCATGCGGTGCCCTAACAGGATGCTCAATTGGGCAGAGCACACACTCATCACCTCCCTGTCCGATTCTTTATTTACTTCAATTGGTTCCGATGAGAGACAGACCATGGCTTGAGGGTCCTCTTATGAACATCCCAAAACAAGTGGCCAAAGCCTTAAGAGTAATTGTCCTCTGATGGCCACTCAAACTATTAAAGTTCGTCATCAAATCTGATTATATACAAACTGTTTTTTTCAGCAATCTTCCTAATGCAGGGGATCCCAACCTGTGGTACGAGTACCACTGCTGGTGATCAAGAGACAGTCAAGTCTGGAGACCTATATCCCAACTTGATCTGCTGCTGGCTTTACCCAAGCCTGGTTTGCTCTATTAGTGCAAAACTGTCCTAAAAGTTATCTGCATTTCATGCACTTTAAATGGTTTAATGTGTTTTTAATATTGTTCCAAGTGACCAACAACCCATATGCACCACTCAGTGCTATTGAATACCACTTGCCAAACCATTCCTTCAATAATAATGCTTCAAAAGTGGAATATGAGAAAAAAAGTGACAACAAAAAACAAAAAAAAAAAAACACTACCTTGAGGAAGGGGTCTTGAAACGTTGGTATTGTATCACAGTGGTTACCCTGGTACCATTCATGTGGGTTATGTGCTTTTTTTTTTTACTATCTATTATTTATGGTACAGGTTATATTTATTTGGGCATATGGCTCATATAGCACTGTGCCCATGATGTGCGGCATCATTATTGGGCTTTCTGTGCACACTGTATTCTGGTGCATATGCAGATAATACTGTCTGAGCAATGGTTACACTATACATCCTATATGTACTATGTGATTTTGTTACATTATTTTTCCCAGATTCTGTAAGCCTACCTGAATAAGATCATTTTATTGCTAAGCTCAACATTAAGCAAAACTTTTTAACTTAGAATATATATATAATTTATCTTTGTTTATATGGTTACTGGTGCTTCTTATGCTCTTTTCAAGTGTTTCAACTCCTCTGGGCTTACCAAATTTCCACTAATTGATTTATTGTATCCTTTTTGCCACATAATGTACAAAAAGTCATAATGGTTTTGTAGTCACATTACAGTTTTGTGATATAATACACTTTGAAGCATTACTGAAGCAACGGTTTGATGCGCATTTCATTACCTAGTACTAGATTGTTTGTGGTCATTGGAACGAGGTGGGAGGCTTTTGAATAGCACCCTATTTTTCCTGTTAAGATTGTATTCCAATTGGTGTGCTCACCCCAAGTCTTAATTTCGCAATAGTGCTCCTTTAAGTATATAGTGTAATATTAAAAATACATATAAATACGTTGATTAATGAGAGGAGGTTGGCACTTATACACCTGAATTGAATAAAACTCCCACCAAACTTGTGGTTTTCCTCTCCTTATAGGAATATAATCCATGGGTGACAGGTTTAGTCTATCATGGGTGACAGAGTCTGTCACCCCGGATATCCTTTTCCTTTCATTAAGAGAAAGTAAAGCCTGGCTGGATATTTATTGATGCCTGGTGTATAAGTGACCCCCTCCTCCATCCATCCAGCAAATGTATATGTATTTTTATCATTTTTCGTGATAGTGCTGCCCCTGTCCTATTTCACGGTTAACATTTCTGCTTCCATTCCTTAGTTAATCTGCATAATTTTCCCAATCTTTTTGGAAAAGGTCAGGTCAGACCTATTGATAATATAGTAGGGGCCTACCTGCTGCTGTTTGTTCAAAAAGCCCCCAGCTACCGCACCGGCCCTTTCTGCTAACAGATTCACCTTGCAGGGAGCTTTCACATGAAATTTGGGACCTGTACATGTCATTGATCATGGCTGCAATGAACAGTGTCTACACAGATATTGCGCCATCAACCGAATTCAGAGAATGTCTAAATGTGGAATCCAACTGAAAGTTCAGCTGCTTTGGCAGAGAGTTGATAAGGACTCACCTACACTATCCAAAAAGGACCTGTGTCATGTATCTCTAGACTTATTAGAACTTATAATGGGTCAATCACCTCCAGCTACTGTGCGACCCACCACTAGCTGGTAATTTGGTGTTCTCAAATATCCAAACTTCTCCCACTAGTGGCAAAGCATGTGGCCAGGGCAAGTGTCCACATAGGATGCATTGCTAGAGGCACGAAATTTAACTACCAATTGGTTCAGATCACTCATGGTCTTTAAGGAAATGCATTTGGGTACAAGTTACCATAACAGTTATCTTAACCCTTTCCTCCCAAAAAATGATAAAATCAAAAAACAACTTATTCTAAAATATAATGGAAAAAAAAGGAGTAGGATGGTTGAATGTACAACTGTGGTAAAATACAGTGTAGACATTATTTACACATTGCAATCATTTCTATGGCCCGCATCCTGTCATGACTCCTCTCACTGGAGCCTTCAGAAAGCTGGAGGGGGTGTTTCTTTTTTCAGGGATGCCACAAGATGCATCCCACAGTAATGTTCATGCAAGTTTCAGTAAAATGCCAAAGCACACACCAAGATGTGCATTATATATTATAATAAATAAAATAAAAACAATTCGATTAAAAGTCAAAAAGGGCGGGACTCTTTCTCATTATTCTGGTTTGGAAAGGAATCTCCCACAAGGCACTCTCGTCTTGTTCTACTCCTCCTTGTTCTGAAGCTTTCCAGGGGATGAAGTGGTCATGCACAGGGCCGGAGGGCAGACATTACACACAGGTACAGTATGGCGGAGACAGGACATGGCGCTGGAGGTCAGCAGGGGTCACAGTCTCCATTTCAGTAGCAATCTTAAAATGGCCAGAGAATGCTTCTACCACTTGGTTCTGAAGACTGGGTGTTTCAGTAACTCTCTCGATGGAGGCCGGTCTTGGGGCTGAAGTTCTAGACAACGGAGGGTGACGTCCCGCAGGCCTGGGGACAGATGTGCCGGGATTGTTGGGGCCGTTGTTGCACTTGCAATCTAAATAAAAACAAAAAAACAAAACAAAACCTTTAAAGTCCTTCACAATTACAAGATTAAAAAAAAAAAAAAAGTATTCAACATAGTAAAATAAGATAGAAAAAGTAACAGTTGAAATGTGTGTGTCGGAACTGCTGCTCGGGGGGCATACAAATTGCCCACATCAAAAATCCTACCTGCATCTAGTGCATTATTCTCAGTATACAGTACGTCCTGCTCCAAATATAATACTTACACTTGGGTATTACTCCACCAGATGGCGCTGCACTGCAGAGACATGTAAAAACAGGCTCCTCCCAGCCCTTCAAATACCCAGGGACCTCCCACAAATCCCCAGATTTCTCTGCAGTGCCGACTGCGAAGACATGAAGTATCACTCTCTCGCAGGTGAGCGGGGCTATTACAGCCTGCGGCCCTGTTGGACTATTCCCACCCATCCTTCGTTTGATGTGCCTCCCAGCCTGGGCTGCGCTGGTCGGTTGAAGGTAGGCAGCACCATGCGTGCTTATGGAGCCATGCTCCACCGCAGTCCCCCAAAGGGTAGGCGGTTTAGGCTGATGGTGAGCCTCTAGTGGATGCCCCTCCCGCATTATTGCCCCGTGCCGCGGTGGGACCTATCAAAAGGGTTGCCATCCTCCCTCGTTTCCCCCGTAGCTCGGGGGGAAGGAAAGGGAGGGGTGTGTATGTGGCGGTCTCAAGTGTACTGTGATTACACGATTATGGCCTTAGTATTGTCCTTGACTTGGAACTTTGTGTCAGAGCCGCGCTGTTTGCTTTTTGCTTTTTTATTATGTATCTGCCGCCGCCGCGCTCGTCTCTTTCCTTTATTGGATTTGCTGCGCCGGGCGGCGGCGTCGCCTCAGACGCTGCGGTGTCTCCATTGGCAAAATCATCCATTCTATGTGTCATGCACTTTGCTTTTCTTGACAATATTGACTACTGTCTTAGAGCTTCGCGCTCTTCGGGGGGGCGGGCTCCGCGTCACGGCCCGCCCTTCGAGGTTCGCTTGGTGCCATTTTGATGCTATTCGCGCGCGTGTGGTAACAGGCCTCCTCCTCCCTCGGCCTGTAAGTGCCCTCGCGGGCGATTTTCATGATTCTTTATTACTGCGCATGGCTCTGACACCCTTTATTCCCATTATGTCTTTCAGATGGTTGAATCTAGTGGCTTCCCCGGCCCGGGTTAAATTAAAGCGGGCCTTGTAAAATTCTCCCACCTTCCTAGCGGGTCTTTGGGGCATCCAGGGTTGCCTATTGCGTAAATCCCTGCTGGCATATTGTGCCTAATCACCATATGGAGGCATTTCAGAATTATGTGACCGGGGTCCCTCTGGGACAAGACCGGCTGTGTATAGCATGTGGTCAACCCCATGCTGATGCTGACAGGGCACGGGTCTGCGCACCATGTGCCGAGCAAGCACTGGCCCTGCAATCAGGCTCGCCAGTGGCTGCACCTCGTTTCAATATACCTTTTTCCCCATGCTTAAATCTCACTCCTGCTGAGTCGCATACAAATGGGGATTTGCAGCCTGCTGTGTCTTCCAGACTGCCTACGGCTGATCAGATTATTGCGAGGTTGTCAGGGCGCAGGGGCCCTGGTAAGAAGTGGCCCTTGACGCCTCCTTTTTTCTGTTTGTCCTACGGGAACGGAGGAGTTCACTACTCTGTGTGCCTATACCCCTTCTGATGAAGGAGAGCTGGTCTCTGACGCAGGCTCATCTGATGAGAGGCCGAGGAGTCATGACGATTCTGACCCTGAATACTGGGGCCAGTGTGAGATTTGTTGATTAAGGTCTTTAAAGGTCCTATCTAATCTCTCTCCCTGGTGAGGCCTCCAAGCCGAGAGGGGAGCGTTTCCATATAGCGACAGCACGCTTGGAATTTCTAGAGCAGGCTCGTTTCCATGCTCCTGTACTCAAGGAATGGGAATTCCCCAGTAAATTCCAGGGGTCCCAGGGGACTGGGATAGGAAATTCCCTTTTTCCCCTGAGGTGGTCAATTGTTAGTCATCACCCCACGTGGTGGATGCGCCTATCGTAGGGGTTCCTAACCTCCCCTTTATTACAGCCCCTGCTTATAGTACTCTTCAGGATGCTGAGGACCCGCGCATTGATCTGTGGCCTCCCACGCCTTTTCTTGTGCAGGGACGGCGCTGCGCCCGGTCTGTGCCGCGGCCATTACTGCAGTGGCCGCTAGAACCCTCATCAGAAAGATGCTTGATCATCACCCTGAGGATCATCACCCTGAGGATCTCCCCTGGGATGTGTTTAATGCACTCTCCAGTTGTGATGTATTTGTAAAATGTATCCTATTAGCACTATATGACACATTAGAATGTGTGCAAGGACTACTGCCCTTGTGGTGGCTATACGTCGCTTGGTTTGGCTGCGACAGTGGGGTGCTGACGATGCTGCTAAGAAGTCTCTTACTGGGCTTCCCTTTAGAGGGCTACGCCTGTTTGGGACCAGTTTGGTAAAAAAGGGCAAATCACCCCAACGTAGGAGGCCGTCTTGGCCCCTCGGGGCAGGGTAACTCCTCCCCCTCCCTACCATAGTGTAAAACAAGAACCAGGGGTGTCCTTCCTGGGGGCTCGTGCAGACTCCTGCCCCAGGAGCGGCAGACAATGCCCTGGCCCCTCTGGCGGGGCTAAGCCTAAATCTTCCACCTAAATCCCCTCAAGCATGCTGGGGCGCCCTCGCCCGTCTGGGCGAGGGGAAGGCTGCGGCACCTTGCTCATGCCAGGAGGTATCACGCCTCAGACTGGTGGATTCAGGAGGTAGTGCCCTCCGGCTACTAGATGGGGGAGGCCGCACAGCAAACCCTAAGATTATCGGGTCCCGGGTGCTCCTGGTCCCTGCCTCTGTTCAGGTGCTGGTGCAGGCCATGCAAGGCCTGCGGGGTCTGGGAGTCTCTTGCAGATTGCCCTTAATAGGCAGAGGCAGGGGCCGCTACACCAACCTTTCCACAGTTCCCCAAAAAAGGATGGGTCAGTCTAGCCCAATCTGGACTCGCAGATTTTCAGCAATTCGTCAATTACAGGCGGTTTCTGCAATGGAAACACTACGCTCCAGCTCCTTGCGCGTCGTGGGGCTTCTTGCAGTCTGTGGAGCTCAATGCTGCTTATTTTTACTTCCCTGTGTCTTCTGGACACACAGGTTCTTCAGATTCACATTGGTTGGCGTGTTCCGCTTTAAGCCGGACTTTCTGCCTAAGGTGGTGTCTTATGTTCATTGATTCAAGATATTGTTCTTCCTTCTGTGCCTTATTCCTAGCAACGCTGAGGAACGGGTTCTGCATTCCTTGAACAGGTGTTGGAAGTGTTTCCTTGGTAGTCACTGTGCCCTTTAGGAGAACTGATGCTCCTTTGGGTCTACGGGCAACCCCATCCTGTATGTGCCCGATCTCGTATGTTCTCGGGGGGGTTAGGCGGCTTTGGGCCTGGTCATTACTTGGATGGGATGGTTCCTTCTGGTCCTAGGAAAGGTTTTCGGCTTCTGCCAAGCCTACTGTTGGCGTTTGGACTTGTCAGGCTGTTATTCAGGCCTATTCCACTGAGGGGAAGAATCTTCTTAATCGCTTCTATTAATTTTAGATGCTGGGGAATAGTTTCAGCTTTATTTAATGAAAGGCCAAACCCATGTTCAGTTTAAAACTAACCAAAAAGCTGCACTCCAGTTGAGCTTACGCAACAACTGGTGTCTGGAATTGAAGACATCTCTTAAAAAAAGAAAACCAAACCGGACCTAGAGTCAAAGACAAGCTCGACTGAAACCCTGATTTGCGATATTTCTAATATTTTTATGAGTCATCCAAAAGCATTATATTCTAAGCATACAGCACGTCCTGTTCCAGAATATTCCTTACTCCTGGGTAATACATCCACAAGATGGTGCTGGACTGCAGAAAACAGCTTGTGGCTCCTCCCGGCCCTATATAAGTCAGGGACCTCCCACAAAATCCCCAGTTCTTTTTGCAGTCTGGTACTGCAAAGACAGAAGATGGCTCTCTGTGGCGCAGGTGAGCAGGGCTTATATGCCTGTGGCCCTGCAAGACTATTCCCACTCGTTCCGTCCCATTTACTGCCTCCCAGCCTCGGCTGTTAAGGTTCAGGTGAAGGTAGGTTAGCGAGCACCAATGGTGCTGAGTAGCTAGGCTCCTACCGCAGTCCATTCTCTAACAGGGTAGGCGGTTTAGGCTAATGGTAAGCCTTTTTGGTATGCCCCCACTGCCTCATGGGTTTTCCCAGGTTATCCTGTGTAGTTAAACCCTATTCACATATATATTTCCCCCTCCACCCTCACTTCTCATATTAGTCCTCTGGGCGCCAGAACAGAATTCTGCTGTTATCCTTCCTCACTCTCCCCTTGGGAGATATCGGGGGTCGTCTAGTGATTTAATAATGTATTTCACTTTTGTCATATTTTAGTGTTTGTAACTTTATAATACGCCGCCGCCGTGCTTTGTACTGCGCTCTGAGCCTGGCAGTCACATTCACCTCAGAGCTGTGGGGCCTCTATAGGCCGGCTGGATCACGTGGGCGCGTTTCCCGCTCTTTGGGGGGGGGGGGGGGCTCTGTGGATGATGCAATTTTACCTCACAACTTTACGGCCCGGCCGTCGAGGTCTGCGGACGCCATCCATTTTGTCTCCTTGCTGCGTGCTGCTGGCTCTCTGTGGTCTGTGAGTAACCACGGTGGGGTGATTTTTTCTAAAGTTTTTTCTCTGCCTTGATTATGTCTGTCAGGCGGTGAAAACTTCAGTACTGTGCTTTCTCCCGGCCATCTTCCCTCACTAACTCCCACTTCTCTAGTGGTTCTTGGGGCATCCCGGGTAGCTCTTCAGCGTTAACCCTTACTGGCCTATTGTGCCATTCAAATCACCATATGGAGGCTTCTGGGGATAATGGGCCTGGGGTTCCTTCGGGACAAGCCCGGCTATGTGTTGCGTGTGGGGTATCCTCTATTAGTGATAATGTCAGGGTGTGTGTACCCTGCGCCCAGCAGGTACTTGCGCTGCAGTCTGTGCTGTCTGTTACTCCTGGGGGTGTGCCCAACCATCCTGGTGGCCCCCTGTTGGCCAAGAAGAGTGTGGTTCGCAGACATCGTGCAGTTGGCAGTAGATCAGTACGCCCTGCCCAAGGATCCAGACCTGCTCACTCAGGGACAGCTATGCCATCCCAATTTACAAATGCTGGCTTTAATGGCCTGGCTGCTGAAACCTCCATCTTGATGGAAAAGGGGCTGCCTGCCTCTGTTGCTAATACCACCATGATTAGGGCTAGGAAGAAGTCCTCGTCCTCCATCTACTATAGGGTATGACATGCTTATATTGACTGGTGTGATCTAAGTCGTTTCCCTGTCGGGGGTTTTTCTGTCCCTAGGATTCTGGAATTTCTGCAACATGGTTTGGACTTGGGTCTTCAACTTAGTACCCTTAAAGGTCATGTTTCTGCCTTGGCCATTTTCTTCCAAAGATCTTTTGCTCACCATCGTCTGGTTAAGACATTCTTCCAGGGGGTTACTCATGTGCGTCCCCCACGTAAGCATATGTTACCAGTCTGGGATTTGAACTTGGTCTTATCTGCCTTGCAGGGGTCTCCCTTTGAGGCCTTGCGTGAGGTCCCTTTGTCCATTTTGACGCTTAAAGTAGTCTTTTTGGTGGCCATCACTTCTGTTAGGCGTGTTTCTGAGTTGGCGGCGCTTTCCATCAAACCCCCTTACTTTGAGAGACATCAGGACAAGGTGGTGTTTCGTTTTAGGCTAGATTTTCTGCCTAACGTTGTGTCTGCTTTTCATCTCAATCAGGACATTGTTTTGCCTTCTCTGTGCCCTAATCCTAGTAACTCTATGGAGCGGGTTTTACACTCTCTGGATGTGGTTAGGACCTTGAAGTTCTATTTGGTGGCTACTGAATCCTTCAGGAAGACTAATGCTCTTTTTGTGCTCTCGTCTGGACCTAAGAAGAGTCTGGCTCCAGCTAAGTCCACTATCAGCAAGTGGATCCGTCAGGCTGTGATTCAAGCCTATTCTGCTAAGGAAAAGGAACCTCCGTTCCGCCTTACTGCTCATTCTACTCGAGCTATTGGTGCGTCTTGGGCTTTTCAGCACCAGGCTTCTGTTGAACAAGTTTGCAAGGCCGCTACTTGGTCTTCTACTTTTTCAAAGTTTTACAAGGTTGATGTTAGGGCCTCAGCTGACGCTGCTTTTGGCCGCAAAGTTCTGCAGGCGGTTTAAACTGCCCGCTGTTACTTTTTGGGGATCCCACCCTACCTTACGGACACTGCTATTGGATGTCCCAGGAGTAAGGAATATTCTGGAACAGGACGTGCTGTATACTTAGAATAATACAATTCTGTGATTACTCACCTGTAGAATTGGTATTATATGTATACAGCACGTCCTGTTCCACCCCACCCTTGTTATCATTATTCTTAGTTACCTCTGTATGGCGATTGTTCATTTTCAGTTCTTGTTATTATTGTCCTCCCGGCTTCTTGTTAACCGCTTGTCAATACTGGGGATTTTGTGGGAGGTCCCCGACTTATATAGGGCTGGGAGGAGCCACAAGCTGTTTTCCGCAGTCCAGCGCCATCTTGTGGATGTATTACCCAGGAGTAAGGAATATTCTGGAACAGGACGTGCTGTATACATATATTAACAATTCTACAGGTGAGTAATCAGAGAATTGTTTTTTTTTATCTTTCACAGTTGGGCTTCAAAGGCCATGTATCCAGAGTTTCTGAACCTAGAGCAACTCTTGGGCCTCATACTACAGAACCCAGACATCTGTCAGCTGACCTGACCCTTCGCAGATGGGTTGGACAGACATTATTCCCTTAAAGAGGAACATTGGACCGAAACCCCCCTTCCCCCGAAGTGGAAACGGCACTCAGAATGACTCAAGTCTTCAGGAAATGCAATGTTTATTTGGTCAAACGGGGGCCTGCTGCTTCAAATGCTACGTACAGTTTTAGACAAAGGAGCTTAAAATGTCCATTCTGATTGGATGCCTGGACACGTCAGACGTCCATTGGATATTATAAATATAAACAGATTCACATATATGGATGGTATAGTTCAGACATGAAGAACATCTGTTTCTCATTAAGCAGATATAACATTTTTGGTAATTGTTAAACCTATGAGGAAGGAGGGGTGAAAACCCCTCCACACAATGGAAATGTGAGAGATGGCAAAAAGGCGGCTAGAACTAAATAATTAATATTTCATTTTCCACATCACCCCCTCCCCCCAGCTGACCTGACCCTTAGCAGATGGATTGGATAGACAATATTCCCTTCAAAAGGACCATCTGATCGAAAATAAAAACAGGCCGATAACCCCCCCCCCCCCCCCATTGGCCTCGGTGGCATCTGTCTGCTTCAGGGCCCTATCCTCACCCCGCCTTCCCCCCCACTTGGTGCTTGTCATTAACAAGTGACTGCCTTATACATGCTCATCAATGTCCCACGGCAATCTCGCAGCTCAGCGAAGTCTCGCAGGGTTACGGGCAGCCCCATTGCATTCCATTCATGAGCACTGTGCAGGCACGAGACTGGGGGCCACACGCAGTGCCTGATGGGATGCAAGATGGTGCCGCCTGTCGGAAGGTTGCCCAGAAACTGAGGGACCTAAAAGATGGATCCCTTGGCGAGGTGAGTAAGGGATGCCCAAAGGTAAAACCAGATAGAGGGGGGGGGGGGGGGGGGGGGCAGCAGATCGGTGAGGCTGATAAACCTCCCCCGATGTTCCGCTTTCACAAGGCACTGAAGACCAGACCACAGGTTCCATTAATGCATCTTCATGACCTTTGAACCCTTTGTATAATTTTTATAGAACTATCCGCATACCTTGAAGATGAGAGCAAGATGATTGGAGTGTTTCTCTGCGTTCCATGGAGGTTTAGCACAAGCCATCTCAATAATGCTACAGCCCACACTCCATACGTCACAGCTCCGTCCATACTGCTGCCCCCTCAACACCTATTGTGATGTGATAAAAGGCATTAAAATCTACCAGAACAAAAAGGTGCCAGATTTTTATACAAAGTTCTTGAAGGGAATCACAGGAGGACCAAGTTCCTAACCACCATTATCATACCTCTGGAGCCATAAAAGCAATTGTTCCAAGCAGCTGCCCCTGAAATTCACCAGCTCCGGTGCCCTTTGACGCCAGTCTAGCGGCAGCTCCAAAATCAGCAATTCTTAGTCGCTGTCCAGTGCTGTCAATCAGTAGATTAGCACCTGAAAGCACAGAAATAGGTTTGGTAAGTATATAGGCTTTGTCTGCACATGTGTTTACCTAGGATGGAAAACTGACAGTGAACAAACCAGCAAACCCGCCAATGTACGTTATGATCTCTGTATAGCTGTTGAATTCTCAAAATGCAGGGGGACCACCCGATTTCTCACTGTTAAAGCGAACCTTCATCCTGAATAAGAGCATATCTTATATGTTTCCCACACCCTGTACATACAGATTGCTCACATTAAAAGTCATCCTACCTGCATCTACTGCATGTTATGAGCCTTTAAACATCCAAGATGGTGGCTCATGGAGCATCAGGCAGCCTGCAAACAGGAAGTGTCTTCTGTGTCGCTCTGCATTCTGGGATTGCCGTCCTTTCCCTGACCCCTGCTCCGCTCTGTCTGTGCAAAGCGCAGCTATAACCCGCCCCCTGCACTTTATCCCACTCTCCTCAGTATATGTGATGCTTCTGAGTTAAGATGGCGGCGCCCGTATCCTATGATAGATGCTGGGGAATAGTATTATAAGGCTTTGGCCTTTTAATTAAATCATGCTGAAGGTCTGGTCTATAGAGGAACATCGGATGCCATGGAGTGTTAAGACTCCAGGGCCATCTGAGTTCCACTCCTTAGGGCATCCTGAATTGGGATGCCCCACTGTGTAAAACCCCACAGAAGCTCCATATTTACTCACCTTGTCCCAGAGCCCTTGCCGCGTCCACACCCACACCAGGCCTTTCTGTATGGGTGGTGCAGGCATGCAACGGCTAGGGGGTGGATGCAGTGCCGAAGGGAGCTTAGTGAAAATGAGCGCGTTGATTGATTGAACGGGCCTATCAGCGAGCTCATTCTCGCCCCAGTCTGCATTGTGGGAGCGACAGAAGGTAAGAGACCAAGGGAAATACACATAGCATCCTGAATTGGGATGCCCCCACTGAGAGAAACACCACCCCAAAAAGTGAACCTCCTCTAGACGTCTGGGTGGGTTAAATGGGTCTAACCATTATGTAAAAAGTTAGAGAAAATAGAAGAGAGTAGGGTAAAAGAAAAAATAGGAAGAGCTTTATTGAAGAAAGGAAGGGAGATAGAGATCCGCCCCCAGCCATCGTCAGACTCCAAATTGCTTGCAGGCACTTCAGCTATTACACATATTGAGGAATCTAGGGAGCCTATCCTAGGATAGCAGTCAGTTTCTCATTCATCATGAAGTTATCCATTCTGGCTTTGAAGTCCTAGAAATTTATAGAAAACCTCCTTCATGAGCCTGCAATAGATTGTTGGGCCACTAGGAAGATAAAAGTAGCTAACTCTTGTTGTAGGCAGGTGAGAGTGGGTATTTTCCAGTGCAGCCAAGCGCTCCGAGACACTTGAACTACAAAAAGGGTGGTAATAAGGCCAAAGATGCCTGGCCCGCCATATATGATGCTTAGTCCTCTATGCAGCGCAGCCCTGAAAATACCCGAGCAGGAAGGGAGTACTCTAGCTATCCTGGCAGGTACCAGATACCATCGTAAACTAATAGCATTTCAATAACTATCTTAAAAGTAGACCAAAACTCGAGATTTTCACCTTCTTAGGTTTTGGGCCTTCCCTCTGGGACACCCTGGTTTGAGGTGCCCAGCTGTGTGTAAAACCCCCCAGAATGCCTGGCAAACTCACCTCTCCTCAAGCCCATGGCATAGCCGATTATCCACACATTAATATGTGGAAGCTGATTGGACAGAGTAGCTGAATGGAATCCCTAGCCACACATGAGCCGCACGCAGCTTTGACTCGCTTCAACTGTGCACAGCCATTCAGCTGCAGACATGGCCGTTTACAGCGAGAAGGGAGAGGAGCGATGCTGGCGCCACCTGGGCATGCACTGTGGGCTCCGGGGGAATTTTTGTCACCTTGGGGGGTTTCACACAGCAGAAAATGCCAGTCCGGGGTGTCCGCCGGAGTTTGCCTGCCCTGGAGTCTCAGACTTCAAGGTGTTTTTTTTTTTGTTTTTTTTTAGAGATCCTGAAGCTGGATTACATACTGCCCCTACCAACATTCATCCAATATGAGATGCCTTATATTGAGTTTCCAGGCAGACCTCTGGGGTAAGTCAGTTGGTGGGGGAAGGGTGATTTTTAGTGCAAAGTCGAAAGGGAGGCTGGCGTATTATATGAAATAAGTTTATCTGTGGTTTAAAGTGGACCAACACCCAGGATTTTGACTATCCTGGGTTTTGGTCCACTTCCCTGGGGCACCCTAATCGGGGGTGCCCCGCTATGTGAAACCCCCCAGATGGCCTGTTTTAACTCCCCTCGCTCCTACAGCGCATGCGCGGCTGCTCGTCCAATCAGCGTGCTCGGAGCCGCGGAGGAATGCGCGTCAAACCTAAGTGGCTACGAACACCGCTGGCGGCCTTATCTCGCACTTCCCTCTAACAGGGAGCACACCCGAGGCACACGCCCTGCTAGAAAGAAGGGCGAGATACGGCTGCGGTTTGCACATGCGCCGTTGGACCGGGATCAAGGTTTGCGGGCATTCTACGCAGCAGGGCATCCCGATTTTGGATGCCCCAAGGAGAGGGATAGGATCGGCCCAAAAATCTTATAGATTCCTGGGCCGATCGGGCTGGGTGTTGGTCCACTTTAAAGTGGCTCAAATCCCAGCTTAATCGGCCCAGGAATCTATAAAATGGATTCCCTCCCCCCAGTGCATTCAAAATAAGTGTGACCTTTGTTCCCGCTCCAACAGGGCATGTACAGACCACATCCCCACTATCCCTCTAGCAGAGCGCATGCCCGTCGTCTTAGATGGTTTGATGTCAGTGGCTCAGAGTGCGCTGATTGGACGAGACGCGCATGCGCCGTAGGACCAGGAAGAGGCTATTTTTTTTTTGAGCGATCTGGGGGGGGGGGGGGGGGTTCACACAGCGGCGCACCCCTGTTCGGGGTGTCCCGGGGGAAAGAACAAAACCCAGGATAGTCAAAAACGCAATTCTGTGAGGTACTCACCTGTAGAATTGTTTTTTCTGGGAATCCATTCCAGGCACTCCTTACTCTTGGGTTTCCCTCCTCCTTGCTGATCATGTGACTGCAAGAAAGAAAACAGGTGCGGCCCTCCCGGCCCATAAGTAGCAGCCGCCCCTTAATCAAATCAGTTTACTTAAACAGCAGTAAAAATAATCTAGAGACAGGCCGGGAGGCCATATAAGATGTGTAGTAATGTGTTACTACACATTAAACTCAAAAAATGCTCTCAAAAATAAGATAAATTATTTTTTTTCTCTTTTTTTTTTTAATATGCCATGAATAATAAAAAAGAAATGGATTTAACACCAACAGAGAAGCGTCAGAAGATAACATGACCCAAAAAACGGGTGGGCCGGAGTGCCTGGAATGGATTCCCAGAAAAACCAATTCTACAGGTGAGTACCTCACAGAATTGCGTTTTTTCTTCCAATCCATTCCAGGCACTCCTTACTCTTTGACCTCCAAAAGCAGTGCCATCTATGGGCGGGATCCCCTGACGCAGAACAGCAGGTAGTTCACTTCACTACTGCCTGGAGAATCTTTCGACCAACAACAGCGTCAGCTGAGGCTCTAACATCCACCTTGTAAAACTTGGTGAATGTATGAACTGAAGACCAGGTGGCAGCTTTGCAGGCCTGTTCCACCGAAGCTTGATGCTGAAAAGCCCAAGACACACCAATGGCCCTAGTGGAATGGGCCGTGACCCGAAAAGGGGGTTCCTTCCCCTTGGCCAAGTAGGCTCTAATCACTGCCTGCCTAATCCACTTACTGACAGTGGCTTTAGCCACTTGTCTTGGTCCTTCTGAAATAACAAAAAGAAGATCCGTCTTGCGGAAGGCATCTGTAGCTGCCAAATATTACCTTATGGCTCTAACCACGTCTAAGGAATGAAGTGCCCTTTCCTTAGCATTAGCCGGACTTGGGCACAAGGAGGGTAAAACTACCTCCTGATTAAGATGAAAGGGAGAAACGACCTTAGGCAAAAATTCTGACTTAAACCGAAAAACTACCTTGTCTTTGTGTAACTCAAAATAAGGAGATTTCATACATAAAGCGGCTAACTCCGAAACACGCCGCACAGAAGTGATTGCCACTAAGTGTCAAAATGCTCATTGGAGCGTCGACCATAGGTTCAAAAGGAGCCCCCTGAAGAGCCATCAACACCAAATTCAAGTCCCATACCGGTAAGATAGACTTGCGCGGCGGACGGACATGAGTGACTCCCTGAAAAAAATAGATAAGACCGATACCTGCCCTCTTAGGGTGCTTAATCATAGGCCCATTTCTAAGCCATCCTGCAGAAATTCTAGGACTCTAGATATCGAATACTTTCTGCATGAAAAATTCCTAGCCTCACACCAGGATATGAAAGATCTCCAGACCCTGTAGTAAATCATGGAAGAAGACTTCTTCCGAGCCTGAATCATGGTATAAATAACCTTGGCTGACAAACCCTTGTCTGCTAGGACCGAGGTTTCAATAGCCAAGCCGTCAAAGCCAGCATCTGTAAATTCGGGTGCCGAAGCGCCCCCTGAGTGAGAAGATCTGGCTCGACCGGTAGGCGCCAATGGTCTACCGCCATCCTTGTTATGTCCGAAAACCAACTTCTTCTTGGCCAATGAGGAGCTACTAGAATGGTAGGTACCCCCTCCTGAATTATCTTTCTTAGAACACGACGGGGGAAAAATGTACAGAAGTTTGAACCTTGCCCAAGGGACTGACAGGGCGTCCGTGGCTATGGTCAGAGGGCCCCTCGACAGACATGAATACTGGCCGCTTGTGATTGTGTCTGGACGCAAAGAGATCCACTTCCTGATACCCCCAGCGAAGACAAAGGGCTTGAAAAGCCTTCCGACTGAGGGACCATTCTCCCCAACGCAGAACCTTCCTGCTCAGAGCGTCGGCCTCCTGGTTCACTACCCCCAGAATATAAACTGCCGAAATGCAGGGAACATTCTCCTCTGCCCAAGTCAGAATCCGGCTTACCTCTTCCAGAGCACCCTTGCTCCGAGTACCCCCCTGATGATTGATATAGGCTACCGCTGTCCGATTGTCCGACTGGACCTGGACTGCCTGCCCCTTTAAGCTGGGGGTCAGATACAGAAGCACTAGCCGGATAGCTCTCAACTCCAATACATTTATGGGAAGCCGATTCTCTCCCGGCCCCCACTGACCCTGGATCTTCCGAGTTTGCCAGATGCCGCCCCATCCTGTGAGACTGGCATCCGTGGCAACGATCTGCCACTGTGGGGCCAAGAAGGATCTGCCTATAGACAGATGAAGAGGGTCCATCCACCACAGAAGAGAATGTCTGGCCGAGGGTGTTAGTACAAAGACCTGATCCAGCGACTGTGGGGTCCGATCCCAGCTTGCCAATAAATTCCACTGAAGGGGCCTCATGTGAAACTGGGCAAAGGGTACTGCCTCGAAACAGGCTACCATCAGGCCTACTAACCTCATTCCCTGCCGAATAGTCAGCTGCCGGCAAGCCAGAAGGTACTCTGATTCTGAATTAGCCGAGCCTTCTGCTCTGGCAGATAAACCTTGACTTGGACGGTGTCCAGAGTCATACCCAAGAAGCTCCTTACCGGCGCCGGAGTGATATGAGACTTCGGGTAGTTGATCACCCAGCCGAATTCTTACAGAGACGACCGAACCGTCTGCGTGTCCTTTAATATCTGCTGATGCAAACTGGCTGAAACTAGATCGTCCAAATAAGGGACGATACATAGCTCCTGAAGATTGCCATAAGGCCCGCCAAGACCTTGGTGAATACCCTTGGAGCCGAGGATATCCCGAACGGAAGAGCCACAAACTGGAAATGCTGGTCTTCTAGAGCAAACCTCAGGAATGCCCCAGAAAAATTAGCACATGCAGATACGCGTCCCTTATGTCTATGGTAGTCATAAGATCCCCGGGTCGAACTACTGTTAAAGTGGACCTCAACGTCTCCATGCGGAAATGCTTCACGCGAATATACCTGTTGAGATCCTTCAGATCTAAAATGGGATGAATCGACCAGTCCTTTTTGGGGACTGTAAAAAGGTTGGAATAAAACCCCCGCCCTTCTTCCTGAAGGGGTACACGACAAATCACCCCTTTTTGAAGGAGGTGCTGAACTGCGGACTTCAGGGAGAGAGAGGAGGGCTGGGAGGAAAGCGGAGGGCTGGGAGGAGCAATGCGCCCATGGCCCCGGCTCCCCCCGCAGGCCAGGCGCCGAGCACAGCGTGTGAGAAGGAAGAGGAGAGGCCATAGCCATGCATACCTCGCTATCGAGTCTCCTACCTGACTCCAGCAGAGAACCCATACGCCTCTCTGGCGTGATCTCCTTCCCAAGTGAAGGAGTACTGAATGTAACACGTGGCCTGAGAAAACCATGGCCAGCTCTTAAAGACATACTCACATACAATAAAAGAAATTCGCTTCTTTTCCTTTTTCATATATATATATATATATATATATATATTATATTTATAATAAATAAATATATATATATATATATATATATTCACTCTTCCCGGTATGACCCTTAGCATGTGCGCTCTTTTTTTTCCCCCCATATAAAACAAAAACCTGCCTACCGGAAGAAGGAAGGGTTGGGTAAAAAATAAAAAACATTCCTCAGCAGGTACACCAGAGAAAAACCTGCGGCTGACTTGCCTTTCAAAAAAGCCTGCAGCCCAGAGCAAACATACTCTGCGAGCGCCCCAGACCCTGGCGCTTCCACCTTACCTTCACGGACCCCAAAACAGCCAATGCTATGGAGGCATAACTTGGGTCTTGAGGGGGCCGCGAGAGTAAGGCTACGCAGCGAGCCGACAGGGTTCAGTCCCCCGCTTACTGCCAAAACCTTGAGAGCGACCTTCTAAATCTTCCACAGTCATCTTGCCACTGCAAGAAAGAAAACTGATTTGATTAAGGGGCGGCTGCTACTTATGGGCCGGGAGGGCCACACCTGTTTTCTTTCTTGCAGTCATGTGATCAGCAAGGAGGAGGGAAACCCAAGATTAAGGAGTGCCTGGAATGGATTAAAAGAAAAATCAGAGTCCGAGTTCAGAGTGTGCAGCCCAAATTCCCCTGTCATCATGGCCTGCTTCTTACCTTTTATGTCTCGGTGTATGATCTGATTCTCATGCAGGTAAGAAAGTCCCCGCAGTAACTGCTCAGAATAATTGATGATGACCGATTCTTTAAATGCTCCATATTTACTAAGCAGGTGAGCAACAGAGCCGCCTGAGAATACAAAACATATTACAAACCGATGAACAAAAAATAAAGCACAACCACAAACGTCACTCATGAAATGGGAAGGGCTTACACTTACCGGCCATCCACTCCACAAATAAATTGTAGTTGTTCTTTTCACAGGTTGCCCCCAACATCCTTATGATGTTTGGGTGACTAAGGTGACCCATCATCCTGATCTCTTCCCGCAGCGCCTCTACCACCTCCCCCTGCTCAGTGGAGGTGTTGCGCACATAGGTCACCTGGGGAAGACATGAAACAACATATTACACCGGCTCTCCACTGCTGCACAGCACCACAACAACAAAACAATGGAAAACAATGGAAACCATTGTTTAAAAGCTGAGGGTTATATTAGCTCAGGTCATGGCAGCTGTAAAAAAGTCAAAAACAATTGTACTTGGGGGCACACATTTTAACAAACCCAAACAAAACATTCAGTCTCAGCATTCACTCACTGGGACAAAGAAAATAAATTTTCCTCTATAGACGCACCCAATCCCAGTCTCATTCTTCTCCAGTTTTAACAAGGGGCTCTCCCCAAAATTTGTGGAGGTCTGGGTCTTCTGGACTTCTCGTGCTACCACAAAAGCCATCTACCTAGATAGACAGGTGCTGGAAGAGGATTGTACTCTTCCAATTAGACTGGAGGATCCCTGAACTAGGCACTGGTCTGGGGCATACGAAGAAGGGATACCCCACTGCACATACAGACAGCCCCAATACTTACCTACTTCTGAGATCATGTGTTTCAGCTGCGCTATGGTGATCACAAGTTACCTATGGGAATCGCTGCATGGTCACAGAGCAATCCAGAAGCTGGACTGTGGCAAGATGGCTGATGCCATGCAGTTATGCAGCATAGAATCTGCCTGCTATATAATAGTTTATGTCACTGATTGCCAGAGTGGTGCTTTAGGGGGTGCAATTTACGGAACATGCTCTTTTTTTTTAACTTTTGGTCTGCTTTAAACATCATTTGCGGTTACCCTCTCACCTGTTTCACAGCCATTAAGGTGCCAGTGCTCACATCTTGAGCTTGATAACAGGAAGAGAATGCGCCCAAGCCGATCTGCTGACCTTTCAGCCATTCGGCCTCCTCCCTATATGGATTTTTTGCTTTGGTATGTCCAGGAAGGAGGCTCTCTGGAGTCTGTCAGGAGAGAGAAGCAGGATATAATTATGTAGCCTTCACATAGCACAGAATTACTAACAAGTTCCTGGGCAACATCAGGGCAGTACAAGAGCCATGTGTGTGTGTAGGTGTGTGCTGTATGTGTGTATATGCGCTGTGTGTGTATGCGTGTGTAGGCGTGTGTATATGCGCTGTGTGTGTACGTGTGTGTAGGTATGTGTAGGCGCTGTGTGTGTGTGTAGGGTGTGTGTGTGTAGGGGGGTGTGTGTAGGTATGTTTGTGTGTGGGTGTGTGTGTGTGTGTGTGTGTGTAGGTATGTGTGTGTGTATTAGAGGGGTGCAGGCACAGTCTGCAACTAGGGAGCAGCTGTATTACTATATTTGGAGCACTAAGCGCAGCACCTCAGCTGTCCCGGCCCTTTCCTAAAATTCAGAAAGTGATTTATGGTGGCGATGCAGTAATGGCCCCACAAGCAGCAAGAATAGTACAGTTGTCTCATAGCTTCTGGCTCTAACTTAGATCACAGATCAGTAAAATTCACCAATATTACAGGACTTTAGCAGGCAACAAGTAATTTATGGGGCCATTAAAAAAAAGCAAGACCCTCTGTATGTCTCTCTGAAGTAATGCTTTTTGCTCCATACCACATACTGAACTAAAGGACCACAATAGCCCAGCCAATGATCCATCCAGACAGCTTCTTTATCCACAAAACCATCTGTACAATCCATTCTCCATCTGTACTGCAGACAAAACCTGTAGTTTAATTCACCAAAACCAGGGCAGATGCCCCAGGAACAAGGACCAATCACCAGGATACTGAAATTGGTGAAATACTGGTGATTAGTCCACTTTAAAGGGTGATCCGCTGTCCGCCCATGGCAAGCCCCCCCCCCCCCAAGTAGGTGCGGGGGGGGGGTTCACACAGTGGGACATCCCGCTATAGGATGACTCAGAGGCTGGGCCAGCTTCACTTCAAAAGAGGGGGTGTTCAGTCACTAAAATGTGCTTTTTTTGTATAATATAGATATGGTTGCCACCCACACTCCTGCACCCAATTAGAAAAAAACCTACATATCACAAAACCCAGAGAGAAAAAAATATTTACAAACTGGTAAAGAGCCCCCCTAGAATATTCCTAGAACTTCGTAAAGGCTTGTCATCGTTTCATGGATGCTCACAGTCTTAGGGCTAAGGCCTCTGACTATGAATTGTAAATGTATAGGGCACGATTATTTACAAATCTACTGGAAAGTTCTTTGAAGCATCTAGGTTTGTACACATGCACCTCTTCGGGTTACTCACTTATATCTTGCACATTACACAATAGGAAAACAAGTTCTCAAGAGAACACATTTCTCTAAATCGGGAGTCCCCAACACTCCTCCTCGGACCAGCAGCAGGCCAAGCTTTGCGGATCGGCACACTGACACAGAGGTGAAGAAATTAGTGGTCAGACAAAGCTATAGAGAGTTGGGGTCTCAAGGAGGGGGTTGGGGAACACCACTGTAAGTTAAACCTTCAAAACAGACAAATAACTTACATCCTGTTGGATTATAATAATGTCCTCTCCATTCTCCACTTGTAGCTGGGATATGACAGGCAGAGCATCTTCAGAGGCAGACATGGCTAGGGCGATTGCCAGGGCTTCCTCCTCCTCAGCTTCCATTTTCTCCTTGCACTTCTGATTGTGGCTGACATCCTCTTTGTAGGTGTCATCAGTCTCTGCCCGCTCCGGAGACAATACAGCCACCTCCGATTTAAAGGTGACTGTGCTATCACAAGGTGGCATGGATGCTTCCAAGAGGTCCTCCATACTAGAATTGAGTTCCAAGTTGGTATCCAGCCGACCCTTCTCTTCCACAGGAGTAAATACAGAGTCCTCACTGGGTATAACTGCACTAGTGGTTGTGCCATAATTTTCACTATGGGAAACATTTAGCTCAAGAGTCATATTTCCTTTTACAGAGTCTCCTGGTTTTCCTGTGTCACCTGGAGTAGGCCTTGATGGCTTTGGCCTGTGTATCTGAGGAGATGGCAGTGGCCTAGCCTGAGTGAAAACAGGCGATGGGAGTTTTTCAGGCTCTTTACCCCCTGAATGATGCCTCTGAACCTGAAGAGAAAATTTCCTTTGAGTGTGCGGGGAAGCGGATGACACTTTGCAGGGAGCAAAACCCTGAGGTTTGGGCTTGGTGGCATCTGAGACAGGACCAGCTGGCACAGACGAGGAAGGGGAAGGCAACATTTGGAAAAGGGAATGAGGCTGAGAGGAAGAGGGAGAGTTCAAGCATTGACTTGGTGGTCTACGTTTAGTCTGGATGGCAGGCTTTGGTTGTTCAGTTGTTGCAGTGGACAGTGTGTGTCCTAAGGACATTGCCTCCAGTGCCTTATTCAAGTCCTCAGGGCTGGAAGCAGCATTTGAAACACAGGGGTCATTCTCCACTTTCCCTGATAACTGCATAGTATGTTCTGGGGAATTACTTTGTGAAGTAACAGGGGAGTTTGCGGGGGCAGAGGGCTGCACAAAAGCGTCCCTTCGGTGTTCAAAAGTCTGGGAGTCCTCCAAGCCTTGCTGGATCAACTCAACAATGTCCATTTCCTCAGCAATGGCCATTAAACGCCTCCGCATGCGGCTGTAATGTGTTGAGCTGGTTGTGCTTAACATGTCCAAAAGCTTAATGTACACATGGGGGACTCTAGCTAC
This sequence comes from Gastrophryne carolinensis, assembly GCA_027917425.1. Lineage (NCBI taxonomy): Eukaryota > Metazoa > Chordata > Amphibia > Anura > Microhylidae > Gastrophryne > Gastrophryne carolinensis. Next base: position 589,668,431 of record CM051234.1, read on the forward strand.
CATCCGTGCAGCACTTAGGAATACTCTGCGGGATAATTTCCCCACCATGGAATGGGAGTTGTCAATAGACTGCAAAGCAAAGTTTAGCAAAGACAGCAAGTTCCTATACCTGGAAAGAAGACAACAGGAATGTAATTTGATGGCAGCAACAACTAAACTATAACTTTATTTTGTATATTTAGTAATAAAATAAGAGGTTGCCCCATGACACCTGTCCTTGAGGATGCTTTAACACCTATGGCTGCAGTACAAAAGGAGTTTATAGTCTGTGCATAAAATACAGAAACGTGCCTAGTCCAGGGCAGCAACGATGTGGCGACGCCCCCACCAGTCACGGTGACCTACCATGTCCCCCTCCATTCACTGCAATGGTGGGGGCGTGGCTGCTCACCATGACTGATGGCGGCACCTTCACCGTGTTGGGAGCGAGACAGGAAAAGAACGAGAGAGCGGCGCTGCTGCCCCGGAGTAGGAGCGATGGTCTATGTCAGAGAAAAGGGGAGTATAGCTTTTTTTTTTTTTTTTTTTTTTTTTATTTACCTACAGAATGTTCTGTAAACTACATTCAGTCATATCAGCAAAATATATAGAGTTACCAGGGCTTCTTCTCACAAGACATCAACTTCGCGGTGCCCCACTGCATGAAATCCCCAGATCCCCTAAGGCAACTCACCTCTTTATGGTCCTACGGCGGCTGCACTCGTCCAATCAGTGCGCTCGAAGGCACTGACGCCACGCTGTCTAAGGCTGTCAAAAAACACTCGCTCCGAGCGTGCTGGTGGCCGCATCCTGTGCTTCCCTCCATCAGGGAGCATGCCCGTGCCGGCCAGTCACAAATGCCTGGCACGGGCACGCACCCTGCTAGAGGCATAGCAGGGGATTGCACGCTCATTCGCCGTTGTACCGGGAAACAATGTAAGTGAATGAGGCGGCCCCGATCCTCGACTTTTTGGTCCACTTTAAATCATCTTTAAAAATGGGCAACACGGATACAGGTAAGATTAAGGGGTTAATCTTGGTGGGAACCTGTCAAATGGGATGTACCACGGAGTGGACCAAAATCCATTTTATGTAATTTTAATAGGTGGGAGCAGATTTTGTAACTAAAAATATGAGATGGAGAACAGCACACTGTGTGAGAAATCACTTGTTTCCCTTAAACCCTGCTTGGCATTTTGCCTACAGGGACTTTTAATCAAATCGATTGGAAGAAAAGAAATTTAGTCTCCGGAGGAGACAATCGTTTTTTACCATAAGAACTATAAATCTATGGAATAGCCGCCCACAGAAGCTTGTTACAGCATCAACCGCTGACAGCTTCAAAAAAAGCTTCAAAAAAGGATTAGATGCTTATTTAGAAGAAAATACCATTAACAGTTACTATTAGCGGTTAGCAGTAAAAAAATAAAACAAAAAATAAAATGGCTTCCCCTATAAAATAAAAAATAACTTCCCCCACCCCAACACCCTTGGTTGAACTTGATGGACATATGTCTTTTTTCAACCGTATCAACTATGTAACTATGTAAAAAGCCTAATACATAAAAAAAAACATCACTCGTCCAGTTAACAAGGAACTATGGTGAGTATCTGTGCCGTTGGTTTATTATTTTACAGGCAGTGATGCGCAGGGCAGCCCAACTACTAAATGGTCATTTTTTACCCTAGTTCCTCTTTAAAATTCCCTTTCTTTTTAGCATTATATTTATTTATTAACACTGGTGGGACCTTCATTGTGTTACATCATTTAACCTTCGAATTCAGTTCATTACCGCTCTACTGCTGCGTCAGCCTGCAAGACATCTCCACTGATGATGTGAGGATAAAATTCAGCAGGAAACTCCAACAAGAGCCTGTCAATAAGACACAAGCGGCCTAGTAGTGCTTGCCAGTTTTGAGGCTCCATCTGGTTGGTCAAAATACAGTTTAAGACATATTCCACGCCTCCAATACCAATAGATCCTAGAAAAGTGAAGACAGTCACAGGTTAGAGTAATGTTTAAATGTGAAACAAAATTATAATTACCCACCTGAAGTCTGCTGATCAAAGCGGACCTCCAGTCAAAAAAAAAAAAAAAAAGTTCAGTAAATTGCTTCCCTGCTTATGATCTGTGGCATAAGCAGTTTGGGAAAGCTTAAAGTGTTACTGCAGGCAAAGGTAATTGTTACACCATTGCGTCCTGACCCGCTCTGCTGAACTGATTGGGGGTTGAGATGAAAGAGAATGTCATTGGCTGAACCTGTAAACCTTGATATCTTGGCCATTTCTGCTTCAGTTTAAAACCGGAAAACAGTTTAGGACAGGGCCAAATGTAGTCCGAAGCAATGGAGTAACTATTACCTTTGCCTGCAGTATCACTTTAGTCCCATGCAGATGATGGAATGGCAAAGATTGATCGCTTGAATTACATGGGGCAGCCATCTTGCCCTATACCTGATAGTCCTGCTTGGGGGGGGGGGGGGGGTGCTGTGCCAGCAGCAATTGATGCCAAATTAAGAGAGATATATGCCTCAGGAACAAGGAGAGGTTAGCCTGTCAGTTTTTACACACACACCACTGAACAAAGTAGCAAGAGACATCAGTATAAGAAGAGCTATAATGTATCGCTAAGGCGGCCCCTGCAAAATCACTTAGGGTATACAATGATTTTTATTCAAAGACGAGTCATTACAGCTGAAGGCTTACTAGCTCTGGCTAAAAATAAGATTATTTCACAGAAGTATGAGGTAATTTTAACTGAGACACTCGTTTTTTCAGAATCAGATCCTTTATGTTTGTGGCAAGATGGCCGCTGCCGTGCATGTTTAAGAGTGCAGAATTTGCCTGCTATTCCAAACATCTAGATGGTGTTAATGCCTCTCAATAAGCGTATGTCACAGAGAAACTTTAGGGAAGCAATTTACTAAGCTTTGATTTTTTTTTTGACTGGAGGTCCACTTTAAAAAACAAAGTCTGACAGAAAATACACAGCTGGGTATCTAAAAACTGTGTGGGTGAGAGGACATTTTTTTTTTTTTTTTACTTCCTACTTTTTACTCTACCAACTTTTACACTCTCAAAAAACAAACAAACAAACAAAAAAAAAGATCGCTGCAGTCTGGCCACGAGTCTAAAAGATGACCACAAGCGCACCCTATGCGGAGGCTGCGTCTATAGGGTACTGAAAATACTGGTGATAGGTCCACTTTTATTGGGCTATTGTAATCACCCTGGGCATCCAGATTTCAGATGCCTTTACAGACAGAGGGGGGAGAGAAAACAGCTGCACACTACAGCACATGAAGCACATCTCCTACCGGAGCTGTAGCTACAACACATGCTTGTAGCCATTTTCTGTCCCCCACTGGATGCAGCTCTGCTAGGAAAAGTGAGTAGCTCCCTAATGCAGGGCTCACTGATGGCACGAGGGGGTAAGTTAGGATAGTTCATCGTATCTAGCAAAAAGTTGCAAGTGAGGATGTAGGTACATATAAGGGGTTAATCCTATCCTACTGGGACATTCTACTAGTGAAGTGAAGGAGGTTATAAATGCTTGCATTATGTATACAAATTACTTATTCAGTGGCTGCATACTTATTCAGGTCTCCTTTAAAATATACTTTTTTTATTATTTATTTTTTTTTTTTTTACACCATACTCCTCAATTGTGTATTTCAGGGGTTCCCAACCATTAGTACAAGTAGTACTGTTGGTACACAAGATCCAATCATGTGGTTTTCGGAGGTGCTGCAGACTGCTCCAAAAGATACGTTTCGTGTATTTCCTACCGGCTTTAGTAGCGGTTATGCGTGTTTTAACAGTTTTAGGTGATGAACAACCTATACATACACCACTCAGGTGGTACCCTATGTATTCCGAACATGAAACATGATACTTGACCAAAAATACTTTCTTCCTCTAATGTGGTACTAACCAGATTTTAATATTTCTCTCCCCACAGCCAGCTCTCCTGCCTGTCCTTTGCATAGTTCCAGCAACGTTGATACAGAAAGCTGACTTGTTCGGCTGCAAAACATAACACAAAAGTTAACAGATAAAAAATACAATTCTGTGAAACTCACCTGTAGAATTGTTTTTGAATACATCCAGTCCAGGCCGTCCCAGATTCATTACACTCGAGATTCCGCCACCAGGTGGCGCTGCTGCAAGATCAAAAGATGTTGCCCTCCCGGCCCCTATAAAACCAGGTGGTCCTCTATCATCCTAAGTTAGTCCAAAAGCAGTCTCAGAAAAGAGGACCGGCCGAGAGGCCCAGAAACCATGTTACATACGCTTCAGTTTGTACTCTCTTTAACAAGTCCGTAGACAACAATTTTTAAGACTCCCATAACAGGCAACTCACTCAAGGGCAGGGTGGAATGGCCTGGACTGGATGTATTCAAAAACAATTCTACAGGTTTCACAGAATTGTTTTTTTCACTACATCCAGTCCAGGCCGTGCCAGATTCATTACACTCGAGACATCCAAAAGCAGTCTCATATGGGCGGGATCCCCAGTGCGGAACAGCACGTAGCTCCTGGGCAACCTTGCGCAGCACTCAACCCAGCAGCGAAAACTGAGGGAAGACATACAGGAAATTGAACTCCATCCAAGGAAATGACAGGGCATTTATAGCGATTGCCAGAGGATCCTTTGATAAGGATAAGAACCTTGGGAGCTTGTGATTGTGTCTGGACGCAAAAAGGTCCACGTCCGGTGGACCCCAGTGGCGACACAGACACTGAAAGATCTCGCAGTTGAGACCATTCTCCTAGGCGCGTGAAGCTCCAGCTCAGAGCGTCCGCCTCCTGATTCTCCAACCCAGGGGAAGTAGACCGCCGAGATGCAGGGAAAATTCTCCTCTGCCCAAGTCAGAATCTGGGTCACCTCCTGGAGGGATCTCTTGCTCAGAGTCCCGCCTTGGTGATTAATGTAGACAGTCATTTGATTGTCCGAGCGGACCTGCACCGGACTCCCCCTTAGCTGGGAGGACAAGCGAAGCAGTACCAACCGAATCGCCCTCAGCCCTAACATGTTTATGGATAACCGGTTGTCCTGCGGCCCCCACTGGCCCTGGATCTTGCGGGTCCGCCAACACCGCCCCAGCCCGTTAGGCTGGCATCCGTGGCGACAATCTCCCAGCAGGGAGTCAGAAGGACTTGCCGACCAACAGGTCCATCCACCACCCGAGGGACTGTCTGGCTGGAGGGGGGGGTGGAAGCACAAATTCCTGATCCAGGGATTCCTGGCTCCGATCCCAAATGGATAGCAGGTTCAACTGTAGCAGCCTCATATGAAAATGGGCGAAGGGCACTGCCACATGAGGCCCACCAATCTCATCCCCAGGCGTACAGATGGCTGCGAACAAGCCAGCCAACGCCTGCACCTGCATCTGAAGACCTAAGACCTTCTGTTGAGGCAGAAAAAAACCTGGTCTGAACAGTGTCTGTTGTCATTACCAGAAATGACCTCACCGTGGAAGAGGGGAGAAAGGACTTGGGGTAGTTGATCACTCAGCCAACTCCTCGAGAGTGGACAGTAGTGTCAGCGTGTCGATCTCGGCCTGGACACACGACTGTGCAGATATCAGTCGAGATAAGTTGTCTAGGTAGGGTATCACCATGATGCCCCGACACCGCAGAATGGCTCTAAGACCCGCTAGCACCTTGGTGAATACACGAGGGGCTGAGGATATCCCGAACAGAAGAGCCACAAACTGGTAGTGCTGATCCCCTACAGCAAACCTCAGGGACCTCTGATGTCCCTGGAACATCGGGATGTGCAGGTAAGCGTCCCTGAGTCCACCGTGGTCATGTAGTCGCCAGGTCGAATCGATCTTACAGCCGATCGCAGAGTTTCCATGCGAAAATGCTTGACCCCGACATATCTGTGGAGACCCTTCAGTTTCAGAAGGGGACGTAGGGTTTCGTCCTTTTTGGGGACCGTGAACAGAGTGGGGCGAACCCCTGACCTCGCTTCAGCTGAGGAAACGGACAATCACCCCTAAACACAGGAGATGCAGAACAGCCGACTTCAAGGTCTGAGCCTTGGGGCATCCTTGAGCTGATGAACCTCGGGGGAGGCCAGGCTGTCAGCTCTATCTTGTACCTGGAGGATACTACCTCCTGAACCCACCGGTCCGAGACACGCCGTCTCCAGACCTGAACATACAGCTGCAGCCATCCCCCTTATACAGCTGCGCCTCTTCATGCCTGAGGGGGCTTGGTAGGGCGTTTAGACTTGGACCCCCATCCGGAACTAGAGCAACCTTGGGAACCCCCACTGCGGCACCGGGGAATTGAGAACCTCTTCCCCTTCGGAAGGGGCGAAAGGAAGAGGGGTTCCAAAGGGTCGAGACTAGTAGGCTAGTGAGGGATCTTTTGGGCTGCCGCATCAGTGGCCCACTGTCTCAGCCAAAATAGCGTCGCAATGCCACCAGCAGGGCCGAAACCCCTGGCGCCAAGCCGGAGTACATCATCCATGGCTGTTGCAATAAAACCAATGAAAACCAGGCAGGATTCGCCCTCCTTGTACTCCTCTGTCCGGCCACAGTTCTTGGCCCTAGAAGAGAGTTGTCTCACCCTCCTCTTACTGGCCAGAACCACCATGGCAGAAGCACATAGCGGGCGGAACAGAGCACCAGGAATGGTGAATGCATGGCACTGATCCATTTGCTATCAGAGGGATCACACAGGGATGCATTGTCAGGAGACAGCATCACAGTGGTGTTAGACAGCCCAGACACGGGGGAGGGGGGGGGTCCACCTCGGAGGGTGAGACCAAGACGTACCTGCTCTGCTGGAAAGGGATACCGTTTATCAAGACCCTTAGGCACTGCCGGCACTCTGTTGGGTTTCTCCCATTCTTTAAAGGACCAGCCAGAAAAAAGGGGGCCTGTTCCGGAAGACTCGCCTCGGTCTTTCAGTGCGGAACAGATCACCCTGCTTCCTCTTAGCCGCCCTGGGGGGGGTGATAAGGAGGATATCAAACTCCGCAGCAAGCAGGTGCTCTGTATCGCTGGGAAGCCATGAATCCTCAACCGAGGAAGACCCGGAGGCACTGTCTTCTCCGGCAGAAAATTCCGCAGCAGATGACAAATCCTCAAACTTCCTCCACCAATCCCAATAATCGGGAATATTCACATCGAGTAGGTGGGTTCAATATGCCGCTTCTTGCCTGCGGCCTTCTTAGGGGACGATGAGGACAACCGCCGCTCAAAGCTGGCCAGGCACTGCACAATCATTTAGGGAGCCCCCGCTGGCCTCCCCTTCGCTAGGGGCAGAAGGCCGCCCGGGGTGGATGGGGAGACCGACGAGGGGGGACAGGCCCGTTCAGGTCAGAGAAAAAACTTCTGGCGCAAGTGCAACAACGGTACTGAACCCGCACAGAGGGCAGAGCCTATCATGCCCGCATGGGGGCCCCAGCTCACTATCCCCTGAAGCCTCCAAATGGTGATTCTGGTAACAGGCGCAAAGCTACAAGACACAAACGGATCCCCTTAATAAAAAGAGGGACAAGGAGAACCACAACTAAGGACAGCCCACGATCTGCAAGACACAAGAGGGACAAGGACAGCGGTCACCATAGTCCCATACCAGCAGATATATATATATATATATATATATATAAAAGAGGGACTCACGATACCGAAATAGGGATCGGAAAGAGGGACACCGTCGAACCGCATCACACAACCGGACACCCAGGCTTGCGAACGCCACCAGGCCAGACGCGCAGAGGCATACAGCATATGCTCCCAGCAGGAAGGAAGCAGGATAGAGGCCTAGTGAGGGGGGGGGGGGGGGCGTGGCCGCGCCTACAGCGCGCGCGTGCTAGACCCGCCCCCAAAAGGCGCAAAAATACAATTATGTGATTACTTACCTGTAGAATTGGTATTATGAGTATACAGCACATCCTGCTCCAGTGATGATTCCTTATGGTTGTGATTACCTCCGCCAGATGGCGCTGGACTGCAGAGACAGCAAAAAAGAGGCCCCTTCCGGTCCCTTATATACCCAGGACCTCCCACAATCCCCCAGTATTAAAGAGCAGTCAAGAGAACCAGGAGAAGCTAAAAGATCAACAATCACCATAAAGAGAATCCAAAGGATAAAGAAACCAGGGTGGGGTGGAGCAGGACGTTCTGTATACTCATAATACCAATTCTACAGGTGAGTAATCACAGAATTGTATTATTCTAAGTATACAGCACGTCCTGCTCCAAAGATGATTCCTTACGGTTGGGACATCCAATAGCAGTGTCCGTAAGATAGGGTGGGATCCCCAAAAAGGCAAGAACGTGCAGATTAAACCACTGCCACCTGCATAACCTTGCGGCCAAAAACAGCATCAGCTGAGACCCGAACATCAACCTTGTAAAACTTGGAAAAGGTATGAACAGAAGACGAAGTAGCGGCCTTGCAAACTTCTTCAACAGAAGCCTGGTGCTAAAGGCCCAAGAGGCACCAATAGCACGCGTAAAATGAGCAGTAATACAGGAGGGAGGATTCCTTCCCTTAGCAGAGTAGGCCCGACACAGCCTGACGAATCCATTTGCTAATCGTAGACTTAGCAGGAGCCAGACCCTTCCTGGGCCCAGACAAGGCATCGGTTTTTCTGAAAGATTCAGTAGCCACCAAGTAGAACTTCAAATTCCTGACCACATCCAAGGAATGCAAAGCCCTCTCCTTTGAGTTACCAGGATTAGGGCACAAAGAAGGAAGTACAATGTCCTGATTGAGATGAAAGGCTGAAACCACCTTAGGCAGAAAATCTGGTTTAAAGCGAAATACCACCTTGTCCTGGTGTCTCTCAAAGTAGAGGGCCTGAATGGAAAGCTCCGCCAACTCCGAAACACGCCTAACAGAGGTGATAGCCACCAAAAAGACAACCTTAGGAGTAAGAATGGACAAAGCAGCCTCCTGCACAGGCTCAAAAGGAGACCCCTGCAAAGCAGACAGGACCAAGTTCAGGTCCCAGACAGGTAACAGGCTTACGAGGGGGGCGCACATGAGTAACCCCCTAGAAGAAGGTCTTGACCAGCTGATGTTGAGCAAAAGACCTTTGGAAGAAAACAGCCAAGGCAGAAACCTGGCCCTTCAGAGTGCTAAGCTGAAGGCCCAGATCCAAACCATGTTGAAGGAACTCCTGAATCCTAGGGATGGAAAACACACGACAGGGAAGGGACTTGGACTCGCACCAGTCAATGTGGGCCCGCCAAATCCTATAGTAAATGGAGGAAGAAGACTTCTTTCTAGCCCTGATCAAGGTGTTAGCCACAGCAGCAGACAGCCCCTTTTCCATCAGGATGGAGGTTTTAGCAGCCAGGCCGTCAAAGCCAGCGTTTGTAAATTGGGATGCCGTAGCCGCCCCTGAATGAGAAGGTCTGGGTCCAGGGGCAGGGCGTACTGGTCTACTGCTAACTGCACGATGTCTGCGAACCACACCTGTCTTGGCCAACGAGGGGCAACCAGAATTGCTGCCACCCCTTCCTGAACCAACTTGCGCAGATCCCTGCCCAACAGGGGGAATGGCGGGAAGACATACAGGAGGTGGAAGCTCTGCCAAGACAGGGTCAGAGCATCCACCGCCAGAGCCAGGGGGTCCTGGGACAGAGAGACAAAGACTGGGAGCTTTTGATTGTGTCGAGGCACAAAAAGATCCACGTCCGGCAGCCCCCAACGGCGACACAGGGAGTGAAACACTCTGTTTCTGAGGGACCATTCTTCCAGGGGAGAAGTCCTCCTGCTAAGAAATTCTGCCTCCAGATTCTCTACCCCCGGGATATACATGGCTGAGATGCAGGGAATATTGTCCTCCGCCCAGGACAGGATCTTGGGCACTTCCTTGCTCCGGGTCCCTCCCTGATGATTGATGTAGGCAACCACCGTCTGGTTGTCCGAGCGTACCTGGACCGGCCGGGCCCGAAGGTGTAGAGTCAAGAGGGCCAGAACCAACCTGACCGCCCTTAGAAATGGGATTGCTCGGGGAACTCCAACCGCCGCTTAGCGGTATGAAACCATTCCCCCTGCTGCCTGGGGGCCGCAGCAGGAAGGGAGATAGAAAGGACTTCAAAAATCTGAGCCAAAAGTCTGTCAGCGTCATCTGAATCCCATGGGTCAGAGCCAGAATCAGCATAACCCTTAGGCTGCTCATCAGATGAATCTGAATCCGAGAACAATTCCCCCTCTTCAAGGGGGGTATAACCAGCCAGATCAAAAAATTCCTCAGCCTCCATAGGGAAAATAGACACACCAGGCGCCAAATGCCGCCTCTTAGCAGAGGCCTTACGGGCCGTAGTATTAGCAACTTCTCAATGCTAGCCAATCTAGAAGAAACATCAGGTTAAGTCTCCCCACTGGTATTCAGCTGGGAGTCAAATGCAAGCGTGGAGGGGTAGGAGAAGCCATAGGGGGCACAGGCCCAGCCACCCGTAACTCAGAATGTAGCGCAAGCACCTTTTGGGCGCAGGGTACACAGACCCGCACATCGTCACTTATAGGGGATACCCCGCACGCCACACACAGCCAGGCTTGTCCCGAAGGAACCCCGAGCCCAATATCCTGGGAAGCCTCGATATGGTGATTATAGTGGCACAGTTGGCCAATAGGAATTACGCTATAAAAGCAACCCGGGATGCCCCAGTAGTCCGCCAGGGAAGTGGGTGGATTTTAGCAATTAGGCCACTAATGAAGTTTTTGAAAACTAATAGAGGGGGTAGGACCGGGAGAAACCTCTTATACAGTTTTCCCCGCCTGAAAGACATAAGCAAGACACCCATACGCGTACAGAATTAAACATCAAGATAAAAGATAAGCCCACAGGGGCACTCACGGGCCGGAGGAGAGACACCAATCACGGAGCACGAGGAACCAAAATAGCGCCGAGAGTACCTCAAGGGGCGGGCCGCGGGGAAGTCGACGCGGAGCGCGTCAACCAAGAAGCACCGCCCCCCCAAAGAGCGCAAAGTCACACATGTGAACAACAGCCAATACCAGCGCAGCAGCACCTAAGGTAATGTCGCCGCTGACCGCGGAACGCCACCAGGCGCGCGCCTCAGCAAATACAAAAAAGCACACAGCAAAACCAGAGAGAATGACAGTGCTAACGAGGGTCTGGAGCCCTAAGACCAGTATAAGCATAGCATGCAACGATACAACCCCCCACCCTTTGGTGGGGGATTTCGGTTGGAGCAGCGCTCCTAAAGCACCTGGCAGCGGTGCTGCCTACCATCACCTGACCAGTGCAGCCAAGGCTGGGAGGCAGTTTAAAGAAATGGAATGGGTGGAAATAGTCCTACAGGGCCACGGGCTGTTAAGCCCCGCTCACCTGCGAATAGAGAGAGCCATCTGCTTGTCCTTCGCAGCCGACTGCAGAGAAGATCTGGGGAATTGTGGGAGGTCCCGGGTATATAAGGGACCGGGAGGGGCCTCTTTTTTGCTGTCTCTGCAGTACAGCGCCATCTGGCGGAGGTAATCCCAACCGTAAGGAATCATCTCTGGAGCAGGACGTGCTGTATACTTAGAATAATGGCGTCTCCTTCTCCTCTGCGCAGGGGCCCCACAAAATAGCGGCCCCTCACGCCCCTCCCCCCTCATGTGGAAGCATCATGGCGCCGCCAGTGCCGACACACGCGGCCCCTCACAGGGACCCAGGGGGTATGAGGGAAGGGAAGAACGCGCACACACATAAGCGCTCTGCCTGCAACATGCCGCTGTTAAGACCAGCAGACAGCGCAGCACACAGTGGGGCAGGGGGACCACAACCTGGTTGTAGAAGTGCAATTCCACCAATCAGTGCAACCAGAGAGAGACTCAGAGCAATCTGTGGGCAGTGGGAGGCAGTGCAACTAGGTTTTTACAGGGAACCTCCGTGCACAAGGCCTGGTCCGTGCCAGTGGTTCTCCCTTCAGGCTCACCATCAGCCTGTGGCCGACTACCTCTTGGTGAAGGTCTGCGGCCCAGAACGAAGCTCTGCCGAACGCCCAGTCCCCCGGCGTTCACCCTACAGTCACAGATCCCGAGCAGCCGAAGCTGGGAGGCATAGGGGGTCCAGGATCCATGGAAATAGGTCCGCAGCAGCTGTCGGGTTAGGTGACCCCGCTCTGCTGCCATAGCTGAAAAGAAAGTAACATCCACAATCTTCATGCAATCTGCAATCAAGATGACAAACTGAGGATGATAGAGAACCACCTGGTTTTATAGGGGCCGGGAGGGCAACATCTTGCAGCAGTGCCACCTGGTGGCAGAATCTCGAGTGTAATGAATCTGGGACGGGCTGGACTGGATGTAGTGAAAATATAGTGATATCCCATTTATATGCAATCTTTACACTGCTTCTCTGGATTGCTCTACCCCCTGCCCTAACAATTAGATTACCATTTTTTTTCCCCATAAGTTGTACCTTTCCCGCCAAAAGTTGGGGGAAAATGTGAGTCTTATGTGAAACTTGCATAACCCGCAATCCCAGACAATTGAGGATCAGCGGGCAGATAGGGAACCTGATCCCTACCAGCTGTTCGGTGGCGTCCATTGTCCTCAATAAAAGGTTGGCACAGGCCACGCCCTCATGCTACACGAACACGGGCGTTTGTGAACACATGTGCGGCACTGGCACAGGCCAGGGGAGTGCCATACTGCCTATGGGGAATGGGATATGGGAATGCCACCCTGCCTATGGGAATGCCACCGTGCCTATGGGAATGCCACCCTGCCTATGGGAATGCCACCCTGCCTATGGGAATGCCACACTGCCATTTTTGGGGAATGGGAGGGGGGAGAATGCCTATAATGGTGGGGGAAACTAAATCAGCTGGTGGTTGGCCCATGTGCGCTATATATAAAAATGATTACCTGTTGGCATCAGCACATTTGACCATGATGGTCTCCACAACTGGGTTGAGAAGCCGTTGCAACTTTTTCCTTTCAGCTGTTGTGTGGCATGGTGTATACACAAGCATGGCTCGTAAAGTTTTCTTATAAAAAAAACAAAGACAATATTAACTGTATTGAAAATGGGAGAGAAAGTGCTGCTTCAATTACAAAATGGTTAGATTAAGGGCAATTTTATAACTGGAAGCAGACAACCAATCACTAAACAAAACTGAAATCTAAAAAAAAAAAAAAAAAAAAAAAAAATCAAGACAAGAAAGTCTTACAACACTTACCAATGCAGCAACATAAACTTTGTAGACAGGATCGGCGCAAACCATCGACAAAACACTACAGCAGGCCTCCACGACAATGTCCCCTGAGATACTGGACTGAGATGAGCCGCTGGCAGAGTGTGGGGTGGAGCCACTAGGGGTGCTGCCAGTGCCAGATATTCCAGTGCTTTCACCATTAGCCAACAGCAAAGCCCCACTGACATCATGCGACAGACGTCTTAGGGCCATTTCTCTGATCTGCCAATTCCGAGAGAACAGGCAGCCTACCAGTTCTGTTCCAAATACCTGCAGAGGGGAAAGAAAAACCCATGACCACAAGAACTTGGTCTAGAATCTATGAATGTGTGCACTTTTAATGCTAGAGCAGACCTACACCCTTCTCTGGCAAGACCTCCAATGGAGGGTACTGAAACACCGAGACTAAGGACTGGAAATTGCAGCACTAGCTGCACTTCCTCCAATAGAGGATGCTAATACTATAATGCATTGTGCAGCCAATGCATTGTGACGTTATTCTGGATATAGAAAGGCAAGGCAAGAAAAAAAAAAAAATCACTGCCCCCTTACATTTATTGAAGAATATTGAAGAAAAAAAAAAAAGAAAATGTCTGGACGTCCCCTTTCAAATAAAAAGGACCAAATCCCTTCTTGTATTATTCAGAAGCTCCAACTGCATCTGCTGTGCCAAACACATGCTACTGTACTTACACTGCAAATACAATTAAAAACAACTATTATGGATCAAAGACCTAAAGGCCAAGGTTGGCCATAAAACTCCTCCCCTAAGGGGCATCCCAAATTTGGGTGACCTGCAGTGTGAAACTTTTCTTCTGGGATCCCACAGAGGTCATATTCTGCAATTAGCTCTACATTGCTGTGCCATTCCTGCACCCACTGCTACCACACCATCAGGTCCACCAGGTGTGTAGAGTACTGAGGGAAGGGTTTTTCAGGACCTAAAGTCTTTAAAACTAGGTTTGGTTTTGGTTGTAGAGGAAAAAAAAAACCTCCGTTATACTTACCGGTAATGGCTTTTTTAGGAATCCTTCAGCTTAACCACCAATTACTCTCCATGTGGTCAAACTGAAGGATTCCTAAAAAAGCCGTTACCGGTAAGTATAACGGAGGTTTTCCGCCAATTACTCTCCATGTGGTCAAGCTGAAGGTATTTTGGCTGTCCTAGGTGTTGTTCCTCTCTAGGGGGTGCACCCTGATTTGGGATGCTCTGCTGTGTAAAATATTCACCATCCAGCGATCCCGCAGCGACTCATGCTCCTCCCTTTATAGCCGATCGGATGTATGTTCGACTAGGACTTCTGAATGGAGCACGCACAACTGGCTAAATCTTCATGCCAGCTAATGATGAGTGCATGACGTGGATATGCCCCTCAGATAGGAGGTGTAGGACGGATGTGGCAGCAGCCCAACCAAGCATTCGCTGTGGAACTGATGACTATGTAACTATACCGGGCAATACCAGTTTAACTTAGTGGGCCATCCTAAGTCAGGATGCTCAAAGGATGAAGACATCCGCCTCCTGGAGTTTTTTTTTAGATTCCAGAGAGGATGCCGGTTACAGATGCATTTGCTATAAATTAAAGGAGTCTAAATTGCTGATTTAAAGATTCCCCTGCCTTACCTGAATCCATGGCTCAGCCATGGTTTTGTAGGCTGAAGGTATTTGCTGAACACCATAACTTGTAAGGTTTAAGCTGGAATCCTGGGATCTTCTTTGGGATCCAGCAGTTGGCTGTTGCACAGGCTGCTGCTGGGCTGCGCGCAGAACAGGGGGCGAGTCCACAGGAGCTGGCAATTCATGGCTGCAGAGGGACATACTCGAAATTTATGTAAGGCAAAATACATCAAGATCAGAATTTGTAGCTTTACAGCATCACTCACGGACTCTCAATATCTTGAGAATGACCCTAGAATTATATCTATAACCAAATTTGAGCTCTACCAAGGTATTACAAGGTTGCAGATTTGTATTAGTTCCTATAGGCACCCACACATACAGTGTCGGAATGGGATGCCTGGGGCCCACCCCAAATTTAGATGCACGTATCACCGGCTTACATTCAGGGCTCATGCACAGAAACAGCAAATATGCCCAAGAGGACCTAAGGGCCACAACTACAGGTATATGGTTGCCCAAGAGAGCGTTTGGTTTTCCTTTCAAACGTTGATAATTTAAAGTGAATATTTATCAAACTTCCAGCAAATATTCTCTGGCCCACTGCATCACCCAACACCAAGAATGCCCATCAGCTCCCTCATGTATGAAAATCCCCTTTAGTACTCACACCCTCCACACTTCTGTGTTGCCGACAAACAGGGTTGACGCATGCATGCACAGTGATGGAAGTTTTGGCTGCTGAGCATTCAGTAATGCAGAAAGGTGATCATACCTAACTTCTATCCAATGCAAGCAATACATTAGGGTCTACAGCAGAGAAAAGGGGTTTCGTTTGCTTACTTGGTGTTGTGCGTATGAACACTAGGCTCGCACACTGCTGGAAGGGGAGCAGGTAGGCCAGATTTTCAATCTATAGATATCAGTGAATGACAGAGTAGAAGGACACAACCTGAATAACTAGGCATTCACACTCAATCTAACAAACTTCCTCACATCAGACCTAGAAGGATCAGTTGTGCTGCAGATCAGGAGGTATGATAACTTTTCAACATGAGCCCGCAGGCAGCCTTTGAGTTGATAAAAAAACCCACTGCGACTGTCCCTTGAATCTTTTAGGTCCCAGGGACGGCTGCTGGCCTTCCCCAGGGCATCTCAGAGCGGGGTGCTCTGCTGTTTGAAACCCCCTGCTCCCCCCCCCCCCCCCCAGGCAACACATTACTCACCTGCTCTCCAGAACTCTTGGCAAACGCATCCCTGGGCTGTGAGCATGTTCCTGGGGAGGCGGCTGAGGGCTTCCCATTGGTGAAGCCCTGCATGTAAAAAGAGCCATTTGCCAAGCACAACAGCCCTGATTGGACGAGAGCCTGTGCATGTGCCATTGGACCGGGAGGAGAAGAGTTGTTCTGAGGGGTTTCACACAGCAACAATTCAGGATGCCCACAGAACATTAAACAAAAACCCGGGATAGTCAAAATTCCAGGTTATGTTCTGCATTAAAGCGGTGCCACATCCATTTATTACATAACTGGTGTGCAGCCACTTTGGGACAGATTGATAGACCTCCCCATCGCCCATAGATCCCCGTAACTCTTACGTGAACCTCAAACCCCCGGGTGAAATGCGGCCCTGCGATTAGCCACCTTAGGTCCCATGGGCTGGGGTCACGTTCTCATTCCCAGATGCAATTCCGGGGTGGATCACGTGACCAGTGGCAGCCAATCACAGGGCCACATTTTGCTCTGAGTAATGAGGTGCAGGTAAGGATTAAGGAGGTCTTTACACAGTGGGACAGCTTTGCTAGCCCTGCATAATACACCAGTACAATATAAAATATACAACATCCAAACATATAGCTGACCTATACAAGTCCTGGGATCTCCATTTTGCTCGACAGAGTGGACAGATGAGAGGTTCTCTATTTCTTCGACACTCTTCTGCCCCTAAAATAGTGTAAAGATGACAGAATAATATTTTAGTGTGATTAAAAAAAAAGTGTGCTCTTGTTTCCAGATATAATTGCTGTGTACATTACTGCCCAGCACGTTTACAAAAAATGATGAAGCCATGGTAAATGTGTACAGATAGGCCATAGTTATTTTAGAGCCAAGGGGGAAATAATAAAGGCTAATTAAACAGCAATGCATTTGTGCACCTTCAGGAAATTCTATATGGTCATGACTTTTTGTGAACATGCAGATTATCATGAGGAATCCTTCTATAGGCAGTTTTTTTTATCCGCAGTGCCCCCCCCCCCATGTGCTGCAAGTGCAGGTGGTAAGTGACCCATTCTCCCTGTTCATCATAGGAAATTATTTCTCAGTGTGGAGGAGACAGAATAAAAGGAAGCTCTATTAAAGGTAAAGGCTAGCTGGGCATAGTGTTAATGACAATAGGTTCCTAACAAGCTGTATTAGTTGCCAGTCTCGTACAGCAGCTCCCCCTTCTTCCAACTTTAGCATTAGGAGAGCGAGTTTGTGAAGACTTGAAACCAGGGAAGCTGTAGGTTCACCAGGACACAGCATCTTCAGGAGGAGGAACGTTACCATAACTGCAAGAACCTGTGCAAAGATTCTGGCACCAAGAAAAATACGTTTACCGCTAGGTGGCAGTATTGCCACATTAATAGGCCATGCCGGCCCTTCTATTCCACAGACAGGACATAGAAAGAAAAACCATGGCAGTAACCGAAAGCTTCAGAATTCAATGAATAATCACATTTCAGTGGTAAATTGCACTTCAGTGGTAGCTTTGCTCTATCACCATCTATACGGCCATACAAATACAGAATGACCTAAAATGCTACCAAATTGATAGTATTGTTAAGGAATTAATTCTGGATTGCTGTATTTTTTGATATTCATAGAATGATGTAGCTTTTTGTGTAAGGTATATTTTGCTGCGCTCAGGAACTCTTCTGCTTTCTAAAGTTACAAGTTATCTGATCAATATGTTCTTCGCGTGCTTGGAGTACAGAACTCCGCCCTGCTCATCAAGATATGAATTTGGGACTTTTTCTATTCTGTCACCTAAAGATTTTTACTCTGTCAGCTGTTGAACTTGGACTTGCTATTGGCTGAAACTGCATCCTCCACCCTATTCAATCAGCATAAAGAAATGTGGCTGAGGCAGCCATTTTGAGCGCGCTCCCAGAATTGCATGAGAGTGAATTGCTGTATGTCACTCTGTTGTAATCTCTTGTAATCATCTAATAATAATACCTTTAATTTGGACCAGCCGTTATCACGTTTTTTCTTCCTCAACAGTATGAAATAAGGCAAGTGAATCTGTCACCAACCAAGCAAATTGATTTCCTTTTTTTTTTTTTTTTTTTTTTTATATATATATATATATATAAGGGATAGTGACTATCTGTGGTTTGGCGGAAAGGTTTTACCTGACTTCCTATTTAGTCCCTAATGACATGAAGTGTGAGTATTACAAAAGTTCTGGGATACCTGTGATCCAGATAACTTCAGGATTACAGGGCCTACCATGCTTTTCCCTTTATGGTAACTTCCTGTATAGTACAAAATGACCAAGTCTACTCAATGTGTGGCTCTAAAACCTAAAAGGAGCCTGATGATAAAAGTTACTTTTACAACCCCAGGCTTGGGGAGGACAAGAGGAAATCAGGAGAGGTCAGGTTCTGTCACCCTGATACACTCAAACCTGGCACCCCAGGATCAGATGTAACCACAAGCTTGGCGGGAGTTTGGGTGTTTAAGTGACCCCCTCTCATTAGCCAATGTGATTATATGGATTTCTAGTCAATTTCACGATACACTTCCTTTAATCTTGCCAAATTAAACGTATACATTTCACCAGACCTCAGCATAAAGTACCCCCACCTTCACCCCCTGGTTTCATCCATCTTAGTGGACCTCCATCTATTTTAGTGTAGGTGCATGTTGGCAACCCTTCCCCCCCACCACCCCCCCCCCCCCCCAACACTACCAGCTCAATATTTTCTTACCTGCATGGTGCAGTCACATGGTTTGGGTTTCTCTTCTGTGAGCCAATCAGGGAGCTGGATTTATCCCGGGCAGCATTGTGCGGGTAAGAAAATTAGGCTGGTTGTGTTGTATGCATTTGTGATGCCCTACCCATGAATAAACCCATTTGGTGTAGATGTCGGTCAACTTTCAATTGGAATTGCAGTCTTGAGTAATTCCTCTAATCTGCCTCCAGATTAGATCTCCAGATAGTGCAGAGATGGGATGGGGTGGTTTTCACTTGAATGGGCAGACAGGAGCACGGACAGAGCGGCGGATAATGTGGAGGGCTACCAAAGACTGCAATTCTGGTTTAAATTGCACATTTAACCTAAATTACCACAATGACCCATGCCGCTGCTGCTTTCCCCCTCTGCCATTCCCCATATGGAATGAGTGTCTGCTATAACTTTCCTAGGAACGCCCAAACGCTGTCTCCCCAGCTCTGTCCCAATAAGACTATTGGCATTTATGTGGAGGACTGGTTATGGCGTTTATAGGAGAGAGGATATACAGCAAGTGGGCACCCCAAATCGGAACACAATGTGTTTGTGGGGGGGGGGGGGGGAATAGAGCAGCCCTGGAGGCTTAAATAGCTCCTTATCAGCACTTTAGACTTATGGTCAAGCAACCGGCACTAGAGAAGTGAGTGCACATTTCCTGAGGTCGTCACCATGTTATCCAAGCAACCTCTGCTGGCCATTGGTGTGTGCAATGGAGAGTGCAGCTTTGCTAGGACAATGTGTCCCAGGGATGTGGCAAGCGGTGTCATGCAAACAAGGGGTGACGTACAGATTGACATGCAGTGGTGGTGTAGCTTGTTTCTGCAGCCTTCTTCACATACTGTCAGGCTCTCCTCGTCCAGCATGCCCAGCAAGCAGATGGGGCACATTTGTTCATCTTCATCTTTTATACTGCAGAGTAAATAAAGAGAACAGGCACCCGCATAAGATTCATTATACATACAGTAAAGTGCACATGAGGAATCACATTTTATGGGTGTATAAAGCATCACTTAAAGCGGACCTTCACTCTGAATAAGAGTCTATCTTATATGTTTCCAACACCCTGTACATACAGATTGGCCACATTAAAAATCACCCTACCTGCATCTACTGCATGTTATGAGCCTTTAAACACCCAAGATGGCGGCTTATGGAAGCCGCCATTTTATCAGGCAGCCTGCAAACAGGAAGTGCCTCTTGACTGTGCTGCTCTGCATTCTGGGATTGCTGACCTTTACCTGACCCCAGCTCTGCTCTGTCTGAGCAAAGCACAGCTATAACCCGCCTCCCTGTACCTTATCCTCAAGATGGCGGCGCCCATATTCTAAATTCCTGAACAGAGTTGCAGCCCAGTGGGGGAAGGAATAATAAGTTAGTGACTAAAAACGTAAAATATATTAATTTTAGATGCTGGGGAACCATTTTTTAAGAGTTTGGGCTTTTCATTAAATCACGCTGAAGGTCCGGTTTAAAAATACCACTTTGCAAGGTAATAAAACAGTACGATTGTAGCAATGGTGAAGCACTTGCCCCTAATTGATCTGCATACATGTTAACTCCTTAACAATATCCTATTGTAGAAGTTAAAAATAAAGGAACAGAAAAAGACGAAACGAAAAAGCAGCTGTGGCACTACTTAAAAAGTAGTATTTAAAGAAATAAAAATACCAATACCCAATTGTGAGGAATAGGGCAAATACATTTTTATTTTATTTCTGATGCCTGGTCCCATGTCTGTAGCAGATGACACCTCCACTCTCTTCGGTGACAATTCTCACCCCGGTCATGTACTGAGGCCCGCAGGCCTCCCACCCCGGCAGAGGGGGGAGCTTCAAAAGACAATCCTTGTGGCTTTCACACTTCTAGCCTGAGCCGCAGCCACAAGGTCTGGCTAACAGTTTACCCCATGCAGAGAGCGCACTCTCTTTAAAGTGGACCAACACCCAGGGTTTTGGTCCACTTCGGCGGGGCACCCCGATCGGGGTGCCCCGCTCTCTGAAACCCCCCAGAAAGCCCAAAAAACTCACCTCTCCCGCTCCGTGACCGTGCCGTCCAATCCCCGCCGACGTCCAAGCGGATGACAGCGGCGTCCAAGACAGCGTGGCCGCCGCCGCCTCCCGCGCGTCACTCTCGGTATGCAGACGGCCGGCGCGCGCACGTCTAGAGGGGCGAGCGGGAGGCGGCGGATCAGGTAAGGAGTTTGGAGTTTTTTTGGGGGGTTTCACCCCGCGGGACATCCCGATCTCAGATGTCGCGGTGAGTGAGGTGATCTATAGATTCCCGGGCCGATCACCCCTGGGTGTTGGTCCACTTTAAACACACAACTCACTCACACAACACAAATCTCAAACAGTTGAAGCAAAGACAAAAATGGCAATAACTGGGCTGCCATCTGTTCCAGCACCAAGCACAGAACCATAGTAAGACATAACTCTGTTTTCCTCAGTCATCCCCAAGGACAGCACCTGCAAAAGATTTACCCAAGATTCCCTACGCCTAGGGAGGCAGAAATTCTTCTGCCAAGGCACAAGTCTTAACTAGTATTGAGGTCCAGTCGATAATGCTTCACATGTAGAGTCTGCCGTAATACCCAGTAGAGGTCAAAAACGTAAGGACTGGTAGGCCATAATTACAGCTTGTTTCAGCCACCTAAGCAATCATGCTTTTTGGAGTCCTTTCTTAGGGCCTGACCAAAAAATAAACAACATTCACAACATTTCACTGATTTTCTAAAATCTGATGTTGACTGAAGACGCATATCTGTGATCCAGCAGGTGTCCAATCACCAGAGAGACCTCCCGTTTTCCTAACCACTTCCGCCCATGCCCTGGAGCCCATTGCTGTATGAGTGCCTCAGATTGTGAAATAAGTTGTGTTGAGATCCCTCACCATTTAACACAAAGCCACCTTCATTCACTTTGGATCATCCCAGCCAACCCCCCCCGGCCCACTCCAAGCTTACCGCGCCAGCCAGAGATTCCCACTTAAAGTGCTCTACACAGCCGTCTTGCACAGAGCCGCATCCCCAGCTTCATGCATGCTCTCCCAGCTTCATGTTTGCTCCCGCCCACCCATTGAACTAAGGAAGCCTTTTTTTGTACTGCTCCTAAGGTCTCTATATAACCACAGAACGGAAACTTTGAACAAGCAAGAGCAACAAAAGAAAAAAAACGTAACTAAGGATTAAAGAGAGAACAGACGTCATGGGTCAAATTTGCTTGTACAAACCCAAAGGACAATATGGCAGTGGTCATGTACAAACCTGGTATCTGAGCTAGATGTGGAGGTGGTGGATGAGGACAATGTATGAGAATTGGACATGCGTGATACAAACTTCTGGATGGTGTTACGAGATGGAGCTTTGATCCTTGAACTACGTCTACTGTGATACTTCTGGAACAAACTTTCAACCTAACGGAAATGGAAAAAAAAAAAATCAAAAAAGAAAAAAAGTGAAGCCACAGACAGCTCAATGGCATCTAAAAAAAGGAGCCAAAGTAGGTGTGGTGCTAATACTAACCAGTCAATAACAAAAAAACTGACAAATGGCACATGAAATGCCCACACTCTGGAGTACAAAGCAACAAACTGAGTGTACCCATTTGATTTATGCAAATCTGGATTTGTCTGCTCAGAGATTAATTATATTTATATGATCCCCCCACCAAGTCCAATTTAGGAATTAAAGGACGACTATTGTGATGAAAAATGGCCCATATAAATATGCTAGATGCTGGTGGGAGGGGTCACAGACACCCAACATCAATAAATGTCCAGCCAGGCTGGTTTGTTTCTTTTAATTGGAAAGAAGAGGAATCGGGGGTTATACACTCATATACTCAGAAACCTGTCACCCCTGGATTTTATTCTGACCAGAAGAAAACCAAAACCTTGTTAGAATTTTTATATAGTTAGGGTGTATAACTGACCCCTCCTCCTCCTCATTAGCTGTGTTTATATGGATTTGAAATATTAAACAATTTCACAATACAGCCCCTTTAGGCTGGTTTCACATTGGGGAGAGGCGTAGCGACACCTCGTTTGTGTGTACCGGCAATTGACTGGCATTTTAGTAGTGATCAGATTTGCGATTACAAACGCCATAGCTGCAAAAACACTGCTTGCAGGGCAAGTGGAATTGCCCCTTCCCTATGTGAAAGTGTCCATAACTCTCTATGGGGAGCATTTCACTGGGGCAATCGCAGTGTGAACATAGCCTTAATATACTTACCCTGTTACCCCGCTCTGCATGCCACCAGCAACCACTGGTGCCTTTACTGCCATTCCTGGACCATCCTTAATCTGCCCAAGCGACCTGGAGGACAAATTCACTGATCACCTTTTGTCCCCTTAGCAGAGGATTTCTTCCACGACCAGCACGCTGTATCTTACCCGATTGTGAGATTGAGTCCGTTGCTTTCCTGACACTTTGCTGAAAAATGGCAGCCCGCCACCATCAGTCACAGAAATGCTGGCATGCCCATTTCATTTGCTGAAATGAAGGGTGTGTGTTGGGTTTTGGGTTTTGGTACACCCCCCTCCATTGCAACAAATGGGATGTGTGTGGAAGATTCACTGTAAATGATCGTGGTGGGCAGTTTGACATGGGATCTCACAATCAGGTAATATACACATGTGGTGGATAAAAGGAGAGTAGCCGAGTTTGTTTTGCTTTAGCCTGGAAAGTCCCTTTAAGACTGCAAAGAAAAATAAATTTATATTTTGCGCAGGAAACAATTCTAGGAGCTCTTCATTTATTCAATCTCCAATAGGAGAGAATGATACATGGGGGTGAACAAAAAGAACATTTTGCAGAATCCTCTGATGCGCTGCAGGCAATTACAAAGTGCTGTGCAAGCTTGCAAACCTCCTTTCTGTTTAGCGGGTGGGGGGGGGGGGTCCTCGAACAGGAAGCCTACAAATTGTGGTAACAATACATCCATTTTTCTGATGTGTGCAGAATTAGCATACTTCGAAATTCTTTAGCGTTTTCCTCCACAGCATTGTGTCGGATGGCTCCAGCTGAAACACTCGCAACATGACGAAGAGGAGATGGATGCAGAACGTCCCTCTGCCACAGCTGCAGGTCTGCAAGAAAGCAAAGCCACAATTATACACCATAGCAGAGACAAGATAATGCCACACTAGCGCTGACACAGCACGACAAGTCCCTACTAATTCCCTGCTTTACTCGCAGGCAGAGCGTCATCAGAGCTAAATGCAGCCTGGGGCAGGGCCATTATTAGTAGGATTCAACCTTCTCTTTAGGTTTCAATTAGGTTACTTTTGATAACTGTTTACTTTCACTCGGGTCTGGTGACTTTTGGCACTGCCATGAGCCAAGCTTCCCGTTGTGTGGGTTTAAAGGGGCCACATAACTGGTAACACTGTGTCAGGTAGTGGCCAAGTTCACAAGCACCCTAAACCACTGTGAAGCTATGATTTTTTTTTTTTATATATTTTGTTTCCAAAGAAATTGTAAAAATACTATTCTGTGATTACTCACTTGTAGAATTGGTATTATGAGTATACAGTATGTCCTGCTCCAAATCTAATACTTACAGTTGGGATATACTCCGCCAGATGGCGCTGGACTGCAGAGACATCGAAAATAGGCTCCTCCCAGCCCCTCAAATACCCAGGGACCTCCCACAATCCCCAGCATTGAAAAGCAGTTAATGAGAAGCCGGGAGAATTAAACAATCCAAACTATCAACTATAACAATGATAATCACCATATAGGGGAATCCAAGATAATGCAAAACAAGGGTGGGTTGGAGCAGGACGTACTGCATACTCATAATACCAATTCTACAGGGGAGTAATCACAGAATTGTATTATTCTTAGTATACAGTACGTCCTGCTCCAAATCTAATACTTACACTTGGGGCATCCAATAGCAGTGTCCATAAAGTAGGGTGGGATCCCCAAGAAAAATCAGCAGCAGACAGTTTAAACCACTGCCGCCTGCAGAACCTTTCGGCCAAAAGCAGCATTAGCTGAGGCCCTAACATCAACCTTGTAAAACTTTGAAAAAGGTATGAACAGAAGACCAAGTAGCGGCCTTGCAAACTTGTTCAACAGAAGCCTGGTGCTGAAAACCCCAAGGAGGCACCAATAGCACGAGTGGAATGAGCAGTAAGGCGGAAGGGAGGATTCTTCCCCTTAGCAGAGTAGGCCTGAATCACAGCCTGACGAATCCACTTGCTGATAGTAGACTTGGCAGGAGCCAAACCCTTCCTAGGACCAGAAGGGACCACAAAAAGAGCATCAGTTTTCCTGAAAGGTGCAGTAGCCACCAGATAGTACTTCAGACACCTAACCACATCCAAAGAGTGCAAAACCCTCTCCTTAGCATTGCTAGGATTAGGGCACAAAGGAGGAAGAACAATATCCTGATTCAAATGAAAGGCAGACACTACCTTAGGCAGAAAGTCAGGTTTGAAACGAAACACCACCTTGTCCTGGTGTCTCTCATAGTAGGGGGGCTGAATGGACAGCGCCACCAACTCAGACACACGCCTGACAGAGGTGATAGCCACCAGAAATACAACCTTGAGCGTAAGAATGGCCAAGGCAGCATCCTGCACAGGTTCAAAGGGAGCACCCTGCAAGGCCGACAGAACCAAGTTCAGATCCCAAACAGGCACCATAGGCTTACGTGGGGGGAGCACATGAGTGACCCCCTGGAAAAAAGTCCTGATCAGAGGGTGTTGAGCAAAGGACTTCTGGAAGAAAATAGCCAGGGCAGAAACCTGACCCTTCAGAGTACTGAGTTGGAGCCCCATCTCCAACCCATGCTGCAGGAACTCCAGAATCCTGGGAATAGAGAACACACGACAGGTAAGAGACTTAGACTCACACCAGTCAATGTAGGCACGCCAAACCCTGTAATAAATGGAAGAAGACGACTTCTTCCTAGTTTTAATCAAAGTATCCAGAACCGAGGAAGACAGCCACTTCTCCATCAAGATGGAGGTTTCAGCAGCCAGGCCATCAATGCCAGAGTTTGCAAATTGGGATGGCGTAGAGAGCCCTGAGTGAGCAGATCTGGCACCAAGGGCAGAGCGTACTGATCTACTGCCAGCTGCACCACGTCTGCGAACCACACTCTTCTTGGCCACCAGATTTGCTGGCACCCCTCCCAGAGCAATCTTGCGCAGAACCCTGCCCAGCAGGGGGATTGGAGGGAAGACATACAGGAACTGAAAGTCCTGCCATGACATTGCTAGCGCATCCGAGGTCAAGGCCAGAGGATCCTGGGACAGAGACAAAAGCTGGGAGCTTGTGATTGTGGCGGGATGCAACAGATCCACATCTGGTTTGCCCGAACGGTGACACAGGGATTGAAACACCCTGCTGCATAGGGACCATTCTCCCTGGCGAGAGGTCCTCCTGCTCAGAGATCCTGATCAGCGATTTTCCACCACCCCGATGTACACAGTTGATATGCAGGGGACATTGGCCTCCGCCCAAGTCAGGATCAGAGACGCTTCCTGGAGGGCCCCCTTGCTCCGGGTCCCTCCCTGATGATTGATGTAGGCAACTGCCGTCTGGTTGCCCAAGCGCACCTGAACAGGCAGGCCCCGAAGGTGAGTAGTCAAGTGAGCCAGAACTAGCCCGATTGCCCGCAGTTCCAAAGGTGTGTGGGCCTCACCTCCCCTGGAACCGCAGGGACTTCCAGAAACCCCCCCCAACCTGACAGACTGGCATCCATGGTGACCGTCTCCCAGGAAGGGGCAAGAAAGGATCTGCCCCCCCAACAGGTTCCTTGAGTCCATCCACCACGAGAGGGACCTCCTGACCAGGGGGGAGAGCACACAGACCCTGTCCAGGGACGCTGGGTCCTTGTCCCATACTGACAATAGGTGAAGTTGCAGAGGCCTCAAGTGGAACTGAGCATAAGGGACCGCTTCGAAGCATGCCACCATCAGGCCCACCAGCTGCATCCCCTGCCTGATGGAGGGATGGGGACAAGCTAGGAGAGGGACTGAGCCTGTGCAATCAGACTGTCCACCTTCTGTTGAGGAAGGAAGATCTTTGCCTGAACTGTATCCAGATTCATTCCTAGGAATGGAGTTACCAAGGAAGGGGACAGTGAGGACTTGGGGTGGTTGATCACCCATCCAAAATGACCTACCCCAGAAGTCTCCCCGGGCCCCAGAAAAGGAAACCCTGACCCCGAATGGGCCGAGATTGCCGCCTGCGCTGGGGTAACCTGCATCCCTTAGCAAAAGGGTCCAGGCGGTCCACAAACAGGTGCAGTCCTTTAAATGGGAACTCAATGAGGGCCTTCTTGGTAGCGTTGTCAGCAGCCCACTGGCGCAGCCAAACTGAGCGCCGTATAGCCACCATGAGGGCAGAAGTTCTGGCACACATTCTGATGGTGTCATCCAATGCTGAGAGGACAAAATTTACAAAAATATCACAACTGGAGAGTGCATTAAACACCTCAAATCATCAGGGGCACTATCAAGCATATTTCTGATAAGGGTTCTAGCGGCCACAGCAGTAATGGCAGAGGCACAGACCGGGCGCAGTGCCATCCCCGCACATGCAAAGGCATGGGATGCCAGCTGGTCAATGCGCCGGTCCTCAGCATCCTGCAGGGTAGTGGAGTCAGGGGAATGCATGACAAAGGTGTTAGATAGCCCTAGGATCGGGGCTCTGGAAATTCCAAACGTGATTTTGCTGTATGGAAAAGTTCCCCTCTTTGCCTGGGAGCCGCAACAGGAAGAGAGATGGACAGAACCTCAAAAATCTGGGTCAATAATCTGTCAGTGTCATCCGGGGCCCAGGGGTCAGAGCCAGAATCGTCATGACCCCTTGGTCTCTCATCAGATGAGCCTGAGTCAGAAAACCGCTCCCCTTCATCAGACGGGGTATACCCACAAAGATTCCAAAACTCCTCAGTTCCCATAGGGAAAACAGTGACATTAGGCGTCAAGTGCCGCTTCTTAGCAGGGGCCTTACGCGCTAAGGACTTCGCAATCAACTGTTCAACAGTAGCCAGTCTAGAAGACACATCAGGCTGAGAATCCCCACTAGTATGCAACTCAGTAGGAGTGAGGTTTAAGCTTGGGGGAGTAGGCGAAGTGAAACGAGGTGCAGCCACTGGCAGGCCCGATTGCAATGCAAGCACCTGCTCAGCACAGGGTACACAGACCCTCGCCTTGTCAGCGTCAGCATGAGGCTGCCCACACGCTACACACAGCCGGTCTTGTCCCGAAGAGACCCCGGTCACATTATCCTGGGATGCCTCCATATGGTGATTATAGCGGCGATATACGCCGATAGGGAATAATGCTATATAGCAACCCCGGATGCCCCAATAACCAGCTAGGGAAGTGGGAGTATTATTTTTACAAGGCCTACAATATTTTTACAAGGCCTACAAGTTATATACTAATACAGGGGCGGGAGAAGCAAAAAGGGTTCGCCCCGCCTGAAAGACATAAGCAGACAAGATCTGTAAGCACACTTACGGACCGCGGTAGGTAGGGGTCCGTCGCACATGGGCCAACCAAGCAGGTTAAAGATGGCGTTGGTATACCTCGAGGGGCGGGCCGGTATCAGCGATGACGGAGCGCGCCATAGACGCCCCCCCCCCCCGAAGAGCGCGAAGCCAGAACGTGCAAGCAGCCAATGACGGCGCACCAGCACCTGAGGTAATGCCGCCGGCAAGCGCGGAATCAAGTTAGCGTGCAGCGGCAATTTTAAAAAGACAGTAAAGGCAAGTCAGCGCAGCGGCTGACAAGACTAAACAGAATGGAGAAAGTGTAAAACACAGAATGCATAGCATACACATTTACACCCCCCCCCTCTTTTCCCCCGAAGGCTACAAGGAGGATAAGGGAGGAGGCCACTTAAACAGGGCCCTAGTTTAAGTGCAAGGGGGCACTAGTGCGGGAGGGGCATCCCATAGAGGCTCACCATAAGCCTGAACCGCCTACCCTTTGGTGGGGGGATTGCGGTGGAGCAGCCTAAGCACCTAACAGCGGTGCTGCCTACCTTCACCCGACCAGCGCAGCCAAGGCTGGGAGGCATATTACTAGTGGAACGGGTGGGAACAGTCATACAGGGCCGCAGGCTAATAGCCCCGCTCACCTGCGAGTAGAGAGCCATTTCTCGTCCTTCGCAGCCAGACTGCAGAGAAATTCTGGGGATTTGTGGGAGGTCCCTGGGTATTTGAGGGGCCGGGAGGAGCCTATTTTCGATGTCTCTGCAGTCCAGCGCCATCTGGCGGAGTATATCCCAAGTGTAAGTATTAGATTTGGAGCAGGACGTACTGTATACTAAGAATAAATCTTATACAATCAGAAATTACACTGTAAATAGGATGACCCTTTTGTTTAGCCACATGGTTGGTTTGTGACCTGCCTTTGTTCTGAAGACTGGTTTGGTAGCTTTAGTGTCATGTGTGCATAAGCATGCACATTAAGCTGGCCAGCAGAAAACTACCTGTGATAGTTTTATCTGACCTAGAGTATCACCTTGGTTAGTTTGTCTGGGCCAATCAGAGATCACCTGCGATACTGCAAATGAAAAAGGGTCAACCGGAGAAAAAGAGTGGACTGGTGAGAGAAAAGGAGATTTTCGCATGGACAGCAGAAGGACGCACAAGAAGTTTTGCTTTGGGATAGAGACTTGCGTTGTAAACCCAAATACAGCGGCCTTGTTTGGAGTTTGTCTTGTTTGGAGTTCAGATGAGGCCTGCTGATATATATATATATATAGGCCTCATCCGAAGGCCTCATCCGAACTCCAAACAAGATGGCCGCTGTATTTGGAGATATATATATATACATATACACTTTTGCCCTGTTAGGCTTTCTATGTTTTAACACTGATTATAGCATTTTGTATACAAAAAAAAAAAAAAAAAAACTTTAAAGTGCATCATTTTCCTTGGGAATTACTGACAAAAGAACTTACTAGACAAATGCTCTTTGAGCTTTTAAGTTGCCTTATACATTTAAGGGTTGAAATATACTTGTGAATTTTAGCTAAGATTACACCCAAGCAAGACATCCACCCAACCACCCTGCCGGTGAGCCTTGATTTTAGGAGACGCTCAGCTTTTTCCCATGGAGTTCTGGATGACTGGGTGGGAAAACAGCTGCACACTACAGCACTGCCCATTTTTTTTTTTCTTGGAAGCTGCTTGGTTTTCACACCTGTATGAAGCTGTGTAGTGTAAAGATACCTGCAATTAGCACCTTAGCAAGCAACTGGTAAAGAAAAGATGTACACACAATCTTACCTGAGGGCCAATGAAAACCCTGTATTTATTGTCAGGGCTGTCCCCACCAATCAAGAAGGAATTGGGGCCTATTTGCTGCAGAAGATAGAGCCTCGCACGCATGACTTTGTTAACTCGGCGACTGGTCTCTTCAGGACTGTAGGGAGAAAACCCATCAGGAGAAGGAGCTCTTCGTGGCGGTGTGGTGCGTCCACTTTGGAACTGTTCAGAAAAGTACATATATGTATATAGATGACCAGAGTCCAGTAATCACATTTACGGTCTATTTATAGGGCACGGACACTAACAAGGACATCTCTTGCTCATAAGACTATTCCCTAGCGCACACACACAATTGAGACTTACGCTTAAATAATAATAACAATAAAAGTTTTTGTGCCATTCCGTTTCATTGTCCAACTAACAGGCGATTTAACACCAAGTGTAAAAAGTGCCCTATTTCATTTTTCCCCTGAAGTGCACTTTTTACTCCACCTAGTGTTGAACTGACCCTAATATACGAAAATATCCAAGTGTGGCTATGAAGCTTCAGATCTTAATACCATGATTTTGTATATTTAATATTGGATTGGATAGCTGAGCACATTTTGAACAGGAACAACCACGACCTAGAGTCTATGAGACTCTATGGCTGGTGGTCTCCCTCTTTGTGGGGCATCCTTAGTTGGAATCCCCAGATATGTGAAATCAATGGGATCATCTAAAAAAAAAAAAACCTCACTTTTCCATCAATCCCACGGCGCATGTGCACAGCGAGGCCACAAACCAGCTCTCCTATATTTGTGCGTAACACCATTCACAAAATCCTGACACAGGTACGCACTGAGGCGAAGGCTACTCTGAGCGGCAAAGCCAAAGCTGAATGGAATGTGTGTCAGTGATTGGCCAGGGACCCACGAACAAGCTGTGGGAATGAAGGAAAAGTTAGTTTACCATTGTTCTAGGGGGATCAGGGCTGGATTAAGTGTGGTGGAGGCCCCTGGGCACAATATCTGGTGGAGGCACCAGATACAGTATTTAATAGTCCAGCCAAGTAACTGATCAGTGGTTGCCTACTTACTGGAACATCAGATCGAGTCCCTTGTGCCACCCTTGTGCAGGTATGTGCTGCTCGGGAACTCCCGCTTTGCCATTCTGACTGGGGGGGGGGGTGTAGTCGCCAAGCAG
This sequence comes from Gastrophryne carolinensis, assembly GCA_027917425.1. Taxonomy (NCBI): domain Eukaryota; kingdom Metazoa; phylum Chordata; class Amphibia; order Anura; family Microhylidae; genus Gastrophryne; species Gastrophryne carolinensis. The sequence goes on from CM051234.1 coordinate 589,699,641, forward strand.
AAAACAGTTCCCTGCATTGAGCTGCCAGCGGCAGTGCTTGGTGGCTTATTTGCAGTGACAGCTCTGCACGCACCCATCACTGTAGCTTCGCAGCTCTAGTCTCTCCATCCTGCCCTGTGGTGGCTTGGGCTGCAGGCTTGCCGCAGATAGCTTTGTTGCCAGCCCTACAGACCGTCAGACCCAGGGGTGTAGCTAGGGAGGAGCAGGGGGGGGCACCTGCCCTGGCTGCAGAAGGTCAGGGGGACGCCAAAGGGTGGCCTGAGCACAGGTGGGTGCACCATTTCAAATCCTTGTCCCAGGTGTCTGAAAGCCTAGCTACTCCTCTGGTCAGAAGAAAGACAGAAAAGCCTCCTGGACCAGACCATAACCCAAAGGTTGGTGGAGGCCCCCTTTGCTGGGCAAGTTGTGGGGGCTTGCCCCCCTTGCACCCTCCTCATAATCCTTCCCTGAGGGGGGATACACACAGCAGGGCATCCAAAATGCCCCAGGCAGGAGGAACAAAGCCGTGAAAATAGTTGGTTTGATCCACTTTAAGGACATGGGCTAGGATCACATTTCTGGTATAGAATACCCTTGAAAAGTGTAATTGGAAGGTGCTAGATCTGTGCCAGGGGAGGATTGGCTTCATCTTATAGCCCACCTGCTGGGCATTAAATGACAGAAAAGATGCTGCCGAGCCATAGGTAGGGTACTACCAATATTTATATTGTTTGCTTTAGATCCACATAAAGGCACTTACAGGGACAGGAGATGGGCCTCTTCTCTTCACTCCTGGAGATTCTGGCTTGGATTTGGAGGAACTGGATGAACTGCTCGGAGAAGGGCTGCGTCTCCCCTTTAAGTTATGAGCCGATCCGTTCAGTGACCCATCTACAGAGGAGTCGGATTTGGGGGTCTCGGTCCCATCTCCTTTCACTGGGATTGGTTTTACAACCTGCATTTAAGGAAAAAAACAGAAAAAACCCAGCAACATTAATACAATGGAAAAGTAAGCAACTAGATTCTTTTTTCACTGTAAACTTTGGTACAAATCAATCAAAATAAAAAAAACTAGAGAAAAGCAAAAAAATCTTGCGTTAGGCCCTTCTTCTCCTTTTACTTATATCTCATTAATTCTATTTTTTAACCATTTCTTGAGCAATTTTTTTCTTGCTGTTTCTTAGGAAGAACCCCATATACAAGTCATTGTCCAGGCAGTAAAGTAAAAAATGCTATATCATTATCCCCTGCAGACGATCGTTCCTAGTCTTGTGCTCTGATACTTACCTGATCAGCAGATCTAAGTCCCGTTTTGCCTGGCCCAATCATCTGCCTCCTTGGTAGTATCAACGGAGGACTGCCATCTGTCACAGGGACTATGGCACAGCCTCTCAATTCACTGCAATGGAGGGGGTGTGCCAGATCATTACACAACTGTTCCACTGCAGTGAATGAAGGGGTTTGCCATAGTCCCTGTGAATGCTGTGGAGAAAAATAACCTTTATATTTTTCTCCCCAGAAATGACTTGACAGCAAGACAAAGGTGATCTGCATCCACCTACTCGCTAAGAATCATGGGTAAACCTCGCTATTGTTGGTCTGTAGGTTCCAAATACATTTATATTGTAGAAACGTATATGAGTTGTACAAATCCTTGTGCATTAGCTTTATGCCTGCTGGACATCAATCACTGCTGACCTCAGGAGGTGCCGCGCACCTCCCTTCCCCTCCATAAAGCAGCCTAGCATGGATGGACTTACCACAGGGCCTCGTCTGCTTCTCCTCTCCAGCCATTCGTGCTTCCAGGCAGGCATACATGTTGCCTTGAGTTTTTCCCTGATCATACGCTCCTCCGGGCGATCGTCCATTTTCTGCAGCCCTCTGAGTGTTCCTTTATTGTCCATGTCACGGCTGTGAGAAGACAAAAGAAAAAAAAACAATGAAACTTTAGAAAGCATGGCCGGCCAGGATATGTCAGGGCACAGAAACCTCAGCCCCTCCACAGCGCTTCCCTGCTCTCAGATTACAATTACTGGCAAATTACTTCCAACTGGCTGGAGCACGGCACGTATGCAGCGCTCCGAAATTTTCGCTTGTTTGCTTTTTAGAGCAGAAGTGCTGCAGGGCATCATGGAGACCGGGACATCGCTGCTAGGGAGCTCGGACACAAACAATAACCTTTCAAAAATACAGGCAAAAACCACTATTAATTGCCTCGAATAGAGGGCACCGGCCAGAAGAGCCATCAGAGAGCAATTGGGGGGGAAGCAGCCCAAACGTAGAACTTGGAAGGGATTAAGTCAACAAACTTTAATAACAAGGAGAGTTTGGAATTGGTTCCTCTGAGGAAGAGGGTAACCAAAGATGCGCCTATTTATTCTAATGATGATTATTAGGTTTTCAGATATATAATAATATCTTTTATTAGTGCAGATCGATTTTCAAGGTGAGACAATGTAGTGAATAAAGCTATATTACAGGGAGCAAAGGAAAATAAGAAAAAAGAAAAAAAAAAGTGTAGTCCAAACCCTTCTTGCCCTGTAGGCTGGGCAAGTGGTATCTGGGAAGGTGGGCACAAACGTGCCCTACCTCCCGTAAAACACAGCGCAATTGAACTCCACGCTGACACGAGCCAGGACGCATACAGCGCATAAAATAGTAACACGATAATTAGAAGCTGACTGCCCAGCACCTGCCATACTTTCGGACACCACTTCAGGGATCTGATCCAAGTGGCAACGGACAGCCCAGAAAGTGGCACCGCCATATAACAGATGGGAAGACATCCCTAGGAAACAGAGGGACCAGTCTAAGGTTAGCAGGCTCTTCCAAACGCACACAAATTATTGCACTGAGGAAGCTCTCTGGAGCGAAACGCGTTTGCAACCGTACAATTTGCTACAAACGGAGGCATCAACCTCCAACCCAATCAACTTGCTACAAACGGAGGCATCAAGTATAAGGACTTTACGGGAGGAAGGGCCCACCTTCCCAGATACCACTTGCCCAGCCTACAGGGCAAGAGGGGTTTGGACTACACTTTTTTCTTTTTTTCCTTTGCTCACTGTAATATAGCTTTATTCACTACATAAGATACCATGCAGAAACTTATGTTTTGTTTTATTTGTTTACTTTCCCCTTCCTTGAAAATCGATCTGCACTAATAAAAGATATTATTATCTGAAAACCTAATAATCATTATTAGGATAAATAGGCGCATCTTGGTTACCCTCTTCCTCAGAGGAACCAATTCCAAACTTTCCTTTCAATATTCCTGCCCTCGGTCAGGAGCGCCTATATTCCCAACCAACCCTTCAATTACTTTCCCCAGGGTTTATCCACCAAACTTCCCATCCCCATTCCCCCCTCTCTCCCCCCCCAAAAAACAACTTTAACATGCAAAAAAAACTCAGAAACCAATAGCAACAAGATCTTTCATACCATCAGCTCAACATGAAAGAGTATCACTACTGTGAGATAATTTAAGAAGAACTCTAAGGGCCTGGACACACTGCTGCAATGCGATTGCACAATCGCATTTTGGCCATGATTAAAAAAGGCTTTGCCTGCAGCAACTTTGCAGAAATCTAGTTCTCTAAAATGGAATCACAAAAGCAAACAGCTGCCTGATCCTGTAAAAAAATGTGTTTGCATATTCAATAGCAATAGTGCTGCTGCATCATTTGCGAATCAAAACTTCTCACATCCCTCATAAGCAGAGTTTGGTCAAACCTCAACTTTCTGCGACAGCAAGGACCATGAGCTACCCAACTGCAGCAAAGTCATGGCCAGCATAATCTAATGAATGAAATTTTATTAGGACCTAACTGGACTCATACCCATGCAGATGCAGTCACCCTGAACCCAGACAGGTGGCCAAACTGGAACAGCAGTCTTAAGGTCTTTTGGCAATAAGTAGAGCTTTCTGCTCAGTTTTCTTACTTCCCTAGCTTTTCCTACAGCTCCCTCTTACACGTTCTTAAATTCTCATCCCTTCATCATTCTTCTCCATCTTTCCCGGTCTTTGTATGTATGTACGTACGTGTGTGTTTGTGGGGGGTATTCTACCTTGCACAGGGTGACATTTAACCCAAGAGAGCTACTGTTCAGGGTCAAGTTAAAAAAAAAAAAACAAAAAAAAAAAAAACACAGCTGAAGACAAATGACTATGCATAAACTTGCACTATGTATGCCTGCCTAGGAGAAGGCTCGGAGAGACCTGATATCCAGCATATGGCAAGCAGCCCTAACAAATGACCCTTCCTGGAGAGAAACAACTTCTGTAATTCTCAACTGTAGAATTGGTTTCTCTCTTCCACTCTGGGGCGTCACCGAATCAGATATGAATTTGTTAACTCTCGGACGGTAGTTCCGACTGCCACCCACCCTCCAGTAATTGAAAATCACTAGAACAGCTGCCCCGGAGGATGAAAGAACCTTTTTTTTTTATGCTGGCACACAATATTTCCAACATGTACAAAAGGCTAAGGTCTCCAAGGAATGGATGTAGTAGCCCAGCAACAGGGAGGGTGTGATGCCCTGGAGTGGAAGAAGAGAGAAACCAATTCTACAGGTGAGAATCACAAAAATACAATTCTGTGATTACTCACCTGTAGAATTGGTATTATGAGTATACAGTTCGTCCTGCTCCAGATAAGAATCATTACACTTGGGTATTACTCCGCCAGATGGTGCTGGACTGCAGAGACCGCAAAATTGTCTCCTCTCGGCCCCTCAAATACCCGGGACCTCCCACAAATCCCCAGCATTGAAAAGCAGTTAACGAGAAGCCGGGAGAAAGATAACAGAATCAACCAGTAACTATAACAATGATAACAATCACCATACAGCGGATCCTTGGAATGCAAAACCAAGGGTGGGGTGGAGCAGGACGTACTGTATACTCATAACAACAATTCAACAGGTGAGTAATCACAGAATTGTATTATTCTTAGTATACAGTACGTCCTGCTCCAGAGAAGAATCATTACACTTGGGACATCCAATAGCAGTGTCCATAAAGTAGCGTGGGATCCCCAAAGGTAATGACAGGTCAGATCACTGCCGCCTGCAGAACCTTGCGGCCACAAAAGCAGCATCAGCTGAGGCCCCAACATCAACCTTTTAAACTTTGAAAAAGGTATGAACAGAAGACCAAGTAGCGGCCTTACAAACTTGTTCAACAGAAGCCTGGTGCTGAAAAGCCCAAGAGGCACCAATAGCACGAGTGGAGTGAGCACTAAGGCGGAAGGGAGGATTCTTTCCCTTAGCAGAGTAGGCATGAATCACAGCCTGATGGATCCATTTGCTGATAGGAAGGGTTTGGCTCCTGCCAAATCTACTAGGACCAGAAGGGACCACAAAAAGAGCATCAGTTTTTCTGAAAGGAGCAGTAGCCACCAGATAGTACTTCAGGCACCTAACCACATCCAATGAATGCAAAACCCTCTCCTTAGCGTTACCAGGATTAGGGCACAAGGAAGGAAGAACAATATCCTGATTCAGATGAAAGGCAGACACGACCTTAGGCAGAAAGTCTGGTTTGAAGCGAAACACCACCTTGTCCTGGTGTCTCTCAAAGTAGGGGGGCTGGATGGAAAGCGCCGCCAACTCAGAAACACGCCTAACAGAAGTGATGGCCACCAAAAAGACAGCCTTGAGAGTAAGAATGGACAGGGCAGCATCCTGCACAGGTTCAAAGGGAGTTCAAATCCCGAACAGACAACATAGGCTTACATGGGGGGCTTACGTGATGCCAGTCACGCAGCAGTCGAATCCAGTGAAAAATGGCGCTGGGTATACCTCGAGGGGCGGGTCGTGGAGACTGTGACGTGGAACGCGTCAACCGAGCCCCCCCCCAAAAGAGCGCGAAGCAGCACACGTGACAAGCAGCCAATAACCGCGCAACAGTGCCTGGGGTTATGCCGGCATTTTCAAAAACCAGTGCAACCAAGTCAGCGCAGAGACTGGCACCGAAAGAAGCACACAACACAGTGAAAACACCAAGGCATATAGACCCCCCCCCCCCCTCGAGAGCTACAAGGAGGGCAAGTGAGGGCAGCAGCCAATTTACAGAGGGCCCACCGATAGATAGGGGCAAGGGGCAATAGGGCGGGAAGGGGTATCCCATAGAGGATCACCATAAGCCTATGCCGCTTACCATTTGGTGGAGGATTGCGGTGCAGCAGCGCTCCTAAGCACCTGACAGTGGTGCCGCCTACCATCACCCGGACCAGCGCAGCCTAGGCTGGGAGGCACATTAATAATAGAACGGGTGGGAATAGTCCTACAGGGCCGCAGGCTAATAGCCCCGCTCCCCTGTGAGAAGAGAGCCATCTTCTTGTCCTTCACACTCCAGACTGCAGAGAAGATCTGGGGATTTGTCGGAGGTCCCGGATATTTGAGGGGCCGGGAGGAGCCAATTTTGCGGTCTCTGCAGTCCAGCGGCATCTGGCAGCGTAATACCCAAGTGTAATAATTCTTATCTGGAGCAGGACGTACTGTATACTAAGAATATCGTATTTTCTCTCACATTCCACTCCAGGGCACCACAGAATCACATAAGAATGGGACATCCCAAAGCAGTAAAGCAGCAAGGCCAGACAAAACCATTTTAAATCCCAGACAGGGACCATAGGTTTTCGAGGGGGACGCACGTGAGTGACCCCCTGAAAGAAGGTCTTAATCAGGTGATGTTGAGCAAAGGTCTTCTGAAAGAAGATAGACAGGGCAGAAACCTGACCCTTCAGAGTATAAGTTTGAGACCTAAGTCCAGACCATGCTGTAAAAACTCCAGAACCCTAGGGACGGAGAATTCCGGCAGGGAAGAGACCTGGACTCACACCAGTCAATGTAGGAATGCCATACTCTATAATAGATAGCAGAAGTAGTCTTCTTCCTGGCCTGCACCATAGTAGCCGCCACAGAGGCAGACAAACCCCTCATCAAGATGGCGGTCTCAGCAGCCAGGCCGTCAAAGCCAGAGTTTGTAAATTGGGATGGCCTAAGGACCCTTGAGTTAACAGATTTGGTACCCTTGGCAGATCGTACTGATCTACCGCCATTTGAACCACGTCTGCGAACCACACTCTTCTTGGCCACCTGGGGGCCACTAGAATCACAGGTACCCCTTCCAGAGCAATCTTGCGCAGAACCCTGCCCAGAAGGGGGAACGGTGGAAACACATACAGGAGTCGAAACTCCCTCCAAGACATGGACAGGGCATCCGTGGCCATGGCCAGAGGATCCTGAGACAGGGAGACAAAGGCTGGGAGCTTGTGATTGTGACGGGAAGCGAACCGATCCACATCCGGTAGTCCCCAACGGTGACACAGGGACTGGAATACCTTGTTGCAGAGGACCACTCCCCCTGACGGGACATCCCCCTGCTCAGGGCGTCCGCCAACAGGTTCTCCGCCCCCGGAATGTAGACAGCCGAAATGCATTGGACATTGGCCTCCGCCCTTGTCAGAATCTGAGACACCTCTTGGAGAGCACCCTTGCTCCGGGTCCCTCCCTGATGGTTGATGTAGGCAACCGCCGTTCTGTTGTCCGAGCGTACCTGGACCGACAAACCCCTCAGGTGTTGGGTCAATCGCTCCAGTACCAACCTGACCGCCCGTAATTCCAGAATGTTGATGGACAAATGGGCCTCCTGAAGCGCAGGGACTTCCAGAATCCCCCCCAACCTGACAGACTGGCATCTGTTGTGACCGTCTCCCAGGAGGGGGCCAGAAAAGACCTGCCCCCTATCAAGTTCCTGTGGTCCAGCCACCATGCAAGGGACTGTCTGACCGAGGGGGGAAGCACACAGACCCCGTCCAAGGACGCTGGGTTCCTGTCCCACACTGACAGAAGGTGAAGCTGCAGAGGTCTCAAATGGAACTGGGCAAAGGGCACCGCCTCGAAGCTCGCCACCATCAGGCCCACCAACTGCATTCCCTGCCTGATGGAGAACTGTGGGCTCGAAAGCAGGAACCTCGCCTGCGCTGTCAGAGATTCCACCTTCTGTTGAGGAAGGAATATCCTTGACTGAACCGTATCCAAAATCATTCCCAGGAACGGAGTCACCGAGGAGGGGGACAGGGAGGACTTAGGGTAATTGATCACCCAGCTGAAGGACTCCAGGGTGGACACTACCAGCCGAGTGTCCAACTCTGCCTGGCGCAGAGACCGAGAGGGGATGAGAATATCGTCCAGGTAGGGCAGCACGCGTATGCCCCTTAGCCTTATCAGGGACATCACCCCTGCCAGCACCTTGGTGAACACCCTGGGAGCTGACGTTAGGCCGAATGGCAGGGCCACAAATTGGTAATGCTGATCTTTTATTGCAAATCTGAGAAACCTTTGGTGTCCTGGAAACACCGGGACGTGAAGGTAAGCATCCTTGATGTCTACTGACGTCATGAAGTCCCCTGGGCGCAGTGAGCCAATGCCCGAGCGCAGAGTTTCCATGCGAAAGTGCCTGTTCTTGACAAATTTGTTGAGGATTTTTAAATCCAGAATGGGCCTGATCCTTCTTGGGACTGTGAAAAGGTTGGAATAGAACCCCGTGCCCCTGTCTCCAAAGGGGACCTTGCAAACGACCCCTAGATCCATGAGACCCTGTACGGCCAGCAACAAGACCTGAGCTGAGGCAGGGTCTTGAGGGATTCGAGATCCAATGAATCTGGTGGGGGGCCGTACAGCAAATTCTATCTTGTAGCCGGAGGACACTACCTCCTGAATCCACCGGTCTGAGACGTGCTCGAAGTGCTGTAGACGTCCCCCCACCCTGACGGGTGAGGGCGGCCTCTCATGCCTGAGGGGCCTTGGGAGGGGCTTTGGGCTTGGGCCCCCAGGAGGAACCGGGACGGCGTCCTCTGTTCCTGTGCCAGGAATCTGCGCGGGCCCCAGCGAAGGACGCCCCTCGGTAGGGGGTTGATAGGGAGCCTTGGCCACGAAAACGCAGAGTCTGCCTCCTGCGCTGGGGTAACTTGCCTCCCTTGGCAAAGAGGTCTAACCGATACCCAAACAAGCGCAGCCCCTTAAATGGGAGCCCCGTGAGGGCTTTCTTGGCGGCATTGTCTGCGGCCCACTGACGCAACCAGACCGCGCGGCGTATAGCAACCACCAGGGCAGATGACCTGGCACACATCTTAATAGCATCGTCCGATGTGGACAGGATAAAGTTTACAAAACGCATCACAGCTGGACAGAGCATTGACAGAATCAGGAGGCAACTCATCTGTGCCATCGAGAGCACTCCTAACCACGGGCCTGAGCGCTACCGCTGTAATGGCTAAGGCGCAAACCAGGCGCAGAGTCGCTCCCCAAAATGCATGATATGTCAGTTGGTCAACACGCCGGTCCTCAGAGTCCCGCAGCGTAGTAGTGTCAGGAGAGTGCATAATAGAGGTGTTGGACAACCCTAGAATAGGAGCATCGACCTCAGGTGGCGATGACCAGCACTTAACCAAGTCAGCAGGGAAGGGATATTTCCTATCCACGCTCTTAGGGACCCCATGAAGTCTGCTGGGATGCTCCCATTCTTTAAGCACGAGGCTACTGAAATGGGTCTGCTTGGGAAATTCCAAGCGAGCAGTATGAAAAAGATCACCCCTTTGCCGGGGAGCCGCAGCAGGGGGAGAGAGGACAGAACCTCAAAGATCTGAACCAGCAGTCTATCAATATCATCCGAGGACCAATGCTCGGAGCCAGACTCTTCCTGACCCCTGGACTCATCGTCATATGACCCTGAGTCAGAGAACAGTTCCCCTTCGCCCGAGGGGATATGGGCATAGGAATGCAACAAATCATCAGGTTCTATAGGGAAGAGGGCCGATTCAGGGTTCAAGTGCAGCCTCTTGGCGGTGGCTTTACGTGCTAATGAATTAGCAAGCAAGGTTTTTAACACTAGCCAGCCTCGTGGCCAGATCAGGATGAGAATCCCCACTGGTATTGGGGGTTAGACTCAGACTTGGGGTAGTAGGTGAAGTGCGGCGGGGTGCAGGCCCAGCCTCAGAGGAGACGGGAAGCACTGATAGCGCCTGCTGTGCACAAGGAACACAGACCCGTGCATTGTCACCGCTGCTAGGTAGGAACCCACAAGCTACACACAGCCGGGCTTGTCCCGAAGGAACCCCGTTCACAATATCCTGAGATGCCTCCGTATGGTGATTTAAATCGGCACAATATGCCAGTAGGGATTGATGCTGTCAGCTACCCTGGATGCCCCAAGAACCCGCGGGGAAGTGGGAGTAATTTTTATGGTCACGATCGGGAGCTACCCTGGGCCGGGAGAAGCCACTGAAATCCGCGGTCTGAAAGACAAGGATGTCAGAGCCATGCGCAAAGAGATAGAAAACTAAAGAAGAGACGCCCATGAGGGCACTTACAGAAGGAGAGGAGAGGACGATCTTCACCACGCGTGCGTGAGAAGGAAATGGCGTCAAGCGAACCTCAGAGGGCGGGCCTGAGTCGACCGCGACATGGAACACGCCAAGCCGGAACCACGCCCCTCCCCAGCGAGCGCGAAACTCGGAAGGCGTCCAGCCAATAAGAGACAGTAAAGTCATAACGCCTGATGTAAATGGTGCTCGGAGCCTATACAGGCACGGCCGAGGTCTGAACTCGGGAACTCCAGTGGCTCCCCGTCGAGAAATGTTCTTTTTAACCCCGGTCTGCCGCGATGACAGGCGGGGATACTGTACTGGACAGGCGCTATAAGCAACAAAGCCAACGCAACCTAAGAAGAGCCACTAAGGCTAAGAAGAAGGGAATGAAGAAAAAAAAGACGCCGAGGCGTCCGCAAAGCCGCCGCCGTACATGCGATCAGAAACAGAAACTAAAGCATTGCGGTTAACAGTAAGATAAGAGTGCGACTCTGATCCCTGTTCCCAGTAAAACACAGCCAAGCCATAAGCGTGTAAGGATACACTGAGGCCGCCATACACACAACCCCCCCCCCTTCTTTTCCCCCTGGCTAAGGGGGGAACGAGGGAGGATGTCGACCCGTTACATAGGGTCCACAGCTACATGGGGCAATGATGCGGGAGTGGCATCCCCTGAAGGCTCACTATCAGCCTTGACCACCTACCCTATGGTGGGGGATTGCGGTGGAGCGTGGCTCCGTCAGCACACATGGTGCTGCCTACCTTCACCCGACCAGCACAGCCCAGGCTGGGAGGCACATCACACAGAGGAGGGGTGGAAATAGTCCCACAGGGCCGCAGGCTGTAATAGCCCCGCTCGCCTGCGAGAGAGTGATACTTCATGTCTTCGCAGTCAGCACTGCAGAGAAATCTGGGGATTCGTGGGAGGTCCCTGGGTATATGAAGGGCCGGGAGAAGCCTGTTTTTGCATGTCTGCAGTGAACAGCGCCATCTGGCGGAGGATACCCACGTGTAAGTATTATATATGGAGCAGGACGTACTGTATGCTTAGAATAGAGGAGCATCCCGATTTGGGATGCCCGTGGGGTGGGGGAGACTAGTGGCCGGCCTTGGATAAAAGGCCCTGTGAAACCCTTCCCACCTTGCAGCATGGGATGGTAGCACTGGTGATAATGGAAAAGTAGCACTGGTGATTATAGTAAGGTAGCACTGGTGACTATGGGAAGGTCCTCCCAAAGGCATTGGTCTGGCCAGAAATGGGCTACGAGAGCCAGTGCACCATCAGGCGCTGCGTACGGCATGTAACACATTTGGTGTGGACTACAAGTGCCAGCAGCCTGCGACGTGAGGCACAGACAAGTGGCTGGAGTACCTCCATCTCCGGCGTCAGCTCCACAGCGACTGACACATGCCATACAGTACAGGCCAAGGGTGGGAAGAGAAACTCCGCCCACAGCCAAACCTGCAGGAGGGAGCTGTCTAATAGGAGAGCAGGCTCTAATCCACACACGCCCCCGCTACATTAGACTCACTACAGAAGGGCAAAAGTGCTGTTCAAACCCAGCACTTTCTTTTCTAGCAAGACTGCGGACGGGACTGAGCGGCGGAGCGGTGGGGGCGTCGGCAGCGTGCAGCCGTGCACCTTACAGGGAATGCTGGTCGCGGGCCGGTCAGAGCCAATCAAAGGGCCGTATGTGGCCCTGGGGCCTTACAATGCCCAGGTCTGCTCTAAAGGCTGGCAGATCCCTTGAAAAGCCATTGCTTCCAAATTGCGAATATCATATAGTCTTTAGATCCTTAAAGGTCCCTGCTGATTCTTCTATGAGGAAGAAGATATTTATATGGCTTTAGAATCTCAGGAATACAAATCAGGAATACAAATCAAATAAAAAAAAAAAGAACAAGCAGACTTGTTGCTCCAACTCAATATAAACCCCACATTAGCCTTGTTACTTATTGCAGTATAAAAGCCATTGGACCATCAGCTCAAACAAGGTCTAGCCAGGCTACATATACATTTGGTGCTGCAAGTGCACAGGAAGGTGCAGGATGGTTCAGGACTCAATAGCTTGGAGGCAAACATAGGCCTTTTATATTACACAGTTTTAGTGACATGGTACAGAAATTTGCTCAAGTTCACGTATGTTTTAAAGAAACAAGTAGGCCCAGGTCAGACAGGACCCTAAACCTACCATCCCCTACTGCCTATGAGGAACAGTCATCCGGCGAACTGCTTGGACAGCCCTGGAGTCCCTATCCCTAGGGCATTTCCCTAATGCTGGGCATGGCTGGATGCAGGTACAGACAGGGGACAAGGCAAATAAGGTTAGGTTTGACTGGAATTCTGCTTTAAATATGTCTCTTAAATGTAAAATCATGCACTTGGGTAGAAGGAATCCCTGCTCGAGGCATCACCAGTAGGAAGAGGGAAGTTGTGATGCCATTGTATAGAGCCCTGGTGAGGCCACAGCTGGAATACTATGTGCAGTTCTGGAGCCCTTACGGGTAACAAAAAACAGTAGAACGGCTTAAACATATCAGAAAAGAATTTTGTACAGTCTGGAGGAAAGAAGGAAGAGAGGGGACATGATGGAGACCTTTAAATATGTGAAAGGATTGAATAAGGTTCAGGAGGGAAGTGTTTTTAAGAAGAAACAATGATAGAACAAGGGGGCACAACCTGAAGCTAGTCGGGGAGAAGATCAGGAGCAATGTTAGAAAATATTATATTACAGAAAGCGTAGTAGATGCTTGGAACAGACTTCAAGCATAGATAGTTCAAAAATCGACAGTCACTGAATTTAAACATACCTGGGATAAGCAAACATCTATCTTAAGATAAAGAGTACATACAGTATACACATAAGGGCAGCCTAGATGGAGGGTATGGTCTCCTTCTGCCGTCAACTTCCTATGGTTTCTATAAAACTATATAAAAACTGTAAGGGCAGAAACAGCTTCTCATTCCCATGGACCACGTAAACTGGCAGCTAAAGCCTGAGAAAAGTGTGTATGGAGTACAAAGGAGGTGCTGTGGGCTGGGTAACAGCCCTAAGGGCTGATGAGGGGTTTGAGTCCCCTTGGAAAAGGGGAGCTTCTTTAAACTGGGAAATGTGTCAGTGCTTCATTGTACTCTGCACTGCCATTCTGTACACTATACCACAGCTCTTGCATTGCGGCAAACGGCTACGTGTATAGATCCAAAGATGGTCACACGAGCTGGGCTCGGCTTCCTTGCGCTCATCTGGAACACACATGCAGTTTCAAAGAAGCCCCAGCACAGCCGTTCCAGGCCAGGGGGATCACCTAATATTAGAGAGGCGGAAGCCACATAACCCCTAATCATCTAGTGTTTTTAGAAAATGAAAACCTTGTATTTCTAGGATGACTGCTTTATGAAGAGCAGATTCATGCTGGCCAGCCACAGGAATATTTAAAGGGGCTCCGTAGGCCAAGTGTAGAAAATAAAAGCTAGTGGTACAACTGTTAACGAGGGATAGAAACCTCCTGCTGGTCAATCTTGCTGTGCTGCTACAGTAAAGCAGGAGGTAAGTAAATGTTTCTCTAACATGACCACCTATCTTAGGCCAAGTAGACTGCTGAATCACGGTATTACTTTCTCCATGTTCATAGCATTAGTTTATCAGCTTGCAGGGTTCTAATGCACAGCAAATTAATTGTGTTACTTACATATAAAAGAAACCTACATTCTGCGAGACAGAACTTTGCAGAAAACCAAATCCACAAAGGAGCCACAGCACAGCTCTCAGGTAAGCTGCTCCCAATGTATGCATTGCATTGTATGTCCCAAAGGCGTCTTTCATAGTTTTGAATTGCACTTACACAGGGGCACCATGGCATTTGGTGGTGCCAGATTATAGGATTGGTTGCTGGCTAAAAGGTTGAGTTCTGTGGCTCGTCTAAGATTTGTGTATACCAATTGCCCTGCTCATGTGCACCTCCTAGGTTAGTTATATACATTCTAATAAATTATGTGGCTGCCACCTCCCTTTTTTATCTTCAAGACTCAACAAACCCAGTCCTATAGTCTAAAAGACTCCAGAGCCAGATGAAAGTCCACCCCAGGGGCAACCAGGATTTAGGATCCACCACTGTGTGAAATCCACAGGATCACATAAATCTTGGCTCAATAACTGTTCCTATGGCACATTCCTCCAGGGCATCCCTTGCACCCACCCATTCTATGTACTTAGAGGGGGGAGAGGTCAGCAGGATGCAATCAATTTATTCAGCAGTGATTGGACATTATGTTTGCATGGCAATCGATGATTGGAGGAAGGCCCATGCATGCCCCAAGGCAGCATGGGTAGAGGTAACATTTTGGAGGATCCTGGGGGTTTCATACAGGGGCACCCTCATATCAGATTGAGATAGGATTCAAGTGACTGCCAGAATTTAGCTGTCTTGAATATAGTTCGCAACCTGTGGTACGAGTACCCCAGGGAGTATGCAACAACGTTCGCAGGTGGCATTAGAGGGGGGTCATTATGCGCCTGGTAGAATGTTAATAGTGAAACATTATTAAAGTGGACCAAAACACAGTATTTTGGCTAGGTTTTGCCCCAGGTTTTGAGCTTTGCCCCCAGGACACCCGATAAGGGATGACCCATTGTGTGAAACCCCCCCCCAGGACTCCAGTAAACTCACTTTTCTCTGGTCGTATGGAGCACATGTGCCGACTCTCCTCCAATCAGGGCGGTCTGCTGCGCCTCGTCAAAATCAGTTAAGGGCCAAGTTCAGCCAAAGGGAGCAGAGCGCTCCAGTACCCGCATGACCACTACCATCTAACAGGGTGCATGCCTGCACCGGACTTCACAAGTGCCTGGCGCATTCGCGCGCCCTGCTATAGGTATAGCTGGCACATACGGCCTGCGCATATGCCATTCGATTGGAGAGAAGGTAGGTTTTTAAAAGGCCAGTGACCTACTTATTTTGATAACATTAATAACCGATCTCCTCCTTGGGGGTACTTGGAGGAGTAAAAAGTTTGAAGACCACTAGTCTAGAATGTAAGGCAAGCATGCTTGGATTTTACACTATGCCTCTGAAGTATACCAAAAGTCTAAAACCACATGCTCAGCTGTAACTTGCATAGTGGAGATATTTTGCTACTTAGCATTGCTGTCTGCTGGTGCCGCTCGGTAGTGGTATGTATCATGGCTCCCAGCATCCTGTTAGAGAGTTCCCCGAATGCTCTCTAAAGCAGCGATACTCAACTGGCGGACCGGGGTCCGAACGCGGACCTCGGCACCAGATTTCCGGACCCCGGCCCTGAACTCAATTTGTAATATTGTGGGGCCAAAAAAGAAAAGGCTCCTGTTCTTTCCCAGTGCCCTTTAGGGTTTTGGGGATGGGGGCAAGAAGTTTTTTTTTTTTTTTTTTTTTAGTTTTGCCTGTGAAATCTATAGGCCCTCCCCCAATGTGCCGATTTCTAACTATCCATCACTCCCCCCTCCGCACAGACCTTCACCTCTCACCGGATGCCTTTAAATGGACAAGAAATGGTTGAGTACCCCTGCTCTAGAGTCTATTTTAGACATCTGGTCAGCTTTAAGATGAAGAATACATAAAACGAACCGGGCTCCTGTGCTTGTTCGCTTGCCAGTTACCAGATAGAGGCAGAGATGATTGGCTGCGTCTGTCGGGTCAAAGTAAGCAAGGCCTGGGCTCTTGTAATCTGGAGTAGGAGAATAATATCCCTTAGGAGAAGAGCAGCAATGTTACTCCATGAAGAATTATTAATAAAAATACAAAACCAAGAAAATCTGCAGCACACAGTGTATATGGGACATGAGACAAAGGGGTTAATAAGCACAAAAAAAAGTGAAATAGATGGCGAGTGCTACTTCCTTTTTCTTTTTTTAAAGCAACTTTGTTTTCTTTCTTGTTCAGACTTCCTGCTCTGAAAACACACACATGCAGCAACAACAGCTGCGCAGTTCCTGTCAGCCGGGCACAAGAACGCCACTAAAGGAAACGCTCTCGGCAGCAGATCTGGGACAGTCATCTGAGACCACACGATTACAAAAATCACAACCAGGCACGCAGTGAGCTGAAGGGAAACCGACACCATGTACATCACTGAAACTGTCCCTTAAACCGGACCTTCAGCATGATTTCATGAAAAGCCAAAACCCTTAAACTATTCCCTAGCATCTAAAATATTTTCAGTTTTTTAATCACTTATTACTCTTTCCCCCACTGGGCTGCAACTCTGTTCAGGACTCTAGTATTTGGGCGCCATCAGATACTGAGGAGAAGAGAGCGGGATAAAGTACAGGGAGGTGGGGTTATTGCTGTGCAATCCCAGAATGCAAAGTGACACAGTCAGAAGACACTTCCTGTTTGCAGGCAGCCTGATGCTCCATGAGCCACCATCTTGGATGTTTAAAGGCTCATAACATGAAGTAGATGCAGGTAGGATGATTTCTAATGTGAGCAATCTGTATGTACAGGGTGGGGTGAAAGCCCTCCACAGGGTCTTCCCTTGGAAATCGCAAGCATAGCTTACCAAACCACGATCAAAATATATGGCATAATGTAGACAAGTTGGTTTCTGAAGATACAAGAATACAAATTCACAAGCTGGCTACAAAATCAAGTAAAAAAAACAAGTGGCCATAGAACACATGACAGTGTGTGTGTGTGTGTGTGTGTGTGTGTGTGTGTGTGTGTGTGTGTGTGTGTGTGTGTGTGTGGGGGGGGGGGGGGGGGGTGAGTATTTCTCTCACATACAGACACAGCAAAAGATATACTGGGAAAGCCAGACAAACCGGAGTGCCTGAGAACATAAAATCCCCTACATGAAATGCAGACAATCCCAGCTTGTTCTGCAGTGCAGTAATAGAGCAGGAACCATCTCCTCCTCTCTCATGTGACAGTGAGCCCAATTTACTTTCGCTCCTCATAAAGGCCTTTTGTTAGCTTTAAGCAGGTGGGAATGGCACCAGCTTTTCAGCCGCACAAAATAAATCCACTCTCGTAAAAAGACAGGTTGATTCCCAAAGGAGTGGGGGCAACGGTAGAGAAGCGGCAAGGCCCACCAAGAAATACACAGCTACAGAAACTTCTCCAGAACTATTTTAAACCCCCAAAAGTTACAGCATCAAAAGGGGAAACGTAGTCACTAGTGTTAAAAGTCCAGAGTCTTTCTTAATATTTTAACACCCTGTAGAGCAGAGGTCCCCAACTCTCTCCTCAAGGGCCACCAACAGGCCATGGGTTGCCGATCTCCACACAGACGCACAGGTGAAGTATTTCATACTCCAACAGCTTTAGAGCCGGCTATGTTTGTGGCCATTGAAGAAAGGGTTGGGGAAAATTTCTGTAGAGCCAGCATGCAAACAGCAGAATTCGAACAGTGGTCCAGATCAGACCCATCCCCCATCCCCCACAAAAAAAAAAAAAAAAAAAAAAAAAAAAACTATGGAATGAGACCAAACCATTTTTCTGTGACAGCAAGTCAGTAGCTGCTATTAGACCCACATGGCAGATCGTCCTTGCCTTTTTAGGAGAGAAAACTGTAATTCACTTTCCTTGGGATCGATTCAACAGCTGGATGTAAATTTTCACCTGGTATTGAATCATCCCAAAACGCAGACAGTTAAATTTAAACTGGACCTTCAGCCCGATTTAATGGAAAGCCCAAACCCTTAAAAAAAAACTATTCCCCAGCATCTAAAATTATTGTATTTTAAGTTTTTAGTCGCTTACTTATTATTCTTTCCCCCACTGGGCTGCAACTCTGTTCAGGATTCCAGGATATGGGCGCCGCCATCTTGACTCAGAAGCATCACATACTGAGGAGAGGAGAGCGTGATAAAGTGCAGGGGCCGTGGTTATAACTGTGCTTTGCAGACAGAGCCGAGCTGAGGTCAGGGAAAAGACAGCAGTCCCAGAATGCAGAGCAAAACAGTCAGAAGACTGCCTGATGCTCCATGAGCCGCCATCTTGGATGTTTAAAGCCTCATAACATGCAGTAGATGCAGGTAGGATGATTTTTAATGTGAGCAATCTGTATGTACAGGGTATAAGATATGCTCTTATGCAGGGTGAATGCCCGCTTTAATAGTTTACTCTCCTAAAAAAGGACTGCGTTTTCTCACCTGGCTCTGCATCAATCCCCTTGCGTTCGGGTGAAGGAATCCACTAAACAAACAAGCATTCAGTTTTATACAAAGTCATGCTTATTGGTCACAGACACAATACATACTAACATACATACATACACACATACTAACATACATACTAACATACATACATACTAACATACATACATACTAACATACATACATACTAACATACATACATACTAACATACATACATACATACTAACATACATACATACTAACATACATACATACATACTAACATACATACATACTAACATACATACATACTAACATACATACATACTAACATACATACATACATACTAACATACATACTAACATACATACATACTAACATACATACATACTAACATACATACATACTAACATACATACATACATACTAACATACATACATACATACTAACATACATACATACTAACATACATTGAAATGTTTCCTGAGAATCAAGAATGTGCTCGAGAATCAAGAATACAGTTGGTGCAATACATACAATACAAATTATACAATGCAGTACAGCAAAAACCAAAACCAAACGACTAAAAGGGGCTCTAAATTCAAGTACAATATGTCTTGGCAAAGCCCTGGAGATAACTCTGCATCAAGAACAGTACAGGGCTAAAAGGTCAGAAAAAAAAAAAAAAACTACATGCCCCTAAACACCATTGTTGAAAATGGCTGCCCTGACGCTTAGAATACAGATTAAGCAGGGTATCCTATCAACCAAACTGCCCCCACCTCCTGCTGTGAACTTACTCCATGTATGCGGATGGTTCAACAGCTCCTGGGTAAGCACATGATGGCTGCTGGTCAATCAGGTTCGCCTTGCACATCTACCCAGCAAACCCACTAGGCAACTAGGGTGTGCAAGAAGTGCCATCGCACAGGGCGCCATGGTCAGGGGTTCGCAGCACAGCTGTACTTGCACGCTCGACACCCCAATCCGTCCATCGCCCACCCGCTCAGCTTACTGGTTAGCTCTGCTCGCTGGTTAGTATGGATTCATTAGAAGGATCACTATTTGGAGGGGCCGGGCAGGGGTTATGTTTATTTTACGGAAAGGGCTGGAGTGACCTGCCCCTTATATTTAGAGCAATTGTAGGAGTTGGCTGTCACAACGGCATGGGATGCATGTGGAACCAGACAGGTGTGACTACGGCCTGACTTATTACTAAATCAGACTTTAGGATCGTACTTTGAAGCCCAATCCGCCGACTGATGGAAAAAAAAAACTGTCAAAACATAAGGAAAAAAAAATAAGCAGTTGTTTGAAGTTGCCCAGAACCTGAACAAAAGAACTCTAATTGCAGGTGGTCAGAGCTTTCATGTTTGATCCTTTCTTGTGATTAACTCCTAAACTGCTTCTTTAATCAGCCCGATCCTTCAAGCCCGACTCCCTCTCACCGCTCTCCCCAACCTGCCATTTCTCTTTCAAGTTCAGCTCACATTTACTAATCGGCAGTTTCCTCTTACCCTGCCGCCTTTTCAGAGATTTTCACTGGTGACCCTCTGTTTCAGAAGTTACAAAAGAGGCTTCTCCTTGTACAGACACAAAATAAAACCCTTTCTTACAAATAAGCTAAATGGAGGACAGGGAAAGTGCAGATCTTCTAATGTGCACACCCGGGCTTGCTGAGCCCCCAGGTGAAAGGAAAGGGTGGTGATCAGATGGAGTTCATGGAAGGGACACAGTAATAAACCCGAGCAGGAGGAAGAAACAGGAAAGCCACAGGGCTTAAATGCCCAGTGTTTTTATGTTAGTGCTCCTATTACTGGAGAGGGTCACCGATGTTTGCTACTCATCTAGTTTTGGAGCAGTCATACTGATGCAGTCAGTGTATTAGCAGGTATAGTGCCCGACAGGACAAATTCTATAACCTGGTTTTACAGGCATGGATTAAAATAAAAGTTTTAAGATATACATATGAATAGTAAAGTCGCGGGAAGCGACGAAAAGCGTTGGAGCCGGCGGTCTGTGAGTAGTTCCCCTTTCCTTCATCTTGGGGGCAAATTTTCTGAACTTGAACGTACAGTTGGGCACCGTGAGCTGGCTGATATTTTTATATAATGCAAGATTTCATTGGTTTTTAATGTGAGTTTCTTTGGCACATCTATTAAAATTGTGAATATTCTAAAGCACTATGTTGCACTAGTGGATTCCCTTCTCTGCTTTTGCATGCAATATTATGTGGAAGCGATTGAATAATTGCCAATTAATGGTGGTTTTGAGACCAATTATGAGGCAATGATTGGATTCTAACCCAGAGAGTCTCCTGATTGGATAAACCTTACACCAGGATTTGAAGCTATTAAATACTTCCCAATTAATGTTCATTGATATTGACCGAGAGGGTCCTTTGATTTGGCACAATTTATACCAATTTATGGTAAGAATTTATTATTGGTGGTGGGTGATCTTCATATTGCGGCACAATCGTTGATGGAATGAATAATATAAGGAAAAAATTGAATCTAATGTAATTTAGCTCTGTGCTTTCCTTTCTATTTCCGGTTGGGACTTATTAGTGAGATTGAAGTTCTGCATGTGGAGCCATTTTGTATAACTGCATGTTTATATTAATTTAATTTCTGTCTAAAGATAGCACAGTATTTGCACCTAGTTTTATATATGTATATCTCCATCTATACACATCTTAAAAAAGGGGACTACAAATGAACAATGGCCAAGTGCCGTTTACATCCACACCCCTGGGGCAACCAATTTGGGATCCTCAGGCCAACTGTCCTGTGTTCCCCACAATATCAGCAGCCTGGTTGGAAGGGGCCTCTAGTTCCCCACAGCTGTTCTGTACTACTCTGATATATATATTTTTTTTAAATCCAGCATCGGGCATCCCGATTTCAGATCCCCCCTGTGTTCTCTCTTTGGGATCGCCCATAAACTCACTTTTCCTTTGTTTGAGCTAAGAGTGAGTTAGTAAAAGAAGAACAGAGTGGCAAGTAAAGCTGACTAGGGTATGCACGGCTTGCTCCACCCACTGCTGCCTTGTGCACCCATACCAGTCATTCACAAAAGGGCTGCACATGCACCATGGGACTGCAGGAAAGGTGAGTTTTTTTGGCTACCCGATTGGATTTTACACATTGTGGAGCATCCAAATTTGGCAAGCCCCCAAAGAGGGAGACCACCGGCCCTAGAGTCTTATAGGGTTCACGCTGGTGGTAACTCCATTGGTCTACACACCTACTAGTTTCAGGTTCAAATGGCTTTGAGTGGTCAGATTCCCATTGTTACTTGTGTGTGTGAATATTAATCGGCTGCTCACACCAAGCACAGTAAAGGTTTCTGAAGAAACACCACTGATGGTCCAGTGATATGGTCTTCCCCAGAGGCCCCTGACTCATGAGCAAAGCGCGCAACAGAGTGATATGATCTGTGGGATCAGTGACACTCTCCCAGATGTGTTCTTCCCCAGGGAAAGGAGGAGTCCGCAACTTTTTTAGCAAATGCCCTAATTCACTTTTAGTGCTAAATTGGAACATTATGGAGACAGCATAGTATGCATCAACAAATCCAGCTATTCGGAAGGGTGTTTCCTAAAAGTCCTCAGAGTATTCAGGGTCTAGTTTAAAAGAGTTTTTGAGGGCACGAAAGCCCACTTATATGCTGGTTTACAGAGCCCCCCTTAAAGTGGACCTTCACCTTGAATAAGAGCATATTTTATATGTTTCCCACACCCTGTACATACAGATTGCTCACATTAAAAATCATCCTACCTACCTGGCTCCCCTGGTTGCTCTTTCAGGAATCAAGGGAGTTTAAAGAATTGTTTGGCCCCTGAGACCCTGGACTGGGGCAGGACTTCGGCCCAGCAGAGAAGATGGTCAGATGAGTGCATGACCGTGGGCCCTCTCCTTCCCCCCTCATCCCTACCCCCCCCCCTCCCCTGCCCAAGCCCCATCACTTCAACCTGACCTTTCCATTCATACCCTATAGAGACCCCCACCCCCTAATCACCCCCCTCTTTTTTTTTTCCATCCCTTTATTCTTAGTCCAGTCTGGCTTTCGCAGGAATTGCGGTGCAGAGGCACAGACACCTAAAGCACTTACACTGTCACCCTCCCAAGGGTCAATAAAGAATAATGGTCTGGTTGGGTGCTAGGACCACACACATCAACTAGGTGTATATATGTGTTAATGAGTAGATGGCTAACATTGTGTCTGTACGCCTTACCGTGAGATCTGTATTTGTGTAATGTTTGCCATTCTGGACAATCCCTGTTTCTTTTCCATCTCTGTAATTTGTTTAAACATTCTAAATGCATAAATAAAGAATATAAAAAAAAAATAAAATAAAAAATCATCCTACCTGCATCTACTGCATGTTATGAGCCTTTAAACATCCAAGATGGCGGCTCATGGAGCATCAGGCAGCCTGCAAACAGGAAGTGACCTCTGACTGTGTTGCTCTGCATTCTGGGATTGCTGTCCTTTCCCTGATCCCAGCTCTGCTCTGTCTGTGCAAAGCACAGCTATAACCTTATCCCCCCCCCCCTCCTCTCCTCAGTATGTCAAGATGGCGGCGCCCGTATCCTAGAGTCCTGAACAGAGTTGCAGCCCAGTGGGGGAAAGAATAATAAGTAAGCGACTAAAAAACTTAAAATATATTA
The DNA here is from genome assembly GCA_027917425.1 of Gastrophryne carolinensis. Taxonomy (NCBI): domain Eukaryota; kingdom Metazoa; phylum Chordata; class Amphibia; order Anura; family Microhylidae; genus Gastrophryne; species Gastrophryne carolinensis. The sequence continues at coordinate 589,722,780 of CM051234.1, forward strand.
ATTTTAGATGCTGGGGAATCATTTAAGGGTTTTGGCTTTTCATTAAATCATGCTGAAGGCCCGGTTTAATCAGGTGACAAAAAGGGGGCAGAAGTTTGCATGCGTGCATCACAAGAGGCGGACACACAGTATGGTCTGCTGACATTACAGTATTGCCACAATGTTACAAACAATTAGCAGGGAAGACGCAGAGGTGTGTAGGTGTGTGTGTACTACATACGTACACCAGCAATGTCTCAGCTCCTAGCTAGTGGAGGAAAAGACTGCACAGAAAGGTCAAAATTACTAAGCAAATATACACCTTTTTTGTACAGCACACCAGGGGGAATCAAGCTGGTTATTGGACACTGATGGACTGAAAAAGGAATGAGCAGTTCCCACTCTTTCCATCATGCTATTACCCAGTGGAGGAAGCAGCATCTTAAATAGTCATAGCCGACGCCAAAATAAGCCAAAGCATCCACCAGCATGTAACTGTTGCGGGATTGCAATATCAGGTAAAGAGCTGCTGATATTGCTGCAGGCTTGCCAGTGCAAGACAACCTTATTTTAAAGCAAAGGTTCCCAGGACACAAAATGACCCAAGACGTGGAGAAGTATGCAAATAAGAAAGGAGGCAGGTACACAACATGCATGGTTATTTAAGAAACGCTAGCACCAGGTAGTGCCATGTAACAGCAGGTAGTGTCTGGTGAACGCTGGGCTTTGTATGTGAAAGAATTTACGAAAGAATCTGGTGAGCGACTAACAGCGCCATGTAGTGTCACATGTATTACCACAGGCGGCTCAGCGTATAGCGCCGATGCTCTAGCTTCAGGAGCGCTATGTAGTACCTGTCGCTCAGTGTCGCTCTTCCATATATTTCAATGGTATTTCATTTGGTTGTGTTAAAATAGCGTTTTGCTAAAGTAAACTTTAAAAATGTTACCTCAAATCATTGTGCGTCCTCTCCTGCCCAGCAAACAAACGCTTTTATTGTTTTTTTTAATTTTTATTTATCTATGCAGAATTGTATGTACAGGTCATTGTGTCATTGTCACAGTGTTAAAACAATGTCATTCCATATGTTTTCGCTCTGGTACTGGTGTATATGTGTCGAGAAACAGACTTTTATTACAGTGTCTGGTGCTCTATACTAGAGCACCCAGTTTTAGAGCGCCGGCGCCGCTTGGTTAGGGCTTTTTGTTTAATATGGGCAAATCTTCATAAATAAAGGATTAATTTGCCCATTCAAAAGCGTTTATATTGTTGCAACTGTTACATCCTATCTACATCTCCTATCCATCCCTTAATGAATGGGCGTGGCTTAATCTAAAAAGTGTCCCTCTATTCACCATGAAAAGTAGGAAGGTATGCAATCTTATAATCGGTATCTAAAATCTGGTTAATTATTTTGGCTTATATTATATTGTTTTTTTTTTTTTATAAACGTCAGATACCCGGTTAGGCTACTGAAAGCCAAACCTGGCCCTGAGCAGTGAAAGGCAAATGGCAGCAGTTTTCTTACACTGCAGTAGGCACATTCTCCGCAAGCTCTTCAGGGTTTTTTCAAGTGGCATGCCGGAGAAGAACGAGTCACTGTTTTGAGAATGGGAGAACAAGGGAAAATGAACAGCGTTACTGTATGCCGAGCCCCGGAGTTGATAAGCCGTACAATAGACGCAGTGTACATCTCCAGAATTGTAAAGCAATGCTTAAGAACATTAGTCCTTTGAGGCGAGTGCGATAGCACAGTGAGCTGGCTCCAGAATGGCTGGATTCCGCTCGGGTCACTTGTGAGCTTTGATCTCCTGGCTGAATATTTCAGAATCTGTGAACGATGGCATTATTATTTTGTGGTAAGGTTATTCATGGCTGTGCCGTTGGCGCCCCTGCGCAGGTTGCAGCCTAAGGTTCAGCAGATTAGCAGCAATAAATTCTTACAATGTAAGCAGATGGAGCTAGGCTATAGTCACACAATAAAGGCCTACAAAGACTCCCACTGCAATCACGTCTCATCTCAAACTTCAAACTTAACATGCATCTATGGGCAGAACGTAAAAAAAATTCTGTTTATCAAAGGACATCACGTCTGGTTGACTTTTACTGTAAAAAGGAATTCTAAATGACTCCAGGGCCGTCCGAGTCCCACGTCCTGTTGCATCCCCAATTAGGATGCCCCACTGTGTGAACCCACCAGATCCACCCACCTGTTACTGGAGACCTTGATGCGTTGTGGCCGCATCTCCAGCATACCTCTAAGCAGGGGCATATACCAGCCCCAGGCTTTCTTGTTAGAGATGAGCAAGAATGTGGCCGGCGACGTGCTTGCCTAAATTTGGCTCTGCCAGCCGCACAGCCTCTGTATGAAGCCGAGCAAACCGATTGGCTAAGCACCCCACGTGAGAACCTGGAAGACGGGAGTTTCCTGAGCAAAACGTAGATATAATAAGAAGTTTGCCAAGAAGCCCACAGTATAGTAGCATTCCAATTTTTGATGTGCAAGCCCATCTAGCAAATCTGAATGGATTGCTGGCCCTGCAAGGAAATGCATAGGTGCATACATGGTATTGTCCAGTCACCAGACATGCCTAGGGAGGCACAATAGGGATGCTAGCTGAGGGCTGTACATGAGCAGGGGGGTCTTGCATTGAGGAAAACTGAAGGGTTTCACATTGGGCACCACAAATTGAACACCCCTCTAAAACTGGCCACATACTACTGAATTATAAAAATAGCCTCAAGGAAAAGAGATGCTTCCCTAAAACGGAAAGTATTTGCACAGTACCCAATACAAGGACAGAAGGCATTACCCAACAATCTTTGCAGCAGGCGGAGCTATACAAATCATCTCTATGTCTGTGCCACCGAAGGCCCTTAGAAAACGCTAAGGGTGCAATGCCAAGGATTAGCTTTAAAATTTACCCAGCCATACACATCCAACTAGTGGTTTCGAGCTTTAGCCTCTCATCAGCACTAGGACGAATGTTTCTGGCTGTATGGGGAGTGAGACTTGGCGAGTACCAAAACAGCGCCGCAAGTCAGTATGTGTATGGCTGTGTATCCTTGGCATTGCACCCTTAGCGTTTCTAAGGGCCTTGGATGGCACAGAGACAGAGGATTTGTATAGCTCCGCCTGCTGCAAGGATTGATGGGTAATGCGGTCTGTGCTTGTATTGGGTACTGTGCAAATACTTTCCGTTTTAGAAAAGCACCTCTTTTCCTGTACCTAAGTAGAGGGTTTTGGTGGTCTCTTTAGCCCCCTATATTAAGCCTAACATGGGTCTCTCCACATACTGGCTTGCGAAAAAAAAAAACCTCTAAATCCTATTTATAGGCTTGATTTCCAACATTTTGTTTCTGCACGCTCACCAGGTTCTGCAATCGATTTTAAATATCGCTTACTAACTGGAGCAAAGGGTGAACAGCACGTCCTGCAGTATGGGCAGGGTAGGGCCCTTTCCATAAATTGCTTCCCTGTTTCATAATCATGGCGCTATACATAGAGACGCATTAGATGTTCCTCACATAAATGCTGATCTGACAGCTAAACATAGTCTTGCTAAGCAGGAATTAGAGTCTGTTGCAATGCTTTTAGATCCCAAGATGTGCTAGTGGAGCCTTACATTTCCCAGGCCTTGCCCAACGTCAGATCGTATTCCCTGACATTTCCTTAGCACTTGCAATATGTAGCAGGGTGCCTCCACTCCCACAAACCTACGCTTTCCATCACACAACCCCGTTTGCAGGCATGGGTGAAATTCCACAATGTTTATCAGGAAAATATTTCCTCAGGAGGTGCTAGCCACAAGATTATAGAAAACATTTCTCATGAGAGGCAGAGACATACAAAAGAAACCTCATTTACACTGGGCAGTCAGCTAAATATTATAATAATAAACATTGTCCAGTACAGAGAACTAGCAAGGGCCTAATGAGGCACGTGCTCCCTGACCCATATGGGTGGCTTCTGCAGACCTATAATTCACCTCCAACATAAAAGCATCTCTTGCATCCCTCCATTCCTCTCACCTGACACCACTAAAATACTAGTGCACACCCCGGTCATATCCCGACTTGACTACCGCAACACCCTCCTTACCCCTGCATCTTGGAGGAGTAATTTGGTCAAGTACCAATTTCTATTTTCCCTCCCGAGTGGTGTGTAGGGGTTGTCCGTCACCTAAAACTGTGTCACAAGACCACCATTTAAAGTGCATAGCTGGCACATAAATAGTTTTCAGGAGCAGTTTTGTACCTCTAGAACAAATCAGGCTTTCGTAAAATATTGATGAGGATCTAGCCCCCTGAGTACTGATGGCTTGAATGGCACTCTCAGAGCTGCCATTCAAGCCCAGCTAAAACCTCCCTTCTTCACCATCCACCCATTATGCCGATTATTGTGACACATCACAATAAAACTGTAAAACCTTGATATCGCTGCCATTTCGTCTTTAATCTAAAAACAGAAAACAGTTAAGGAAAACGCCAAATGTAGCCTGACACAGTGGGCTAACAATTACCTTTGTCTGAAATATTATGACCCAATACAAAAACATTAGGTTTTCATTAAATGCATTTCATCCATGTGCAGCTAAAGCCCAACTTTATCTTATACCTGCTCACAGCAAAGTCACAAGTGTTACTGCAGAATCATAAAAATCATAGGAGGACACTGTCCTTTGAATACCACAAACAAAAGCAAAACTTCCTGTAATATTCACTAAGGCTCTTGTCCCCATGAACAGAGCCACCTCAGGGAGATAACTTATACTTGTCTATCATTTCTAAGCTCAATACAGGTGTCGATAGGTAGGAGTGCATGGTAATGTGTAAATATGAAGTGCTATATACAATCCATGCACACTTAGCTGCTTCCAAAGCACTTAGGGCAGCAACGAGACAAGAAATGATTTGCATAGCTCTGCCAACTCACCAGAAATAATGTGTACATTCAGCATTTCAATACTTTGTTTTAAAGTAGAATACCAGTCACACCCCAAAAACGTTTCCAATCTCTAAATCTGTGCAGACAGGCACAACTGATGCACGAGTTATTACTATTGTTTTGGTCTCTCTCAGAACAAACATGGGAGAAGTCTTTCTGCCCTCTATGTGAAGAATAGAAATCCCTTCTCCACCCAAGGCCACTGGCAGGACAAGGAGAAGAAGGCGGCTCAGGAAGTCACATGATTTGAGATTTTAACCGCTTACAAAATCACATGCTTCTCTGGCACACAATCCAGCTTCACATTATCAGCACTGCCGGTCTCCAAACAAATCAAGGAAAGCCCCAATACAGAACAGAAAAGGTCTTCAACAGATGATGGCTTTGGGAAAGGAAAATGTAACACTAAAAACAAACCACACACACACACACACTTAACAAGCAGTAAATCTGTTAATACAACATAATGCATCAGGACCATGCCATGAAAAATTATGCCAAAACAGTTGGCCATCGTTGCCAAGGGTTAGGCATCAGGAGCAAAAAGGGTGCATCTGCCATGCCCCTCTATTACTACTACTACGGTGTTTCCCACTAAATAAGACAGGGTAGTATGTATATTATCTCCTTGAGGCTTATTTGCAGCGGATGTCCCATCCAATCCCCTAAATGTTCCTGGTGAGTGTCACTACATAGAAAACGCTTAATATTTTTTATGGGCGCTTCCTGTGCCCCATGGAGTGGGTGGTAGACGGCGCTGTGGCAGAGTGTGCAGCGTGAGGCGCTCTTACAAGTCCTGGATCCTGCGTCCGGTTCCCTAGCATCTGTGAGGCTCCACAATATGACACAGGGTGTCAAATGGCACCTGCATCACTGGCGAAGCTGGTTGCTAGCACACCGAGTACCTGGAGCCTGGGTCAAGGAATGGCTCCAACCATGACATAGGCCGTCTGCTACAAATATACCTTATCTTCGTAACGTACACAAACTGGTGTTTGGTGTATGGAGCAGACACTTCCTGAGTATTTGGTTGACGCTCCACATTCCTGAGCTCACAGGTTTAACACCTCCTGCTTGTATTCAGCTTCTGCAGGTTAGGAGATCCCAATCTTGTGATCCATCAGCTAAAGGGTTACTGGCAGGGTTCTCACCTAGGAGTTGGTGTTACTGCTGCCTAATTTCTCTAGGCTCTGAATTGGGGGGGGGGGGGGGGCTTACCCTTTTCAGCGGAAAGCTTTGGGGATTTGTAGACAGAAGAATTGTATACTGAAGGGCCTTACTTGAGGCCAGGAAAGCTATGTGCACTTTAGGAACAAAGACCCACAGGAATATAAGAAATCTAGAAACAGCACGCTGGTAAATATCGGGCATGGTGCCACTTAACACAAATGTTTATTTTGCATTCCAAAAGAGGAAACAAAGCAGAACACCAAAAGCCTGACAAAAATGGACACTTAGTTTATGAAAAAAATCCAACAGATGCCAGCAAAACCTGGCCTCAAAGACTTCTTAGAAAAACCAGTGATCCCACATCTGCCCATTTGCAGATAACATGGCCAGCTTTTACAAAGTCACAGCTGTAGTACATGCACAGCCTTTGAAAATCAAGACATGTTGCATCTCTAAAACCAAAACAACCAAAAAGAAAGAAACACAATTGTTTGTCAAATGGAATATAATCCATTAGCTGTGAGCGATACGAAATAGGAAGCAAAACAAACAAAAAAAATCCAGACACACAACTAAGCTCTCATTCACACCTGACAGGTACTGCATGTGTTTATGAGGTTGCCGAAGATGCCACAATAACGCAAAGGAAATCTGGCACCTCTATCGTCCAGTAATTCGAATCTCTGATGCACCAGAAAACACATCCAGAAAGAGTCCTGCCTGCTGCGCTCAGGCCGCAAACGCACCCTATTAAAGTCTATGGTGCCGCATGCGGTTCCCCTCCTCACACACGCTGGCCGCACGAGACAGGTGTTGGGAACAGCCTTTACCGCGATGCGCGATGAAATTTGAAGCCGCGACTGAAGGAGAAGGTAGTATAGGCGGTCGAGTGGTGCCAGGCGTAATGGCCGTATGAATATGGGCCTGACCTGAGCGTCTCCCGCCTGAGGTGTCACTATGCAATGATCAAAGGCATATGCTTACTGTTTGAATTTAAGTACTTCATGAAGCTCTGCACTATCACAGCCCTTGGATACCCTTGTTATTAAGGCCAATTGATTGCTGCTACATAGGATAAGAGCCAAGTCTCATCAACTGCACATCAAGCATTAGCATTTTAATGTTTATGCCATAATGTCAAAACAGTGAACTTCTTCTATGGATAAAATTTGGCTTGTTCTTTTCCTCCCCTTTTGATTTTGGCTGACCAGCCATGAATATGTGATTGTGTGAGGTATGAGTGAACGCTTGGGGGGTGTGGTTGAATGGGGGGCCCCCGTGTTTATTCATGCTATGCTAGCTTTTTAACTTTTTAGGGAACGTTGGGATATATGTATAAGTGCCATGTGTATTAGCTATTAAACGAGTGTTTATGGCAATTCATGCTGTGACAGTGATTTTTTGGAGTGCCAGCCCTATAGGAACCAATTGTGTTTTGTGTGTTATTGTGATTCATGCGATACAGCATTGTTTGTGCGTTTGAGGCAATATAGATTTTAATGAGGATTCAATAGATAGAAAGGGAGGACAAAGGACCTGGAAACAGGATTGTTTTAATTAACGCAGGCACAAAGCGCAAACAAAATAAGCAAAAAAGTGAATACAAAATGGAATCCCTACTGCATAAACACATGCCGGACAGGTGTGAACGTAAAAAGGTTACAATATCCCCTCTACAGTCCCTTCAAACATGGCAGGGGGAAGGAAAACGTGTGAATAAAAAAAAAGTCCTGCCAACCACATCCAGGCCGCAATCATAGGTGCACAGAGCCCAGGCACAGTCCCATAGAAGTCTATGGTCTGAAAGGCAAAGAACATGACATGATACCAGCCCTATGGCTCTCTTTATAGGGGAGAAAACAACAAGCGAAGCAGGTGTTTATGGGTTTAGATAAGCAACTCCTGATTATAGAACATATGGCTTTTTTATACTAGCCAATTTCATCATAGAGCTTATTTCAGAATGTAGAAAGAAGAATATAGTCCTTAAAAACATGGTGGAAACAGGACACGTTGCACAGTGCACCTGGTACCACTTTACTTCCCAAGTGTGGGGCAAAGGGACATCGCATTTCAAGATGCGTCTTCAGAGTAAAACCATGCAAGAAGAAACAAAATGGGGTTCAGCTACTGGGAGCAGTGTGGGGATGCCCTTCAATAGAACCAGGAGGATACAAATTAAAGAGTTTCAGGCATTCCCATCTTTACACTGCCCATGCATCATCATAGAGCCGACCACAAAAACAAATCAGTAAACGGTGCGGGAAATAAATGAGGTGAAGCAAAACACAGAACATGTCTGCGTTCTGACCAAAGATAAACGTATGACAGGAACATCCCCTCCAGACATATTAGCTCAGCTTGCTGAATAGCCTCAAGATGGAGAGGAGAAACGCATTCTCTGGTGCAACCAGGTACTGGATATGCTTGTATTAGTCTTGATAGTATTAAAAAAGCCATGCGCTTACAAAGCTTACAGTCCGTGGCAGGTTCATAGTGCCCCAAAGTAACCTACCCCCCTCATGCAACCAGTAAGCCCTGCATTACCCACATCTGGTACCAGAGAGCTTGCAAACCCTGCTGGTTAGTGGCAGGCATAAGGACAACAGGAAGTGAATCTCCAAGCCACACATCAGCGGTACGCGGCATTATTTACATCCTTTGGGGGTTTCACACAGCAGGGCATCCCCATCTCAGATTCCAGGACCATCTGATTCCCTCCCCTCGGGCATCCCAAACCGAGATGCTGCTCTGCGCGACCCGCCCCCCCCCCCCCCCCCCCGGAGAAAAATCTACCTTATACCAAGGCTGTACTACGCTATAGCAGTACCAGGCATTTGCGCAGACATGCACCCTGTTAGCGGGTAGCTGGGATGCCATCACTGGGGCATGCCACAAAGGACCGGGTACAGGTTAGTTATTGGGTGAACTGAGGGGCTTTCACACAGAAATGCAGTGACACAAGGGCAAAGACTTAAAACCCAGGATAATACAATTCTTCAATTACTCACCTGTAGAATTGGTATTATACATATACAGCACGTCCTGTTCCAGAAGATATTACTCTTGGGTAATACACCCAGTAGATGGCGCTGGACTGCAGAGACAGAAAAGTGGCTCCCCCTGGCCCCATAAATACCAGGGACCTCCCACAAATTCCCCAGTATTGAAAAGCAGTTAAAATGAAACCGGGAGAACTATGACCATTATAAAAAAATTGAACACAAGAACAATCACCATAAAGAGATAAGAATAATGATAACAAGGGTGGGGTGGAACAGGACGTGCTGTATACGTATAATACCAATTCTACAGGTGAGTAATCACAGAATTGTATTATTCTAAGTATACAGCACGTCCTGTTCCAGAAGATATTCCTTACTCTTGGAACATCCAATAGCAGTGTCCGTAAGGTAGGGTGGGATCCCCAAAAGTAACAGCAGACAGTTTAAACCACTGCTGCCTGCAGAACTTTGCGACCAAAAGCAGCATCAGCTGAGGCCTTAACATCAACCTTGTAAAACTTAGAAAAAGTATGAACAGAAGACCAAGTGGCGGCCTTGCAAACTTGTTCAACAGAAGCTTGGTGCTGAAAAGCCCAAGAGGCACCAATAGCATGAGTAGAATGAGCAGTAAGGCGGAAGGGAGGCTCCTTCCCCTTAGCAGAGTAGGCCTGTATCACAGCCCGAAGGATCCACTTGCTGATAGTGGACTTAGCTGAAGCCAGACCCTTCTTAGGACCAGACGGGAGCACAAAAAGAGCAACAGTCTTCCTGAAGGATTCAGTAGCCACCAAACAGAACTTCAGTGCTGACCACGTCCAAGAGTGTAAAACCCTCTCCTTAGGGTTACTAGGATTAGGACACAGAGAAGGCAAAACAATGTCCTGGTTGAGGTGAAAAGCAGAAACAACCTTAGGCAGAAAATCTGGCTTAAAACGAAACACCACCTTGTCCTGGTGTCTCCCAAAATAAGGAGGTTTGATGGAAAGCGCCGCCAACTCAGAAACACGCCTAACAGAAGTGATAGCCACCAAAAAGACTACCTTAAGCGTAAGAATGGACAAAGGGGCCCCCTGCAAGGGCTCGAAGGGAGATCCCTGCAGGGCAGATAAGACCAAGTTCAAGTCCCAGACTGGTAACATAGGCTTACGTGGGGGACGCACGTGAGTAACCCGCTGGAAGAAGGTCTTGATCAGGGGATGCTGAGCAAAGGATCTTTGGAAAAAAATGGCCAAGCCAGAAACATGACCTTTCAGAGTACTGAGCTGAAGACCCAGATCCAAACCATGTTGCAGAAACTCCAGAATCCTAGGAATAGAAAACACACGACAGGGAAGCGAGTTAGACTCACACCAGTCAATGTAAGTACGCCAAACCCTAAAGTAGATGGAAGAAGAGGACCTTTTCCTAGCCCTGATCATCTTATTAACCACTGAGGCAGGCAGCCCCTTTTCCATAAAGATGGAAGTTTCAGCAGCCAGGCCATCAAAGCCAGCGTTTGTAAATTGGGGTGGCGTAGGTGCCCCTGAGTGAGCAGATCTGGAACCCGGGGCAGGGCGTACTGATCTACTGCCAGCTGCACGATGTCTGCGAACCACACTCTTCTTGGCCAACAGGGGGACACCAGTATGGCTGGCACCCTTTCCTGAGCTATCTTGCGCAGCAACCTGCCCAGCAGGGGAAACACATAAGGGAGCTGAAAACTCGTCCAAGACATTGCCAAGGCATCCATGGCCAAGGCCAGAGGATCCTGGGACAAAGAGACAAAGACTGGAAGCTTGTGATTGTGACAGGACGCAAACAGACACATCCGGCTGACCCCAGCGGCAGCACAGGGAGCGAAACACCCTGCTGCTGAGGGACCATTCTCCCAGACGAGAGGTCCCCCTGCTCAGGGAGTCTGCCTCCAGATACTCCACCCCCGGAATGTACACAGCTGAGATGCAGGGAACATTCTCCTCCGCCCAGGACAGTATCAGGGACACTTCCTTGAGGGCCGTCTTGCTCCGGGTCCCTCCCTGATGATTGATGTAGGCAATCGCCATCTGGTTGTCCGAGCGGACCTGAACAGCCTGACCCCGCTGGTGTGGGGTTAAATGGGCGAGAACCAACCTGATCGCCCTCAACTCCAAAATGTTGATAGGGGTATGGGCCTCCTGAGGGCCCCACTGACCCTGGAATTTCAGGGATTTCCAAAAGTCCCCCCAACCTGTCAGACTGGCATCCGTGGCGACAGTCTCCCAACAAGGGGCCAGAAAGGATCTGCCCCCTAGCAGGTTCCTTGAGTCCAGCCACCACGACAGAGACCGCCCGGCCAGAGGGGACAGGACAAACACCTGATCCAAGGACACGGGGTCCCGATCCCATACTGACAAGAGGTGAAGCTGAAGAGGCCTCATGTGAAACTGAGCATATGGAACCGCCTCGAAGCAGGACACCATCAGGCCCACCAGCTGCATTCCCTGCCTGATGGACAGATGAGGACAAGACAGTAGGGTCTGTGATTGCTCTTGAAGGACCTCCACCTTCTGCTGAGGAAGAAAGATCTTGACCTGAAATGAATCCAGAATCATGCCCAGAAAGGACTTCACCATGGAAGGAGACAGGGAAGATTTGGGGTGGATGATCACCCAGCCGAATGACTCCAGTGTGGACACAACCCGCCGAGTGTCCAGCTCTGCCTGTTGGAAGGACTGAGAAGCGATAAGCATGTCATCCAAGTAGGGAAGAATGCGAATACCCTGAGATGTCAGCAGAGCCATCACTCCTGCCAGCACCTTGGTGAATACCCTGCGAGCCGAGGTGAGACCGAAGGGCAAGGCCACAAATTGGTAGTGCTGATCCTCCAGAGCAAACCTGAGGAATCTCTGATGACCTGGAAAAATAGGTATGTGAAGGTAAGCATCCTTGATGTCTACAGAGGTCATGAAGTCCCCTGGGCGTAGGAAAGTCACAGCGGAGCGCAGAGTCTCCATGCGAAAGTGTCTGAATCTGACAAATTTGTTGAAGCGCTTTAAATCCAGGATGGGTATGATGGACCCATCCTTTTTGGGAACAATGAAAAGATTGGAATAATAGCCGTTGCCCCTTTCCCTCAGGGGCACCCGGCAGATGACTCCCAATTCCAGAAGGCCTTGGACAGCAAGGGACAGACCCTGAGCCGACAGGGGGTTTTGAGCTAACCGGGATTTGATGAATCTTTGCGGCCAGGCTGCAAACTCTTATCTTGTAACCGGAGGACACTACCTCTTGAATCCACCGGTATGGGACATGACGTCTCCAGACATGAGCCAAGAGCCGAAGCCGTCCCCCCACCCGGATGGGTGAGGGCGCTTGGGGGAGGATTTAGGCTTGGGACCCCAGGAGGGGCCAGGGCGGCCACGTCCTCTGCCCCTGCCCCAAAAATCTCTGTGGGCTCCAGCAAAGGTAGCTCCCCGTCCAATTCTGGAGCCACGGAAGGAAGGAAGAAAGGCACCTGAACCCCGAAAGGACCGGGGCTGCCTTCTACGCTGAGGTAACTTGCCTCCCTTAGCAAACAATTCCAGACGTTCACCAAAGAGGCGCAGCCCCTAGAAGGGAAAACCAGAGAGAGCCTTCTTAGCAGCGTTGTCAGCTGCCCACTGGTGCAGCCAGACCGAGCGGGGTATCGCCATTAAGGCAGATGCCCTGCCACACATCCTAACGGTATCATCCAAGGCAGAGAGAACATATGCAACAAATTCCTCACAACGCAGAAGAGCTCTATACTCTTCACTACCTGCATCATCAGGGGCCCCATCTAAGAGACCCCTGAGCAGGCTTTTAATAGCAACAGCTGTAATGGCAGAGGCACAGACCGGACGCAGCGCGGTCCCCACACAGGCAAAGGCATGGCAAGCCAGCTGATCAATGCGCCTGTCCTCCCCATCCCTCAGCGTAGAAGAGTCAGGGGAATGCATGACGGATGTGTTAGACAACCCCAGAACTGGTGCATCCACCTCGGGAGGACATGACCACCGTTGAACCATCTCAGCAGGAAAGGGATACCTCTTATCCCAACTTTTTGGCACCCCGGTTAGCCGGCTAGGCCGTTCCCACTCTTTGAGCACCAGATTATTAAAATGAGTTTGTTCAACTCCAAGCGTGGTTTAACAGTATGAAACAGCTCCCCCTGCTGCCGCGGAGCCACTGCACGAGGAGAGATACAGAGTACTTCAAAAATGTGAGCTAAAAGCCTGTCAGGATCATCTGAAGTCCAGGGGTCAGACCCAGAATCGGCACCATAAACCTTAGGCTGATCCTCAGATGATTCTGAATCAGAAAATAATTCCCCCTCTTCCAGGGGGGTATAACCGGTAATGTAAAAAAATTCCTCAGCCTCCATAGGAAAGAGGAAAACACCAGGTGAAAAATGGCGCTTCTTAGCAGAAGCTTTACGCGGGCCAGAGCCAGCAATATGTCTCTCACTGCTGGCCACCCGTGCAGCCAAATCAGGTTGAGACTCCCACTGGTATGCACCTCACTAGGAGTCAGATGTAAGCGTGGGGGGGTAGGCGAAGCCAGAGGGGGCGCAGGCCCAGCCACTGGTAACCCAGACTGCAGCGCAAGCGTCTGCTGGGCGCAGTGTACACACACCCTGACATCACTTATAGGGGATACCCCACACGCCACACACAGCCGGGCTTGTCCCGAAGGAACCCCAAGCACATTATCCTGAGAAGCCTCCATATGGTGATTATTGTGGCACAATAGGTCAATTGGGATTGACGCCAATAAGGCTACCCGGGATGCCCCAATAGCCCGCTAGGGAAGTGGGAGATATACAATACAATAGCCCGCCAATAAGGAGTTAACGCTAAAAGGGGATAGGACCGGGAAAAACCACAAAAAAGTTTGACCCGCCTGTAAGACATAAAGCAAAGAACCCGTAAGCATAATACAATGAATACAAGAAAAGCCAGCCCGCAGGGGCACTTACGGACCGCGATAGGGAGACGACAGACACGCAGCACAGGAGCTCCATGGTGCCCGCATATACCTCGAGGGGCGGGCCGCGGAGAAGTGATGCGGAAAACATCATCCGCAAGCCCCGCGCCCCCGTGACAAGGCCAGCCAATGACGGCGCAGCAGCGCCTGAGGCAATGTCGCCGCCGTCCACGGAGCGGAGTACAAACGTGCGGCGGTGGTGGCAATAATCAAAACCAGTGCAACCAAGGCAAAACATGACACACATAGTAAATACATACCCCCCTGAGATCTACCCAGATGGAGCGAAGGAAGAATTTGGAAGCAGCGGACGACCTAAGAGGAGCCTAACTGAGGGGACAGGGGCGAAGGACACACGGCCGCAGGAGGGGCATCCCATAAGGCTCACCACGGGCCTGTACCGCCTACCCTTTGGTGGGGGACTGCGGTAGGAGCAGCGCTCCTTAGCATCTAGCAGCGGTGCTGCCTACCTTCACCCGACCAGGGCAGCCAAGGCTGGGAGGAAGTGATAAGGAATGGGTGGAAATAGTCCTACAGGGCCGCAGGCTAATAGCCCCGCTCACCTGCGAGTAGAGAGCCATCGTCTAGTCATCGCAGCCCAGACTGCAGAGAAGAACTGGGGAATTTGTGGGAGGTCCCTGGTATATATGGGGCCGGGAGGAGCCACTTTTTCGTCTCTGCAGTCCAGCGCCATCTACTGGATGTATTACCCAAGAGTAATGAATATGTTCTGGAACAGGACGTGCTGTATACTTAGAATAGCGAAAATCCTGGTTCTTGGTCCACTTTAGGGCTGGGGGGGTGGATGGAATGAGGCAACTTGAGATGCAGCTAGAAGGTGCACTTAAGAGGAGGATCAGCAGAGTGGTTTGTAGTAATGTAAGTGCTCTTTAAAAAGGGATAGATACTCACCAAAGAGGTGAGCTGGTCTCAGCGTCCTGGGGGGGTTGGGGTTTCAGCGGAGTACCCCCGATCAGGGAAAAGTTTCAAAATCCAGGATAGTCAAAATCCTGGGTTTTGGCCCACTTTAAGCAACCTTTATACAAGTTTATAAAGGCACCCTAAGGCATCTTTTTCCATTACACATGCAGTATACCAGACCCAATTCACTATTCTTTACTTTAATAAAGTAACCTTGCCCTGAAGTTATATTTGGCAGAGAACACAGTTTCTGCTTCATGGAACACTGCAGCAGTTTCAGCAAAGCGATGGCACTGTGTAATCAGTCGTGGGCTGAGTTTCAGGAAAGGCTATTTTTGAACTTGAACTACAACCGGAAACAATCTTTAGGAGGCCTAAGATCAACACCACCATTGTGTGTGGGGAGCACCTGATTAGGTGCCCGGCTTCTAGGGACTCATCAACTTTACATAACCTCAAGGTCAGTTTCGGGCTCCCATGCTGAAACTGGGACACAGACCAAATATTCCAAGCATGTGCCCACAGCTAGCCGCCATAGACAGGCTGATCCATTAACTATTCCCCGGAGCTGCTCCCATACATTCATGTTGGGCCTCTCTCATGCTTCAGCGCAGGGGAAAATATTAACAGGACAGGAATTAAAAATTGCCCATCACAAGGATTTCATGTAAGCCTCTTGCCTGTGAACATCATTGTAGTAGTGTTGCACTAACTGTACTGGTTACAAAAAACAAAAATCTGTTTGTCAAAGGTTTTCCAGCAAACCGGCCCGACATTCAAATACTTATCTACAGAACCAGTGGAGGGATCCCTGGTGGATTCAGCCTGCCATGTATTTGTCAAGAGAGAAGCCATCTTCTTTTCTAAATGATCATTGAGGATACCAAAGTCATCAAAAGGCCAAATCCATCCCTGTGGAGAACGTAAAAAAGGGGGCATTCAATTTGGGGCATTTATCCCAAATATGTGAGTCTTCCTCAATGAACGGATAAAGCCTCTTAAGAGCTCCTGGTCTATTAACCTTCTTAACTGGATCCCTCCACTCATTGAGCATAGCCTCTATAACAGAGTTATGAATGGGGAAGGTCATAGGGGAATCAGGAACAAAATCGGGATAGAACCCATCATGTTTAGATTTGGGGTGAAACTCCTATACTCAATGCCCATAGAAGAAGGATGAACCATATTGCAGGAGATATGGAAAATCACCTGAAATATAAATTTCACAGGTGAAATTGAATTGGAAACCTAAGAGAGGGCACTCTAGAAAAACGGGGGGGTCTAGGGGGATGTTCAACAAACTCCTTATGTCCAGCTGAGTCTCATGGGTTCCTAAGATTCTTGAAAGGAGAAGAAATATGAGAACTCTCATCATATCCGTCATGCTGGGCTGACATTCCTTACTAACAGCATCAGGCATCTCCTACTATTATCCTTAGACTTGGAGCCAGTTTTAGTCTTGGACACTTCCTTAGAGGGCTTGGTCTAAAATACAAAAGAATAAGGAGTAGTAGGTAGTAGGGATCCTATATAACCTTACAAACACATAATTTAAAGTAGCCCTTAAAACTGCAAGAACGTGCACATAAATAAAAAAAGGGACTTACCAGAGCAGAGCTGGGCACCTTCTTCCCAGACAGAATGGGCAAGTTTCCCATGAAATTGAATCAACAGGGTTGGAAGGACGTTGATCGACAGCATAGTCTCCCATAGTAGATGATAAAGGAGCAGGGACTTGCAAGGATTCCCCTGCCTGATCTGCCATTCTGAAGTCTGGTGTGGGTAGAGGCACCCCTCAGCAAGTCTCAATAAATAAGCAAGCCGGAAGGTTCCTAATTGCTGAGTATTGTACCCCTCTATGGTAAAATGAAAGGAAGGCCAGAAAAAGACACTTGATTAGAAGTGCATTAGCTGGGTCTTGCAGTGGTGCCTAGCGTCATCTAGTGCCCCCTGCAGCAGATACACCCCCCCCCCGCCGCTATCAGACTGAAAAAGCAAAAGAGGTGCGCACACACCACAGTCTGGCCTACGCCAAGCTCCAGGAACTCGCACCAGCAGGCAAAAAACACAATGCAGCACGACCAGCCGCAGTTGTGCATCCCACCGGAGCCTCACAAGCCCCATATGGCATTGGAGAAGGGAAGGGCAAATCCTTGTTGGGGTTCGGCTTCCTCTTCAGTCCAGCACCAAGTCCCAGGAACATTGCTCACACAAGAGCCTCAATAGTATGTTTTGCCAGTTTGCCAGGTATGAAAGTTTGGCAGGTCTGATCAGCAGCAGCTTTCCAGGCCAGCAAGTCACACGGGCAACATGTCTGGAGGTAGGCAAAGCTTTAGGAAATGGCAAGAGCGGCCCGATTGCCTTGTGCAGTTTCTGCAGCTGCATGTATTGTTCTTCTGGCGAGGTTTCATTAGATGGGTTACAAGCATCTTATTTGCATTTCCTTTGTCTTTCAATAACAGATGAATGAGGGGGAAAAAAAAAAAAAAAAAAAAGCACAAACGGAAAGATAATTTAAGAACAAGGCGAGAGTTTGAGGACAGGAAGAGACCTCCCGTACACAGCTGGACTTCTGCTATCAGATGCTAAAACAAAAAGGACTTCACTGGCCCAGAGAAATATATTCCAGATGTAGCCACACTTGGGTTCATTTAAATGTTTCAGATACAGGCAATCTGGGAATGCCAGACTCCCTGTGGGTCCACTTAATGTAAAGGGGTCATGAAATAGTCCCCAAAACATAGGATAAGTAATAAAATCCTTTCAATGCCCCCAGACCCCCCATCTGCCCAAGTACCTGGGTCAATGTTGCTGGCTTGGCAGGGGCTGGGTTTTCAAATAAAAGAGGGTTTTTCTACCATCGAAGTCGCTTGGCTGATCTCAAAAGTGTTGCCTGACGCGGCCAAGCTGTCTGACCACATACCCAGCTTTCTATTTGGGAACACCCGCTCCAGCAACCACCCAAGCTATTAAAATAGGCTGGGCAAAGGCACGCGCACACACATAGCTGCAGAAAAGCTGGTGGTGGTGGGGGGGGTATGTGGGAATGGGGACATTAGTATGTGCTGCATAAATCGCGGATTGGACGAGCGACTGCGCATTTCCTATAGGACTGAAGGAAAGGTGAGTGAAACTGGAAAATCTGGGGGGGTTCACAGAGGGGCATCCTATATCTGGATGCTCATGGGGCAAGGACTGATCACCAGTATAGTCAAAATCCTGGCGATTGGTCCACTTTAAATTTTAAAACAAAAACTACAACAGATCCTGCAACCCTATAAAATACTTGCCCCACACAAGTGTATCACTCAGCCCTAAAGAAAGGGCCAGTCACTGAATTGGCCACCCCCAGAGGTTTCTAGAATACAGGGCTAGCCAGCTCGCTGATTGGTCCACTTTAAAACCCTTTAGGGTTGGAGGGTTTAGGGCTGTATATCGTGCATAAGTAAGCAGGGCATACAGCACTGACTTGATGCAAGTCCACGCATGTGCCTTGGAACCAACAAAAGGGGTTTTGTAGGGGAAACGGACTCATTGATCCACTTTAAATGGCATAATAAAAACCAGGACAGTGTGCTGAAAAAACATTTAAGATGCTCTCCAGACAGGTAAGCCCTCTGCCCGACTCCTAAACCTCCTTAACTTCATGCACGGCACTGGCAACCCACAGTCCTGTAGCAACCTGCCGCCTCAGTCTGATGCAGTGTCATGGCCCTTCAGGCACACGCATGCACTGAACAGCTAAGCTTTCAAGCAATGGACATGGACTAATCACCTGTGAGAGAGCAAGGGGACAGTTTGTATTTTAGAAGCCTACACAAACCATTTATGGTACCTTGCAAATTTACCATTAGAGCAATCTTCCTGGATTTTTGGGAAGTTTATGAGCGGAGGTACAAAACCCAGTATTAATAAACATTTCGATTACCTGTAAACACATGTTGGCAGCCAGAAATATTACATTTTCAAAAGACTGCCACCAAGGAATTTTGGGTCATTTTCTCAAAAAGAACCTCCGGTTGCCCTATAAATATCTACCAAATGCCTTCCAACCGTCTGATAAACTTGGTCTACGCATTTACAAGGTGCCTCCGGGGTGCTATGAATCCCCTTTAAAATGAGCACCATCGCAAAATTGTGTAATATTAAAAATCTTTACATATAGCTAATCACGTATACACCTGAATAAAACTCAGAGCAGCTTGTGGTCTATTCTCTCATGAAAGGAATAAAATCCAGGTGTGACGGGTTTAGTCTATCAGAGGTGACAGAGCCGGTCACCACAGATTTCCTCTTCCTTCCATTAAAAAAAAAAGCCCGGCTGCATATTTCCTGATGCTGGGTGCATATGTGACCCCCTCCTCCTGCCTTCCAGCATATTTAGATGTTTTTATCATTGGTCCATTTTTCACAATAGTGCTCCTTGGATCTACAGAACTTCTGCCATGCACAATGAGCTTGCATCCCACAAAGTGGAGGTAATCCCCATAACTTTGCAAAACCCATGGATGCTGAACCAACCACTTTCTAGACTTTAAAATGTAGATAGCGGTCTGCTAAAAAAAAATAAAAAACATGGCACCAGCATTGCTTCTGTGTTGCACTCATGTTTCTCGCAGAAATTAGTCCTTACTGCATCTGTACGGTTACTGAGCATTACCAAAGTAATTAAAAGGGACTTTCCAGCCTTTTCCCTGCTTACCCCGAGTCAGGAGAAAGTGCAACAGGGTTGATCAGGAAATGCAAACCAGGATTCCAGCGTGAAGGCCCCCTGGATTACGGGCAAGAAACCCATCTCTCCATGCTCCTACGAGGTCTGATCTGTGGTGTTGCTGTGCTGCACTGACTTCGCATTTAATCATAGATAATGATGGGGGCTGCTGGGCAGACTCCTCCACCTTATCAACCACAGTGGCCTTCATTGGTTATGTGAACCATAGGCTTGCTGCAGTAGTGCAAACTGTACTGAGGGTACGATCCTGAGCTGGCTGTGGTGAACGCCCCTGCAACAGATTATCAGTGAGCAGGCTCACTTTTTGATTGGATGCAGAGGCACAGATATTGAGCAGAACAATGCTCAAAGTTGTCGCCTGACCCAAACATTCTTAAAACAGGTGAGCAGTGGGCCACTGGACTAAGATAAAAAAAAGTGTAGCTTTAATGTCCCTGTCCCAGCACACACTTGCTTACCCCTTTTTCCCACGGAATGTCATAGCTTTAGGAGTCATGTGCACACTGTGGTCAGAGACAGCTGTGTGACCAGTTATGATCACTTGCACAGGTCTCGAAAAGTGGCTGCTAGACCACTTTTTTGTTAAGTCCTTTAGGAATAGAATTGAAGAAGGGCATAAAATTAAGCCCTGCTATGGCTTCTATGAGGTGTTGCAGGAAAGAGGGGAGGCACATGGGACAGACACAAGGACACAAAGCATGAGTGATTAGATGTCAGAGAGTTAAGGCAAGTAAGCTTAGATTTTTCACTTTGCCTAGAGAAGACATTTATTTAAAGTGGTCCCATGCCAATTTTCTACCTTGTGCATAGTCTACTCCAGCCCTTACCTGAACATCAATCAGCGGGCAAAATAATGGCCCGTGATTGGACGCAGAAGATCACGTGGGCCACATGACTGGCCACATGACTGACCGCATCCAATCGCAGGGCCGCATTTCAATGTGGATGAAGGATTGCACCCCCCACATTCCTTATGCAAAAAAAAAAAAAAAAAGTGTGAGACCACTTTGAAAAAGGCAACAATCTACATCAGAAGAACAGGATGCAAGTCTGCTTTAAGGACAGGCAGGTGAATCGTTAGCACACGTTCATCGCTCAGTGGACTGTATTAGCAGCGCGCCAGCGAGTCTTTGCCACGTACGAGCGCACACAACTCTATCCTGGAAAATAGAGAAGCCGTTGCACACCAACACGCCGTTAGAATGAAATATTCTTCAACTAGAAGAAGAGCAAGAATAAAATATTCCAGGAGAACCGAACAAAAGTCATCTGGCAGTTACGAAAGATCAGCTGATCGCAGCATCTAATCACAGACTATCAAGATGAAAGCACATGATGTGAAATGGCTCTTTGCAATGGGCCTCACAGAACTGGTTTCAGCAATGGCCGCTCTTGGGCCACACATGGAACACTATAATAAGACACAAAAGGGTCAAATACGTGGAGGCCGATTCATTAATAGCGCCAGGTACCGGCAGATGAGCATCTGCAGCGAGGCGCTCAGAGCGACCACTAGTGGTCGCTATGATCGGCTGTGGGTCATTATTACCAAGTGCCTCAGTCGCTGGCCGGCATTGATTTATTTGATGTGTGAGTCGCTGTAACACCAGTACAGCACTATAGGGGAGCGAACGGTAGCGACTGGTCAGTGTGAGCGACTCAAACCATATTCATCAAAAAAACAGCCTCACACAGCGCCGGCGCTCAAAATTGGGTCGCTGTAGCCCAGAGCGTCAGACGCTGTGTGATTAAAGTCTGTTTTTGAACACACTAGTAACAAAGCAAAAACATATGGAATTACATTGTTATTACATTGTGACATTTTGTGCCAGTGCATCAAAATAAAAAAACTTCTCTACATCAAAAATATGCAAACATGGTGGGAGACTGCTCAGCCAGCACCCACATACTCTGTGGTTGCCCACGTCACTTCAGACGGATGAGGTCAGGTTTAGATTGTAAGCCTGCAAGTAGTGTGTATTTCAGTATAGCTGTCAATTTGTGCATTTCTTAATATACTGGTAAAACAGGGTAATACCAAGCTCCTATTTTAAAAATAAAAACTGGAAATAAAACTGGAATATAAATATAAGACCACAGGCGCCAATAAATGATCAAAACAAATGGACAAAAGCATAGGCTACTATTCCATAAATCAAAAAGCAGAATTAAGGCAGACAATTCAAACACAGAATTACTGAAAAGGCCACACAGTGTTTTCTTTGTATCAAGTACATGAATATTAAAAAAAAAAAACAGACTGCAATGTTATGAACCTCCACCAGGTATATCAAACTGCTTACCAGATCCTGATAGATATTACATTATAGGCACTCTGATCGCCTTCTTAAAGCTTCTGAGAAATGCACTTGCATATGTTCCACCAAAAATTAACTTAAAAAATCAGATAACATCAATGTGAAGGACCTTCCCTCACCCTGTCTGTGGCCCTTAAGCTAGGGCAAAGCTTCAGGGTTCAAATCACTTGAATCCATCTGAAAAAGTACAATTCTGGTCCCCCACCAACGCGTTTCATTACCTTTGGAGCTTTCTCAACCTAACGCATTAGTGGGGGACCAGATTTGTACTTTTCAAATAAATCCGGCCATTGTAGGTTATAAGTTTGACAACTAGCTTTACAATGTGAATTATGTACTCCTAAATCATACATAAAAAGTGTAGAAAGGTTGAGCGCAGGGGCACACACAGCTACAGAGAGGCCAGGGATGCTGCAGCCAGTGATCACACAATCGCAGGAGCTGCTGGTAAAGGCGAGTTTACTGGAGACCCCAGGGGCTTCACCCAGCCGGGCACCCCGCTATAGGATGCAGCAGAGGCAGGCTAAAGTTTTCCAGGGCCGCGGCAAAAGGTGTTTGATCCGTTATAAAATATAAAAAGTGTGTAATACATGTACAATATTGTACCCATTTTGCAATTTCTGGAAATACATAAAAAAAAAAAAAAAAAAAAAATACAACAAGCAGCATAAATAAACCTGACTAAACTATGCCAAGCCCATGGCAGAGAGGGTCAGAGTGTTTATAGATGGTTAAATTGGGCCAGACTGATTTTCTTTAAGACAGAGCAACCCGTGCCATTTGCAGAACAGTTCCTGGCTCATCCACTCATCCTATTAATGGATCAAATGTTATTTCTGTCTGGGTTTATTTTGGAGGATTAGGAAGAGCTGCTACTTGAGTTTCCTTGACGACCCTCAGTGAATGGGAAACTGGAAATCAATAATGGACAAAGGTCGTGCTTCATTTTGATTTCCTGTGGTTGTATTGGTTTTGGCCTCCTTGGCTTTGAACTGCATAGACGTGTGTTTAAAGAATCGCACCTCCCCCACCAAGGAAGCGATGGCACGGCTATACCAGGATGGCCAGGAGGCACGGTCAGCATGTAGTGAGCTATGTGCGAACCACAGGCACGTAAAGCTGTCAGCAGCTACTACGTCTGTATCCGAGAACAGATGGAGCTTTAGTGTAACATAAAAAAAACGAGATGGTCGCTACAAAATGGTTTTCAGCCTGGCTGGTCTGAAAAAGGCAACGCAAGCAGAGCATGTGCTTTTAAAAAAAAAAAAAAAAAAAAAAAAAAAAAAAAAAAAAGGGAGGAAATACTATTTAGACTCTTTAAAAAGTGGTTGGGTTGGGCCACTTTAATCTAGGCAGATATACCAAGTCTGAAGGCCACTGTGATCTAAACATTTTTTTAACTCAATGACCAAGCCCCTCGTCCCCAGAGGGGGAGGATAGCAGGCTGGAGAACAATATACAGGACCCTAACAAGTCCCTATGTGCACTACAAAAAAAAAAAAAAAAAAAAAAAACCCTGTAGCTCTCCAGTTTCTGCGCCATTGGCTCCAGTGATGACAGCACACTCCCGACCAGTCTCAGGGCGTGTCTTACAAAAGGGCAGGCTTCCTCAGCGATTGTCATCAGAGGTGATGTGGGGAAACATTGGGACAGCCTCGGGGAGGCATCAAGATTGCTGTAGAGCTCTTCCCCTCTTCCCACGCGTAGACCCCTGCAACCCTTAAACCGGACATTCAGCAGGATTTAATGCAAAGACAAACCCCTAAAAATCTATTCCCCAGCATCTAAAATTAATATATTTTAAGTTTTTTTACCCCTGCCAGGCTGCAACTCTGTTCAGGAATGTAGGATATGGGTGCTACCATCTTGCCTCAGAAGAATCACATACGGAGGAGAGGAGAAAGGGGCAAAAGTACAGGGGGTGGGGTTATAGCTGTGTTGCTTTGCACAAACAGAGCAGAGCTGGGGGTCAGGGAAAGGACAGCAATCCCAGAATGCAGAGCGACACAGTCAGAAGACACTTCCTGATGCTCCATGAGCCACCATCTTGGATGTTTAACCCTTCTAGTGCCAGCTACGTGACTCTCACGTAGCTGCCTCTCCAACCGTTAAGTGCCAGCTACGCGAGAGTCACGTAGCTGACTTTAGAGGCCCATAAAACAAAAAGTAAAAAACATACAGACTTACCTTACCCCTCATTTGAAAGGGCCAGATTTCTGCCCCCAGGCCTCTGATCTTCAGGAGGGGGCCCGTAATAGCCCCCCCCCTCCCCCCCGCCGGCGCCGACATCTGAAAAAAAAAAAAAAAAAAAGTAAATGACATTTACTCACCTGGCAGTGCGATGGCTCTCCCCGGGTCTTCTCTTCACCGGGGGGGGGGGGGGCTCCGATCCCCCCTCTGGGCTTTCCACGCTGCTTGTGAGGGCCCAGAAACGGGCCATCACCATCCTCTTCGGCCGGCGCTGGCCCCGCCCCTGGCCCGCCCCTAACTCCGCCCACTTGATGACGTCATCCCGCTCATCGGGTTACTGGCACCCAAGCTCCGATCTGTCAGTTGTCAGCAGCGATCGGAGCAGGGAGGGTGGCAGGCAGGGTGGCTCTGATCTCCCTGCCTGCCACCCTCCCTGCTCTGATCACTACCGACAACTGTCATCTGCAGCAGCGTGGGACACTGGATGGGAGGTAAGTATAAGTGAAAAAAGAATAATAAAGAACTTGTCTGGTGTCTTTTTTTTAACTTAACCCTTTGTGAACTGGTAAGGGGTCCATGAGACCCCTTATACCAGTTCACAAGGCTCTGGGTATGGCAGGTCACCTGCGGCAAGCGGGTGACTTGCCATAACCCCCAGCCCCCCATTACCTGCCTCCCCAATGGCCAGGGGGGGGGCAGAAGGGTCCGGGCCACGTGGCTATGTGGGCTAGTAGCCTGCAGGGCCAGGGGCCACCAACGCTGGCCCCTGCGCCCTGTTCTACAAGCCCCCATAGCTGGTCCGGGTCAGTAATGCTGGGTAAGGGGGACCCTATGTCATTTTTTTGGGGGGATTTTAAGGGTTTTTAACCCTTAGAATTCCAAAAAAGAAATGAGGTCCCCCCCCTGGGAGGGGGAACCCTATGTCTTTTTTTTTTTATTAACCCCTTACAACTATGCAATCATATTGCATAGTTGTATCCTATCTGGAATCCCCTAAACTGCTGTTTCAGGAAAAGGGGTATACCTATACATATGTGGTACCATTGTAACTGGGAGAAATAGGGCTTTCACACGCAATAATATTTTATTAACAAACTTACATTTTTTATTACAAAAAAAACACTACAAATTGTAAAAAATTGTTTTTTTTCATTTTTTTGCACATATTTCACCCAAAAGTATTGAGAATACACTAAAAAAAGGCCAAACAAGACCTTTCATGTTGAAGCCCAGACTCTGCTGAAAAAAACAATATATAATTTTCATCGAAATCCCTGGAAATCCCTTCAAAAATCAAGGTTGCACACGTGTAGCGCAAAAACGTGAAAAGTCGTCTGGCAACAGATTGTGACAAAAAATCTCGGTAGGCCGGCACTCAAAGGGTTAAAGGCTTATAACATGTTGTAGATGCAGGTAGGATGATTTTAATGTGAGCAATCTGTATGTACAGGGTGCGTGAAACGTCCCTTTGTCCAAGCCTTCTTCCAAGGCCGCGCTGGCCCACATCCCCACTATCCCCCTAGCAGGGTGCGTGCCCACGTTAGACATGAATGGCCTGTGCGGGCACGGTCCCTGTTAGAGGATAGCGGGGGATGAGGCCGCAGGCTTAGACAAAGGGATGTCAGCGGATGCAAGCGCCCTGATTGGACCAGCGGCAATGGGAAGGCAAGTTTGTTTTGGTGACCTGGGGGGGTTTCACAAAGCGGGGCAAGGATCAAAAACCCAGGATAGTCAAAATCCTTGGTTTTGGTCCACTTTAACATATAAATGAACAGCACCAGTGCGGGCACTGTGAAACCACAATACTCAGGCATACAGTGCCATGTGCAATACAAAAAAGGCTTTCATTGGGGATGGCAGTACAGTGATCAAGCGAAAACACATGGAATGATATTGGGGACATACAAATGACATGACACGTGATTGGCAGCCATGAAAATGCAAGTTAGCAGCAGGCAACCCAAGTACAATAATGA
This sequence comes from Gastrophryne carolinensis, assembly GCA_027917425.1. Classification (NCBI taxonomy): domain Eukaryota; kingdom Metazoa; phylum Chordata; class Amphibia; order Anura; family Microhylidae; genus Gastrophryne; species Gastrophryne carolinensis. Next base: position 589,748,981 of record CM051234.1, read on the forward strand.
TCGAAAAAATACAATTCTGTGATTACTCACCAATAGAATTGTTTTTACAGGTATACAGCACGGGTTGCTTCATTTCAATTCTTCACATTTGGTTTATACGCCACAAGGTGGCGCAGTAGACTGCATGACGACTTGTGGCTCCTCCCGGCCCATAAAAGGGCAGGAAAATACCCATAATACCCAGTGCTGAAAAGCAGTAAATGCAAGAAGCCAGGAGGCAAAGACCATGTTAATGAAAACACAGCCCCACAAAAAAACTCTCTAAACATCACCATCACAAGGCAAAAGAGGATAACGAAAAACAAGGGTGGGATGAAGCAACCCGTGCTGTATACCCGCAAAAACAATTCTACAGGTGAGTAATCACAGAATTGTATTTTTCCTGGTATACAGCACGGGTTGCTTCATTTAAATTCTTCACATTTGGGACATCCAAAAGCAGTGTCCAAGAAGAAGGGTGGGATCCCCAGTGAGCAACAGCAGGTAGTTCAAGTCACTACCGCCTGAAGCACTTTGCGACCAAAAACACCATCAGCTGAGGCCCTAACATCAACCTTGTAAAACTTAAGACTGAAGACCAAGTAGCGGCCTTACAAACCTGTTCAACAGAAGCCTGGTGCTGAAAAGCCCAAGAAGCACCAAATCGCTCTAGTGGAGTGAGCTGTAACATGGAAAGGGGGTACCTTCCCCTTGGCAGAGTACGCTTGCACCACCGCGTCTGATCCACTTGCCGATAGTGGATTTGGCCGGATGCAAGCCCTTCCTAGGCCCTGCAGGGAGAACAAACAGAGTCCGACTTCCAAAAGGACTCCATGGCAAGCAAATAGTACTTAAGTGCCCTGACCACATCCAGAGAATGAAGAGTCCGCTCCTTAGGATTAGAAGGGGCAGGGCACAAGGAAGGCAAGACAATGTCCTCATTGAGATGAAAGGAAGAGACAACCTTAGGCAAGAAATCAGGTTTGAGACGAAACACCACCTTATCCTGATGTCGCTCCCCAAAAAAAAAAACAAAAAAAAAAAAAAAAAAAGGAGGTTTCATAGAAAGCGCCGCCAGCTCAGAGACGCAACGCACCGAGGTGATAGCTACCAAAAAGACCACCTTCAGAGTCAGAATGGACAAGGCCGTATCACACAAGGGCTCAAAAGGAGGGCCCTGGAGAGCAGAAAGCACCAAGTTCAAATCCCACACCGATAGCAAGGGCTTACGAGGCGGACGTACATGAGTAACCCCTTGGAAAAAGGTCTTGATAAGTCTATGGTTGCCGAAGGATCTTTGGAAAAAAAATTGCCAAAGCCGAGACCTGGCCCTTACACTCCGTTGTAACCCCGACTCCAAACCATGTTGTAGAAATTCCAGAATCCTGGAAATGGAAAAGGTGCAACAAGGAAGAGACCTCACACCAGGCAATGTAAGCATGCCAGACCCTGTAATAAAATCATAGAAGAGGATTTCTTCTGAGCCTGAACCATGGTACTGACTACCGAGGCCGGAAGCCCCTTATCCATCAGGATGGAGGTTTCAGCACCCAAGCTGTCAAAGCCAGCGTTTGTAAATTGGGATGGAGTAACAAGTAAGGCGCCCTGGATCGTCTGGCATGACAAAGTGATCACCGCCATCTGGACGATGTCCGCGAACCAAACACTTCGCGGCCAGTGGGGGGCCACCAGAATGGCCGGCACCCCCTCCTGGGCTATCTTGCGTAACACACGACCCAGAAGAGGAAAGGGAGGAAAGATATAAAGGAGCTGGAACTCCATCCAAGGAATTGGTAGAGCGTCGGTGGCGAAGGCCAGAGGATCTCTTGACAGAGAGACGAATCTTGGGAGCTTGTGATTGTGACGGGACGCAAACAGGTCCACGTCCGGCTGACCCCAGCGCCGACAGGACGTGAAAGATCTTGCTGCTGAGAGACCACTCCCCCAGGCGAGACGTCCCCCCTGCTCAGGGAGTCTGCCTCCTGGTTCTCCCCCTGGGATGTAAACTGCCGAGATGCAGGGGACATTCTCGTCTGCCCAAGACAAAATCAGGGACACTTCCTCGAGGGCTCGTTTGCTCCGAATCCCGCCCTGATTGATGTAGGCAACCGCCGTCTGATTGTCCGAGCGCCCCTGGACTGCACGACCTTGTAGGTGGGGAGTCAACTGGAAAAGAACCAACCTGATCGCTCTCAGTTCCAGGAGAATTATAGAGGTATGAGCCTCCTGAGGGCCCCACTGACCCTGAAAAAAGTGATTTCCAAACCCCCCCCCCCAATCCAGACAGACTGGCGTCCGTGGTGACGAACTCCCAGCATGGAGGCAGAAAGGATCTGCCCACTAGAAGATTCCTTGAGTCCAGCCACCACGAGATGGACTGTCTGGCCAGAGGGGACAGGACGAATTCCTGCTCCAGGGACGCCTATTTCCGATCCCAAACGGACAGAAGATTCAGCTGAAAAAGTCTCATGTGAAACTGGGCGAAGGGAACGGCTTCGAAGCAAGACACCATGAGGCCCACCAACTGCATCCCCAGATGGATGGAGGGATGTGGACACGACAACAAGGCCCGTGCCTGCGTCTGAAGACCCTCCAACTTCTGTGGGGGAAGAAACACCTTGACCTGAGACGTTTCCAACGTCATGCCCAGGAAGGACCTCACCAAAGACGGAGTGATTGAAGACTTGGGATAATTGATCACCCAACTGAAAGCCTCGAGAGTGGACAAAACCTTCTGGGTATCGCTCTCGGCCTGCTGAAAAGATTGAGCAGCAATCAGCAGGTCGTCCAGGTAAGGAAGAATGCGAATGCTCTGGCCCCTCAGGAGAGCAATGACAACCGCCAACACCTTGGTGAACACCCCCGAGGAGCCGAAGAGATACTGAAGAGCAAGGCCACAAACTGGTAGCGTTGATCCTCCAAGGCGAACCTCAGGAACTTCTGATGTCCCCGGAAGATAGGAATGTGCAGATATGCGTCCTTGATGTCTACTGTGGTCAAGAAATCGCCAGGTCGAAGGGAGCTCACCGCCAACCGTAATGTCTCCATGCAGAAGTGTTTGAACCTGGTGAATCTGTTGAGGCCCTTCAGATCCAGAATGGGTCTCAGGGAACCATCCTTCTTGGGCACTGTGAACAGATTGGAGTAGAACCCCTGACCCCGCTCCTGAAGGGGCACAGGACAAATCACTCCGGACGACAGAAGCCATTGGACAGCCAATCTCAGGCCCTGCGCCGTCACGGGGCTTCTGGGAGATCCGGGACCAAAGAAATCTCGGGGGCGGCCAGGCTGCCAGCTCTATCTTGTAGCCGGAGGACACCACCTCCTGAATCCACCGGTCGGAGACGAGTTGTCTCCAGACGTGAGCAAATAGCAGAAGCCGTCCCCCCACCCGGCAGGGTGAGGGCGCCTCCTCATGCCTGAGGGGCCTTGGTGGGGGACTTTGCTTTGGACCCCAGGAGAGACCAGGACGCCTGCGGGACCTACCTCGTCCCCAGGAGTCCCTGCGACCGCCCGAAGAGGGAGAGCCGCGTCCTCTTCAGAAGGGGCGAAAGGAAGAGGACCCCCGAAAGGGCCGAGATTGCTTTCTGCGTTGAGGGAGCCGGCCCTCCATTGCCAGGCAAGGCGCTCCCCAAAGAGGCGCAGTCCCGTGAAGGGGAGACCAGTAAGAGACTTGTTGGCGGCAGCGTCAGCTTCCCACTGCCGCAGCCAAATGGACCGACGGAGAGCCACCAGTAGAGCCGAAGCCCTACCACCAAGCCGAACAGCATCGTCCATGGCCGCGAGCACAAATGCAATAAAGTCAGTGCAAACCAACAGATCCTTATACTCGTCTGCTCGCTTGCGGGATCGGGCGGCCTCCCCAAGGCACTTAACCTTCTTCTTTATGGCAATAGCGACAATAGCCGCAGCGCAGACCGGGCACAAACCAGCCCCCACAAAAGTAACAGCATGACAAGCGAGTTGATCTATGCGCCTGTCCGCATTATCACGCAAAGTGGTAGTGTCCGGCGAAGGCATCACAGACATATTGGAGAGCGCTAGAACAGGAGCGTTCACCTCCGGGGGACAAGACCAACGACGGACCAGTTCCTCCGAAAAGGGATACCGTCTGTCCAGCCCCTTGGGCACCACGGGTAACTTATTGGGCCTCTCCCATTCCTTGAGAACCATCTTGGAGAAATGACCCTGCTCCAGAAAACGCGAGGCGTTGCCTATCAGGACGGAAAAGCTCCCTCTGCTTCTTTTTGGCCGCTTTAGGGGGCACAATGTGCAAGGTTTCAAATACGGCAGCCAAAAGTCTATCCGTATCATCGGGGAGCCATGTGTTCTCGTTCAAGGAAGACCCAGGGTCGCTGCCAAAGTCGCCTTGACAGTCCCTGAAGGAGTCAGAGTCATGGAACAACTCACCCTCCTCCACGGAGTCACGACCGCCGAGAGTCTCATAAGCATCATCAGCAAAGAGAGAATAAGCCGGTTCCAAATGCCGCTTCTTACTAGAGGCCTTGCCGGCAGCGGGGCGGGCCAGTTGCCGTTCCAGGCTTGCCATGCGCAACGCTAGCTCCGAGTTCGACCCCTGGCTGATCTCGCCCTCGCTAGGAGCCAAGTGCAGGCACGTCGGCGAGGCCGCCGGTAGAATCGGACTGGGGAGTGGGACGCTAGGCCCATCCTGTTCAGCAATAATGCTGCGACCGCTCAAAGGGGGAAGTACCACACATAAGGCACAATGATGCTCCCCCCGAAGGGCCCCCAAGCTCGCTATCCCCAGAAGCCTCCATTATGGTGATTATAGACAAAAAGATATATTGCATACAATATATATCTGTATATAAGCAATATCCGCGGGGACCGGCGCTAAGCTCGGCCCGGGGTCCCCCCACAAGGTCTCCTGGGATGTCAGAGAAGGGGGGAGGATTGGCCCGGGAGAAACCACAAGAAGGGATGGGACCAGCCTGGAAGACATACGAGTAGAAAAAAACGTAAGAATCCCACCGCACATGCACAGTGTCAAATATACAGATGAGTCATGAAAGACTCACGGACCACAGGGAATAACCCAAGGAGGGAGCTCCGGAGCACCCACCAACCCAAGGAGAAGCAGCAGCCAGTCCCAGAAGAACCTGGGCAGAGACATTGCAGCGCAGGAGGCGAGGTAAGATTGCCCCAAGCCCCTCGAGGGGCGGGCAGCAGCGCAATGACGCCGTTCGCATCACCGCATAGCCCCGCCCCCCGGCAGCGCGCGAAGATCTCGCGAAGAGAAAAATCAGCGCGCGAAGAGAAAAATGAGGAGGGGATCGCCACCTCCCCCTTACCCCCGTTCCTGCCACGGAGCATGGGCCGTGCTCGTCGCGGGCAGGGGAAGACAGGCCTGCCGCCCTCGGCTGGAGCGAGGAGAGGTGAGTAACAGATGTAGCAGATGTCCAGAAGGGTAGCAGTAGCCATAAGGCGACTTGCAGTAAAGAAGTAGGTACAAGCACACAAACACCAATAAAGCTAGTGGGACAACAAGAAGCAGGCAAAAAGGGGTCCCAGTGGTTTCTCCCCCCCCTCAATAGGCTCACCATTAGCTTAAGGCCGGCTACCCTTTAGGTATAGGGTCTGCGGCCCGGAGCAGGGCTCCATGAACACCCGACCCCAGGTGTTCCCCTACAGTCACCTGAACCTGCAGCCATGGCTGGGAGGCATGTATACCAGGAAAATAACATTCTGAACAGGCCAGGGATCCCATGTCACTTGATTGAGCACAAATAAATTAAAAATACGCTAACCATAAGTCACCCAAAAAAATAAAAAAGGGACTGGAACGGCGAAGACTTAGACGACATGACGTCTGCGGATCTGAGTACGCTGACAAGTGTCAAGTGTCTGCGCATGCGCCGTAGAACCAGGAACAGGTGAGATTGTTTTGGCGATCTGGGTGTTTTCACACAGCGGGGCACGCCCGATCAGGGTGCCCTGGGGTCAAGGACCAAAACCCAGGATAGTCAAAGCCCTGGGTTTTGGTTCACTTTAAATTCCCACTTGGGTCCCAAAATATACCCAATTTATCGTTACTGAAAAATCGCGAGTAACCGAATAGGGTCGGATGTAATCATTTTACAAGAAAACCTAGGAGTTGGGTAAAGCTTGCAAATGTTTCCGTATGCAATGGCTAGGGAAACAATGATCAGAGCTTATGTAAACTTGAGGCCCAACAATGAACGGGCTTTAAACTCCTGGACCGTAGATTTTGTGGTTTGCATGACCGATGGCAAAACAAGAGAACCATTTCTCTCACCTGCACATTGTTGAGACAAGCTTCTATCACATTCTGTCACATGCCTTCCATTTATTCTAGCTGGAGACACCCACAGACTTGTATGCCACACAGTGTTGGTGCATACCCTGAATATTTTATATAAAGCATGCTAAGCAGCTAGAAGTGCTAAGCTACAATGTAAATACTGGCACACCTATTATTCCTGTAAATGAAAAGCTTGCAGGGTCACGAACGCGCCGTTTTCTTGTGTTTGCAGTTTACTTTAACTGCAGGCAAACAAAAGGAAATACCCAGCTCACCACCTATACTGTGTGGCATGGAGTCAGGAAACAAGATCACTTACTACAAAGTCCACAAGAGCAATTAGTTAAACCGGACCTTCACCATGATTTATTGAAAAGCCCAAACCCTTATAAAATGATTCCCCAGCATCTAAAAATTAATACATTTTAAGTTTTTAGTCACTTATTATTCTTTCCCCCACTGGGCTGCAACTCTGTTCAGGACTTTAGGATACGGGCGCCGCCATCTTGACTCAGAAGCATCACACTTACCGAGGAGAGGAGCGCGGGATAAAGTACAGGGGGGCGGGTTATACCTGTGCTTTGCTCAGACAGAGCAGAGCTGGGGTCAGGAAAAGGTCAGCAATCCCAGAATGCAGAGCAGCACAGTTAGAAGGCACTTCCTGTTTGCAGGCTGCCGTAGGTCCCATGAGCCGCCATCTTGGATGTTTAAAGGCTCATAACATGCAGCAGATGCAGGTAGGTAATAGGTAATCTATATGTACAGGGTGTGGGAAACATAAGATATGCTCTTATTCAGGGTGTAGGTCCGCTTTGAGGGTGCAGGGCACATCCTCCCCAAAGAGGTAAATAAAATAGTAAAACGTTGCCTTGACTAAAATAGGTAAAACCAAAGATAGGCAAAACCACAGTTAGAAATCCAAAATAAATAATTTAAAACTGATAAAGACTGGACACAGCCCTAGAGGCATCTATCAGAACAATTAAAGTGGACCAACAGTCAAAAATGAGTTAAACCAGACCAACACAACAAACAGTGCTCAATATGCATCCCTCCCCCAGGGCAATTCAGATTGCTGCACATGCCTTTACCTTTTTCTAACGCCTGCTGGAGTCGATTTTAAAAACAAGATGGCAGTTCATGGATTGCAGGCCACCTGCAAACAGGAAGTGCTGCTGGGCTTCCTGTTACTGTGTTTTGTCGGTTATGTCAGTTGGGAGAGGAAGCTCCAAAATGGCTGCTACATTTCTTCCAACTGTACCAGGCTGTTGGTCCCATTTAGTTTATTTAAAGCAGACCAACACCTGGGACTTTCAATGTCCCTGGCTTTGTTTCTTGCCCCAGGGACATCACCATTTGGGATGCCCCTCTATGTGAACCCCACCCATAAAAAAAAAAAATTACAAAAGTACCCCTCCCTGGTCCTGCAATGCACACATGGGCTCTCAGCTCTGCCTGGGCACACTTTTAAAAAGGTTGTAAAAACAACTTATTGAAATAGGTAAAATCAATGATGGGCAAAAACTGTGCGGGGCCATACCCACCCCTGCCACAGTTTCTTGTCTTAAAATACTATAGCATCAGTTCCAGCAACTCAGTGCTATAGGGGGGCATTCATATGGCAATTCTTTCTTGGATATTGCTGAGAACAGCAGATCTCCATAAATTCTGTGCCCCCCTCACTAATATTTCCATTTATGTGACAGTCTGCCATGTGACCGCCAACAGGGTTCATCAGGTGGGCATGTACACCCAAGCCAGTGGACCTAATGGCTCACCGCTCTCCACCTGTGGCACACAAACAACAACCCAGCATTTCCTATCAGAGGGGATAGGAAGCTGCAGCACACACTGCCATGACTTCCAGCTGCAGTATGTGATGCAGCTCTGTCTCTGACAAACGGAGACCCCAGAGGCGAAAGGTGGAGTATTGTTCAATGATGGTAGTGGGGAGGGGGTGTTAATTGCCAAGGAAAGAGAAGCCTGTTCAACATTTAACACAGTGTAGGTCTGCTTTGTAAAGAGCCATGGATTTGGCTGCGGCTCTACATATGAATGGGCATGACACTGGCGGCAAGTCAGGGCCAACATTAATAAACAGGGAAACCAGTCCCGACCTGTAGAAAGCAGCAGTTTATTACTTCTGCAGAAATAAAATCTAGGCTGTAATTACAAGTTATTTTCAACAAAGAACAAAAGCCAGCCTGTTTGCCCAATATTGAAAAAATAAAAAACTGGCCCCTGGTAATAAAACGCTGGAAACCTGATCTGCAGCAACACAAATGTGTGTAACACCAGCTCTCGCTGGAACCCCAGAATCCCAGCAATGCAGGCAAGCTGCAGGGCTCAGGTTATACAAGAGCAGGATGGGAGGGAGGGGGAAGACGCTCCGAGGGGGTATCAGTGCTGCTGGAATGCTGAAACCTTTTGCAAGAGGGTCATTTTACTGCACCCCCCCCCCCCCCCCCACACACACACACAGGCAGGCCAGGCTCTGATAAATGCTCTCCTGTAAAACTGGATTTGAAAACCTAACTGAGCCAGCATATTTCAAAGCTCTTTATAGAGAACATAAAAGATAATCTAATGGTGCAGTAGAAGTAATGTTATTGAATGTAAGGATTCCCTGCTGTGATCAAATGTTTCACCTGAAGAAGCATGCAAACCACGAGACTGCGTTGGCCAATAGTGGAGCTCGATTTTACCAGGGGACCAAGTTGAATAGTAAGATTACTTTGTGTTCAGGTTTTAAGAGGAAGTCCAATAATTTAAACATTCTCCTCCCTGCCCTCCTACCCCCTATGGCAGTCCAATTTTTTGGACTGGACTTCTTCTTTAATAATAACGGTCTTAGACTTACCTAGTACAGTGCCACGGAAGATGGTAGCAGAACAAAACAACCAGTACCATATTATAAGGCTAAGAGTGCGAAACAAGGAAAGACTGGTTGCTTGGAAAATCATTAATCTCTTATTAAGAGTTAGGGAACAAACTGTCCTAACACTGTAGGGCAGGGGTGTCAAACTCATTTTCACTAAGTGCGACATCAGAATTCTGGTCCCCTTCAAAGAGCCAGTTAATAACAGACTAAACAAAAATGTAAACATGTCCATTCAAATGTATGATTACAGACACAGAATTATTTTGCCCTGGACAGATGCAGACTTTAACTTATTTTTCCAAGGGCAGATCCAGAATTGCTCAAGATAATCACACGTGTTTATTGCCCAGGACAGATTGGGGGAATTATTCTGCCCAGGAGAGATGCAGAATAATTTTGTCCATGACAGATGCAGACCCAGAATACATTTTGCCCAAAACAGAAGCAGAATAATTTTGACGAAGCAAATGCAGACTTGAAATAATTTTACCCAGGAAAGATACAGATACTGAATGAGTTGGTGCAGAACAGATGCAGATGGTGAAATAGTTTGCCCAGAACAGATGCTAAATTATTTTGCCCAGGCAGATACAGATGGTGAATTACTTTTCCCAGTGCAGAAGCTGATCTATGCCCAGGACAGATGCAGAATGCTGCCGATGTTAAAGGTCTTGGCGTGACCAGGCCAGCTAGAAAGGGAGCTGCACAGCCACCACTGTCTGATACCAGTCAGAGGGCCACATAACAGAAAAAAAAAAAAAATTAAAAATTGGCCGAATCTGGGACCAGGCCTTGAGTTTGACATGTGCTCTAGGGCTCTAAGGCAGAATGGGATTCCTGCAGCATACTCGTGTTATCTGTATACAGGTAATGGATTCAGTCTGAGATCAGCATTTGCCCAGCTAGGCGTTTAGAAAGAGTTAGTAACCTACTTTTTTCAATGTTTCATTGTTTTAGGAAACTGCTACAAACTCTAGGTAAGGCTCCATATTTACATTTAAAAAGGTGGGGGGCTGCAGGCATTCTGATGCCCATTTTACTGGAGAGCCTCCGTGTACCCAGTGACTGGTTGAGAAGCACTGTCTGAGATTCCAAAAGAGGCATTATAAAACGCATAACCCCAAAAAAAGTGTCAACTGTGTACCCAGCTAGAGGTGAGCGGGGACGCAGACAGCGGAACCTTCACTCCATTCAGTTTCTTCAAAGCACTGACGTCAGTACAGCGAAGAGACACTGAAAGGAGCGAAGCCAAATTGGGATACCCATGTTAAAGAGAAACATCAAGGGAAAATAAATGTGGCCAATCCCCTCCATTGGGCCCTACTCACTCACCTCTTGGATGTCGCTGCTGCCGGCTTAGCCGTTGCAAAATGAAGAAATTCCAGTTGCTCTGCGAAGTCTCGCGGGATTTAGGGCGGCTCCCATTCATGGGCGCTGCGCAGGCGCGAGATGGGGGGACGCGCGCAGTGCCTGATGGGATGCAGGGTGGCACTGCCCACTGAAATGTTGCCTAGAATCTGAGGGCCCCAGAAGATCGATGCCCCAGCAAGGTGAGTATATAGTGCCCAAAACTAAAACCGGGGGGCAGCAGTTCGGTGAGATTTTAACTTTCCACAATCTTCTTTAAGAGGCCAAAACCAAGGTGGGAAAAAACCTTGGTTTTTGGTCCACTTTTTTATTCAGCAGCATACCAGAATGAATCCTTTGCATGGCAGATAAGGCATTTAGTTTTTACACACAGCCTGGATAAACCATAACAATGATTATTATTTATAGGTATCACGCCTCAGAGGTTCCTATGGATAGACAGCAAATCACTAAATGTGAAGGGGCCCTGGTGCAGGCATGCAAACGGGGTCCTATCAAGACTCACACGATAATTATTTACTTGTAATTTTAAGTGAAGTGGATACAGTAAGACAATGAACAGCAGATACAAATAGAGCATACAATTTCCTGTACACAACTCTTAAAGTAGCCACAGCATTCAACCCCTGTTAGCTAGCAGCCAATACTATAATCTGTCTCTAAAATATGGTTAAAAACAGAGGTCTCAGTTGGCACACATATGCAGAGGTATGTTGAAGCTGCACCAAACGCCTGGGTGCCTCTGTGTAGGTGCAGTCCCAAATCTAATATTTGAGAGCAACCACTGAGACACAGAATGCAATGGACAAATTCAGAGCAGCCAGCTTAGCTGAGGATGCCCTATAACCTAGAGAGCAGCACATCTGGGGTGGGGGTGGGGGGGGATTGAAAGCCTACCCTATACAGTTTAAGACACCCCACCCAAAATCAAAATATACAAAAAGGAGGGGTGGAAGCCTTTTAATCTGTTAAAAAGGTGCACAGCCATATAAAATACACATAGGTTATAAAGCAGTTTCAGCCTTGGCTATAAGTAGAGAAACGGCAATGGTACAGGTTGGGGTTCTGTAGGCTTGCTGCGCACCCCCAGCAGAATCCCTTGTACCACCTGACAATCTCTTGTACCACTGCATTAAGCAGATTTCAATACTCATTCCAAATTCCACAAAAGATTTCATGTGAAGTAAACACTTATATACGAAAAACACAGAGAATACGAAGAAAAAGCAACAGTCAAGTTACGGTTGTGCATCTGCAGCACCATACACCCAGCAATCGGAGAAATCATTGCTTATACTCTAATCGTCTCCCGATGCATGTTGCGCGCCCGTACGCAGTCAGAGATTACAGGGTGAGCCATTTACCTGTTCACAAGCAAATCCATTCACAGCGACTCCCCCAGAAAGCACTACAGGTCCCATCAAAGCTGCTCGGCATCAGCCCGTCCTGCAGCAGTGGCCAGGTAAACGTTGGACGAGAGCGCAGTACACAGAACAGCCATTGTGTACCATGAAGAGGCAAGGCAGGCAGCTGACAGGAAGAGAGCTCTGATGACCCCAATGTTTGCTCACTACAGTTGCTTTTGAGCAGGAAAAAAGTTATCTAGATTAACTCCTCCGGTACCAGTTAGGTTCATCCAGCGCACACCAGAGGCGCAGAGGAAATACAGATCCCGGACAAAGGGAGCACCCCTGGGCTTTGTAACAGAACCTTTCAGCAGAGAGGGGAGTTTCCACGCTTGAGTTACAGCAGCAGTGTCTGAACAGCTCCTAATACCATCCGGCAATGGGAGATGCCTGCAGTGCATCTGTGCCCGGCCTGCCCACAGCATCTGTCGCTGCGCCCAGAACTCATTTACATAATTAATGAGCATACAAGTATCGCCAGCGTGGCTCGCAGCGCTCACCCTGTCAGCAGCGGCTCAGACTTACTAAGGCAACAAAGCAGGAGGAGGCACGTCCTCATATTCTATGTGTTCTGCTGAAACAAGAGGATGGGACAGACTCTTCCATGTGTCTGACAGCTGCTGCTGGACAGGAATGAATGGAAATGGCAAAAGTCAGGCGACTCTGTTTTTGACCACCCTGTGAGCAAAGGGTGCATACATTTCACACAAATATACACAAACATATATACAACTTTCAACAGATACAGATTTCAAAAAGCTCCAAGGATGAGGAGTTTGAGCAGATCTTTAGATCAGGGATGCACAACCTGCAGCCCACACTGCCATCAGTTGTGGCGTCCAAAAAAGTCACACAGCAAAGGGCTCTGATTGGACGCAAGCCCGAGCATGGCACTTTGGAGCAAAGAGGCGAGATTTACTGTGCTTTCTGGGTGTTTCATACATGGGACGGGAAACAAAACCTGGAAAAGTAAAATTCCCTGGTTTTGTTCCGCTTCAACATCTGCCCCAAGTATTGCACAATGGGGGGGGGGGGGGGGGGGCTATAGCCATACGCAGTTATTGCAGCATAGGCTGCCTCAGGAAACCATTGTGAGTTTAGCTATCCTTATACCATCTCTATACACTAACAAAGAACTGGACTGCACTGCCCAACTAATCAAAGCTAGGTGCTAGCCGACAGGACAACCACTACACTTACTAAACTCTTATGGGTGGGGCTTATACCATATCATATGGGTCCTTATACCATCCAAATGTTTTATTCTTTCTATCCAGCAGACGAAACGAAAGCTTAGCTAAATAATTCTTTCATACAAGGGTAAATTCTCAGCTGAACAGTGACTTTGATTGTATAATCTATAAAACTTTAAAGCGCCAACATGGCATATACCTTGTGTCCCAGGTAGGGCTTAGCGGCATGTGGTTGTGCATCTGTTAGTAGTGGTCACATGATTGCCATGTTTGCTACAACAGCCAATAGAATTCTGTGCTCTGCCCAGCAGCATCCTAGGACATGCAGATTCTTGTAAAGGCCTCTTCCTGTGTACGGCAGCTCTATGAAACTTGCATAGCATGAAATATAAGGGCCACCTAGGGCAGTGGTACCCACAATCATTTTACACCAAGTACTCCCTAGCAATAAGCAGATACCACCAAGGAGGAGATCAGTTCCTTAGTCACCAAAATAAGTAGGTCACGGACCTTGTAGCATTTTGTAAAGCATAAAAAGGATTATGTTTTACTTTACCAGACCCATACTAACCACCCTGTTGGTGAACATCTAAACATTGCTGTGTGCCCCCTGGGGTACGTGTACTGCAGGTTGGGATACAGTGACCTGGGGGAGCTGAACAATGGTTTATTAGCACAAACTATGCAGTTCCATTTCAAAAGACACCCCTGTACCAGCCAGCAATGCTCACTTATCTGCTACATACACAAGCCCGCACACATACAGGTCAGCAGAGATGTCAACTACTTATGTATCGTATTTATATCATGACCCCTAAAGACATCTAGACATTAAGGTATTGGGAGGGCACCAATTCTAGAGCGGTTTGAAGCCACTGGAAATTTCAAAGACATGATATTTAAAAAGGGAGAGTCCATGAAGTGGCGATAGGGCAGCAAAGAGCTCAAACACAAAAAATTAAAAGGTCCCGGGAGTTCTGACCATATTTCTTAGTCCTCCTGTGCACTGCTCTGCACCAAACATCAGGGTGCCTCACTAACCAGCAAGAGACTATAAACAAACACAAAGGTCAAGTGTGAGGCTGGCATGAAGGACAGTAGTGGCATGAATTGGCACCATTTATAAGAAAAAAGGGTATGGCACAAAATTAGAAATCACACAGATATCTGCATGGTGATAAAACGGCAATTGCCAATTAAACATTTCCTGCAGCACAATGTAGATGCTGTAGCAGGGCTCCAAAGTTTGCCTTTCCTATCCTTTTTTCCATGACCATGCTCCAATGTGGTCACACTGCTGTCTTTGTCCATCAGTGCTTCCAGCATGAGCGAGCCCAACCACTTGTGCTTGCTGTGAGCACTAGGGGGACAGAGGTAGACATGCCACCACATCTGGAGCAAGGTTCGGGAGGATTTAACCCGAAACGAGGGAGTAAACATTGGAGACCTGCTACAACATTCACAGTGTCCTACGGGATATTGAATAGAGGCACATGGAACAGGTTTCAGGTAAGCCCATTGCCAGTCGCCCGGACTGGCCCTTTAATTTTCATAAAATGTTCCCCAAAGCGCATGCTATGCTTTAGGTTTACCAAGCTCCATCACAAGATACCAAACAAGTGGGGTAGGGGCAAGGTCAGACAGGAGCACCTTGGGCCCACCATAGGATACTGGTCAAACATCAGATTATATATTATTACAAACAAATGTAACCTACTGAAGAAATAAAAAAAAAAAAAAAAAAAACTCAGTACACTCTAGATAATACTGAAACACACACAGTTAGTCTATATATACTGCCCTGTTTGTGGACCTAGGTTAGTGCCTGGGGCCCACTGGAGGATCGTCTGGTGGGCCAGTCCAACACTGGGTAGGGCTCTTTTTTTATCTCCATACAACTCTTGGCAAGTAGCATTGCTCACAATAAATCAGTGTAAAATTCTAAGCAGCAATCCACACAGCAACACATCCGGAGGAAGCTAGAGCTTGCCACATAGCGCCCACAAAAGCCAACAATGGCACCTGACTGGCTGTGTGAAGCCTTCAGGCATGTCAGAAAATCTCCCCTTTCTAGAGATCAGAAACAAATTGAATAAAGAGATCTGGTTGAAAACAGTCAGTATCCCTGATTACAGAACAGTAAGACAGCGGCCCAATACTGAGCTGCACTACCAAGCAACCCAGTTCATCCGGTAACCACTGCCCTGGTAAACATGTAGGAGGTTAGAAATGTAAACACCAGCAAATACAAGGCCATGGAGCACCCACAGAATAGAATGGCACCTTCCCAGAGTGATTTTTGAAGGCACCCAGCAAGGGAAGTCTGCCAGGGTAGGCAACCCCTCATTCTATTAACCTGCCACATCATAGGTGAGTAAGCAAAGAGAAGAGCTGGAGCTGACAGGTGAATAAGAATGGGGGTAGCAGGAGGTAGGCAGGCCTAGAAAGAAAGGGAGCATAGGTGCATGCTAACCATAAGCTCCTCTCTATATTTATCTGCTATACTTGCCTTACCCAGGTCCCAGCTGCTGCTCACTTCTATCTTTGCACACCCACGCCAGCCATTCAGGTGCAGGCAGCAGTGTGCTCTCCATTCAGTTTTGCTTACAGCTCAGAGCGACAAAACAAAAGCTGGATGGGATGCACACACACTGGTGACTGGCTGGTGGCCTGCACATGCACCGTGGGAGTGAGTAAAAGGTGAGTTATGGGGGGGGGGGGATAAACGAATCAGGGCATCCCAAATCAGGATGCTCCAGACAGGAGAAATAGTGAAAATCACAGGTTGTGTTCCTCTTGGGACAGCAGCACAGAGATATGAATGCATGCTCCAGATCTAAAAGCAGGGCAACCTTGCCCATGCCCCAGGGGCATCCCTATTTGGGGTGCACCACCACCCCCATATCCCTGGATGCTAACCGCTTTTCTTTTGCATTGCAGCAGTGCACTCTGCAGCTAAGCCACTTAGATGAAGCGCCCTGCGTCACCCCTATATGCTCCCTGCCAGAAGCAGCAAGGGTGCACAGCAGGGATGCCAGGTGTGGCCTGTGCATCCACCATGGGATCAAAGAGGGATACGGGGACATGGGGATTTTCCACGCTGCAAGGCATACCGAATTGGGCCGGGGGGGGGGGGGGGGGGGGTTGTCCTTTTTAAGATAGACCACCAGCCACTGCCATAACCTCCCTCCACTAAACTAACAAAAAAAAAAAAAAAAAAAACAACCTCATCACTGCAGAAGACTGACCCATTGAGCCTGGACCTGCAGCATCACCGTTATAATAAAAAAATAAATAAATAAATAATAATAACCTCATCACTACTGCAGATGACCGACTCATTGCCCATTGAGCCTGGACCTGCAGCAGCACCGTTATGATAAAAAAAATTAATAATAAATAATAATAACCTTATCACTCATGCAGAAGACTGACCCATTGAGCCTGGACCTGCAGCAGCACTGTTATGATAATAAAACAAAAAATAACCTCATCACTACTGAAGAAGACCGACCCCTATTAAACCTGGACCTGCAGCGGGACCACTTTGAATGGCTCACCCAGGAGTTACTGCAAGTCCTGGCTCCACAGCTCCCGCGTCGATCAGAGGAGGCTATAGCGACAAGGTGAGTATTTTTTTTATTATTGTTTTATCCAAGAAGCTGGTCTTATGTGTAATGCAAATGCTTTTAAAGTAGACCAAAACTCAGGAGTTTGCATCTCTCTTCTGATCCTAGCCTCTGGGTCATCCAGATTTGGGATGCCCTGCGTAACTCACTCCCACAATACATGGACAGGCTCTCTTACAATCAGCTTTCTATGGTGATCATAAGAACATTTGTAAACAGAGAGCGACACAGAGTGCTGTCAGCATCCCACAGTGCCTGTGCCAGCCATAACAAGAGGGATGCTGCTGTCGCCAGTGCCGTGGGATAGTAAGTAACGGGAAAACCAGGGTATTTCAAACAGCGAGGCAAAGAGGGTGAACACCGGCCCCAGAGACTTGGGAAAGCACAAAACCAGACAAAATAACTACACCACAAGAAAAGTCCAGGCATCCCTTTGCAGCCAGTGGGGCATCCCAATTAGCATGCCCAGACATACACGATACAATCCCATCTGTACAATCTCAGCAAGTTTCTCCTCTATAGTGTGGCGGAGATCACATGGCACAAAGGGACGCTTTAGCTCCACATAAGGGAGGGCGAGGACTAGCACGGCCCCTTTAAGATCGCCTGACAACTGCCCCGTCTCAGGGCAGTTGTCAGGCGGCAGCAGCAACATGTGGCTGTCCAGCGCGGGGCATGCTGGGACTTGTAGTCCAGAGCAGCACGTCCTCCCCTCCACCCACCCCCTCCCAGTCCGGGGCCCCTCCATCGTACCCGGTGCTGTCGCCTCCCGGTTGCTGCGGCTGCTGCTCGGCCTCGGTGGTCAGGAAGCTGCCGCACTCCAGCGTCTCGCCTCCCGCCGGCTGCTCGGGCTTCTCCACATCGACGCTGCGCACTTTCCTCAGCTGCTTCCTCCGCCAGTCCGCCCGCGGCTCCCCGCCGCCTTCCCCGGGCACCGCGTCCAGCTCCTGCCCGCTTTCCGGAGCGCCGGACGACGAACTCCGACTCCCCGCCGCAGCCGCCATCTTCCTGGGGCCAGGTTTACATTCGTACGGGACAACCCAGCTACAGGGGGCGGGGCTGACACTGTGGGCGGGGCTCGGGCGGCTTCGAATTTTGCGCAACCTGTGGCTCGGCCAGGTACGCAAATGACGTAAGTGACTCCGTCGTCTGCGCAATGTGTAGGGAAAGGGGCCTGGACTATGACAAGGCGCCGGCCTACTGCTTTCTGAGCGCACGTCGCAGTGGCTGTGTGGAGAGCGCACGTAGCGCAGGTAGAAAGATTAGCTCCTTACGCAAACTACGTAAGCCAGGAAATAGGCGGGAAGGGAACGCCCATATGGGGCGTGAGAGGGCCGGGCACCGATTTCAAACTGTCTACCTGATAACCCGGCCGCCGTGTGACTCAGCTGCCAACCTGACACTTTATTGCGGCCCAAGGTTGGGCCATGTCACTGGCGGAAGCGGCTTTCATGCACAAGGGAGAAGGCTCCATATTATATACTTTAAAGTGGACTAAAACCCAGGATTTGGACTATCCTGGGTTTGATCGTTGCCCCGGGGCACCCTGATCGGGGATGCCCCCATGTGTGAAACCCCCAGGTCACCGAAACAAACTCACTTCTTCCCAGTCCTACGACACATGCACGCCGGCCCAATCAGCACACTCAGATCCGCTGACGTCCCTTCGTCTGACCGCATCCCCCGCTACCCTCTAACATGGAGTGTGCCCGCACCGGCTGTTCACAAATGCCTGCCACGGGCATGCATCCTGCTAAAGGCATAGCGGGGATGTGGCCACGGCTCGCGCATGCGCCGTTGGATCGGAAAAGAAGGTAAATGTACGGGCAACCTGGGGGAATACGATTTTGTATGCCCTGGGGGGAAGGAATCGATAAGATTCTTGGGCCAATCACTGTGGGTTTTGGTCCACTTTAAAGCAGACCCAGAACAAAAAATGACCCTTTCAACAGTCTCTCCTGGGACATCCTGATTTGGGATACCTTTGGTGAAACAAAAACTGGCATGGAGCACTTTGTGATGGGGGAAAGGAAATATCTGTGCATGCCGAGATAGCCTGGGAGGTTGGGCTTCCACACATAGTGCAGCTATTTCCTGTCTCCCATCGGATGGAGCTCTGTTAGGAAAAGGTGAGAATCTCTCTAATGCAGGGCTGACTTATGCTATGAGTGTGAGCAGGGGCCTAGCTAGGGGGGAGCAGGGGGGTCATGTGCCCCGGGTGCAGCAGGTCAGGGGAGTGCCAAAGGGGGCCTGAGTACAGGTGGGGGGGCCATTTTGCATCTTTGCCCCGGGTGTCAGAAAGTCTAGCTACTCCTCTGAGTGTGAGGATAGGTTAGCATTTCTCCCAAGTGTCCTTGATTTGCAGGGACTGTCCCTCTTTTGAGTCCATGTCCCCCTCTAACCTGTTACCCTCTTTGAGGTGTAACATGCAGATCTGCAGCAATAAATGATTCATTTACCTATTCTAAGAGTTTATATTGTTGGAACTGTTACACCCTATCTCCTATCCATCCCTCATTGGGGGGACATGGCCTAATTTAACAAATGCCCCTCTTTCCCACCCTGAAAAGTTGGTAGGTATGGGTTAGTTTATAGCAGAACAAAACCCAAAAGGGCTGGCCTTCCCTTGGGCATCCCAAATTGGAAAACCCCTCTGTGTGAACCCCCGGGACACCACAAAACCTGATCACTAATTGGCAGCTCTCAAGAACGCTGGGTGACGTGCGCTAATTGGCTGCCCGCAACCTCGGCTTTCTTGCTAAGTGCTAAGTGCTGGCGCTCCTGCATCTATCTAAATGGTTGAACGTGGGAGCACGCCACAGGGATGTGGCTACAGCGTCGTCGTGAGTTTAGTGGTGACCCTGGGAGTTCCATACAGCGGGGCTAGCAGCCTGCGCTGGATTCTTTTAGATTCCATGTCTGGCTGCGGAGGGTTTTGAGCTGCTTTAAAGTGGACCAACACCCACCACTGATCGGCCCGGGAATCTATACGTTTGTTCCAACGGCACATGCACGGGCCGCCGCCGTTTGTGAATGGCCGGCACGGGCGCGCTCCCTGTAAGAGGGACATGCGAGAGGCGGCGGCGGGCGCTCTCACCTTGTCCGTCGACGGACCTCACTTGTCCGTCGGCGGTGATTGGTGGAGCGAGTCACATGGGAGCGGGGTCAGGTGAGTTTTTGGGGCTTTCTGGGGGGTTTCACACAGCGAGACACCCCCGGTCGGGTGCCCCGCGGAAGTGGACCAACACCCAGGATAGTGAAAATCCTGGGTGTTGGTCCACTTTAAAGTCAGGTAAGTTTTGGACTTTTTATTTTATGCCCAGACAAACTCTTTAACTTTTGCCAACAATGATAAATAAAGTCTTTCTTCCTTGCCTGCGCCGTTTTGCTCACTGTTATACTCGCTTGGTTTGTGTGATCGGATTAGTCGGCTGGTACGAGAAAGGACAAATGTGTCACATTGCGTGACGTGAAAGGTGGTTTGTAATGTGGAAGAGGAGATGAAAAGTGACTTTCTACAGGGGTTTGATAGGCGACGCTCATGCGTGTGTGCAACCTCAAATCTGGACCTCACACTGTTCTGCATAAACAAACATGGCTGATTGACTTTGTCAGTTTCCCACAGCAGTATTACTTCAAATTGAACGGCTCTTCAGAGTTGCTTCAAATGTTTATTACAGTTGTTGCTTGTAAGTTTTTCTGCATAAAATAAAATGCGTGATAAGTTTACATAATGGGAACCCAAATAAACTCAAATTCACTGCTCAAGATTGAGATGCCAACACCAAGAACAAGCTATTACATTTTCCACATCAAGGAAGTAGCCGGTGTCACCAAGTTTTCAAGCATTGATCGACAATCAGTGGCATGTGGGAGAAACATAAAAGTAAGACTGAAAGCAATTTTTAAGCCACATGAAACCTTAAAAATTTAGTGAAGTGGTGTGGAGTGCGCAGTGCCTCCTGTTCGTCGATGTACCAGTTATCGTGACTTCTGCGAGGGACAGAATCCTTGAAATGACACACCTTGGTTTATCACTGCTGCAGATCACCACGCTTCTAGACTGAGATGTCAGCACTGTTCAACGGTGCGTGTGCCGGTGGTTGGAAGAACATCAATGAACTGGAATGACAGTAAGATGTGCGTGGAGGAGAACCTCTGTATGAATGGCATGCACTGATCCCATGCCTAGGGAGGCAAACAGCATCAACTCAAACCACCAGAAGGCATTTATACAGGCCGTTTCGAGGCAAAATAGCGCCCAGTGTGGGAAGAAAAAAATTCTGCCCCCTCCTCACACATCCTGCTGCAACATATCAGTAATTGCCATGCTCTACCTCTACTTTAGCAGCAGGCAGTGCAGGGGCCTAGTGTATAGCCGGCACCACTAACAAGGGCCCTCACCTATCTGCAAAAAACAGGATGGCTGGGCTAAAGGTGCTCCCAATGGCCTTGGCGTCCAGGGCAATCACCCTGTTTGCCCTTCCCTAGAAACTGCCCTGTGTACAACACTGGCCTAGAAGACAGACCTCTAGCTACAGGTTTTCCATTAACCTCACACTACTATCATGGTGCTCAGCAGGATAGCAAAAGGGGCTGGAATGGTCCTCTTCAGTGAAGTATCTCGCTTTTGTCTGTTTGCAACGCAATGATAGCCAGAGGTCTGGAAACTCTATGAATAGACCTTCACAAGGGAATGTGACACCAGCCCTTTACCCATTATATATGGATTGGAGTAGCAGACCCCTCTAGACTTCATTTCAGATACTAACACTCAGGGTTACATTTATTTGGTTGTGGAACCAGTGGTCTGGCTTTTCTTCAAAGTGTTTTTCAACAGAACAACACCAGGTCGCACGTTGCCCATGCTACTGTTAGCAGCTTGTGTGACCTAAACATGCTACCATGGCCTCTGGACTGGTCTACCATTAAGCAAATCTGGAACGTCATTGGCCACTGTGAGGAATATGGGAAAAGTATTTTCTTTCTGACACACCCAGGCCCCTTTTCATAAAAGAGAACCTGCTTAGCAAATGTGCCCTGTCTCAAAAGCCTTTACTGCTATGCCAGCGACCGACCAAGCCCAGCTCTAAGGGGATGAAACCGGACCTTCAACGTGATTTAATGAAAAGCCCAAACTCTTAAAAAACGGTTCCCCAGCATCTAAAATTAATATATTTTACGTTTTTAGTCACTAACTTATTATTCTTTCCCCCACTGGGTTGCAACTCTGTTCAGGTATTTAGGATACGGACGCCGCCATCTTGACTCAGCATCACACTTACTGAGAGAGGAGAGTGGGATAAGGTACGGGGGGTGGGTTATAGCTGTGCTTTGCTCAGACAGAGCAGAGCTGGGGTCAGGTAAAGGTCAGCAGTCCCAGAATGCAGAGCAGCACAGTCAGGAGGCACTTACTGTTTGCAGGCTGCCTGATAAGATGGCGGCTTCCATAAGCCGCCGTCTTGGATGTTTAAAGGCTCATAACATGCAGTAGATGCAGGTAGGATGATTTTTAATGTGGCCAATCTGTATGTACAGGGTGTGGGAAACATATAAGATAGACTCTTATTCAGAGTGAAGGTCCGCTTTAAGGCAATCAAACATATAACTTAATTTTGAGCTGCTCTTTTTGCCTTGATCCTCCACTCATCTGTCCTTTTATTTTTGGTCATATTATATGCTACTGGAGGCTGGCTTCTGGACCAATATTTCACATGCTAACAGGAATAGTGACATCAGATGATCTCATGTGATATGGATTTCCTCATATTCACCAAAAAGAGCTGCCAGTAGCCAGTCTTAGCAATCTACATGGCCAAGTGCATTCCCCTATAGGGTCTGTTTTGCTGTAATATAAGGCTAAATATTGTCAACCCATATTTAGAATATTATAATATAATGAGACATTGTGATCCAAATTATTACTGTATTTTTCATCCTATAAGACGTAAAAGTGGGGGGATAAAGTCAGTGCGTCTTATCGGGGCGAATGTAAAAGAAAAAAATTAATCTAACATTCCCGAGCTTCCACTCTGCAGCAGCTGTCTCCCACCGACATAAACATATGGAGAGAGATACACACACACATACATTACCAGTGTCCCCTGCCTCCGTTGCCCTCGCTATCACTGCCGCCATCACCGCCTCCAATGCTCTGATGCCGCCACCTTCACACAAACAAGTTCCCAGAGCGCCCTGGGAACTTGTCTATGTGGAGGCAGTGGGCATCAGAGGTGGGTACGGCGAGGGCAGTGGAGGCAGTGGGCAATGGACACCAGTAGTGTATGTGTGTGTGTGTGTTTATATAGAAGTTGCTGTGGCGTGTGCCTGGAATGTTTTTCTTTAATGTTTTTTTGGGGGGAACATACTGCACACCTGTAATTGGGATGCCACGCACCTTGCCTGTAATTGGGATGCCTCACACTTTGCCTGTAATCGGGATGCCTCACACCTTGCCTGTAATCGGGATGCCACACACATTGCCTGTAATTGGGATGCCATGCACACTGCCTTTAAATTGGGATACCACGCACAATGCCTTTAATTGGGATGCTTCATACTTCCTGTAATGTGGGATACCACTCACTGCCTGTAATGTGGGATACAGTTCACTGCCTGTAACGTAGGATGCCACTCACTGCCTGTAATGTGGGGTCTGTTAAGGGGTGATTCTGCATATGGTCTGTGTAGCCGGCGAAAGGTATTCAGCCATTATCTTTGTTGGTCTTTTAATGTAATGGTTCATATCTGTTCTGCAGTTGCACTACATCACCACAAGATGGCACTGTTGGATAAGAAATGAATTGTGACATTACAGGTCTACCAAACGTCAAGCCTAACTACATAGGAGTACAGCTGAGCTGCCATTTTCTAAGGTGAGTAGAAAGTTAGAGAAGGTTCTAGAGGCCACTAGAGGGAGTCTATATAAGGGGAGTTACCTCAGAATGAGTCAGTGATCTACAAGATGTAGTCCTCTATTGTAGTAACCGGGAGTGAAGGAGGTACCAGCAGGGTCAACTGGTAGAAGGAGAGAGCAGAGGAGCCACATGCATGCCTATGGAGTATTCACAGGAGAAGGTGAACCTTTCTACCCAAGATGCTGAGGAGGAAGCTCAAGGCCGCAGTATTCTGCCAGGGGATCAGAATGAGTGACCACCACCTGTTGGAGTACATTCGGATGTAATGTTGTGCTTTGGAAGCTGCTAAGGAAACTGTTGTGGAAAGACTGTATGACCTGCTGTGAAGCCTAAAGTGTACCTGAAGTCCTGCTAATAAAGTAAGTGCCCTTTTCATAAAGTCGGTCTCATTGGAGTTTTTGGAAGTAAGCCCACCTCAGGAGGTCCCTCAAGCCCGTTAACAAAGAACCCACTCCCCATACACGCTGAGGAGCTAAACCCCTCAGGGACCCGTATGCTACATCTGTAATGCAATGATTGGGAGGGGGGTATGTTAGCATACCATTTGGTTCAGAATATTTTTTTTTATTTCCCTCCTCCAAATTCTGGGTGATGTATTTCTCTGATTTTCTGTTCAAGCTTCTGATACCTTATGTATATGCCAACTGTGAGCTTCACTGGAAACATGTGCTTCACACCTTCACCACAATCTGCTTCCCAAACCATTTTCTTGGCCTGAATCGACCCTGTTTTCAGCCTCACAACTTCTAATGATTTCCACTATAAATCCCTGGGCATATAAAGGTAAGCAATAATACTCTCATAGGGCAGACATCTTCTTAGAAACTGTATATATTTAATAAGTAGCCCACTCACAAAAAATGCCAGAATTCACACTCTATTCCCCTGCAGGGACCATGCATTTGGGTCTGAGTGTCTGTGTGTGTCTCCTGAGGATGTTTGATGACTTCATTAAGCAGAGCTTCACCCAACATGTTTCATCCACAAAAACTGGGGCCCGGAACTCACAAGTTTCCAATTTCATTTTTGCACGTGAGTTTTGGGTGTATAAAAGACCGAAATCTTGGGCCTACATCGTTGGACCTAAGGTGTGCATTTTGCCTGGGATTCCTTAATTCTGGCTTCCCAGTCGAATAGATGTGGAATAAATATGAAACTGAGGGGTGCTTTTACCTGACTGCTTTATCAGTGATAATGTCGCTATAATAAGCTATTTCAGAGCACCTGAAAATCTCTGTGAAACTCTGTATGAAGATCTTCTTCACCTTCTTCTTCGTCCACCGGAGCCTCGTCCCATCCCTCAGAGCCCATGACCTGTTTGTGCTCTTCCACCGCAAATGCTATTCACTTATCTGATACAGAATCAACTCTATTGCCAGGGAAGTGCAGGGGGGCATAGGTTAGCTAGGCATATTCCAGGGGAAATGTTGGATAAGGTGAGGGGTACTCCTGCTTGATTACAGAAAAAACACAGAGGAGTGAGTATTGATAAAATGTTACATACTATAGCATTTTAAAAGAACACCAGAAAAGCAAAAACAGAAATAACCATATAAAGATACATTAGAAAAACATAAACATCTAATAATATGTTAATTGTGAAATAAATAAGAATAAACATTACACAAAAAATGTTAACAAAAATTCATTAAATAATTTTAAAAATGGGTTAAAGGAAGCACAAGTTTGAAGTGACATAAATAACACATATATTACAATCAAATCAAATAAATACATAATAAATAATAAAATGTCAAAGAAGTAAATAACTTTGATTTTTGCATAGATACTTACCTGCTTTGGGGAGAAAGCCTTTATCTAATTGTACATACTTAAGCATCTATGCATGTATCTGCAAGTAGATACATGCTTTCTTCCCTAGGCAGATAAGTATCCATAAGCATCTGTGCATGTATACATGCTTTCTCGCCTGAGCAGATATACAGTATAAGCATTGATAAGCAGGAGACCCCATTTTATTTTTTTAATTGAACACAGCAGGAGTTAGAAAAAGGTAAATGAATGTTTAGGTGAAGCAATTTGAAGTGCCCTGGGGGGGGGGGGGGGGGTGAATATGAGCACTGTTTCTTGTAAGGTTGTTGGTCCGATTTAAGCCGCATGCGATTATATATTCTCATGGTGCTGAATCGGTCCTTATCGCTGTGTCTCTCACAAACAGAGTTAGTGATAAACTGTACAATAGGTAATGCTTACTAAATGATTAAGCGACATACAATTTCACTAGCAAATGGGGTATTAGAGCCATTCTAAATTGCTCATTTAACATTTCTGTGGCTACTAAAACTGTTGCCAAAGTCATTGAGCTTCTAATTTAAAATGTTCCTCAACACATATTAATCTTGAGACTTGCTAATGTTGATGGAGCCTGGTTGGGTTGTCTCCTCAGTCCCTTGGAGAGATGAGAGTAGTTCCTCCATAGGCGGTAACACCCCCCCCCCCATCATTGTGCCTCTCATGGCCTTGGGAGCGAGCACTGTGGACAGGGAGACATGGATTTTAAGGACCACCCCGGTCTTCCCTAGAGCCCTCCAGAAGGAAGAATAGATTTGCTGCTTTGGTGGTCTCAGGTCATTCCCCAGGGAGATAAGGTAGACAGAAGGCCAATGTGGTGCACATGGAATCAGTTCAAGGGTTAATGCAGACAAATCAAAGTCAAATGCACAGCTGAGGGTCAGACACAAAAGTATCCAAAGGTTCTCAGGAGCTCAGGAATAAAGCTGGCTCAGTGGAAATGCAAAGGTATTTGCTGGCACTAATCCAAGGCCAGCAGCTTCCTTATAAAGGCCCCAGTAACCCCTGACTGGCAGAGATCACCTGTGAGCCTTGGCCCCTTTAATTAGGGCTTGCGCAATACCTGCTGCTGCCTGCGTCTGTGTAGTGTGGTCAGCATTCGCAGCTGTGCAGCGTCAAGTGCACCCTATGCATGTGCAGTGTGCCGAGAGACCCGCGCCTGCGCAGTAGACCGGGCTGACTCAGAATTGCCCAGACGTACTGACCGCTGCTCCAGATGCCTGAATGGACCCCAGGGATACCGCAGTCACCGCCACTGGGGCCACCAGCAGACACCGGAGATGCCACGGCCGCTTAAGCCAGTGTGTGACAGTGCCTTCCTCCTGCATCAGAAGCTAGTAAAACTGTTACTTTATTGTATTGAGATGACCAGATAAATTGTTTAAAACTGGTCTGAAAACATAGGAGGTAACACCCCCCCCCCCCCGCACCTGAGCATGTACTTACTGCTATTTATACAGCCACTTAGTACATGGACAATTGTATAGATAGCAGCACTGTTGGAGTTGTAGTAGTCAGTGAGCACATTTTGTAACACTGACACAGATAATTTAATAACACTGTGCTAACGTAACTGTAATTGCGAAAGCATTGTTTATTGTATCAGTTAGACAATACGGCAGAAAATGAAGAGGCCTTTACCACACCCAAAGTATCTGATTACTAAGTGCTTACATGTTATTAATTGCCTGCATATGGCTACTCAAGTTTACATCATTTATAAATATTATTACTAATATAATATTAGAGTTAACTTATTTCTAAAACCTTGAGTAATGCCACTTAAAGCCCAATTCCCAAGAGGAAGAATTCTGAGGCACTAGCATAAACTGATATGCTCATTTGCCTTTGCTCTGTCCTCCATACCAGACAACCAGCAGTGGTATTATAATCAGTATTGAGTAACTATCTAGAACAAGCAGCATCCCAAATTTTGAAAAATAAGAATACGTAGACAATAGAAGTCTTCTTTCCATCTCCAGGTACTGGGGGAAAGGATGCCTGGGGAGACTTGGGATAGAAAGAATGGCCCTAATGGGACTTATTCTCCAGGCCTTTTTGCTAATATATTGCCCCAAACCTACAAGGAACGAACACTGTGCTTTACTTGTGTCCTACAGACACTCATTATTGTTCCTTTCTTCCGCTACCAAATTGCCTTCTGTTCCAGCCAAAGTCTTCAAATATTGACTCAAGTTTTTCAGCACCCCAGTTACTATGTTTTCTGAAAGTAGTTGAGTTGCATTGACTTTCTTGCAGATTGAAGGCATGGCTTTTTTATGTAAATTATTTAATGAGGACCACCTTTGGCAAGACATTCCAAACATTAGATGGGTGTACTTGGACATGGCTGGTTTCTGCCAGTTCTGAGCTGAAGGTACTGCTGGACATCCAATATCTGAGGAAAATAAGCATGATAATCGGTTGCACCAAGTTTCCTAGTCTGACCTTTATGCTTCTTCAAAACCTTCTTCTTTTAAATCTTTGCCTGGTAGAGATCCTGTTCATGTTCTATAACTACATTGTGTCTTGTTGCTGTGCTCAGTCTTGTCATGGTTTATAATCATGATACAGCCTTGTGATAGAGTTTGGCTAGTCCTCACCCAGTGTTTAAGTGTTTGGCAAGTCAAAAGTTAAAATATAAATATCAGGAGCTTACCTTTCATTGGGTGACTGCAACACTGCCCTTCCTCTCCTTTCTACCTTCTCAGTGAGGAAAATTCACTTTCTCATTCAGCTTTCAGTCCCCACCCCGCTGATCTGGTCCATCAATCAACCTTCAGTGGACCAAGAATGGTAACACCCTCTACTTCCTGCCCAGACGTCCTGATTGGCTGTCTCTATCTGCAGCTCTAAAGCCCACCCTCCTCTGTCCTCTTACACTCATCACATTGGGCTTACATCACATCACTGTTGCTATACCCACTGTTTCTTTTCATTTTTTCTAGGAATCTCCAATACTTTTAAAGAAAACTTAGGAACTACAGGGTATTTTAGAAAATGGATAGAATTTTAGGACAGTGCAACGTGTAGCCCAAGGCAGCTGTTTCTGTTCTGTTTTGTTCAGTAAATGACTACATTATATATGAAAATGATGATCATTATCATGTTTGTTCTAATTGGTTAATCATACACCTGACTGTAATCCTACAAAATCCCTTACTGTGTGCATTTGCACTTGCCTCAGCCAACCTTTGGGTTATGGTCTGGTCCAGGAGGCTTTTTAGTCTTTGGTTTGACAGGGCGTGGGGCCAGCAACAAAGCTATTTGTGACAGTGAGCCCCCCCCCCCCCCCCGCACCCCTGGGCAAGCAGTTTTTTGTTATTGCAAACCTGCAGCCAAAGCCACCACAGGCGAGGACGGAGAATCTAGAGCAGCAAAGCCACCGTCAGAAATGCTACAGTGATAGGTGGGTGCAGAGCTGGTAATCGGCGGCCGCTCACTGCACATAAGCCACCAAGTACAGCCGCTGGCAGCTCCATGCAAGGAACTGTTTTATGCTGGACCAGCTGGGTGACTACATAACCCCCCGCCCAGAATGGCAAAGCAGGAGTTCCCAAGCAGCATGCACCCTCACAAGGACTAGATCTGACATTCCAGTAAGTAGGCGGGCGACAGACTACAAAATCCCTTACTATGTGCAAATGTACCCAGAACATGGGTGTCAGACTCCTTTATCTTAAGGGCCACATCAGCATTCTGGTCGCCTTCAAAGGGCTGGTTAGTATTAATCGCAAAATGCAAACACAACCATTCAAATGTATACACATGCGTTGTTACAGACACATCATTATTATGTCCAAGACAGCCACATTACTATTTTGCCTAGGATAGATGCAGACCCTGAATTATTTTGCACTGGACAGCAACATTTTTTTTGTCCAGGGCAGCCACAGGGTTATTTTGCCTAGGACAGCCACAAAATAATTTGCCTAGGATAAATGCAGATGCTGAATTATTTTGCCCACAATAGCTATCACTTTGCAAAGCTACACACAGGTACAAAGACATGCTGTCAGTTCTGCAGCCTTGGAGTGACTGGGTTGGCTAGAAGGGGTGCCCTCTAGTTTCTACCATATGCCAGCTGTTAGAGGGCCACCTAAAGAGGCTTGGAGGGACGCAAGTTTGACCTAGAAGAACTAATGTGGTTTTGAAAGCAATAGGAGATAAAATTGATTCGATTTGCTGTTTATTAACTTTTATCTGAGAAATAACTGAGAAATAAAACTATTAAAAGTATGCAAAAGTTTTGTACAATGATATGTATATATATATTCCTAAATTCCTAAATGTGAGTTGTTTCTAATATATTTCCCTACTGCAAAATCCAAATACAGCATACTTCCAAGCAGCATTAATCTGCAGTGACTACCTACGTTGCAAACTTGCCCATGTCATTGCTGGATTCATGATCAGACTAGAAATGATGTATTATGTATTCTGGCATGCTTGAACATCAGCTCAGCAGGAAATAGAGGCACAAGAAAGTAGGGCACATGCCTGGGCATCAAATCTTTAAAAGCACAGGAATTAGTTCATATAGCTGAATTTTATTTTTGTATATATTCCATGTGTTTCATTTCTGACTGTTTAAAACAAAAGGACTCCTGGATCTTATATTTTGCTTATAATGAAAGTTATAGGGGTCGATTCAGAGCCTGGTAGGAAAACTCACTTCTTTTTTTGGAGAGAAAACTGATATTCACTTTCATTGTCTACCAGGTGTAAATTGAGATCTGGCTCAATTAGCCCCAAGATAGACAAAGGGGTCGATTTATGGTTGTGCGCCTATGCATTTGCGCAAGTTTTTGGAGCTCCAAGTCATGCTCGGGTTTCCTCCTCTTTTATGGTCATCAAAATTTCAGGAGCATTGTTTAAGATGGAAATTTGTGCACAAGCGCATGCCAGTGTGGAAACTTGTGCCTGAAACTATCTGCAAGCGCGAATTTGGCGCCCCAAACTGGCATCTGTTACTGATTTATGAAATTTTTTTTTTCAGTTGAGCCTCTTGGCTCAAGTTTTCCATGGAACATCTTCAAATACATCACTATAGACACAGCATCAAGGCACATACCCCATTCTCCTCACTCCCCTTCAGATAAAGCTCAACTTTAACCAAGTCACAGACATTTGCTTCATGCAGTCAGTGCTGGACATCCTGCAGCTGCCTAATTGTCTGTTTACCAATTGGATCCCCTTTGGGGAACCCTCCATTCCAAACAATCTTTTTTTCTGTAGTTGCAGCCTGGTAAGCATATTTACTATTCTATTTATTAATTATTCTGTATCCCTTTTCCTGAAGACTTTTTCAGCTATCAATAAGTTGTCCAATAAATTTGAGGTGAACTGAGGAACTGAGCAACCCAGATGAGTAAGAAAGGTGTAAAGTGAGCCTAAATCTCTGCCAGGCTATATCTGAGGAGCAGTGTCTTTCAGAACTGACTGGTCACTAAATAGCTCTGCAGAGCTACCTTGGATGCACATACTAGACATCCACATATTAGGCTTGATTCAGAGAGACAAAAAAAACCTTCCGTTTTAGTGCCGATCTGTTTTTTTTTGGAAATGTTTCCGCTCCCGTATGAGTGTGCGAGCGATTCTGTGCATGCATTGAAAACCTGTAAAGTTTCCGTCCGTTCGTACGGCCGATTACGAATACGAGGATGTCATTTTCCATCAAGACTTTTCCGTTTTATTTTCACATGTTACAACGTAGGCTTTCGTTTTTGCCCTTTTCCCATCGTATCCTCCCACGAATCCTTTACATTTCCCGTTAGATTCTGTTTCCCTTTTTCAATAAATATTCGTCTGGACGGAAATCCTTACGATCTTGCGCCTGCGCACTACAAACTTAACTCATTAAAGTGTTCGCCTACATATTTGCCACCCTCACTTCTACTACAATGTTTAGCTAAAGCACTATCCTCCATATTCCCTTTTGGACCCTTAAAGCTCACCCAAACCACTTAGTTAATGTATTTTGTGTTAATGTATTTTGTAAATGAAATGACACTGTAACATTTTTTTTTATTCCATCCTAAAATATAACATTTGTAAACATTTTGAAACTTACAACTATAAAAAACAAAATACATAGCAATGGCAGGCCACTGAACATTATTCTTCATCTGTGGTCCCC
Source organism: Gastrophryne carolinensis (assembly GCA_027917425.1). Taxonomy (NCBI): domain Eukaryota; kingdom Metazoa; phylum Chordata; class Amphibia; order Anura; family Microhylidae; genus Gastrophryne; species Gastrophryne carolinensis. The sequence continues at coordinate 589,780,588 of CM051234.1, forward strand.
AACGAGTTGCGCAGCTCCTGCATCTCGCCCATCAACTGAAGGACCCTGACACTCAGTTGTGCCACTCTGGCACGTGTGGTCCCTGTTAAAAAACGTAAATTAAAATATTGGTATAACCTTGTTGGGGTCATACTGCAGTGCCCCCCCCCCCCCCTGTATGGTCCAAACACCTAAATCTGGACTTCAAAAGCCAGAGGGCCCTCGCCACCACGGCCCGGGTTTTGCATAGTACCCAATTAGAGAACCTCTGGCCCGCATTCTGCAGGCAAAGAACGGGCATCAGGAGCAAGGGCGAGTGGCACATCTTCCAGTTCCTGCAACCAAATATAAAATAATTACACAACGCAAAGGTAACCAACTAAAACAATAACTCCTACAACAAATTAAGATTCAAGTTCAACAATCCAAATATAATTCACAAAGGACATAAGTTTAAAAAAATATAGCAATTATATGGATGTGTGGGAAAATAAAGGTTTACATGCTAAGGACTAATTTAGGTCAGCATTAAAATGCTTCTATAAGGCATACATGAAATGTATTGATTTAGGTATGCATTGCTATACAATTTATGGCCTCGGCCATGCTGATACATGCAATGCCTTGGTGCTAAAGGCGCGCAGACTACTCCACATAGCCGCAAAACATGTTCAACAATAGCAATCCGAGCCCTCAAAGGTCCCGTAAGTGGATTGGAAATGAAATGGATTTATAGGGTGGTGGTCCGTCGGAAATCTGCTCTCTGAATCAGAAGGGAACCCATCCCAATAATGGAAGTTATCTGAACGAACGAAAAATTTCTGATTTGGATTGGAAAATGTTCGGAACTTCCGCAAAACTTCAGATTTCCTTTGGATCATCGAAAGAGCATATACGTGTTAGTTCGAACGTTCGCACAAGTAAAAAATGGACGAAAAAAAGCAAAAAAAAGACTAACACCCACCCAAACTTTCACAGACAGCTACGGAAGTCCGGACGAATGTGTCTCTGAATCGAGCCTATTGACCTGCATACAAAATTCAGTTCTAAGAAATCTGTAACGTTTGTACCATTTAAGAACTATTGGCTGTGAGGAACATACAATGTGCTTTCATAAATCACATTCCTTTTAATCAGCCCAGCGGCCTACAACGTAGCCAAGGGCATGAACACGCTTATTCGGGTAAGGCAAACAGACAGCTCAAGTTAAATATTTATTTTAATGTGCACTAGGTAGTTATTACAAGCACATGATATTGTGGAAATATTACACATACAGGTCTGTGAGCAGAGTACAGGTTACAATTAAGTAGATTACAAACAGTAATATAACAGAAATTACAGTAATTTACAGTACTACAATGCGTTCATATGAGATGTGGGGTAGGGCAACCGCCGAGAGCATGCGCCAGCCACTCCTTACACGTGCTGATGACTCCCGAGAAGATGGATGGCTCCCCCCATCTGGCATCTAACCCACAGCTGAACACTCCCAGTGCCCCTCTGTGCAGTGTTTCCAGCCCTGCCTCTGCCTGGGATCAGCTTACAATCTGCAGATACAATTTTAGATGTAACTTTTAAATGGAGGGTCGTACCATCCTGGTACTGGTGTCGAATTACTGGGCTTGATTCAGGAAATGGGCTTTTAGGATGAATCAGAACCCGAGAACTTGATTTTATCAGGTTCTACATTAGATATGGGGTTAGGGCGAGTATGTAAAGATGCGGCTTTGTGGGCCGGTTCCAGTTCTGTACCTGGCTTGGTGCTGGGACTGTTAGCAGCCCAGTTATTGTCAGTTTTGTGTCAACACTGAAAAACCTAGGTGGTCAGTCAGAGGTCCCCCTCATCCAGGGCAGAGGTGTGAGGGACTTAGTGGGTGGGTCTGTGATCTGCCTGAGCTGGTTCGTTTCACAGAGAAATGTCAATTTCCCCTATGCCAGTACATGACTTCCTGAAAAAGCTTTTGCTACCAGGTGTCTTTTGTCGGGGGGGGGGGGGGGGGGGGCAGGGGGGCTCTGGGTAATTACAGGACATTTGCTAGGGACAGGCAATGTTGACTGGGCATCAGAAAATATGATATATTTGTTCTAATTTTCCTTACATTGGGGCTTTGGTTTTTAGCTGGAGGCATGGATTAAGTAGATAAGGACTTAAGCACACATTGGTCTAAAAAACAGGCACTCCCACTTCTCCAAACAGCCAGCATAGACATACGTTATACTAACTAATAATGGAAGATATAAGTCTATGGCAAGGTGAGTTTAGGAGACACCTGGTCCACCCACATCTAAAACTCCCAGCCCATTGAGGTGGGCAACCCCCACCACAGCACTTCAGGTTCTTGCAGTGCCTTTTTCATACGTCTTTATTCAAATCCATTTGTCCACAAGAAGGATGGGTCCAATCGAAACTGGCAAGCTCACGAACTTAGCTACTGGTTATTTAAATAGCCTAGATCCACCTTCAGATTTAGATTCTCTGGCACCTTTATGGCAAGTCATTTGGTGTAGCTCTCCTTTTCTAGCTGGCTGGAACACAGATAGTCTACAACTTTATGTTATGGAGTGCAGTTTTATCACTATATAAATGGAACATATATCCAGTGGAAGCACAGCATCAAATCATTAATCGTTTGCCATCTTATACAAAACGAAAGCTGGCTTTGTAACATTTCATTATATTCCACAGCTAAGCCTTTCATCTTCGAAGACACTCTCAACAGCAGAGGACATGTGAGATCCTGTAGCTTAGTGTTATTAAGCTGTTATCCACCTACAATAATAGGGGGTATTAAAAAAATTTAACAAGACAAATTATGCATGCCTGAAACCTACTACAGAGTTCAAAGTAGCTACTGTATGTGTAGTGGTTTGGCTTAACTTAGTTTAAATAGAACCCTAGAACCTTTGAAAAAAGGCTATGGCCCTATTTACACCTAAATAAATGAAACACATGTACTATTGTCCTAGAAGACCTTGGGCCCACCGGAGGGAATCATTCTTAGGGGTTAACCATAGAAAATCATTCTTAGGGCCCACCCTTTGCCATACCTCCCATCTGTCGCTTATTTGGAGGTACTGTCCCTCTTTTGAGTCCATGTCCCTCATCGTTCTCCTTTGTCCCTCTTTGAGGTGCAGATCTGCATCAATAAATGATTCATTGACCTATTCAACGTATTTATATTGCTGCTTATATAGCTGTTACATCCTATCTCCTATACATCCCACAATGAGGGGGTGTGCCCCCCCTTTAAGATTCTCTTTTAGTAAATGTAAATGTGCTGGATGGCGGGAGGAGGGGTCACTTATACACCCAGCATCAAGAAATATCCAATCAGGCTTGTTTTTTTATTTTAATGGAAGGAAGAGGAAATCAGGGGTGACAGGTTCCTTCACCCCTGATGCACTAAACCTGGCACCCCTGATGTCCTCTTCCTTCCATTAAAATAAAAAAACAAGCATTCCTACCATGAGAGAATAAACCACAAGCTTGGCGGGAGTTGTATGCATTTCAGGTGTAAGTGACCCCTCCTCTCATTAGCCAATATTATGTTTGTTTATATGAATTTTTAATATTACACAATTTTGCAATAGGCTCCTTTAATCTAGAGAAAAGGGTGGAGTTCCCTTAAGAACAGGGAGACATAGGATGGAATTAGATATAAGTCCAGGGTGCATGCCAAGGTATAAAACCTTGCTTTGGTGGGTAATCGTGGTTGTTGTGGTGCAGCAGAAATGGGGCTGAACAGAAGACATCAGAGGTCTATGCTGTAAAGAAGAGGGCTCTGGAGGTAAGAAGCCCAGGGCGGGTCCTAGTGTGGATAGACAGACCAGGAACCCTTCAGGAGTCCATTGGGACGGTGAGGCTGTGAAGCAGTGCCTAGACTGCAGTAAAGTGTGGCTGTTCCCATTTTCAGGCTCTTAGGGGCTAGGAATATTTTCATGAGGATTATATTGTCTTGATTGGTGCGACCAGTAGATATATTTTGAACAGTTGTGACTGTCTGCCCCTGGAAGTGGAAAGACTCTTGCATGTCATTCTTTGCCCTGTGCTACCCTGTCTAAAAGGAGAGATAGTGCTCAGATCAATGTGGGATGGAAGTCAGGCCGGAGCACATTGCCAACATGTTGTGTTGTGGAACCGTGATACGTGACATTAACTGTGCTGTGCAGAAAAAGCCTCTGTTTTGAAAGAGTCCGTCTGTGAGTGGAAGAATTGGCTGATGACGTATAAGTTGAATTACAATATATTTGCAATAAGTATTTGAATTATAACCTCTTTTGTGGATTACACCTGTTCTGATAAATACAAGCTAAATTAAAGTGCTACTGCAGGCAAAGCCAATTGTTACACCATTGCATCGGGCTACATTTGGCGCTGTCCTAAACTTGAAATTGAAAAACCTCAAATTGAAGAAGAAATGGAGTGATGAATCTGGAGGAAGTGGAGGGAGGGGTGGGTGAAGGAAGGGACCAGCAATCCTGTCCTGCTGATCTGATTGGGGGAAGGAATGAAAAAAAGGATGTCATTGGTTGAACCTGTAAACATTGATACTTCAGCCATTTCTGCTTCAATGTAAAAACAATTTTGCCTGCAGTATCACTTTAAGGACATTGCATTAGCACTGTTCATTATTTAGATGAAACTATTGTTCTTTGGTAAATGTAGAAAATGGTCTGTTCAGCCAATAGTAGAGGAGCATTTAGGAATGTAGCTGGCTTGTTCCCTGCTACATGTTACATTTATTTGCTGAAATGATAATTGCATTAGTCTGGAATTCCCCACATCACTGACCTCAATTAAAAAGGTTTATGTTCTGTTTCACATGCATCAACACCTAGTGACATAAAGAAAAGATATTACTCGTGTTTGTGTGTATATGTCTATGTTGGAAACACAGCACATGGTGGGTCTGAGTACAGGAAACAGATGAAGGGAAGCAGTGAAAATTAAACTGTTTGGGAAATTGATAAAGGATTTTAAACCCTGTGAAAACAAAGGAAACACGGGGCACTGAACATTGTTGACTTTCAGATCAGGCTCTGCTGCTAAGTAGAGAAACAGCACCTGTAACGGGAAGTCTATATTAACATTTATAGAAAAAAAAACCTTTGTGAATGTTTTTTTTCTATTGCAACATACTCTTGATTAGTCAATCCTAAAACACAGTTTTTTTATAGACAGTGTTGAACTTGCTTACCTTGGATGGACCAAGGGCCCACCCCTCATTAAAGTCATTGCTTTAAAGTGAAGTGTTAGTCCATTGCATAGGGCAAATTGAGGTAGAAATTGACAAAATATTGAGATTTGACGTTTTACCAAAGCATTGTGGGTGTGGCCTGGGTGCTGTGATGCAAGCGCATTTTGTGTTTTCAGAACCAGCATAATGGGTGGTCTCTAAGAGTGTTAATCAAGATGGGGGGTGGCTACCAGCAGGCACACCAGGCAAAGGGACTGAGTTCCCCAGGCTCTGAGGCCAAATGGCGGGCCTTCAACCATGCCAGGACACCAGCCCATATGCCCTTCGGCACAGGTCCGGTGCTCTGGCCCTGGATAGGTTACTAAGAGCATGTAATTTTAGGCATATTTGGTAACTGAAAATTGGAAATAGTAAAACCTTTAGGTAATTTTAGGCCCTAATTTTATATATATGTTATGTTATCTTTACAAATGAGCAACTGTCCTATAACATAAGTCTGTACACACTATAATGTTTTATACACAATCATTTTTGATATGGGGGAAATGCAGGTATGGTGGAAGAGAGTCTCTTAACTGCATGTGGGTTTTACTGGACCCTTCTTTGACAACTGTGACAAATAGGGTGCAGGTCCCCCCTACTCCTGCTGCCCAGGTATTGTCTCTCATTCAGGTGTGATGTATAAATTGGCATAATACATATTTCCTTACCCATTAGTTACATCTGACCTTCAATGTATTGTATTGCACATTAACTATTTATGGTCTGTGAAGAGTTTTGCTTGTTTCCTTACAAATTACATATATAAGCATACTGTAAATCATCTCCATGACCAGGAAAAATAGATGCTTTAATCAATACAACGTTTCCAGCGACATTACATCACATTATTTTTTACACAGTAACAGTAACACAAGCAGCAGAATTAGAGCGCAATTAACACGCAATGCACAACAGACTGTTGAGGGTCAAGGCAGTTTATCTGTGTACTGTATCAGAACATAGCAATACTCTCCTGTTTATTTTAATGACCAATTTTAAATTCTAATAACTTCTGCCCTCGCCTAAACCAGCATTATGTGTTCCCCCAGGCTGCAGGCTGGCCGGATCCAGCTGCCATGGCTAATGAAAATCATTTCAAGGAGACCTTGGAGGGCAGTCAAAGCCTTTCTGCCTTATATGACTCTCAATTTCAAGGTTTTGCAGCACTTCCAGAGATAAAAATACAAGTGGGATAAAGCAGGTTCTGGTTATTGGGGTATAGGAGAGGACAGAGACAAGGGTTTCCAACCCGCATCACCATGAGAGCCACACTAAAGGAGCACTTCCGCACAGTAGATCAGGGGCCAAATCATAGGGCTCTGAGGGCCACAGGTTAGACATACCTGATTTAATGCCTTCCTTAATGGAGGTCGATGGGGGAGCAACACTTTAACAGTATCAATCCATATAGTCCTCAAGACCAACTCTCTTTCTAACCCTATAGCAGGGCGCGTGCCCGTGACAGGCATTTGTGAAAGGCCAAACACGCTCCCTGTTTGAGGGTAGCAGGGATGCAGCCGTCGGCTCGTTCGGCACAGCTTGGCTAGACTCGGCTCCTAAAGCGAGCCTAGACAAGCTCGCGTCTGCGCAGTCGAGCGCACTAATTGAACGCCATGCTCCATAGGATCGGGGAATGGTAGGTCTGAGTGGGCAACCTGGGGGGGTTTCATACACTGGGGCATCCCACATTGGGGTGCCCTGGGACAAGGACCAAAACCCAGCATAGTCAAAATCCTGGGTTTTGTTCTACTTTAACACTATGCGTTTTTTTTACTTTCATACTTTAGGTGGGCAGAATAGAGCAGAGCCTCTCACAGGTTTAGGATTGCTGTGACCAAAGCCTCCCCCCTTCCCCCCATCCCCTCTGGCCCCTGCAAATAACAGGAATCTCGTGCTTGTGAGAGGCATATAGAAATATGACCCATTTCCACGGATAGACTTTCGAATGAAAAACCGCTAAACTACCACAATTGAACTATAATCAAACCATGGAATTGGCCATTGCGATCGAACAATGAATGAGAATTCGTTCAGCAGTAAAGCATTTCTCGTTTGTCATCTGACAGTCGCCATATGGAGACAGAAATCATCCACAAATAAGACATACAGCACACAGCATGAGCGATCTCTCTAATGAATGAGATTAAACAACAAATATTCTGCACGCAAGTCGGTCAATCGCACACAACCACCGAACAAAGGAATTCCCCATGCCCCTCATGCCAGTACCCAAACACTTTCAAACCACACATGTATCTACTTACCCCCACACGTGCCCATCATAGAAGTCACTTACACACACACACACACACACACACACACACACACGCTATTACTATACAATCTCCATTAAAGTGAATGTTTGCATTCTTACTGTATGTCCATCCTATTATCACATTCATATTTAACATTCCCCACAAGCTACCAATACATGTGTAGATTTTTTTAGTTCTCAGAATATATTGGCCCCATATCAATAGCCCTTTCCCTATCAGTCCCATATCATGGCTGTATCTCCAAACCCAACCCATCTAACCTAACACCAATACAAAGAGGCCGATTCATTAATAGCGCCAGGTAGCGACAGATGAGCGCCAGTAGCGTGATTTTCACAGCGCCAGCTAGTATTCGCTGTGCTTGGCCGGGGTTTGCTTGTTGACAGCGACTCAGTCGTTGTATGGGTGCGCCTGACAGCGAATGGCCAGAGCGAACGGCTTGCTGCAGATTCATTAACAAATCACGCTCCGAATTTTTTCGCGCTGTGAATTCCTTGTTTAAACCCCAGAGCGCTGGCGGCGATGGATTTAAAATAGTTTTTAACCCCCAAACAACCATATTTTTTGATTGTAAAATTATACAAGTTTTTATAAACATTTTGTAATATGAATACATTAATATCAGACCTGTAATATCAATTCTGCACAAAATCATTTTTTTTTTTTTTTTACCTTCAAAAAACATTGCAGAAGTGGTCACAGAATTTTTGACATTAAAAAAAAAAAAACATTAATAGCAATTAATTATGATTAATTAAAGATTGCTCCATTGAAATGCATTGGACATCGCCAGGGAGCGACAGGTCATACCTGTCACTGTGATGGGATTAGCAGCGGCGCTGTTCGTTGCAGTCGGCTACATGATGAATCCCGCGGTAGCTGTCGCTCTCGCCGGCGCTAGCCTCATTTTGCTTGATAAATGCGTCATTGTGACCGCCGCCGGCCGTACTTGAGTCGGTAGTCGCCGTTAGCTGCCGCTACCTGGCGCTCGTCAGACACTACCTGGCGGTATCGCTTGATGAATAAGGGCCTAAGCATACAGTTCACATGGAAAAACTATTACCGTATTATTGTGCCAGAGATCACCCAGGAGCTTGGGTGATGTACCAGGGATTTCCCCTTGCTATTGGCCTTGCAATAATGTTGCCAATCAATGTCATGGCGCTTCTCCAAGCTGCCATTATTTTTGCCAATGCATCCTTCCTCTGTATCTTGCAATCTCTTTCTATTTAACTTGCTTTACAGGCCAGTTGTATTTACCTTTTCCACTTTCCGCACAGTAGTTCAGGGGCTATATCAGATGATTCTGAGGGCCACATGTTGGGCATGCCTTCCTTGATGGAGGTCGATGGGGGAGCAACATTTTAACAGTATCAATCCATATGATCCTCAAACCCAACTCTGATATCCCTATCAGGTCTAACTATAGATATTTTAGATATAACTATACATTTCCCTTCAAATAGAGATCTTAAGGGAAAATTCTGGCCTCTTGGCTCAATATTGATATTGGACTATTAGTGGGTGATGAGTAGGGGGCAATAATGTGACAGCAAGCAGCTCAACTGCAGTGCTGGATAGAAGTTATTCCTCCAGGACCGCACAAAAAAGTGATCTAACAGCCACTCTCTCCCTTTTTGCTCAGCACAAGTGAGAACGGTAAGCCACAGTGGTCCCACATCTGTCTCTGACCAGAGCAGATTATGCTCAAGACTCATAAAGCTGCACCAAGACATGCCCTTTCCAGCTCAGCCACAAACCAGAAATTAAAGCAGAGAAATGGGCTCTTACCACCCAAGTTATTTATATTCTGATTTTTAAGAAACTCTTATCTACTAATGAAATCTGGGATCTGTGGCTTTGTGCTTTTTTCCGGTCTGACGGAAGCACCAGTGACATCTATAACATTTGGGATGTTGCCGCTGAGGTGGATGCCCCACTTTCCCTTTCCTTCTAATACTACCTCTTATTTCTTTTACAGATAATTATACACTTATAGACTGTTGATAAATGGAAGTGATATAATAATAAGAAGAAATCAAGTGTTTGCAGTTCCATAAAGTGGACCAAAACCCAGGATTTTGACCATCCTGGGTTTTGGTCTTTCCTCCCGGGGCACCCTGATCGGGGGTGCCCCACTGTGTGAAACACCCCAGATCGCTGAGCGCAACTCACATCATCACGGTCCAATCAGCGCGCTCAGAGCAACTGACATCACGCATCAAGCGTCTAAGGCCGCTGGCCTCTAACAGGGAGCGCACCCACGCCTGCCATTCACAAATGCCCCCTGCTAGAGGGATAGCAGGGATGGGGCAGCGGATCGCGCATGCGCCGTTGGACCGGGAAGCAAGGTAAGTGTACGGGGCGACCTGGAGTGTTTCACACAGTGGGGCATCCCAATTTTGGATGCCCCGAGGGGAGGGTGTTGATCATCCCAGGAATCTTATAGATTGTGGTCCACTTTAAAGTAATTTATTCTTCACAATAAAAACTGAAATGATAAAAATTACCTCCTAAATACAAAGAATCAAAACAATAATCACTAATTAATAAAATACAGAAAGTTGCCTCACACCTAGTCCTAAAACATAAAAAGCATGAATCTGCCTAGCCCCCTGAATAAGGACAGTCTTGCACAGCCCTCCCCTAACCCCATGAAAGGACCCCACTCCTCCCCCCAGTATCCCCCCCTCTAGCCCTCATAGCCTAATATGTAGAGTGTGCACTGATCTCCCACTTACCAAACGTTTATATGCAGAGCATGTGCAGATCCTCCTCCAGCCACAAGACTTAATATGCAGAGTGCACATGGATTGGATTCCCCAGCCCCAAAATGGATATATGGGGGAATTGAGCAGGTGAAGAATTCCAGCTCTGTAGCTTCTGGTAATAGGCTCGGTTTCTCAGTTCCTGGCCTCCACATTGTACAGGAACATGACATAAGCATAACATGACACCATGAGGGAAGAGTGGGAAACCATTTGTCATTCTGGTAGCTGCAGAGGTGTGGTAAGCAATACACTCCTCTGCCTTTCCAACTCTAACTACCTATCTAGAAGACAGTCCATGTGGGGTCTGAGAGCCACTGGTTGTGCACCTACCTATGAACACATTTTTGCATATAATAAATTAATACAGCACTTGTGAACTTCAACCAGAGCTGATCTGAAGACTTTTCTGTTGAGTGGGGATCTGGTCCTGATAAATTTTACTTTAAGTATTGCTAATGTTTGAACCTTAATATAACTGTTTTGGGTTATCCACATGGCCTGTGATGGAAACAAATTCACAAAGAGCCTTTATCTAAAAGACAACATGTTATTCATTACTGTTTTTTGTGCACTTAGATGGCTCAGAAAAAGTTTTAGTATGTGACCTTGTAAAGTTATATTTTTATATATTTTGTTCCCCAAGAAAATTGTAAAAATCTTATACAGTCAAATAAGAACTGTGTATATAGGCTGACCCCCTTTGTTTATCCAGCATGGTTGGTTCCTTAATTAATATTCTGCATGGTGGGAGACCTTCCCTTGTTCTGAAGACTGGCTTGGTAGCTTTTGGCCTGAGTTTAGTTTCATGTGTGCATTTGCATGCAAATTAGCCAGCAGAAGATAACCTGTGCTAGTTTGAGCCAATCAAAGTATCACCTGGGTTAGTTTGTCTGGGGCAAGTAGAGATCAACCGTGCGATTTGAAATGAAAAGACAGCAGGTTAGCTGGGAGGGCAGCTGGAGAAAGGATGGCTGGTGAGACTTGAGGAGTCTTGTTTTGAATGGAGACGGACACAGACAAACATGATGATGAGATGTGCTTTGGGATAGAGAGACCTGCTTTGTGAACATGAATGCAGCAGCCATCTGACCAGGATTTGAATCTGCCACAACTGCCCCTAGAGGTAAGGGAGCGGACTTGTAACTGGAGGGTGGCAGGTTCGAATCCCGGTTCTGGGAGATGACTGAAGTGCTCTTGAGCAAGGCACCTAACCCCCTAACTGCTCCCTGGGTGCCATAATTAGGGCAGCCCATACAATGGCAATCTACGCATTAAAAAAAAAAATTTATGGGGCACTTGTGGCCTAGAGGTAAGGGGAGCGTACTTAGGGCAGCCCAATGTGTCTCTGACTTCTCTGCCACGTCAGATGAACTGCACCATGATCCTCACCAATCCCGCAATGTCCCTTCTTAATTTCCACTCACAATAAACCTCCGTGTTGAGTGGCTGCCCCCGCATCAGTCACAGCAACCTTAGCACGCCCACTCTATACATTTCCGTGGTGGGGTAGTACCAAGACCTGCCCTGTTCTTTGCAGTGAATGGCGTTGGCATGGGCAATCACTGTGACTGACAGAGGGGGAAGCCATTATTCATTTCAGGGGTCGCTACTGGTAGTTTTAAACTACCAGACTAGGATGGAATTGGTGCAGGTGACAGCATGTGGACATTTTGTGTTGTGTATGGACAGGGACTTTAACTTCCTGATTAAAGTAAAACAAAACCTGGGATTTTAAAAACCTGGGGGCTCTGGCAATCTGGATGTCCCTACTGTGCCACTGAGCCACCGCTAGTGATACATGCGACGCTACATGACGCTATTAGAGGCACTAACCGTCTGACTTTCATATATATGGTTTTCACATACTGCGCCTGGTGTTCACCTGACACTATCTGGCATTAGCACTTCTTAAATAAGGCCTTAGTGTGTCTAAATGTAAAGTTTAAATGTAAAGGTTCTCCACTACAGATTGGAGAATTGAGATTCACTTCAAACACAGAAGCTGTAGAGACAAATTTGCCATGGGGACCAGTGACTGCCTTAGCATGCACAATGCGCACAGAGCTTGGCTTTTTCCACATAAAAATAGCAACATTTCATGTGCAATGTGCAAGTTGGTGCATGACTCAGAATCTTGCACTCACACTTCACGCATGCCTCTTGGCGTGATGCACACATGCACAAAGCTTGCATACAGTGAGTGGCATGAATCGTGTGCATGGTTTTTGGCGCACAACTATGAATCGACCCTAATCAGATGCTTTTCCTGATGGTATTGTAGGTATGTAACTGCCTTTGTTGCCCAGCCACCAGCGACTGATCAAACCTCAGATTCCATTTGCTGAAATGTAGCCCCAAACTCACAAGAAACCTCTGACATGCTTCATTGTTGCCTGCAGACATATAATTGTACCATCCTGCAACACTTTGGCGAGCATCCTTCTGTTACAGCATATTATTTTGACTCATCTGTCCCATGTTTTCCCACATAGTTGCGTAGCCTTGTTTCCCCATCGAAGGTCTGGCTTTTAGCCTGAAATTCTTCCCTGAAGACCACTTCTGGCCAAAGCTGATGGGTGTACCTGGGCAGTGGCATAACTAAATGTGACGAGGCCCTGGTGCGTACATTAAATAGGACCCTTTCATGGCTCATAAAATAAACTATTTTCTGTGTTTTAACTCAGTTCTGGGGTATGTTGAGAAAATCCATCAAGTGGACTTTCCCTATAAGAAGACGTGGAGGCCAATTTATTACTAGCGCCTCGTAGCACCCCTTTGAGCATCTGCAGGGAGACGCTATTAGCCCGTCAGCCGCAACGTAGGCCACAGGCAGATGGTGCTGCAGCTATCAACAGGTATCGCTGGTGGTGGGGAGCTCCAGAAATCATTTGTATTTAACATGTAAATGAACAGCGCCACTGTGGGCGCTGTGAAACCACGATACTCAGATACACAGCGTCATGTGCAATACAAAAAAGGCTTTAACCCCTAAGTGATGACCACATATCTAGCACGTTGGCAGTAACAGTGTGTTAAGTGTCTGGGCCATGCTAAATATGCTGTCAAATGAGGGGGGTTTCCTGAGTGCCTGGAGGGACTAATGTGCTGTAGGAGTGTGTGGGGGCTAGGGGGGGGGAGTGTTGAGCATGGGGACATGTTCTTTTACTTACCTAGCCCCCCTTGCTGCAGTGAGTTTCCTGTCCCCCCAGCCTGATCCACAGCACTGGCCGTGCTACAGCTACAGCCAGGGAGAACCAACTAGAGCTGGAGTGACAAAGATGCATAGATCGGGCAGGGAGGAAGGAAGCATGGTGGTCTGGCCTTCCCTCCTTGCTCCGGGGCTGGTCCTGCCCCCACAAGATGCCGTCACCACCCACCAAGATGGCAGATGTCATCTAGACTAGTGAGATGCCCTCCGCTGATGCCGCCCTCTTCCACCAAAGCCTGGAATGTCATCTGTGATGCTGCCCTCCTCCTCATGCCCACCTGCCTGCATGTCCACCTACCTACCCACCCGCCTACTGACCTACCCACTCAACTGCCTGCATGCCCACCTACCAACCCACCTGCCTGGCCACCTACCTAATCACCCACCCATCTGCCTGCCTACCTTCATGCCTATTTAGCTACCCATCTGCCTACCATCATGTCTATCCACCCAACCAGAATGCTGGAGCCCCCCCGCACATAACCCCCCCAGAATGCCCATAATACTTACCTTTACATTGGTCCGGCGGTGAGAATCCAGCACCGGACAATCGAAGTGCCGGATTCTTGACCCTAGAACGATGGTAGAGGTAAGGATTACAGGTATTCTGAAGGGTCATGTGCAGAGGGGTCCAGCATTCTGGATGCCCCCTCCCCCAATCTGCTTTTGTGGCTGCGACCAACACCCACAACCCACAAGGTATTGGCACACTTTAAAGCCCACTGTTCGGGCATAAACACAAAAAAAATCTATACTCTTCTACATTTTGTCCCCTTGTTTGTTTACTTTTGATTGTTTGTTTTACTTTTTACTATCGCCGTGATCTTGCCCCACCATCAAGTGATAGTCTCAATTCTTTGCCTCCTCCAACACTAAATCAAACCCCTCGGCAAGCCCACTTCATTCATTGCAATGGAGAGGGCGTCCCAGAGTGGGGCATACCAAGTTTTACTGCCTGCCCAATGCGTTTTACAATCCCAAACCTAAAATGGCAGTTTTTTATAGTCTCTCCCAAAGGCCCAGAGCCACAGGTGCTCTATGTGAAGGCACTGACATGCTAATGCTGCACATTATTTCACTGGCCCGGGCAGCTCTATTTTTACAAGGTGCCAAAAAGAATGTAGTAAGCACCTAGAATGGAGGGGTTCTCCTGTCAGCAGGAGGAGGGTTGCTGAAGCAGGTCATTACCTGCTGGAATGTAAAGAGCTTATGATTTATCAAGCTGGGCAGCCGGTGTCTAATGAAATGATTAACTCCCAGTCTCATTGTCTGGTAACGGCTTGCACTGCTGGCAGCTTTAACACTTGAATAATCACTGATAATATCCATATGGTGTAAATATACCCAACTTCCAGGAAAGTTACTTTAGGATTTCAGTCATTTATCTAACGGGGTGTAGTGCCTCAACCGTTAATGACACCACCATAATAAAGGCCCCGGAAAAGAAAACAAGAATAAGTTGAAGTAAAGAGAAAACAGCTGATCCTACATGCAGGGGCATAACTACAGGGGTAATGCGACTGTATTTCAGGGGGGGCCACCATTGTTACTGGCCACCTTTCACATCTAATTTGTGCTTGCAGGGGTTTCAGGTCTATAAAGAAAGCATTATTTGTATCCATTGTTGCTGAGGTTAGTGGTCTAAAGGGTTTATTCATCAAGGGATAATGCCAGGTTAGTGCCTTGTAGCTGCAGGCAGCGTATGGTGAACGCTGGGCGCTGTACGCAAAACCACATTTATGAATGTGATTCTGGTGAGAAACTCTAACAGCGCCATGTAGAGTACGATTCATCATTGCAGGCAGCTCAGCGTATAGCGCCATCGCTCTAGCTTCCAGAGCGACAGGTACCTGTTGCTCTCCCATACATTTCAATGTCATTTCAAGTCATTTTTAAAAACTTTTTTTTTTTTTATATTTTTATGCAGAATTGTCATTACAGGTCTGGCATATTAATGTCACAATGTTACTACAATGTCATTCCATGTGTTTTCGCTTTGATACCGGTGTATATGTGTTAAAAAACAGACTTTAATCACACAGCGTCTGGCGCTCTATGCTATAGCGACCACATCCAGAGTGCTGACGCTGTGTGTCTGTTTTTTTGTTGAATATGGTGTGAGTTGCTGAGAGTCGGTCGCACTGAGCTGGCGCTACCTTTTGCTCCCTGCAACGCTGTACTGGTGTTAGAATGCCCAACATACATCTCATTCATGAATGCCAGCCAGGTTACTACAGCGACTGAGGCGCTTTATTACAGCGCCCAATAGCCAATCAAAGCATCTACTAGCGGTCGCTCTAAGCTCCTCTGTACAGACGCTCATCTGCCGATACCTGGTGCTAGTCATGAATCAGCCTGCCCTTTTATCCAATCTCCTCTGATGTGAGTCACAGGGGGTGTGAAGGATTAAATAGCCCCTCCCTGCAGCAGGGAGCAAGGTGGCGGGAGCGCAGTGCAGGGCCCATGATCTGTGTCTTATGGAGAGTGGCACGGGACAGAAACAAACAGCGTGTGACAGCACCTGGCGATGGATAGTGAGGAAGGGTATTTTATTATAAGTATTGGTATAAAATTAGACTTTGTTAAAGGACTTTTTCTGGTGTGTGTTTTTTTCCCTTTTATTTTAAACCTTTGTGAACTGGTAAGGTGTTCCTTGAGACCCCTATACAAGTTCAAAGGGCAGGAGGGACCAGCAAGTCACCTGCCGCAGAGTGACAGGGGCCTAAAGGGCTTTTCTGGACGGCTCACTCCCCACCTAAAAATAGGCCCTCCCTGCCATGGCGATTAAGCAGTAGGACCCCGGTGAGGGACAAAGGATGTGTGTTTTCTGCCCCGCTAAAGACAGAGGAGAACAGCATGGGACACCGGTGCTGGAGGATTAGGAGGGAGGAGGTTAGTTGTTTTTTTGTTTTTAACTATTTCATGGAAAAAATTCGTCCACAAATAGATTTGTGACAAATCGATTTTCTCCTGAAATCTGGAGCGAATATTGATTCGTCTTAGCGGCCGTACAAGTTAATGAGAATGTGGGAAACATTGGGGGACCTGTTCCTCTTGGATTTTGTTCCTCCTGCCTGGGGCATTCTGATTTGGGATGCCTTTCTGTGTGTATTCCCTAAGATCGCCAGAAAACGCATCAAGCTTCCAGAAAAGATGAATAGAGTGCCATGTGTCATCCGCATCTCTGCTCACCTCTAGCTGCGAGACATGCTCGTGCCAGCCATTCAGAAAAGCCTCATCCAGGTATGCACCGAGCTAAAGGTAAAGCAGGGATGCAGCTGCAGTCTGAGGATGTGGATTTTCCTGGATCCCCTGGAAAATACACAGTGGGGCATCCAAATTTGAGATGCGCTATAAAGAGAGACACCACCAGCCCTAGAATTTTATAGACTTTGTGGAGATGATTGTTTCTCTTTAAATATGAACAACACACAGGAATTTCACCTACTCGTGTGTTGTTTCTCTCAGGGAGGGCATCCCAAATTTGGATGCCTTGCTGTGTGTGTCCCTCCATGTTGCCCCATACACTCACCTTCCTTTCGCTTCCACAGCGAAGACTTGGATGAGAGCGAGTGCGCTGATTGCCGAGCGCCGCACTCAGCCAATCACCGTACTCGCTTTCACTAGGCTCCTTTCGGCTCCACTGATGGCTAAGCCGCCAGGATGGTTATGCAGCCAAGCGGCGCTGCATGGAGCTGAGTGCGCCACCATCCGCTTCCCCCGCTCTCTTCTTAGCCGTGATGTGCCTGCGCTGCCCATTCAGAGAGGCTGGACATGGGCATGCCCAATGCTATAGGTGAGCAGGAATGTGGCAAGGGATCCAGGAGAAGGTGAGTGTATCAGGGCTTCAGGGGGTTTTAGACAGTGGAAGGAGTGGACTGTGTGAGGAAGGAATGGAAGTTGGACGGCCCTGGAGAACTCCTCCATGAATGGAGAGGCAGAACCAAGGAGGATCTTTTTTGAAGTTCTTGACATCTTCACAGGCACAGAGGAGCATGTGATGTCAGAGGCAAAAACAATACACAATCACCCCCCCCCCCCCACACACACACCGGATTCGATATTTTCAATAAGGCCGACACAGTTTGCCCTGGCCCTGCCATACTTTACCTTGGAATTGCTGGGTGCTGCAATGTTTCCAGGTTAGTAGTCAAGGGATTTTGTCTACAAAACGTAGAAAAAGCAGCGTCATGTTTTTTTTCTATTCTTCATACAGTAAATGATACATCAGCTGAAACTTCATCTCCATAACCTTCCAGATTAGGTCACATCTTTCGGGACTTCCTGACCGTCAGAGGCTTCATTATCATTGTTTAAGGACTACAAGACGGAAATCTGTGAAGATAATTTTAGATAAAGCTTGTGGAACATCAGAATATCCATCCCTGGAGCTTGATATGTTCTAAAAACATTGTCTTCTTGTTGACACAACTTTACTCCATTGGTGATTGATAGATTAACAGGTATCTGTTTTGTATTAATAATAATTTTGGTCACTAATATTTACGGATTTGTTGAAATGGTCTGTCCAGACTTAAAGCGGACCTTCACCCTAAATAAGAGCCTATCTTATATGTTTCCCACACCCTGTACATTCAGATTGCCCACATTAAAAATCAATCTACCTGCATCTACCGCATTTTCTGAGACTTTAAACATCCAAGATGGCGGCCCATGGAGGCAGTGTTTTCTGACTGTGTCGGTCTGCATTCTGGGATTGCTGACCTTTTCCTGACCCCCAGTTCTGCTCTGTCTGTGCAAAGCACAGTTATAACCCGCTCTCCTGCACTTATGACCCCTCTCCTCTCCTCGGTATGTGATGCTACAGAGCTGAACAGAGTTGCAGGCCAGTGAAGGAAAGAATAAAAAGTAAGTGATTAAAAACTTTAAATATATTAATTTTAGATGCTGGGGAATAGTTTTTTTAAGGGTTTGGCCTTTTCATTAAATGATGCTGAAGGTCTGCTTTAAAGATACAAATAACAATACTCACCTTTGTCCCCAGCAACTATTCCACCTACCCCTGATGAAAACATACTTAATTGCCATGTATCTCCAGTGCTGGAGAACGGAATCGCTTGTCTTCTTCCATTGGTAATTTCAATGACACCAGAGCTGCACAGAGGAGCTGTAGCTGTGGGTGACATAAGATGAGTATAGCCTTTTTATTATGTTGCGTAATTATTTAGTCTGAATCTCCCCATGTCTCCCACTTGTTTCCCACCCATCTGAGTACCTTGGGCAATGCTGTTGGCTTGGTGGCAGCTTGGTTTAGAACAAGTCCCCCCTGCCCACCCGGCAGATATGAGATCGCCGACTGGCTGAAGGGACAAACCTGCTGGCTGCATCCCTGGCTTCCCTCTAGTATGAGGCATGCTCCCACCCCTAATCTATCTGAATGGCTGGGTGCTAAGGTTTTTTTGGGCAATCCCAGGGGTTTCACATATTGGTCAAAGCAATTTGGGATTCCCCTGGGGGTAGGCAAGTGGAGGGTTTTGTACCACTTTAAGATATGGGCAATCTGATGGTCCAGCTGTCAGTTTTTAATAACTAGTATTGTGGGAACTATGAAAAATGATTAGTTCCATTTTAAAGTGTAGCTTATGGAGAGACTGCTCCCCTGTCTCTCCGTAAGCTACACATTCTAACCCAGGGGCTACCCCAGGCTCTCTGCATCCTGACCCAGGGGCTACCCTAGGCTCTCTGCATCCTGACCCAGGGGCTACCCTAGGCTCTCTGCATCCTGACCCAGGGGCTACCCTAGGCTCTCTGCATCCTGACCCAGGGACTACCCTAGGCTCTCTGCATCCTGACCCAGGGGCTACCCTAGGCTCTCTGCATCCTGACCCAGGGGCTACCCTAGGCTCTCTGCATCCTGACCCAGGGACTACCCTAGGCTCTCTGCTGCCTGACCCAGGGGCTACCCTAGGCTCCCTGCTGCCTGAGGCAAACTATAGAAAGCTGCCCCTTTACAAGACGTGTCTCAGTGCTCCGCTTGCCTCCTTCCTATGATGGGAGTAGTGTCAATGCACTAAAAATGGTGGGGTGGGGCCACGGTTACTGAGCCACCAATGATTTGCAGTAAAAACACCACAGCATGAAGTGGTGGTCCTCAATCGCCACTGAACAACAAATGAGAAAATAAATTAAAAAACAGATTCAGCAATTGCTGTCTCCAGTGCCACCTGAGACAACTGCCTCACATCGTCTCATTGCAGACGCACCCCTGTCCTTGATGCACACCTCTCAGCTCTCTTATACTTGATTTAAACGATTTATTTAAACTTTGGGCAGGGAGAGCTGACTTCCTTGATATATCATGTACAGGCAGATTGTCCTGCTGGCAGCACAAACAGCTACACTACAAGACAGGAGTACACAACTGTGTATTTTGTGACCATATTTATGTCTGATTTCAGATGGACATACTAACATACATACTGTAACAGATAATATTATACCTTGTTATACCTTCTCTGTAATAGACATTATTCTAAATTATTATATTGTTACAGTTACATCCCTTGCAACACTGAGAATCAACACAACCATTCCTGGCCTGCAGAGAAGCAATGGGAGATATTAGGGTCGATTCTAAATGCAAAAGTTAATTAATTTCGGATCGGGAATCGGAAGTTTGGGTGGGTGTTAGTCATTTTTTCCCTTTTTTTTGGCCATTTCGTAATCGCACGAACGTTCGGGCCTAGACGTATATGCTCTTTCGATCCTGGTCCGTCAGTTGTATTATTTCCGTTAGTTATTGTATATTTCCCGTCCAAATCGTATTTTTTGCGATCAGTCCTAATTTTCCCGTTAATGACATGGGCTTGCGATCAATTCAGAGAGCTGATTGGCAAGTGTTTCTAGGCACATTTAAGGGTTGATTCCCGAACTCTTATCCGGCAGCTTTTTGGCCTCGGGAGTAGCATGGATAGGAGTGAGTTCGAGGAACATCAAGCTCTAATGCTTTTTGGCATCGATTTGATCCGGATGTCTGAGGGCAGATTGCCTGTGCGTCGTCGCATGCACATCGATGGCATGAATGACATTGAGCTGTTCGAGCTGACCAGGCTTAATCGCGCTTCCCTCCATAAATTATATAGTGAGCTGCGGCCATGGTTAGCCCGCACCACAAGGAAGGGGCAAGCAATTTCAGGTATGACCAAGATGCTTGGCTGCCTGCAATTTTTGGCGAACGGCTCGTTCCAGAGGCTGGGTGCCCTCTCTGTGGGGTTTTCCCAGCCTACGCTGAGCCGCGCACTTTCCAAATTTTTGGAAGGCATGGCTGCCATAACTCAGAAATATATTTATTTCCCTGATGATATGGTAGCCAGAAACGCCATTAAGCTTGGTTTTTTTAATATTGCCGACATGCCCAATGTAATTGGTGCAATTGATTGTACACATGTGGCCCTCGTTCCTCGTGCAGCCGACGAGTACATATACAGGTAGATATTTGGGGCGCTTTTTTAGTTTAACAGTTGTTTAGCATAAACCATCCTATTATTGATTCCAATGTGTAATATTCCCTCTGATTATTCATCCATATGTTTCTTATTCCATTAGCTTACATATCCCTCTGTGCAATCTTCCCTTCTCATAGTAATCCCTATGTGGATTGATCCCCTTATATTTTTTAGTCTCGGTTCAAGTTTGCCTCCTATTACTGATGACAATAGTGTTTCATTCCTCTTTATTTTTGTGGTTTGTTTGGCCGTACAATTTAGATCTGTCATTTGTGTGCAGGCCAGTTTTTGATGCCAAATGGGTTGTGCCCTTATGTGTTGACCCTTTTTTTTATGTTTTCTCTTTAGGAATCGGAAAATGGGACACTCCCTTAATGTCCAGGCAGTGGTTGGGCCTGACATGCGTTTTTTGAGTGTCCTTGCCGGCTACCCTGGTTCTTCTCACGATTCCTATATTCTTAGGCGATCTGGATTGTATCGGCGATTTGAGGCTGGTGAATTTTCTGGTGCATGGCTGCTTGGTAAGTGGGTTTCATTTTTGGCACTTGCTCTTTTCTTTGACTTTTCCTTGACACAAGCGGGTGACAGCGGCGGACAACACAGCGCGTCCTTCGCCGCCTCCCGCGCGCCCCTCTGACAGTGCGCAAACGGGCGGCGCGGCCGCGCGCACGGCTAGAGGTGCACGCGGGAGGCGGCGGCGGACGCTGTCGCCGCAGATAAATGTGTTTTTTGGTGGGTTTGGGGGGGGGGGCCCTCATCGCGGGACATCCCGATCTCGGATGTCCCGCGGTGAGGGAGGTGATCGTCAGGGAATATTATAGATTTCCTGGACCATACAAACTGGCTGACGGTCCACTTTAATAATATTTGTTTTTAATCTTGAACGTTTGCTTGAGATATGAGCCCACATTTGGCAACTGTTGCCACATCTTTCATTATTCTTGCCCAAACAAACAAGCGGTTTCCCACAATATTATTCTGTAACTGACATACTCGTGTTTATTGTTATTTGTGGGTGTCCCCTCAGCAGCATCCTAATTGACACATTTCTGAGCCCTTAAATATACCCATATTTAATAGCACCCTTGACCTAGCAGATGTGTTACCAGTCTTTGTGGACTTTAAGCATATTATGTATATTTTAACCACATCTCTTCCCCTAATTATTTGGCTAATGTGCCCTGTTGTTTTTGCTTTTAATGGTTTTTGTTTGGAAATTAAATTAGCTTATTTTTCAGACTTTCATTGCTTAATTGTCTTTTCTCTTTCTCTTCTTAAGGGGACTCAGGTTACCCTCTGCTTCCTTGGCTCATGACGCCTGTGTTGCGGCCCCAGGATGCTGCTCAAGAGGCCTACAACCGTGCGCACCGCAAAACCAGGGCTGTGGTCGAGAGGGCCTTTGGCCTTTTGAAGACACGTTTTAGGTGTTTGGACAATACCGGGGGCGCCCTTCAATATGACACTAAGAAGGTTATTGACATTATAATGGCGTGTGCAGTTCTGCATAATTTTGCCCTCCAAGAACGTGTCCCCCGATATGTTGATGTTCTGCCCTCTACACCCATTGAAGAGGAAGCAGAGAATTATGTGGGCACAACCAGTGAATCTGGCCAATCTGTGCGTGGCAATTTGATTGTGCAGCATTTTTCCTAAATCACATTATTTGTTGGCTTTTTGTTTTTTGGTTGCCTTTGTTGTCAATTGTGTGCCATTAAATGTTCATTTGTATGCCTTGAAATAGTTGTACTGTGGTTCCTAATGTTTCCTTTGCTTTTAATTCACCTTGTAAACCATGTTAACGTATACTGTGTTTGTTTTAGTCAAAGGTGGGGTACAATGTTATTAGTAATCAAACCAAACAAGTTTGTAGAATTTTTGTAAATATTTTTTTTAGTCTGACGACAAAAAGCATATCAAAATGGTTCACAACAAATTACACAGTCAGCATTCAATTGTGGTTATAAACAAATCAATACCGGGTTTGTATCCTTAAAAAAATAAAACCATCTACACCTGGAACTCTGTGGCACACCCAAACAAGGACAGCCAGTCCCATGCCCATCCCAGTCCAGTCATTAATAGTGCCTGTGGCCATGGCTAATTTGGCCTGGCCATAATGTCACCCAAACATGTCTGCAAACCGGAGGAGTCCCCAAACCCCAAATAAATGTAAAGCCATAAGTGGGCCATGTTAAATGCCACCTACACTCACCATTCCAATATGGCATTGGCTACTGGCCTAACTCCCAAATATAATGAGCTATATGTGAGCAAATCCTTAACCCAACCTGCAGCTCAAACCCAAATAGTATGTTGGCAAAACTCAAACGCCAAGTAAATACAGTGGGGGGAATTCTAAAAGATGTGGCACACAATCAAGGAGAGGTTGCCTTAATAAGGTGGATACCCCAAAAACCCGGGTGGAGGGCCATGTGGCTGGGAGCTACCCTGGGCGAGGGTTGCATTGGTAATCTGCAACTGCTCCAAAATGTTTCGCTGCATATTGAGCAATTCACCCATGGATGCCTGACTTGCATTAGTTGCATTCACCATGTTGCTGTTGTGGGTCCGAAGCTCACTCAGCATGGCCTGTAAGGTAGCATTGAGGGTGTCCATCTGGGCATGCCTTGCCTCATGCAGATGTTGATGGCGTGCCTCAAATGCTCTCCTCTCCTCGTGCCATACATCAACCAGGGCATTCTGCCTCCCCAGGGTAATTGTGCGGCGCAAGGGAGTGCGCCGCACAATTACCCTGGCTCTTGGGTGGGCCCTGCCTCGTGGTCTTGGGCCCTCACCAGCAACAGGCATACCTTGCAATTCCTCAACAGCAGAGGGAAGCCTGGGGACTGTAGCCTCAGTCTCAGCATGCTGTGCCCCATCTGCATGCTCAATGGATGCGGGTTCACTCTGCTGCTGCGGAATTGACAGAGATACATTTTGGGACATTTGCAGATTCTGACCCAGGGGGAGGTCTTCGGATGGGCTCAGCATGGTTCCATCTTCCTCCATGTCCTGGATCTCTTCCATGATTGTGTGTGTCTATAGGGGCAGAAAAAGAACAACAAATAAGTTTGGGTTCTTCATTTAATCCCAAACATTTTAAAACATGCTTCTTCACTTTGTTTCAGTTAATAAACACAATAAACTTACCAGAAAACTCGGATCTGGACTCCGATGCTGTACAGAAGTCAAAGGCATATTCAAACTGGGGGGGGAGTCCACACTTGCTGTGGTCTGATGCTGGGCTAAAGAAGAGACAAGGGAAACCAGGTTAACACACACGCAAGCACTGTTTGCTTTAGCAAAGTAAAACAAATACATTGGCTAATATTAAATATTTCTACAGCAACGTCCAAAATTATTGCATTACCCTCAGTTGGAGATCTGTGCAATGGATTGGTTTAACTGATAAGTTACCTAAGTTCCAAGTTAGGAAGTGGACACAGTCAGCATCCAACTAGCATTGGCCACAAATTGAGTTGCCCTAACATTCTTTAGTTCAGATCTGTTTTGGCCTCTTCTTTCCATCTTTGGCGTCAATCACAACTCACACACCCAATGTCCCACACATCCCTATTGATGTGTGTATTGTGTTTGAGGCTACATTTATGACTTGGCTTAATTTAAATCCTGCTTACCAGCAAAATTTTTGCTCATGAAGAATTACAATAATCTATCGGCCCAAATCTGTTTGGGCAAAATGTACACAAATATGACACAACCATGCACATTAGCGCTACCCAAAACAAGCCACAGCAGAGGGGCATAGCGTCAACTGTTACCTTTCTAAAGTTAATTAAGCAACCCACAAGGGAAACATGCATATGAAGGTTACTCACCTTGTGTACGGGTCGGTGAGTCTGTGTCCCTTAGGGCTGCGTGTCCACCGACCGCGAATGGATGGAGAAGGCCCAGCACCATTTCCTCAGCAGGTGTGAACTCCAATTTTGTGGGATAGCCCCCTCCAGTTTTCATGCTGTAAAGTAAAAGTAGGATCTTAAAAATTGTAAATTAGCATACATTCTAACACTGACATTTTCCTTGATCATTTATTTACCTATAATTATGCCTTTTGATTTCTTTTTGGCGTACAGCATATTTAAGATCCGAGATTTTCCGTTGGATTTGTCCCACATCTTTCTTCTCTTCCCCTGCTGCATTTACTTGGCGTTTGAGTTCTTCCAACATTTCCATTTTTCGCTGCTTGGTTGTGAATTTGGATTTGCTCCCATATAGCTCATCATAGACTAATGTTAGGCCACTAGCCAATGCCATATTTTGGCTATGGGAGAAACGGCCACACAACTGTCCGCGACGCAATGTGCGGCCAGCTGTTTGGGTTTGGGGCTCCTCCATGTGTGCAGACACATGTGGGGACATTATGGACTCGTGGTAGGTTGGGGAATGCCTAGATTGTTGGCTTCCCAATGACTGGGCTGGACTGGGCAAGGGGCTGGGTGTTCTTGCGTGGCTGGCCACAGAACTTCCAGGTGTAGATGTGGCAACCAAAGTGCCCTGCTTGGCCCTGGGCGTGGACTTCTGTCCCAGGAAGGGCTGCGGGCCCTGGTGCTTGCCCGTGCAGGTGTTCGGCGCCGGGATGGGCTGCGGGCCCTGGTGCTTGCCCGTGCAGGGGTTCGGCGCCGGGATGGGCTGGGGCTTCTTGTGCTGGCCCGTGCAGGCGTTCGGCGGCTGGCTGGGCTGCGGGCCCTGGTGCTTGCCCGTGCAGGGGTTCGGCGCCGGGATGGGCTGGGGCTTCTGGTGCTTGCCCGTGCAGGGGTTCGGCGCCGGGATGGGCTGGGGCTTCTTGGGCTTGCCCGTGCTTGCGCTCTGCGGCTGGCTGGGCTGCGGGCCCTGGTGCTTGCCCGTGCAGGGGTTCGGCGCCGGGATGGGCTGGGGCTTCTGGTGCTTGCCCGTGCAGGGGTTCGGCGGCTGGCTGGGCTGCGGGCCCTGGGGCTTGCCCGTGCAGGGGTTCGGCGCCTGGATGGGCTGGGGCTTCTTGGGCTTGCCCGTGCTTGCGCTCTGCGGCTGGCTGGGCTGCGGGCCCTGGTGCTTGCCCGTGCAGGGGTTCGGCGCCGGGATGGGCTGGGGCTTCTGGTGCTTGCCCGTGCAGGGGTTCGGCGGCTGGCTGGGCTGCGGGCCCTGGGGCTTGCCCGTGCAGGGGTTCGGCGCCTGGATGGGCTGCGGCTCCTTTTAGTGGTTTTGGGTGCCGCAGAGGCACATGCCTTTGTGGCCCTTTTTTGGGAGCTTGCGGGTACAGTGGCCCTTGGTGGTGCCGAGCTGCTAATTACCTTGCTTGGCCGACCCTTCTTGGCTCCTTGTTGGGACCTGGTTTTGGGTCCCTCAGCGGCCTGGCTTGCCTTGGAGCGTTTTGCCGGGATCTTTTTTGGAGCCATTTTCGTTCAAAAGACAAAGAGAAATTAGGTTGGGGTGCAGGGACCTTTAAATAAGGCGCACAGCGTCTGACGCCTATGCGCACGACTACGCGATCTTACGGACGTACGTTCGTGCGGAACCAGGAAACCGCTGGGGTTTGACTTATCTGCTGCCTTGAAGAAGCATAAACATGGCGCCCACTATCTTCACCCGTCAACAAGAAGAGATCATCATGCTGGTAAGTGCCTTTCTCTGCCTTTTAAGCTAATTCGGACTGATGTACTAAATGTAAATGATGCGTTTGGACCTAGTTTGGGGTCTCTTAATGTTTAAGAACAGGCTCCTCACACTTCATCCTCAAGGGCCGAGACAGGCCACGTTTTAACCTCTCTATGCTGATGTCCTAATTAGGGCAATTGCTCTGGCTTAGCACCAGTTAATGAACCTGTGGAGTAGCGGGGCTAGCTGTCAAACCTGGCCTGTCTCGGACCTTGATGCGGATGTTTGCGGACCACTGTTTGCCTAAGACCTCCAAACACAACGGCAAGCCACACACGTGGGCCAAAAGCCTAAGCATAAGCCGACATCTTGGATGTTCAAACCATCCTAACATGCCATAGATGCAGGTGGCCTGATTAGTAATGTTGGCTATTATCTGTATGTACATGGTGTGTGAAACATATAACATAAGACCAGACTCTGAATCATAGTGAACGTCCGCTTTAAGGCACTCCCCAAAAATGGCTGCCACTCTTAAATGTGTGTGTTAATGACATGACATTCGCAACTTGTGATGCAACACATATGGGTCTGTGTGTAAAAGTAAAAGCTCTGTGTCCATTATGTTTTTCAGATCATGCTTCAGCGCCGGTATGACTTCGCGCCCAATGTGTGCGAAAAAAGGGACATCGCCCGGGAGATCATCGCGGAAATCCACCGTGTGACCAGCACCACCTTCACTCACACCCAGATAATGCAGCATTGGTCGGACCTGGAACGTCTGCACATGCCCCGGGTGCGGAGGTTTTTTGGGATCCATTTCCCAAGTAAGTACAAAGCGATTGCATGGTATATTTTCCAAATGTATAAGTTATGCCTTTATTTATAATGACTTTTCTTTGTTAGTGTTGGAAATGGATTTCAGAATTCGCCGCACCCGGAGGCGTACAGGCCGACCAGTGCTGCATGATTCTGCATCTGTGAGTGAAGGTGGTGGATCTCCCGGGCGACGGACCTACCCCTCCTCTGTGGCCTCCTCAGACCAGCCCCTGGACCTTACCACAGAGGAGGGGCCCAACCGCGTGGGCGTGGAGTCATACCTGGCCAGGCATGGGGAAGGCTCTGGTATGTCACTCTTCATGTATAGGCACAAAGATATACATGGCAGGCCAAAAACTAAGTTATCCTTTATTATGTATTTGTAGAAGCTTCTGGTGCGGGTGAGATAGTGGAGGAGGAGGCAGCAGAGATGCTGGAAGTTGATCCTGGCGAAGGTGAGTGATGTCAGCCAGACTGGGAGCCAGATATGTGGGGAATAGTGAATCTATACAACTACTAACCAAATGTCACATGTTTCTCTAGGGACTTCTTCACAGCATAGCCAGGACCAAGGGCAGCCTGTTGGCCCCAACCAGCCATCTGTCGGCCACCAACTCAGTAAGTATCCATGCCATTATTCATATTAATGTGTTGTTAGCTAATAACACACACCTAACTAAAGGCGTAGCCAATGTGTACTTAACACTTTCATGTGGCCACTTCGTTAGCTTAAAGCGGACCCTAACTCGTATTAAGAACATAGCTAATATTTAGCCAACACACTGTACATCCAGATTGGGAACATTGAAAAACAGCCTACAGCCATCTAATGCATGTTAGGAGCCTGTAAACATCCAATATGGCGGAATATTGAATGCGCAATATTTACATGCTGCATGGAATACAGATTTGAAAAAGTAAGGTGCTGCCATGCATTGTGGGACTGATGACCTTTCCCTGAACCCAGCTATGCTCTGTATTCCCAAAGCACCACTGTAACCTACTCCCCTGTACTTGATCCCACTCTCCTCTCCTCATTAACTGTTATGCTTCGGAGTCCCGATGGCGCCGCAGTAATCCTAAATCCCACAAAATATACTTCGATCTGGTGCAGAATCATTTGGGACTAGTTATTGGTTTTCATTAAATAATGTAGAAGGTCCGGTTTAAGGAGTTTCAATACTTAGCTGTGGGAAATGCATTTACTTTATCCCTTTGAAGAATGACATATGTCAGGCATTTACATGTATTTAATTAACCCCAAATCTATTTCCAGCATACAAACCGGTCTGGTACTCCTATTTAGGTTTATTTCTCTATTGGTTACAGGGATGATCCCAAAAACATTGGAGGGGAAAAAAAAAAGAATAAAGGAGTTGGTGGCCGTGCTGCTGGCCATACAGGCGACGTTGGGGCCAACAGATGAGGAAGAGGAGGAGGATTAGTGCCCTTGGTCCTGGCTAATTTTGTAAAATAGTTTTTATGTATTGATTACGAAGTTGAATTTTATAGTTTTTAACAAACAAAAAATTTAAAACATTTTTAAAATGCTTTTAAAACAAACTAAAACCAAAAAAAAAAAAAAATGTAAAATAAATAATATTTTAACCCTTCATAAATGTGTCATTTCTAATATGCGCACAAAAAAACATTTACACAAACACGAAAAAACACGCTTAGAAACATATAGACATATGTACATTATGTTGTTTGGGTAAGTTTTAGGGTCGTCAACATGAAGAAGGATGCAAGCGCTAAGGGGTTTAGGTAAGTTTTAGGGACCGAGAAATGAAGAAGGATGCAAGCGCTAAGGGGTTTAGGTAAGTGTAATGGACCGAGAAATGAAGAAGGATGCAAGCGCTAAGGGGTTTAGATAAGTGTTATGGACCGAGAAATGAAGTTGGATGCAAGCGCTAAGGGGTTTAGGTAAGTTTTAGGGACCGAGAAATGAAGTTGGATGCAAGCGCTAAGGGGTTTAGGTAAGTGTTATGGACCGAGAAATGAAGTTGGATGCAAGCGCTAAGGGGTTTAGGTAAGTTTTAGGGACCGAGAAATGAAGTTGGATGCAAGCGCTAAGGGGTTTAGGTAAGTGTTATGGACCGAGAAATGAAGTTGGATGCAAGCGCTAAGGGGTTTAGGTAAGTGTAATGGACCGAGAAATGAAGTTGGATGCAAGCGCTAAGGGGTTTAGGTAAGTTTTAGGGACCGAGAAATGAAGTTGGATGCAAGCGCTAAGGGGTTTAGGTAAGTGTTATGGACCGAGAAATGAAGTTGGATGCAAGCGCTAAGGGGTTTAGGTAAGTGTAATGGACCGAGAAATGAAGAAGGATGCAAGCGCTAAGGGGTTTAGGTAAGTGTAATGGACCGAGAAATGAAGAAGGATGCAAGCGCTAAGGGGTTTAGGTAAGTGTTATGGCCCGAGAAATGAAGTTGGATGCAAGCGCTAAGGGGTTTAGGTAAGTGTAATGGACCGAGAAATGAAGAAGGATGCAAGCGCTAAGGGGTTTAGGTAAGTGTAATGGACCGAGAAATGAAGAAGGATGCAAGCGCTAAGGGGTTTAGGTAAGTGTTATGGACCGAGAAATGAAGTTGGATGCAAGCGCTAAGGGGTTTAGGTAAGTTTTAGGGACCGAGAAATGAAGTTGGATGCAAGCGCTAAGGGGTTTAGGTAAGTGTTATGGACCGAGAAATGAAGTTGGATGCAAGCGCTAAGGGGTTTAGGTAAGTGTAATGGACCGAGAAATGAAGTTGGATGCAAGCGCTAAGGGGTTTAGGTAAGTTTTAGGGACCGAGAAATGAAGTTGGATGCAAGCGCTAAGGGGTTTAGGTAAGTGTAATGGACCGAGAAATGAAGAAGGATGCAAGCGCTAAGGGGTTTAGGTAAGTGTAATGGACCGAGAAATGAAGAAGGATGCAAGCGCTAAGGGGTTTAGGTAAGTGTTATGGACCGAGAAATGAAGTTGGATGCAAGCGCTAAGGGGTTTAGGTAAGTGTAATGGACCGAGAAATGAAGAAGGATGCAAGCGCTAAGGGGTTTAGGTAAGTGTTATGGACCGAGAAATGAAGTTGGATGCAAGCGCTAAGGGGTTTAGGTAAGTTTTAGGGACCGAGAAATGAAGTTGGATGCAAGCGCTAAGGGGTTTAGGTAAGTGTAATGGACCGAGTAATGAAGAAGGATGCAAGCGCTAAGGGGTTTAGGTAAGTGTTATGGCCCGAGAAATGAAGTTGGATGCAAGCGCTAAGGGGTTTAGGTAAGTGTAATGGACCGAGAAATGAAGAAGGATGCAAGCGCTAAGGGGTTTAGGTAAGTGTAATGGACCGAGAAATGAAGAAGGATGCAAGCGCTAAGGGGTTTAGGTAAGTGTTATGGACCGAGAAATGAAGTTGGATGCAAGCGCTAAGGGGTTTAGGTAAGTGTAATGGACCGAGAAATGAAGAAGGATGCAAGCGCTAAGGGGTTTAGGTAAGTGTAATGGACCGAGAAATGAAGAAGGATGCAAGCGCTAAGGGGTTTAGGTAAGTGTTATGGACCGAGAAATGAAGTTGGATGCAAGCGCTAAGGGGTTTAGGTAAGTTTTAGGGACCGAGAAATGAAGTTGGATGCAAGCGCTAAGGGGTTTAGGTAAGTGTTATGGACCGAGAAATGAAGTTGGATGCAAGCGCTAAGGGGTTTAGGTAAGTGTTATGGACCGAGAAATGAAGTTGGATGCAAGCGCTAAGGGGTTTAGGTAAGTTTTAGGGACCGAGAAATGAAGTTGGATGCAAGCGCTAAGGGGTTTAGGTAAGTGTAATGGACCGAGAAATGAAGTTGGATGCAAGCGCTAAGGGGTTTAGGTAAGTTTTAGGGACCGAGAAATGAAGTTGGATGCAAGCGCTAAGGGGTTTAGGTAAGTGTAATGGACCGAGAAATGAAGAAGGATGCAAGCGCTAAGGGGTTTAGGTAAGTGTAATGGACCGAGAAATGAAGAAGGATGCAAGCGCTAAGGGGTTTAGGTAAGTGTTATGGACCGAGAAATGAAGTTGGATGCAAGCGCTAAGGGGTTTAGGTAAGTGTAATGGACCGAGAAATGAAGAAGGATGCAAGCGCTAAGGGGTTTAGGTAAGTGTAATGGACCGAGAAATGAAGTTGGATGCAAGCGCTAAGGGGTTTAGGTAAGTTTTAGGGACCGAGAAATGAAGTTGGATGCAAGCGCTAAGGGGTTTAGGTAAGTGTTATGGACCGAGAAATGAAGTTGGATGCAAGCGCTAAGGGGTTTAGGTAAGTGTAATGGACCGAGAAATGAAGTTGGATGCAAGCGCTAAGGGGTTTAGGTAAGTGTAATGGACCGAGAAATGAAGAAGGATGCAAGCGCTAAGGGGTTTAGGTAAGTGTAATGGACCGAGAAATGAAGAAGGATGCAAGCGCTAAGGGGTTTAGGTAAGTGTTATGGACCGAGAAATGAAGTTGGATGCAAGCGCTAAGGGGTTTAGGTAAGTTTTAGGGACCGAGAAATGAAGTTGGATGCAAGCGCTAAGGGGTTTAGGTAAGTGTTATGGACCGAGAAATGAAGTTGGATGCAAGCGCTAAGGGGTTTAGGTAAGTTTTAGGGACCGAGAAATTAAGAAGGATGCAAGCGCTAAGGGGTTTTGGTAAGTGTTATGGTTCATAAAGGAAAGTGGGAGCCTGGCGTGAGCCAGTAGTGGTGAGGGTGCGCATGCGCAAGATCTTATATACATACGAACGAACGAATATAAGAGGCCAAAAACCAATGAAAATCAGAGCCAAACGAAAGTAATTGGAAGAGGTGGACGATGGAAGCAGCAGAAAAAACAGGCTGCCGCCGCAACAAGTGAGCACATGAACGTGATTTTTACGATTGTCAACTGACTGAGGCAAGTTCGGGAGATATCATACGAACGGACGTATATTTTAGGATAGAAACGTATTTGCTTATTGAATCACTCGCAAGTTCATACGAACGCACGAGCGGACGGGAAAAATAGGATGATCGGCACACAAATCCAAGCTGTTACATGTTTCTTTGAATCAACCCTATTGTGAATGATTCAGAGCCAGGTGAGAACTCTTTCTCCTTTTTTAGGAGAGTAAACTGACGTTACTTTCTTTGTCTACCTTGGGGCTGATTTAACAACTAGATATAATATTTTCACCTGGTGTTGAATCAGCCCCAAGGCAGACAATGAAAGTCAATGGCAGTTTGTCAGTTTTCCCACCTGGCCCTGAATTTACTATTAAATTGGGGTTTATTCATGAAGGGATAGTGGCAATGTCTGGTGAACGCCGGGGGCGCTGTACACAATACCACATTTATGAAAGCGAATCTGGTGAGCGACAGCGTATGGTGCCGGAGCTCTAGCTTCCAGAGCGCATGGACGTTCCATTTCTTCTGTTTAAACAGGGTTTTTTGTTTTTAATTTTTTTTTCTCTCAAATAATTGTGTCACCTCTCCTGGCCTAGAAAAAGTCATTTTTAAAAACTTTTTTATATTTATATGCAGAATTGTTATTACAGGCCTAGTACTAAGGTATTAATGTCACAATGTTACAACATGTCATTCCATGTGTTTTCGCTTTGTTACTGGTGGATATGTGTTCAATAACAGACTTTAATCACACAGCATCTGCCGCTCTATGCTATAGCGACCAGATCCAGAGTGCCTATGCTCTGTGTGTCTGTTTTTTGTTGAATACGGTATGAGTCGCTGAGAGTCAGTCGCAATGAGCTGGTGCTACCTTTTGTTCCCTGCAACACTGTACTGGTGTTAGAACCTAACATACATCTCATTCATCAATGCCGGCCAAGTTACTACAGCGACTGAAGCGTTCTGTTACAGTGGCCGATAGCCGATCACAGCGTATACTAGTGGTCGCTCTTAGCGCCTCTGTACAGGCGCTCATCTGCCGATACCTGGCGCTAGTAATGAATCAGCCTGCCCAGTTAGGTCTGTCACTTAATGCTTGAACTTAAAGCCCTAGGTGTTACCTTCTCCCAGGTGAGTGAGTGGGAATAGTAAAGCATTCTGTGGGCCTGAAGGGCCAGCTGGGCCACAGAAGCATGGTTAGTTGAGTAGCATGTTGATATCATATATGCTCCTTTGGCAGCCCTAAACCAGTTGGTGCTCCCACCTATTTTGTTGAACATTTTGTGTACATAGGTTTCATATAGTAGTGCCAATAGGACACCAGTGTAATGTGCTGCCCTCCCGTGGCTGATGGCATTGATAGGGAAGCAATGCTCTTCCATTCACCAAGTTGTGCATTCAGCTCTTAGTCCCCCTGATGTCACATCCCATGTGACACTGATGTCACTACGATGAACTACTTGAGGAACAGAGAGCACTGCTTCCCAGCCATGTCATTGTCATGTGCCCCTCCATCCTTACATAGCTCATGCAACCTCCCCTCAAGACATGGCAAGAAAGAGCCCTGGGGGACTTAAGCGGACCAAAATTCAAAAATGACATGAACCAGACCAGCACAACAAACAGTACTCATATGCCCACCTCCCCAGGGTAATTTATATTGCTGCACATAAAAATGAATGTACCTTTTTCTAACTAGTAGTAAATTTTAGAAACAAAATGGGGGCTCATGCATTTGCAGGCAGCCTGCAAACAGGATGTGCTGCTGGGCTTCCTGTTATTGTGCATTGTCAGTTGAATCCAGGCAGCAGCATGGCTGAGATGCTGGGAGAGGAAGCTTCAAAATGGCCGCTACCTTCCTTTCAACTATGCCAGGCTGTTGGTCCTGTTTAAAAGCATGCAATGTGCAAAGGAAGAGGACACAGATTGCACCAGACACCCCTCTGCAATGGGCCTGGAATTAGCTGCCTCTCCTGATTCTATGGCAGGGTTGCACAACCTTTTTTGGCCAAAGGGCCTAATTGTACCGGGGCGTAGCTGGGGGGGGGGCATGTTCCCAGAGTGCAGCAGGTCAGGGGGCAACAAAGGGGGGTCTGAGCACAGGTGGGGGCGCCATTTCGAATCTTTGCCCTGGGTGCCAGAAAGCCTAGCTACATCTCTGTTAATGTATTGTTCCACTTCAAGTGGCTTTTAGATTGTAAGCTCACAAGGACAGGGTCCTCTCTCCCAATGTACCTCTGTATCTATGAGTTTAGTTCTGACTGTGCTAGCTTTCCAATATGCCCTGCGTCATACCGTTCCCATCACCAAAATAACAAGTCCAGACCACCAAGTCGTTGGAAAGATTAAATTTAATTGGCCACAGCCCAACATATAATAAACAAATGCACAAGCAGAATAGAGTCCCCTCTATTGTTCCGGGTCTGAGAAGCCTAGGATCCCAAGAATGAAGGGAAGGGGAGGGAACAAAATTAACTTCCCGACCCCCACCAAGCGGAAGCCAACATAAACTCGGCCGCAAAACCTCCTAGGCCAGGGAGCTTAATCGGGCTAACCGCCAGTGACCAAAAGCATCCCCTTCCTTACTTGAACCCCAACCATCCAAAATCCTTTAACCAACTCGTCCTGGCCGGTTTCCACAGAAACAGCCGCGTACCCTACCAATGGAAATGCTATCTCAGACCCGAAACCCGAGAGAAGACCTGCCAAAGCCAAGCAGCGCTGAAACCTTAGCGCTGCCTAGCCCTCCAAAACTCTACCGCCATATCGATCCGCTCCTTCAATGACATGTTAAACAAGTCGTTCCCCTGTCATTCAAGTGGACCCCATAGGATCGATAGAACCCCCTCATCCCCTCTACCTCGATGTGGCGCACGCTCAAACCCCTGTTCAGCCTCACAAACCTCGCTATCGCCTTGTTGACCTTAACCCGAACCCTCTCGATGGCCAACAAATCTCTAGCGTGCTGCCAGGCAAAACGGGGAACAATCTGGGACCACACTAACACCACCCCCGGAAATACTCCCAGAAAAAACAACAAGTCCCGCGTTATGGACTTGATCAGGTGCCGCATCGGCACCTTCCCTAAATCATTCCCACCCGCATGAATGGCCAAAACCCCCGGCGGCCCCCTCAACCGAGCATGATCTTCCAGAATGCCCAGCTGCATTCCATTCCTCCGAACCACCGCTCGCCGAGCCGACTAGTAAATATAAGAATACCCGACGATCAAGACCGAGCACGCTGACTCTAAAACAAAATAAGGAAAGGGAAGGGAAGGGGAGGGGGGAGGGAGGTAGGAAAATGTTATCGACCGATCCACACCTTCACCTGTACTGCCGATCAATCCTGCCCGGCCGAATGTACCGCCGAAACCGCGCCGATTCCCACCTCCCCAGCCTCTTTATTATGCCATCCGGCAGCCCCAGCCTAGCAGCCTCTGTTGCGACCCCTATTCGAAATGAATGGGTACCATACTCGCCGCTTGCCAGCCCCATTTCCCCAAGACATTTCCTAAAAACTGCCAAAACTGGAAACGCGATAGGAAGGAACCATCCTCGTGCATGAGCAGCGGACCGTTCCCCCTCGGCCTGACCTCCAGGAACTCCTTGACGGCAGCAGCCGGGCATGAATTACAGTTCCGCAACCTACCCAAACAGATACTGACTCCCCGCCCCCTTTGATCCGTCTTCGACCGTCTTATACATATCACCACCCCTTCATCTGACGTCACGGTATCATCAAAACCCAATCCCCTGGGTACCCGCTTGCTAGGGCTCACCAGCTCCCCCACCCTCAGAGCTCCAAAAAATGCCAGCGAAAATGCCGCCCTAAACAAACGCACCTCAAAACCTGGGGCAAAACACTGATTATCCCCTCCAACAAACCCCACGATACAGGCCGCCTGTTATCATCTGTCCTACGCTCTTTCCGCCAACCCTTCAGTGCCTGGCGTACCCAAAACACTTTAGTCATATCCGCCCAACCCTCCAAGCGGCACAAGAACGCCAAAGCCGACATCTTTCTGTCAACCGAAGCCGGGGTCACGCCTCCTGCCACCAATTCGCCCACATACCAAATCAATAACCCTAGCTTATCGTCCTCCGTTCCAGGCACCCCGAACTCCTCCACCAAGGCCCACCACTGCTGTCACGTCTTTACATACGGCCCCAAGTAGATGGTGCAACTGACTTTTGAATTAAGCCAAACAGACGTCTTACAGGATCTCCAGCAGCCAACTGGGGCACGACTCGCCAACCTCCCTTGCCTCGGGTGCCAATTTCCTGAAGCGCTCCCAATGTAAACGAGAAAGAGCGTCAGCTATCCCGTTTTCCACCCCGGGCACATGTGCCGCCCTGCACCACACGTTGTACCGCAAACATCCCAACACCAGCTGCCTGAGAAGCACCACCACCGGTAATGAAGACGAAGTCTGCGTGTTAACTGCCGCAACCACCGACATATTGTCTGACCGAAAACACACCGCCTTGTTCCTCAGCACCTCTCCCCATAGGGTCACCGCCACCACCAGTGGGAACAATTCCAGGAAAGCCAAATACCTCACTAGGGCCGATTCCATCCACCGCCCTGGCCAGGGGCCCGCACACCATCTCCCCCCCAAGTAGGCCCCGAAACAAACCGAGCCCGCCGCATCTGTGAAAAGCTCAAGCTCATCATTCGCCCTCACCGGATCCAGCCAGTACGCCAGCCCGTCAAAGAACTCCAGGAGAGTGATCCACATCCTAATGTCCTCCTTCATTGCTGCCGTCAACCTGATGAAGTGATGCGGCTCCCGAACCCCGGCCGTCGCTAGTGATAGACGCCTGGTAAACACGCGACCCATAGGCAAAACCCGGCACGCGAAGTTCAACTTCCCGAGCACTGACTGAAGCTGCACTAACGTGACCTTCTTCACCCCCAGGGCCCCTTCCAACCCCCCAACCAAATTCTCAATTTTATCCCTCGGAAGCCTACATACCCTTTGCACCGTGTCGACCTCGATCCCCAAGAATTTTATCACGGTTGCTGGGCCTTCTGTTTTGTCATGCGCAACCGGCACTCCAAAAGCCCCAAACACAT
Organism: Gastrophryne carolinensis; assembly: GCA_027917425.1. Classification (NCBI taxonomy): domain Eukaryota; kingdom Metazoa; phylum Chordata; class Amphibia; order Anura; family Microhylidae; genus Gastrophryne; species Gastrophryne carolinensis. Next base: position 589,817,883 of record CM051234.1, read on the forward strand.
TCAGCATGGTTGCCAACAACAAATCGCATACCCTAGTGCCCGCCGGCCCCACGCACAAAAAATAGTCTAAGTAGTGGGTGGCGGATACCATGCCCGCTCTCTCCTTTTCCACCCACTCCAAGAATGAGCTAAAGGCTTCAAAGTAGGCGCACAAAATTGAACACCCCATCGGGAGACACCGATCCACGTAATACCCCCCTTCGAAAAAACACCCCAAAAGATACAAACTATCCGGATGCACTGGTAGCAGCCGAAATGCGGATTCGATATCGGTTTTTGCCATCAATGCCCCGGGGCCTGCCTCCCTTACCATAGCCAGAGCGAAGTCAAACGACGTATAAGACACCGATGACAGCTCTTTGTCTATCCCATCATTCACCCACCCACCCCTCGGGAAAGACAGGTGGTGTATGAGACGAAAATTGCCTTGCTCCTTCTTGGGCACAACTTCCAACGGGGACACCACCAGATCCTCCAGAGGGGGGTCGTTGAATGGGCCCGCCGTCCGCCCTAAGGAAACTTCCTTCCCCAATTTTTCCTTAATCACCTCAGGCCGTTCCCGCGCCGATTTCAGATTCCTAAGCGAGCGCACCTTGGGAGGCGCTGCACATGGGATCCGAAAACCCAACTCGAAACCATCACCCAGTAATCGAGCCACGCCTTGATCGGGGTACTAATTTAAGCAGGGGCGCATCTCCGCCCCTCTCACCGGGGAAACCCCTTTTTCCAGGACCCTCGACCCCTCTGCGCCCCCCCCCGACCCTTCTTAAAACATCTCCCAGCCGATTGGCTCCCGCCGCAGGCCGAACATTCGTGCCGGAATTTGCACGTGGGCCCCCATTTGCAGAAGGAGTCATTGAAGGCCAGCACAAACCACGGCTGGCCAAATCCGCCCCTCCAGTCCCCATTGAAGTGGCGGCCCCTTGAAAGGGGGAAGAACCCCCGGTAGCTGGATACACTCCCCCCCCCCTCGCATTCATCACCCTCAACTACAGCCCTATATCCCTATGATCCCACCGTAATCGTAATACCAAAGCCAGGCCAAGCCCCCATACACCCGGTGGGCCTCCCAAATGACGTCCAAATAACAAAAAAGCGACGAGCAGTGTTCCGGGTTCTTTTTCCCAGTAACACTTGCAAGTATAGCAAACGCCTGCAGCCAATTCCCGAAAGTCCTCAGGATCAGCCGAAAGCGCCTCCTATCCTCATCCTCCTCCTTCCGGTACTCCTTCCCCTTTTCCCAACCCTCAACCCCCAAAACGCTCTAAGGGTAGTAACGTGAATATGTCCACGTACTCCCTTCTCCATATTTTCTCCTTCACCTCCTGTTTTAAGTGCCCCCCCAGCGGACCCTCGAAACATACGTAGGTGTGCCCTTTGGCTGAATCTGAAATCGGAAGGGACCTATCGCCCCCCCCCCCCCAACTCGCCCAAACCCGGATCTTCCGAATTTTCCCCCTCCCTGCTATCCACCTGCGCTGCCCCTTGCTGCGGCGCCCCCCCCGGTGCCACTCGCCGCCGGACCCAGTGGCGCCCCCTTGGACCCCCCACCTGACCAACAACTCGCTTACCCCGGCCATAAAACTTGCCACCCCCGAGCCGTCACCCCCAGACGCCCCTCCCCCAGCTTGCGATAACGACATAAAATCAGCGATAAATTGTGGCTCACCCTGCCTAGCGATTGCTCCGCTTGGTTCTCCCATGCGCTGCACCAAGCCCTGGGTCGCTGGGCCCGACTGGCACCGCCTGCGGGGAAAAAAGGAGAGGCGAGCAGATGGTACTGGCTGGGAAACTGAGTCCCTGGCCGCATACGTGAGCGTCCGCATTGCCTGGACCTACGTGCAAATGGGCCCCACTGACAGACCCAGAGGGGAGGTTGTCCCCCCCTCCCGGTCCGCACTCCGCTCTGTGTGAAGCAGAGCCCTGACCCACATGGAGGTCCCTGAAAGGGGAGGAGGGTGGGGGGGGAGGGGCCCCCTCCTCCGGCTTGTACGTGGGGAGGGGCGACAAGTAAGCTGGCGGACCTGGCAGCACGCTGCGAGTGCGCCGGGCCCGCGTTGTACTCCCCCCGCTGGCGTGGGGGGGAGGTTACTGGCACCGCCGCCGCTCCCTGCACTCGGGGGCGGCGAGGAGCGGCGGCTCTCATGCGGCCCGAGCTCCTGTGCTCGGGCTGAGACACTGATTGACGTGAGGGCGGGGGCGGGGCATTCACCCCCGCTTCATCAGCCTCTCCCTGCGAGCCACAAAGGAAGGGGGCGGAGCCAGCAGCTCCGCCGCGGCAGCCTCCCCCTGCCGAGCGAGGGAGCGCCCGTAGGAAGAGACATCCTTGCGGCCCGAGCTCCGACACTTGGGCCGCAGCACCGTGGGAAGAACACCAGCCGGGGGATGCAGCTGGGCAGCCGCCGCCTCACCCTGCCCAGCGCGATCGGGACCCAGGACTTCCTGCTACCGGAGCCGCAAGGCCGAGGGGGGGGAGGGAGCAGCGGCAGCGACCGTCCCACGCCGATCAGGGCGGCAGGGTGGTGAGGGGCTGAACCGGGCAACCGCCTGGCGGGCTCTCCTAGGTCTGGATGGGGGTGCCGACGAGGCGGACTGGGAATGGATTAGGCTCCTCACCCAGTCCTCACCTCGCCGTCCAGCCTCCCTGCGCAACGCTGCGAATTGGGCCTCCATCACTTAGCTTATTGGCTGGGCGAGCGTCGGGCCGACTGCTCGTCCATCCACGCCGGGTCAAAGAGGAAGGGGAAGGGGACGGACTTCCCCCTATATACTCTCCCTCCCCCCTGAGGTCACTTCCCCCAGTGACCACTTCCCCCCATGGCTGGTCTGCCTCCGGACAGGAACGCAGGCCAGTCATGTGGGCTGCCCTCCTTAAAGCGACGGCGCTTTCTTTCTTATAACTTCTGTTACATCTGTATTATATCTGTATTACTGTGTATAGTATATGCATTGTTGTCATTGTTGTATTATAAGTATTTTACTTGTCCTACCTACTGTAATTTCTACCTTGTACCACGCCACGGACTATGATGGCACTTTACAAATAAACAATAATTACAATAAGGGGCCGCAATAAAATCTAAGCAGAGGTGGTAAAAGGTAAGCAGAAAGGAGATGGATAGATGTAAGCAGAGGTGAGACAGGTATAGGTGAGATGGAAAGAAGTGGTTAGGGGTGAGGCGGATAGATGTAAGGTGAGGTGGCCTGAGGTGAGAAGAGCAGAGGTCAGACAGGACAAGTTATTGTGGGATGAGATGAGGTAACAAGTGGTGAAGCAATAAGAGGTGAGGTGAAAAGAAGTGGTTAGGAGTGAGGTGGGAAAATGTAAGGTGAGGTGGCCTGAGGTGAGAAGAGCAGAGGTCAGACAGGACAAGTTATTGTGGGCTAAGATGAGGTAACAAGTGGTGAAGCAGTAAGAGGTGAGGTGAAAAGAAGTGGTTAGGAGTAAGGTGGGAAATGGTGAGGCGGATAGATGTAAGGTGATGTGGCCTGAGGTGAGAAGAGCAGAGGTCAGACAGGACAAGTTATTGTGGGCTGAGATGAGCTAACAAGTGGTGAAGCAGTAAAAGGTGAGGTGAAAAGAAGTTGTTAGGAGTGAGGTGGGAAGATGTAAGGTGAGGTGGCCTGAGGTGAGGAGAGCAGGGGTCATACAGGACAAGTTATTGTGGGATGAGATGAGGTAACAAGTGGTGAAGCAGTAAGAGACGAGGTGGAAAAAAGTGGTTAGGGCTGAGGTGGGAAATGGTGAGACGGATAGATGTAAGGTGATGTGGCCTGAGGGGAGGAGAGCAGGGGTCATACAGGACAAGTTATTGTGGGATGAGATGAGGTAACAAGTGGTGAAGCAGTAAGAGGTGAGGTGGAAAAAAGTGGCTAGGAGTAAGGTGGGAAATGGTGAGATGGGAAGATGTAAGGTGAGGTGGCCTGAGGTGAGGAGAGCAGAGGTCAGACAGGAGAAGTTATTGTGGGTTGAGATGAGGTAACAAGTGGTGAAGCAGTAAGAGGTGAGGTGAAAAGAAGTGGTTAGGAGTAAGGTCAGAAATGGTGAGGCGGATAGATGTAAGGTGATGTGGCCTGAGGTGAGGAGAGCAGAGATCAGACAGGACAAGTTATTGTGGGTTGAGATGAGGTAACAAGTGGTGAAGCAGTAAGAGATGAGGTGGAAAGAAGTGGTTAGGAGTAAGGTGGGAAATGGTGAGGCGGATAGATGTAAGGTGAGGTAGCCTGAGGTGAGGAGAGCAGAGGTCCGACAGGAGAAGTTATTGTGGGTTGAGATGAGTTAAGAAGTGGTGAAGCAGTAAGAGGTGAGGTGGAAAAAAGTGGTTAGGAGTAAGGTGGGAAATGGTGAGATGGGAAGATGTAAGGTGAGGTGGCCTGAGGTGAGGAGAGCAGAGGTCAGACAGGAGAAGTTATTGTGGGTTGAGATGAGGTAACAAGTGGTGAAGCAGTAAGAGGTGAGGTGGAAAGAAGTGGTTAGGAGTGAGGTGGGAAATGGTGAGGCGGATAGATGTAAGGTGATGTGGCCTGAAGTGAGAAGAGCAGAGGTCAGACAGGCCAAGTTATTGTGGGCTGAGATGAGGTAACAAGTGGTGAAGCAGTAAGAGGTGAGGTGAAAAGAAGTGGTTAGGAGTAAGGTGGGAAATGGTGAGGCGGATAGATGTAAGGTGATGTGGCCTGAGGTGAGAAGAGCAGAGGTCAGACAGGACAAGTTATTGTGGGCTGAGATGAGCTAACAAGTGGTGAAGCAGTAAAAGGTGAGGTGAAAAGAAGTTGTTAGGAGTGAGGTGGGAAGATGTAAGGTGAGGTGGCCTGAGGTGAGGAGAGCAGGGGTCATACAGGACAAGTTATTGTGGGATGAGATGAGGTAACAAGTGGTGAAGCAGTAAGAGATGAGGTGGAAAGAAGTGGTTAGGGCTGAGGTGGGAAATGGTGAGGCGGATAGATGTAAGGTGATGTGGCCTGAGGTGAGAAGAGCAGAGGTCAGACAGGACAAGTTATTGTGGGCTGAGATGAGCTAACAAGTGGTGAAGCAGTAAAAGGTGAGGTGAAAAGAAGTTGTTAGGAGTGAGGTGGGAAGATGTAAGGTGAGGTGGCCTGAGGTGAGGAGAGCAGGGGTCATACAGGACAAGTTATTGTGGGATGAGATGAGGTAACAAGTGGTGAAGCAGTAAGAGATGAGGTGGAAAGAAGTGGTTAGGCCTGAGGTGGGAAATGGTGAGGCGGATAGATGTAAGGTGATGTGGCCTGAGGTGAGGAGAGCAGGGGTCATACAGGACAAGTTATTGTGGGATGAGATGAGGTAACAAGTGGTGAAGCAGTAAGAGGTGAGGTGGAAAAAAGTGGTTAGGAGTAAGGTGGGAAATGGTGAGATGGGAAGATGTAAGGTGAGGTGGCCTATGGTGAGGAGAGCAGAGGTCAGACAGGAGAAGTTATTGTGGGTTGAGATGAGGTAACAAGTGGTGAAGCAGTAAGAGGTGAGGTGGAAAGAAGTGGTTAGGAGTGAGGTGGGAAATGGTGAGGCGGATAGATGTAAGGTGATGTGGCCTGAGGTGAGAAGAGCAGAGGTCAGACAGGACAAGTTATTGTGGGCTGAGATGAGGTTACAAGTGGTGAAGCAGTAAGAGGTGAGGTGAAAAGAAGTGGTTAGGAGTAAGGTCAGAAATGGTGAGGCGGATAGATGTAAGGTGATGTGGCCTGAGGTGAGGAGAGCAGAGATCAGACAGGACAAGTTATTGTGGGTTGAGATGAGGTAACAAGTGGTGAAGCAGTAAGAGATGAGGTGGAAAGAAGTGGTTAGGAGTAAGGTGGGAAATGGTGAGGCGGATAGATGTAAGGTGAGGTAGCCTGAGGTGAGGAGAGCAGAGGTCCGACAGGAGAAGTTATTGTGGGTTGAGATGAGGTAAGAAGTGGTGAAGAAGTAAGAGGTGAGGTGGAAAGAAGTGGTTAGGGGTGAGGTGGGAAATAGTGAAGCGGATAGGTGTAAGGTGATGTGGCCTGAGGTGAGGAGAGCAGAGGTCAGACAGGAGAAGTTATTGTGGGCTGAGATGAGCTAACAAGTGGTGAAGCAGTAAAAGGTGAGGTGAAAAGAAGTGGTTAGGAGTGAGGTGGGAAGATGTAAGGTGAGGTGGCCTGAGGTGAGGAGAGCAGAGGTCAGACAGGAGAAGTTATTGTGGGCTGAGATGAGCTAACAAGTGGTGAAGCAGTTAGAGGTGAGGTGGAAAGAAGTGGTTAGGAGTAAGGTGGGAAATGGTGAGATGGGAAGATGTAAGGTGATGTGGCCTGAGGTGAGGAGAGCAGAGGTCAGGCAGGAGAAGGTATTGTGGGCTGAGATGAGGTAACAAGTGGTAAAGCAGTAAGCGGTGAGGTGGAAAGAAGTGGTTAGGCGTGAGGCGGGAAATGGTGAGATGGGAAGATGTAAGGTGATGTGGCCTGAGGTGAGGAGAACAGAGGTCAGACATGAGAAGTTATTGAGGGTTGAGATGAGGTAAGTAGTGGTGAGGCAGTAAGAGGTGAGGTGGAAAGAAGTGGTTAGGAGTGAGGTGGGAAATGGTGAGATGGGAGGATGTAAGGTGATCTTTCCTGAGGTGAGGAGAGCAGAGGTCAGACAGGACAAGTTATTGAGGGTTGAGATGAGGTAAGTAGTGGTGAGGCAGTAAGAGGTGAGATCATTAGAGGTGAGGTGAGAAATGGTGAGATGGGAAGATGTAAGGTGATGTGGCCTGAGGTGAGGAGAGCAGAGGTCAGACAGGGCAAGTTATTGTGGGCTGAGATGAGGTAACAAGTGGTGAAGCAGTAAGAGGTGAGGTGGAAAGAAGTGGTTAGGAGTGAGGTGGGAATTGTTGAGATGGGAAGATGTAAGGTGATGTGGCCTTAGGTGAGGAGAGAAGAGGTCAGACATGAGAAGTTATTGTGGGCTGAGATGAGGTAAGAAGTGGTGAGGCAGTAAGAGGTGAGATGATTAGAGGTGAGGTGGGAAATGGTGAGGTGGGAAGATGTAAGGTGATGTGGCCTGAGGTGAGGAGAGCAGAGGTCAGACAGGACAAGTTATTGTGGGCTGAGATGAGGTAACAAGTGGTGAAGCAGTAAGAGGTGAAGTGGAAAGAAGTGGCTAGGGGTGAGGCAGGAAATGGTGAGGTGGGAAGATGTAAGGTGATGTGGCCTGAGGGGAGGAGAGCAGAGGTCAGACAGGACAAGTTATTGAGGGTTGAGATGAGGTAAGAAGTGGTGAGGCAGTAAGAGGTGAGATGATTAGAGGTGAGGTGAGCAGAGCTGGGTAGAGGCACAACTGACGGCAGTGGCATACAGTGCATTGTAGGCCTGTGTAAAAATGTATTGGGGGAAAAATAAAATGCTACCTCCTCGTCTGTTGTGGGGATAAATGGTTGTTTAGGTAGTTACTTGCTTGTAACTCTGAAAACCCTCACTATATCTTCTTCTTGTTTACCTCCAGTAGCAATATATTTGCCCTCCCCAACGTATATGGCATCTTGATTTAATGCCCTTTTCTTCCCATGCAGAGAATGGGGATAAGTGTGGGAATTTTTCATGTCTCAGTGACAGGTGACGTTTATTGAACATACCAAGGAAGCAGATGGCTCCCCAGTCATTAAACAATTCATTCTGTAATATGCAGAAATGAACATATACAGTAAACCAAACCCGAGAACTGATAACATTTTTACCTTATTTTGTATATATCTTACACAGGAAATCATTTGTTTGCTTAGGTTCTTTAGAAACAGTCACATAAACTACAAGAATCGATTTGAGGCCTTTCTTTTTACGCAGCAAGTTACCTGGCAACTAAACCCTAAGACAAGGGAATGTGAACGAAGCAAGATTCCTGTGTGTCAATGGCAAACATAAGCAAGACAGTGATATGTGGAGGGCCATCTACCTACTGCCCTGCTGTGACAATAAGGTCCCTGGGAACAAGCTCTCATTGAAGACAGCCGTAGAAGTTGTAGGGTAGCGCTTTCATTTGTGTGATTTGAAACATGTGTTAGTCAACATGATTACTCTGTCCTTCTCCGAGCTGAACGATCCCTCCCCCCTGGGCATCCAAAATCAGGATGCCCCCTTGTATGAAACCCCCCAGGTCGCCCATAATGTCACCTTCTTTTCCGGTCCAATGAGCCGCATCTCCGGTATCCCTCTAGCAAGGCACATGCCCACACTAGGCATTTGTGAATGGCTGGCGTGGGGACGCTCCCTGTTAGAGGATAGCGGGGGATGCGGCCACCAGTTATCCATTCGCATTAGACGAGCTCCTAGATGCAGGGGCTCGAGCAGCACTGAGCTCGCTGATTGGATGAGTGGCTGTGCATGCGTCATAGACCTGGGAAGAGGTGAGTTTGTTTGAGCGATCTGGGGGGTTTAACACAGCGGAGCACCCCCGATTGGGGGGCCCGGAGGCAAGGGCTAAAACACAGGATAGTCAAAATCCTGGGTTTTGGTCCACTTTAAAGGAATTGATCAGACAAAATTATTTGCCTGGCAGCTTACCTGATGCAGTGTCAGTCCCATGCTACCTCTTTGCCCCAGTCACAGAACGGAAGCATGCTTTCTTCTTACTCTTCCTCTTCCTCCAGTGGCTCCTCTCTGATCCGGACTATAAATACAGTTCTGGGGCTTGTGTCAAATTGCCCCCCGCCCTCTTAGTGGTAGGCTAGAATGGAGCCCTCAACATTGTCAGTCAATTCCAACTGAATCCAATGCAATGCACACAGTGTGCTTGTATGACTGCCACTAGTAAGTATTAAAAACAATAACGTGTAGTTCTACACAATGAGAATACCTTTGAGAGTGTCTGGACAATTACTTTAAAGTCATTTAAAGCAGAACAAAACCCTGGGATTTTTACTATCCATGGTCTGGGTCCTTACCCCAGGGTAATCCGACACAGAGCCCTTTAGACTGGGGAGCGCTACTGTCCCCAGTCTATCTAAATGACTAGGCATGGGAGCGCACATCAGGCCAGAAATGCTGAGGAAGCGGCCATCTTTTTTCACATCACTGTGGGAGCCAGGGCAAAGGTGGGTTTGGCAGCAACTTGGGGGATTTTCACACAGCGGGGCATCCCAATTTTGGATGCACCAAGGGAAGAACAGTGTCCGGCTGGACTCCAGGGCCAGCGGCCCAGGGTTTTTTTGTGCTTTAAGGGCGACAACTTGTCCCTGAGTGTACAGCTAGAAATGTCTACGGTTATCCTGGGGCATCCTCCCTAAGGAAAACATTTGGTTGGCTCTGGGTCAGCTTCTGTGGAGTGCAATGTGCACCATCCCAACCTCTCTGTAAGGGGGTGCCAGGAGACATTATTCATCCCACGGTGCCTTTTACCACCATGCTTTTTGCAAGTACAGTTTGAGAGTTCCACCCTCTTCTGCAGGTCATATTCTCCAGCTGACTTGCAGGCACTGACCACTAATTATACTTATGTTACAGCAGTTAAACAAAAATAAGGGCAAACTTTGCTTAGAGTTGTGTATATGTGTGGTTACTGCCTTCAAAATGCACAGCGGGGGTATCCCGATTTGGGAGGCCCCCTGCTGCATGATTAAAGAGGAACATCTGACTGAAAATAAAAAGGGGCCGTTTCCCGCCCATTGACCCTTACTTACCTTTTGGATGTTGCCGCTGCCTGCTGCAGCGACATCCAGCCGCTTCAGGGTCCGATCGTGGACCCCCGCTCCAACAGCATTAGCTGTGCTATTCAAAGTCCTGCGCCAATCAGTAAAGTCTCACGTTATCTTGGGTGGCCCCACTGCATCCCCACTGTGCAGGTGAGAGGTCGGGGGCAACACACGCCGCCGCCTGTCGGAAGGTAGCCCGGGAACCGAGGGATCTAGAAGATGGATCCCTTCTTGGCGAGGTGAGTAAAGGATGCCCTAAGGTAAAACTGGAGGGGGGGGGGGGGGCAGATCAGTGAGGCTGGGAGAAGGTTTTAATCTCTCTTTTAGAAAAAGTTTAGTGGACCAATACTCTCCTGGATCCAATTTACAGGAGAAACGTGATTTGGAATGCCCCTGTGTGTATTTCTCCTTGATCCATGCTCCCACAGTGCATGTTCTCCCCTCCAATCAGCATTTACTACCATGCATATTTACGCTTGGCAATAATTATAAATGAATGGATTCCTGCTGGTGGCGCTCTTCAGCTACTCTAATCAGATATGCCTGCAACCAGTAAAGGGGCGCTGGGGATGCTGGAATGAGCCTTGGGCCCAAACCTGCAGTTTAGGATTGAATATGTTGGCGAGTATAACTGGCAAACCAAGGGTTTAACACAACTAGGCACCCCAAATCGACAAGCAGTAACTTGGCCCTGGAATCTTAGACTTCAGAGTCAGGTTACATGGGTTTTGTTCACGATTTTACATGAATAACAGCAAAACCAACCTTCTAGCTGCTGAATATTTCTCCAGAATGTAGAAGTCAAAAATGACTGGTCGTCCGATCTCGCCCCCAGCCAGGGCTATATTTCTCATCAGGCACTTGAGAGCCTGTGTCTGGGCAGCACGATGCAGGGGGTGCAAACATCTGCAGGAAATCTCAGCTATGATTCCCTATTTCCTTTTTTAGGGGATCTAACTTGTCTTACTCAACATATGCATGAGTGTTAAAGTTGCATGAGTAAGGGAGTATGTGACAACCAGCTAACCCACTGTAAACCTGAACTCTTGAAGCAGTTTGCCTTTTAATTTTATTTCCTCAGGACTTAAAGACCCTCAATCTGGACCACAACTCATAACAAAAATACCCCATTTTAAATAGTTACTTCCTCCTCACACCTGATACTGTTGATACTGGTATTGATAAATATAGTTCTATAATATAGAGTACAACTGTTGTCCTGCAAACATACAGTTGCAATACTGTCTTTATATTGTGCATACTTCTAGAATTTTTTTTTCTATTATCTAATGTATGATGTATTTGTATTTTATACTTTGGTTCTTGTATTGCATAATTGTTTTCTTGGGTAGTTGTAAGAAACAGATCTCCTGCATCAACTCACCTCACCGCGGTCCTACGGCGCATGCGCGGCCGCTCGTCCAATCAGCGCGCTCAGAGCCTCTGAGCTATGCACGTCTGAGCGACGATTCTAGTAAATGCGTAAATTAGTAAATTGAGTCATTTAGCCTACACATAAGCTTTAGTTTTATAGATTGATAAAAACATTTTTAATGTATTTGAAATGGATCAACACTTTTTATACCTAGGCATTTCACCTTGTTTAATTAATTAACTTGCAAATGTTTATCCATGGCAGGGGAGGGGGGGAGAATAAGGAGGCCTCTTTAGAATTTTGAGGGATAATCCATTTGATGAATGCTGGTTTTCTCGCAATGTTGTGTTTATTATGTTATGTCTGCAGCTGCAGCGATATTTCATCAGCTAGGTTCGACCTTTAGACCCGCTAACTCATAACAACACTTCAGTCTTATTTTACTCAATCTCACTATTATTTAAATGATTTTTAAAGGATAAAGGTGGCCATTCACAGAGCCCCAAAAACGTGTTTGTTGCACTTGCGGCGCTGAACTGCGCTGCTATACTGGCGGTGCATTTTTTTTAGCCAAAAACACATTCAGGGACGGGCTTATCATTTCTTGGGCCCCATGCAAAGTTGTGTCTGTGGGCACTAATCAAAGATAACTTTTCTATAGCGAAATACAGTATTGTAGCCACAGCCTGCTCATGCGATGTGGTAGCGCGAGTGAACCCAAAAGGTTTCACACAGAGGGGCATCCTGGCGCTGTCCATCCATGGCACAAACCAACAGTCCATCAGGAGAAAGTTTTTTTTAGAGTAATACGTTACAGCATAAGCAGATGCTCGATATCCAATGTTTCAGACCAAACAGGTCCTTCCTCAGGGAGGGGTGAAAGCGGTTTTCTCATATTGCGATACCAATACATGGCATTTGGTTGATGTGGCCTGTTTCTATTTGATTAATTCTGGCAAGTTTTGTATCTCTAAAAATTGATAGGAGAACCTAATGTATATATTTGTACTAATTGTGTACTGTTTAAATACACTTTTTTTGCAATCTACAACCCGCGGTAGTAAGGTGTGCATCTTTTCAAATACTATTAAAATGGTTATGTTGATCCCAATGGGGAAGGGATCTTTCTTTTAGCTAGATGCATATCCAGGGCAGCCATTTGTGATTGGTACCCCCCAGCTAGAGGTGAATTCACAGCATCTTGCATAAATGAATGGCGCTGAGCTCACTAATTTTGGAGCAGTTGGATCACGTAAGTGTAGAGTGGCTTCCTAACTGCTGCACACTTTGCATTGTGTTAAAAATGGCACCCCTCACCCGCTGCAGGCTGCCCAATGAGTGCCACTGATCTGATCCTGTCTCTTGGTGCCCATTGTCAGATGGGAACCCCAAGCATTTGCTTGGTCTGTGTGATGGTTGCACACCACTGACCACATTTACTTGACATTGTGGTTGCACTTATAAGTGTCCACCACAGAATTTATATCAGAACTGTTTATTGTAAGGGTGTTGGTCTGGTTTAAGGAGGGAGCCTTTTCCCTCTGGACTAGCAGTGGATACATGCCCAGGTGCTGTCAGAACCGAAGCTTGGACCACTGCAGCCCTCAAGTATCCTTGAGATCAAGCCTATGGACTGCTAGGTAAGTGTAGTAAGTCCTGTCTGGACAGTGACTACAAAGCCTATATATCGTTTGTTGCCTTATGTGATCTTGATGATGGATTGATACTTGCAGGTTATGTTCACAATCTAGGTTCTTTTTATGGTTCCAGGCCGGGTTTCAAAAGTTCAAGAGTGAACTTTTCCTTTAAGTGATAGATCTAACCTACTCATATTTTATTTTCTTTGCTACATTTGCATCTATTGAGGTGGCCCTATATCCTATCTCAGAGAGCAGGTAGGTAGAACATATGGTCGACAGGTTCTCCGCACTCATAAATTTCCTCCATATCCAAGCACATCCAATAGCTGCACCCCTACCCTCATGATAGGCCTATCAAGGTAGTGTGTTCTGCAGCTTCCTGTACCCATTACATGTAGACCTGCCTGGCATAGGTTAGTAGAGGGGTTTAGAGTACTGAGGGAGGGGAAGGAAATCCCACACAACTATATTAACTGTTCTGTGTTGCAGAATACACTCATGTGATTTTTATTTCCCCGTTAGCAGTGGCTATTATAGTAAATAATTTTCAGTTCTGCCACTGAAGAGAAAGTAATTGCTTAAAGGGCATTTGTAGGCTAACAGAATATACTCACCTTAGACACAGGAATTGATCTAGCACTGGCTCCAGCTGTGGAGTCCAGAAAGGGGCTGAATGTCTTACCTAAGCCCTTATTTAACAAGGGATAGCGACTGGTGAGCGGCCGGTAATGACGGGCCCCGCCACGAGAACGCCGGCTCCCCACCACAATCACACATTTATCAAGGCAATCCTGCTTAGCGACTGAGAATGCCGCTACAGACGCTCAACTGTCGCTACCTGCCGCTGTTAATGAATCGGCCTCCTAGTCTGGTGGCATATCAATATCAGGTTTGCGGAGATGTGTTTGCATGCCTACCCAACAATTCCAGTTACTTTCTGGGGAGAACTATGTGGTATCATGAATGGTAATATGGTGTGGATTCTGGGTAAGTATTGAAAAACCTGTTTTCAAACTTTCTTAGCCTCATTAAAGCATACCAAATCCACCACTTTCACTCACCTGGTTCTGATTCACCAGGCTTTGGAATCTTTTACAGTGTGACTGGGTTTTGATCCTCTTTATGGGAATCCCAAATCGTGATGCTCCTGTGTTAGGGTGTGCTGTGAGTCTAAAGTTTTATTAGACTTTAGTTCAGCTTAAATAGCAGAGCTCCCTATTGGCCATAACAGAAAAGATACATCATATTGAGCTGCTGTATCTTTCTATATTTGAATCAGAAGGCATATGAGGTAGGGGTGGAAGGGGGGTGCCAGCACCTTTCAAAAGTCTGAAGCCATTTATGAGCAGAACTATAATGTGGTTATGCAGGAACTATCTGCCTCTTGCGCTTATTCACAAGGATCTGTGTGAGCTGCACAAGACTGTATCCAGGAACAACATAGGTAAACAGGGCTGCAATAATGTGGACAAAAGACTAAATAGAGGTGACTGACAGTCAATGAATCACCAACATGCTTGTTATGAAATAACAAAACATACTGATTATTCTGAAGGTAGAAATATGTATCGTTTAATGTGGTTTTTCCTGTTCTCCGAGTAACTGGGCAGCCAAATCCTCTGCTAAATTTCTCCCAGCCTCGCCCCTCTGCAGTATTCTCAGGGAAGGTAGAGACCGGCTCCACCATGAACCCTCTAAGATATTATGGGTCAGATGTTTCACAAGCTGTGCGCAACAGACAAGTGCTACCTCTAAAACTAACTAAGAAATCGAGTATGACTTTAAAACGGATTTCCAGTCTGAAAATATGCCCATCTTCTTCTATCCTTACCTTCCCATTGAGCCTGATTTGGGAGGTTGAAAGGAAAGAAAAATCAAAGCTAATTAAATAAAAATACTTGTATGAATTAAAAAATATACATACGGTATATACAAGAAAATGTATCACCCTGGAGTTGATTCAGCATTTTGGGATTAGATTCTAAACCCTCACCCTCTCCTAACGTACTCCTGTATTAATGTGTTTTGTTCCATTCAACTCATAATACTGTATGCATTCATCATCATATTTCTGTTATATAAGACTTCTAATGCCCTCTGTATCATAAGTACTGTATTAGTCCTAGCCTCCGATATGATGGCACTTTATAAATTAAGTTCTCTAGTGCTGAAATGTGCATACAGGAAATGGCACTTTTTCCTATAAAAAAGGGGCACGTTTTGCATCTGGTTCTAAACTAAATCTAAATCTGGTTCTTGGGGTCCGGGGGGGGGGGGGGGGGGGGGGATGGGATCCTGCACATTGCCTATTATTGGTGATGGGGGGATTCTGCAGACCTCCTGTTATGGGGTGATTGGGGGGATTCTGCACTCTGCCTGTTATGGGCTGATGTGGGGGGGTTCTGCACACTTCCTGCTATGGTGTTTGGGGGTTCTGCACACTGTCTGTTATGGGGTTCTAGAGGGAGATTCTGCAGACTGCCTGTTGTGGGGTGATTAAGGGGGATTTTGCATGCGGCCTGTTATGATGTGCTTGGGGAGGATTTTGCATACTTCCTGTTATGGTGTTATTGGGGGGATTCTGCACACTGCCTTTTATGGGGTGATTGGGGGGGGGGGTTCTTAGCACACCATTTGGTTCAGAATTTGTTTTCCTCCTCTAAATCCAGTCATATTACAGTCAGCTGCATCTAATAGTGAGAAAGATATGGTAAATGGCACTTAGGGCAAGATAAAAAATAGATTCCCCCCCCCCCATTCCGTGTGGTTTGAATCCTTCTAAAATAAAAATGAATGCAGCGACAGTTGGAAATGAATATGACTATATATATTGACCCCTCACACACCTGAACTCCTCCCAGTTTTGCTAGCCTAACCTGCTTTGCAGAGTAAGCTTGGCATTTTCCCAGACCCTGAAATAGGCCTTGCCTAAAAACTGCGCTGACTGTACTTGAATCTGCCCCCAAACTTGATTTGAAAACCTTATTTTATTAGAGTGGGGAAAGAAATGTGGACTGAAGAACCTCTGGGCTTGTGAGAAACATCTTAGCCTGTCTGAATGACCTGACCTATGTATGACTGGTCAAATGCAGCGAGAGAGAGACAGAAACATATATATACATTACATAATATTTTAACAATATTAATTTTCCATAAAGGCCCATTGTTTACACAGTGTAGGCTGGGAAGCGGGCTGTTATACTCTCCCTGGCTCCTGCATTCTGCTCCCAATAATCTGCACCTCATTAAAGAGATTGTCCAGGCAAAAAAACACACAAAAAAACTATACTTACCTTTTGTCCCCAGCGGCTCAGGTTTTTTAGAACTTACCGATAAGGAGGACAGAAGCATCACAGAAAATGATTGCAGGAGCTCTCCTCTGCTTGAGATTAACTGCAGCGCCATGCTAGGGAGGATTGCAACAGTATGGCTGATGCTTGAGGCCCAGATTGTCAAGAAGACCAAAAGCTTTAAAATAGGGAGGAGTACAGTTAAAGCTTTGTGGATAATAGCAGGATTTGGCTTCAGTGGAATTGCTAAGAGTAAAAAGAGAGTAAGATGAATGGGAGGAACCTATAAATACCAGCAAGAAACGGAGCAGAAGAAGCACAGGAATAAGATTTACTCACGGATTACTGAAAGCTGAACTGCTACAACCTTAGCATAATAATCTTACCTTGTTGCAAGAATGTTTATATTGTTTCTTTTTTAACTTATCTTTTTTAACTTAATATATATATATATATATATATATATATATATATATATATATATATTAAAGTATGTTGCCCTCGTGCACCAGATTAGGTGTGGCAGATTAGCAACTTCTTCTGGGACCTCAAGGTTTCTTGCTGGTGCAAGTGTGAGGTTATGATGCTGACCTGCTTCCTCTCTCTAACTTGAGTAGGTGCACATACGTACAGCACTTTTAATAGTGACTTGTCAGGCTCAGGTAGTTCTACTGACAGCCTGCGGGTGTGCTGTCGAGCAGCCCGGCCAGCAGAATCAATATGCCCTACCTGTGAAACCTGGCGGCTAATGTTGACCAACCACCCATTGTGGGCCCCACAGGGTGATCTTGTTTACCCCAAGTATCATGTGCTGTTGTGTCTGGGTCAACCTGGTCTTCCCCTGGCGGCGTCCCAAACCACAATGCCGTTTGCAGAAGCATTAATGTGCATGGCAAATGGCTCTGATTGGATGAGAGCATGTCCATGTGCCATAGGACTAAGGAAGGTGATCTTGTATTGGCCCCCCTTCCCCAGATTGCTGATACGGATTCACCTTTTTCACACAGGGGGCATCTCAAATCAGGATGCCCATGGGGCAAGGAACAAAAATGGATAGTCAGAAGTGGACCAAAACCAGGGATTTTCACTATCCAGAATTTTACTCCATACTCTTGGGGCATCCTGATTTGGGATGTGTGAAACCCTGCTGTTTTCCTGATGTACATACCGTGCCGGCGTTTCAACTGGGCAGAAGCAGCTCTGCTCCTATCAGCTTTTTCAACCGCACATATTTACACTAGTCCACGCTTTGGTCCCCCCCTCCAAACCGGGGTTCCCCACTGTGTGAAACCCCCCTACAACGCCAAGCTCATTCACTAGAGAAGCTGAATAAAATCCTAGCCGCACTTAGAAGCGGTCAAGCTCAGCACAGCTGAGAAAGGAGACGAGTGATGCCAGGACCACCCGCACATGCGCTATGGGCTCGGAGGATAGGTAAGATTATCAGGTGCCCTGGGGGGTTTCACTTGTCACTATCCCAGTTCGGGATGCCCCTGGGGAAGGTAGTAAGCCTACCCTGGAGTCTCATAGACTGAGTTTTGGTCCACTTTAATGTGTGGCTACAGAAACTGAATGGGAGCTTAGCTGCACTAGCATTCGACCTGTGTATAGCCATTCAGTTACGGTGGGCACGGCTATGCACAGACCTAAGAGGATGCGAGAGATGCCACCGCCGGCCCTGCTTGAGCTGTGGGTTTGCCGGTAAGTTAAGAATATCGTCCGGCTGCCCCAAATAGGTATGCACCAGGGATAGGTATTTAACCGGACCTCTTATAGATGACAGGTCCAGTCTGAAGCTTTATAAGTTACGTAGTAAAATGTGCTGAGTCAGAAACCCCATGAGCAGTGGCAGATGAAACGGGCACTGTGTGGTTTGGGAAGGCAGTTGGCACTTTGCAGCTTTGGTGGCAGGTGCTGAAGTTGGCTATAAATGGACAATTTATAAGCAGAGCGGACAACTGAGAAAACAGGACAGAGAGGGAATGCTGGAGTTGCTAAGAACGGTGGCTGATTTCCTATCAGATGGTGTACAACATGTGATTATTGATAGCTCTTCTTCTGAAAGGAAGCCAGTTGGCAGATAGACTAAAGTCTCCCATTTACAGGAGAGTCTCCTCCTCACAATCACAAACACGCTCGTTGGAAAGGAACCAGCGAAGAACCGCATAAATCACACCGCCACGATTCATTGGCAGACGCTAGACTCATACCCATATAGCAACTATATTAGTGACACAATTGTAAGAAACACACCCCTGGCCAATATATATATATATATATATATATATATAATATTATTTATTAGGAAATGCATTTTCGGCCCCTAGTCAAGCCACTATACAGTATTTACAAAGGCACAGGGCATGGGGGGGCAAGGATGATCTACAATGATTTCCAGATGACCCATAGTCAGGTCCGGGCAGGCACCAGGGTCCCCTGAGCCTGGGGGGCCCATGCTCGTTTCCCGTGCCCCCGGCTATCATTTCAGGGGCACCATCGAGGTCAGACAAAACAGCTACAGAGTGTGCTGTCACCTAAGGGCCTACATAAACCTGGAGCTGGCCCTGCCCATAGTAATGCCAAAATCAGCCCTGTCCGAAACAGATGGTGCAAGGCACTAACAGCATGACAATGGGGGGTACATTCATGGTTCATTAGGGAATAAGGGGGTGATGCTGAAATAAAACAAAATAAAAAACTTTATAGACATAATATGGCTTAAATGAAAACACATAAAAACTAAGACATTCTTTTCTTCTCCAGTTTTATTCAGCCCCAATATATTCTCTCCCCTGCTTTTATGGTGAGCTGCACCAGAGTATTACTGCCTGCAACATTTCATATAAAAAATGTGTTGTAGTGTTTAGCCATTGAGAGCAGTAGAAAACGAATAAAAACCTTTAAAGAGGAGTGATGGCTTTCCTGTAGTCTAACAGTGTATCCCACAGCACATGGGCGGCATCCCTGCTATACTCTAGCTGAGGCATGTACCTGTGGCAGGCATTTCTGAATAACTGCCGTGGGTACACGGAGCAGTGGTCAGTGGGGTGCCCTCCATTCACCTTTACTAGCTGAGGAATGACTGGAAGGTAAATTTATATGGGTGATCATGGGGCTTTCACACAGCGGGGCATCACAAAATGGGGAGAATGAAAATGCGGGTGCTGTGCCCCTTTAAAGGATAAATGCCTATATTTTAGTAAGCTTAGGAGAATTCCAGAGTCATAAGTAACTACAGGGGGTACAGAGATAGAGACTGCATTAGGGTTCACAAGGTCAGGTCGCGCTTCCACCGTATTCATCAGATTTGTGCTCATATAGTAGCATTTACTGTGACCAAACTGGTAATTAATGTGTCTGTGTGTGCGTGTGTATATATATATATCTCACCCTCACAGATATAGATGCCAGGTCAATGGTGATAACCCTTCAAATGTGTCCTCTCCTACTCACTTCCTCCCCCCTCCCACCTAGTAATAAAACCACTCGGAAAAGCAAAATACAAATCACAAATAGATCCCCAATTGAGACAGCAAGGTTCCTCTTCTGCATGTGTTACCCATCCCTTGGAATGTGGTCCGTTGGTATCATATAGCAGAAATGAGATTGGAGTACTCTGAGACAGGCTACCCCCTGGTAGGAGGGGTAATGAGACCTCCTGTTCTGGGGCCTATAAGCATGGCTGGCAAGAATGGCCAGGGACTCTAATCTTACCATCACGAGTGACACACGCTCCCTTTAAATATCTAAGGAGAAGACCAGAAAGCGTGTGAGGACTGAGAGACAATTTATTTGATCGAACTGCAGCCCAGACAGACTCCTAAGTATTATCTCTTGCTATTTATCTTATTCACCGTGTTTTATTGTAAATTCTGTTTTTATCACCTTATCACCTTGCATCGTTTTTCTGTTTGTTTAAATAAATTCTAAAAATACAGCAGAGGGTCACTGATGCTATAAATTAAGGATCTAAAAATCTCATGCTATTTCTGAAGAGCCTGGCTACCTTACTTGCCTAGGACACTCGATCGCCCCCGCCTGGAAGTGGTTGTGGGCCAATCGATTCGTTCGATCTGATGTGTTGTGTGTGGCTTATATAGAGGTGAACACTGTTTGTGTTCTGGTGTCAGCAGTTTATAGCCACGCGTGCCAATTGAATAATTGCAGTGACACATGTGGGGTATGATTTGCCAGTTTGATCAGATGAACGATCAAGAGGTCTGATCATGTGCAATCGTCACTTGTACAGCAGGGGTGACTGGAGTCAGAATTCATTGTGGGAAGCCAGCCAGCCCATGACCAGCCCATGAGCTTCTGAGCCCCACACCAACTAGGCATCCTAGCTGGACAATGTGTGTGCTTCATTGCAGGGACAGATCATGGGTAGGGATGGGTGGCGACTCCTAGCTTGATAGAACTGAATGTTGCAGAGTTTGAGTGCTGGGTGCAGCACAGTCAAATCCAGCAGCATGCAGCAGAGAATGTACAGCAGAGACTACACATAGATAGCTGTAACATCGCCATCTACTGTCATAAATGTAAACTGCATTAAGCTAGCAATATAGATGCAGATCACATACAGAGACAAGCTGTAAGCTGTTGCAAAGTATCTCCAACACCCTTTCTCAACAGCTGAGGCTTAGTCTGTTAAACCCATATTCTTTGTAAGACTTGAGTGTCTTCCTTTGTATAGCACCACTATGCCATCTGCATTGTACTTCACTTTAAAAGTCCATATACAGCTTATGGCTTTATTTCTAGGTGGTAGTTCTGCAAGTGTCCATGTTTTAGTGTCATGCGTGGATTTTATCTCTTCCTTTGCAGCCTTTATCCATTTACTGTCTTCCCCTTCTGAAAGCTGAAATATGTCTTCCCAAGCTGCAGGTTTATTAGTACTGCCAGTAATTGCCTTGTATGAGAGACGTACAGGGGTTTTACCTTTGTTTTCTCTTGTTGAGTGTCTTAGTTCTGTGTCTGAACTTGGTTGTGTCTGCTCTTCAGTACTGGTAGGTTCTGCGCTCACTTCAGCAGTTTGTTCAGAAGTTACAGATGATGGATGATCAGTGTCAGACTTCTGTTCTTACTTTAAGAATCTTACCTGGTCAAGGCAGCCCACGGCGGGTGTCTTCAGGTCCCCCTGGGCGGTGTGGTGCTCCCCGGTGGGATGACACAGGGCACTTGGCTACCCCATGCTGCTCACGAAGATTGGAGTAAGCCGCCCTGTTTGCCTACCTTACTCACCTCAGGCTGTGCGGGCAATGATGACAGCGGTCTTTGCTCTGTCCTCCGGGGTAGCTGAGAGTAATCAAGGGGTTGGTCAACCTTACTGGCCAGAGCTGACCAGCATGGCCAATCCAGGCAGGGATCCTAGGCCTGCCAATTATTGCCGGCAACCTGACCACCCACAGCTTCCTACTGGCCAGTGTCACGCTCTGGGTATTCTAATGGCATGCTCAGGTAACTCCAGCCCTCCAGGTAAGCCCTCAACCCCCAATCTCCGCAGCCAGCTTCACCTGTAGGAGCCCCCGCTTGCCGGGACGCAGTATACACCTGCCCGGGATCGGTTTCCCCCAGGACTTCAATGGCTCAAAGGATGGGAGCTTACTGTTTGGAGGTCTGAAGAACCAGTAGCTGGGAGCGGTATAGAGCGAGTCCAATAGCTAGAGCGAGTAGCGGAAGTCCAGACAGGCTAGAGGTCGGCACCGGGTGTTCAGAGATAGCAGCGGTACTGAGGGGTGAGGCAGCTCGAGGTCAGTGTACAAGGCAGAGGTCGGCAACAAGGATCAGACGAAGAGTGGTCGATTCAGGCAGGGGTCGGGAATGGAGATCAGACAAAGAATGGTCGGTTCAGGCAGTGGTCGGCAACGAGAATCAGACAAAGAATGGTCGGTTCAGGCAGAGGTTGGCAACGAAGATCAATCACGGTATAACACAAGTCAGAGCTCTAAAGGCGCTATCACAGGCACTGAGCAACTGGTGGGGTAAACTTTTATAGGAAACGGATATGATTAGAGCTGGGGGAGCTGGGTGTGTGATTGGTGCTACTAGGAACCAACACATGATTGGAACATAGAGCGTACAGCCCAGCAACTCCTATTGGCCTAATTCACTGCAGAGGGCGCGCTTGCCCAGCTGGGCTCATCGGCCCTTTAACTGAAAGGGGGCGTGCCCCTCTGACTGAGCTCAGGGCTCCACCTCCTCCAGCGGCCGCGCTGAGAGCAGCACCGCCGGAGGGCATAGAGGGAAAGTACTCGCGCACCCGCGCGAGCACGTGTATTGATGCCGGATCGAGGAGGAGGCGGGGACACCGCTGGAATGCGGCACAGGTAAGCTGATTGTGACACTACTCCCCCCTTCACGAGGGGCCTCCGGACCCTTACCAGGTTTCCCTGGATTGTCACAATGGAATTTCTTAATCAGAGCCCTAGCATGCACATCTCTTGCTGCAACCCAACATCTCTCCTCAGGACCGTAACCAACCCAGTCAATCAAATATTGCAACGAATTCCGGATTCTACGCGAGTCTAGAATCTTATTCACTTCATATTCCGGTTCGTTATCAACTAGGATCGGCGATGGGGATGGAAGTGGTGTATTCTTAGCCAGTTTCAGCAGCGATACATGAAAAGAGCTTGGGATACGCATGGTCAGAGGCAGTTGAACCTTAAAGGTCACATCGTTCAATTTCTGGGTAATAGGAAAAGGTCCAATAAACTTGGGTCCCAACTTACTGGAGGGTTGCCGGAGAGAAATATTTTTAGTAGACACCCAAACGAGGTCCCCAACCTGAAGTGCGGGTTCCTGAGACCTGTGGCGATCAGCGAATCTTTTATATCTTAAGACAGTCTTCTTCAAAGACTCCTGAACGCGGACCCAGATGTTCTTCCACTCCTGGAGCCACTCCTCCAATGCCGGCAAATCGGAAGATGACCCTGAGAGAGAAGAACCTCTGGGATTTTTCCCCAAATTGCAGAAAAATGGGGACACTTTGGTACTCTCACTCGGCGCATTATTGTACGCAAATTCCACAAAGTCAATGAATTCTGACCATTGCTCTTGAGCGTCAGAAATGTAACACCGTAAATACTGTTCCAGGCTTTGATTGGTTCTCTCAGTCTGCCCATTGGTTTGAGGATGGCACGCTGAAGACAAAGATATCTGAATCCCCAACCACGAACAGAAATTCCTCCAGAAACGTGAAGTGAATTGTACACCCCGATCAGAAATAATATTACTCCACAACCAGAGGGGGGTCCCACACACCCTCCTCACCCTGTCACAGAAGCACCACAGAGTAATAACAATAATGATAAATCCAATTTTATTATTACAAATAATTATATAAACTACAAGACAATCTTAAAAACATTCCTACATTAAAAAACATATAAGACAACTAACATCGAGGAAGGGGCACCAATCAAAGGGTGAGGCAAGGGGAGGGATGAATAAAGAAGGGAGGGGAACAGTGAGAGCGTGGGCCAAAACGGCCCGATGATACTACTAATGGTCAACTACATCAAATGCTTGGATTGAACTATAAATTCATGTGCAAAATAACCATCTGAATGATTGTGCAAAAGTGCTAAGCATATAGTCATGTGCTAAATAACAAAAACAATAGATCCAATACCACTAAAAAATCACTAAACAATTCTACCAAGCTACTATAAAACACCTGTAAACAAACACAATGAAAACGAACTACATCTGAACCCTACCTATTTAAATCAATTTAAGAGGACCCGCCGAGTGGGCAAGTGCCCAGTGCAAACTGTGCAAAAAATGCGCAAAAAGTAAAACAACAGGCTCAGTAAACAGACCCTCCCCCCACACACCTTACCTGCCCACACTCCTCAGCACCGACGCGTTTCGTGACGTCATACGTCACTTTCTCAAGGTGTATGATACACCTTGAGAAAGTGACGTATGACGTCACGAAACGCGTCGGTGCTGAGGAGTGTGGGCAGGTAAGGTGTGTGGGGGGAGGGTCTGTTTACTGAGCCTGTTGTTTTACTTTTTGCGCATTTTTTGCACAGTTTGCACTGGGCACTTGCCCACTCGGCGGGTCCTCTTAAATTGATTTAAATAGGTAGGGTTCAGATGTAGTTCGTTTTCATTGTGTTTGTTTACAGGTGTTTTATAGTAGCTTGGTAGAATTGTTTAGTGATTTTTTAGTGGTATTGGATCTATTGTTTTTGTTATTTAGCACATGACTATATGCTTAGCACTTTTGCACAATCATTCAGATGGTTATTTTGCACATGAATTTATAGTTCAATCCAAGCATTTGATGTAGTTGACCATTAGTAGTATCATCGGGCCGTTTTGGCCCACGCTCTCACTGTTCCCCTCCCTTCTTTATTCATCCCTCCCCTTGCCTCACCCTTTGATTGGTGCCCCTTCCTCGATGTTAGTTGTCTTATATGTTTTTTAATGTAGGAATGTTTTTAAGATTGTCTTGTAGTTTATATAATTATTTGTAATAATAAAATTGGATTTATCATTATTGTTATTACTCTGTGGTGCTTCTGTGACAGGGTGAGGAGGGTGTGTGGGACCCCCCTCTGGTTGTGGAGTTATGTAGTAACAGTTTTCTGTTTACCCTGTACTGTATAGCACACTATTTTACTATTGTCGGTGCGGTCTTGCTTTTGTCCCAGAAATAATATTAGACGGTATGCCATGGATACGGAAAATGTGCGAAATAAATAGTCTCGAGAGTTCAGGAGCCGACGGGAGTTTAGGCAACGGAATGAAATGTGCCATCTTACTAAAATGGTCCACGACCACCCAAACACCAGTGTTCCCATGTGACTGTGGCAAATCACCTATAAAGTCCATCGAGATATGAGTCCACGGTTCTTTAGGAATCTCTAATGGAATCAAACACCCACTAGGGGCCTTGTGTACTCCTTTACTTCTCGCACACACAGAACATGCATCGATAAAGGTAGATATATCACGCCGCATAGTAGGCCACCATACAAGCCGTCGGTGACCGGCAGTTTTTGCATCATGAAATTCGCGAATGACATCAGAATGCAGGTGCGGTGGAACAAACTGACACCCAAAAGGTACTTCCCCAGGGGATTCATTCTGGAATGGCGCCAAAGTATTAGATAGATCAGGAAGCAAAGCCCCTACCACACAACCTAGTGGCAAAATTGGTTCCCCCATATCACTCCTGTCTTTACATTCCCCGAACATGCGGGACAGGGCATCTGCCTTAGTATTTTTGGCTCCCGGCTTAAACGTGATTACAAAGTTGAACCGCGAAAAAAATAATGCCCAACGCGCCTGGCGAGAGTTCAGTCTTTTAGCTGAACCGATGTACTCAAGGTTTTTATGATCGGTATAGACTGTTATCGGATGCAAAGAACCCTCCAGCCAGTGTCGCCACTCGTCAAAGGCCAGTTTTACTGCCAACAATTCCCTGTTTCCCACATCATAGTTCTGCTCCGCGGCACTAAATTTCCGTGAGAAGTAGGCACAGGGATGCAGACGCTCAGGATGACCAGAGTATTGCGATAAAACTGCCCCCACTCCCAACTCCGAAGCATCTACTTCAATGGTAAAAGGCTTGTTTACATCAGGGTGAACTAAAACAGGCGCCGAGGTAAAAGCCCGTTTCAGCGTCAGGAAGGCTTCATTGATCGACGGTGACCAGTTCACAGTAAAGGCGCCCTTGCGGGTAAGGTTGGTAAGAGGTGCAACAATATAGGAAAAGCCCCTGATGAAGCGTCGATAGAAATTTGCGAAGCCTAAAAAACGCTATAACTCTTTCAAAGTCTTGGGTTGAACCCAATCCCGCACTGCCGAAACCTTCTCTGCATCCATCTCCAGACCCTGGTTAGAAATCACAAAACCTAAGAAGGGAACAGTGGTGACCTCAAACATACATTTAGAAATCTTGGCATACAAGTTATTTTCTCTTAATTTTCGAAGAACCATTTTCACATGACGTCTATGCTCGGACAAAGAATTAGAAAAAATGAGGATATCGTCCAAATAAATGACCACGAATCTGCCTAAATAATCTCGAAAACATCATTTACGAAGTCTTGGAAGACAGCTGGAGCATTACAAAGGCCAAAGGGCATGACCAGATATTCATAATGGCCGTCCTTTACGTTAAATGCCGTCTTCCACTCATCCCCTTGCCGAATACGAATCAAATTGTAGGCCCCCTTTAAATCTAACTCGGAAAAAATCCGAGCACCAACAACTTGATTGAACAAATCCCCAATCAAGGGAAGGGGATACCGTTTTTTTACAGTAATCTTGTTCAGAGCCCTGTAGTCTATGCAAGGCCTCAAACCACCATCTTTCTTCTCCACAAAAAAGAAGCCAGCCCCCGCAGGCGACGTTGAGGGGCGGATAAACCCCTTGCTCAAATTTTCGGAGATGTAATCCCTCATTGCTTGCCCCTCAGGCCGGGTAAGATTATATATTTTCCCTCTAGGAGGAATAGTCCCACAGAGCAAGTCAATGGGGCAGTCATAGGGCCTATGTGGGGGAAGAGTGTCTGCAGAACGTTCAGAGAAAACATCAGCCCAATCCGCGTACGGCTGAGGTAACCCCTGAGGCAGCATCTGGAAACTTCTGAGGGCAGTGGAGAAGCGATGTGTTTTACAGTAGTGACTCCACTTTACTAAATCCCCAGTCTGCCAGTCTAAAACGTGATTGTGGAGTTTTAACCAAGGGTATCCCAGAACCACCAGGGTTTCCGGGCAATCAAAAACAAAGAATTCGATGTACTCTGAGTGGGAAGACCCAACGACTAGACTGAGAGGTGGGGTCTTAGTATTGACCGGACCTCCCTGGATAGCCTTCCCGTTAATGGCCAGAACCTGCAGAGATTTCCCAAGAGGTACCATTGGAATTCCCAGGATGGAGATCATGCTCCGATCCAGGAAATTGCCCGCAGCTTCACTATCCACAAAGGCGGAAACTGACTGTTTGGAAGAGCCCCAGGAAAGGTGTACTGGAATTAACATCTTGTTCAAGCGAGAGTAGTTTACAGACTCACCTAGATCAGCACTCTCCCTCTGATCTAGGCGTGAAAGTTTCCCGCCGGGTTCCGATTGTTAGGACAGGACCTAGCAAAATGTCCCGGGTTCCCACAATATAAACATAACCCCATGGAGCGTCTTCTCTGCTTTTCTACCTGGGTAAGACGAGTTCTCCCAACCTGCATAGGTTCCTCCTGAGAGGAGGAGGGTGTGTTTTCCCCAAGGGAAGACAGTAGGTTAGGGTTCTGGAAGGGCTTAAAGGACGTAGAGGCCCTAGCTCTCTCCCTAAGTCGTTGATCAATCTTAATGGTGACCTGCATCAATTGGTCAAGATCTGATGGTGACGGGAAATTCACCAGCGCATCCTTGATTCCCTCTGACAAGCCCATACGGTATTGGCTACACAGGGCAGGGTCATTCCACCTGGACTCTACAGCCCACCGCCGGAATTCAGCGCTATAATCCTCCGCTGTGTTCCGCCCTTGCTTCAAGGCCCGAAGCCTGTTTTCGGCTGTGGACTGTTGGTCCGGGTCGGCATATAACACACCCATAGCAAGAAAAAAAGATGTAACTGAATGCAGGGCGGCATCATTGGGAGGCAAACTAAAAGCCCAAGACTGAGGGTCTCCTTGTAACAGGGAGATTACTAGCCCCACCCGTTGGGTCTCGGTGCCTGAAGATACGGGTCTCAACCTGAAGTAGAGCTCGCAGGAATTCTTGAAATTGGAGAATTTGGCTCGGTCTCCAAAAAATTTCTCCGGTAGCGGAACCTTCGGCTCAGAGATGTGAGGTGGTACAGAGGATGCAGGAATCTGCCTGGTTTCTTGATTGGCCACTCTCTGGGCAAGTTGATTAATAGCCGTGGCCATAGCCTGCACTTGCTACCAGGTCATCCATGGTTTAGGCCTGTGATAATGTCACGCTCTGGGTATTCTAATGACACGCTCAGGTAACTCCAGCCCTCCAGGTAAGCCCTCAACCCCCAATCTCCACAGCCAGCTTCACCTGTAGGAGCCCCCGCTTGCTGGGATGCAGTATACACCTGCCCGGGATCGGTTGCCCCCAGGACTTCAATGGCTCAAAGGATGGGAGCTTACTGTTTGGAGGTCTGAAGAACCAGTAGCTGGGAGCAGTATAGAGCAAGTCCAATAGCTAGAGCGAGTAGCGGAAGTCCAGACAGGCTGGAGGTCGGCACCGGGTGTTCAGAGATAGCAGCGGTACCGAGGGGTGAGGCAGCTCGAGGTCAGGGTACAAGGCAGAGGTCGGCAACAAGGATCAGACGAAGAGTGGTCGATTCAGGCAGGGATCGGGAATGGAGATCAGACAAAGAATGGTCGGTTCAGGCAGTGGTCGGCAACGGGAATCAGACAAAGAATGGTCGGTTCAGGCAGGGGTCGGCAACGAAGATCAATCACGGTATAACACAAGTCAGAGCTAAGTTCAAGGCGCTATCACAGGCACTGAGTAACTGGTGGGGTAAACCTTTATAGGAAACGGATATGATTAGAGCTGGGGGAGCAGGGTGTGTGATTGGTGCTACTAGGAACCAACACATGATTGGAACATAGGGCGTACAGCCCAGCAACTCCTATTGGCCTAATTCACTGCAGAGGGCGCGCTTGCCCAGCTGGGCTCATCGGCCCTTTAACTGAAAGGGGGCGTGCCCCTCTAACTGAGCTCAGGGCTCCACCTCCTCCGGCGGCCGCACTGAGAGCAGCACCGCCGGAGGGCATAGAGGGAACGTACTCGCGCACCCGCGCGAGCACGTGTATTGATGCCGGAGACGCCGGCAGAAGAGGAGGAGGGGGGCACACCCGCAGCAGAGCAAGCAGCCGCCCGACGCGGTCGGTGCCCGATCGAGGAGGCGGCAGGGACACCGCTGGAACGCGGCACAGGTAAGCTGATTGTGACAGCCAGTTTCCCCTTAAATAGGAATCGGGCCTGAGACGCAATGCCCGTGATAGCTTTCTGTGGCAAGGTTGTACTGTTTCTTTTGTGAACTACTACATTTTGCGGACTCTGCTTCATCTGACCATCCCTGTCTGCTGCCTGAACCGACCTCTGCTCCAACTGACTACGATTCAGCTGAACTTCTTGGACACATTGTGGTCTCTCCCCGGTTTGACCTTTTGCTATCCCTGACCATCAATCCGATCCATCCCTGTGATGTGACATTGATTGGATGGCCCCTGCCTCCTGACCATCCTCATGTGTGCCCTAGATGTCCTAAGTTCTGGGGGCAGTCATTTCCTGTGAGGCGTATCCAGAGCCTCAGCAAATGGAGGCTTGTCTATAGGCAGAAGCAGCGGAGGAGATTGGGCATTGCCGGCTCATCCTAAGGTGGGAGTTCCGCCGGGCAATACACTTATTTCCTTTGTTGTCATCAAATTGTCTCTCAAAATTTCAAGACTAGGTATGCTGTGGCTAATGGTAACCTTGTCTGTTTTGGGATTTAGGATTCTGTAACCGGTAACATTGTCACTGTAAGGAATGAATATTCCGTTAAATGCTCTGTTTTGGAGTTTGGTGCATTTTTCCTCTGGAAGGTAAATGAATGCTTTGCATCAAAAAACTTGACTTCTGCAAATAAGTGGCTGTCATTGCTGCCTCACTCCAGTATTTTTGTCGTAGTCCATCTGTTAATTTCAGTCAGAGTTTGGTTCTTTCTTTTGCTACCCTCTTTTGCTCTGGTGTGTATTGCACTTCTTTCTATGCCCTATTCCATTTTGCTACTCCTGTACATTGTGTCCTGTGAATTTACCTCCATTGTCACTCCAAAAAATGAGAGGTTTCCTTTAAAACTAGTTATTTATATTTGCTACATAGGAATGTACTTTGTCAAGAACATCACTCTTGTGTTGCATTAGGTAAGTGACTGTGTATCTTAAATAGTCATCTATAAAAGTCACTATGTACCTGTTGCCTCCAGGTGTAGGTGGGTTTAGGGGACCACATTCACTGTGAACTAGGTCAAGTGATCTTGAAGATTTATTCTGATTGACTTTATGAAGTGCTGCACTTGTAGCTTTGGATTTGATATAACATTGACACCTAACAGTAACTGGACAAGGAATTCTGCTAGATCCTTTGTCAGATCCCTACCTTGTAGTACTTGTATGCATTCTGGGTGTCTGTTACCTAAACGCCTGTGCCACTTGTGTATACAGTCATTGTGTTTATGGGTGCATAGTCTCACCTTTTCCATCACTGCGTTGAGGTGATAAAAATAGAGATGAGCGAACTTTTGAAAAATTCGTTTCGGCCGATTCGACAAATTTTAGGGAAAAATCGATTATTCGCAACGAATCGCTATTAAAAATGGCTATTTCTGGGCGTCCGAGGGCCTCCATAGGGTTGCAGAACGTTTTGCTTGGCTGTAACATGCAAAGGGATGCATGCTGGGTTAGTGAAATACTATTGTAAAGAAGTATGACATGCAGATCAGAGGCGTCGCTATTAGATTCGCTGTCGCAGAGCGGCACAATTACAGAGCCTTGAGGTGGCATCAGCATGATGAGCCCCTATATTGCCTGAAAGACACACTCTGGACTTGGCAGCAGCATAGGGAGCCCATATATTGCCTGAAAGACACACCCAGGAGTTGGCAGCAGCATTAGGAGCCCATATATTGCCTGAAAGACACACCCAGGAATTGGCAGCAGCATTAGGAGCCCATATATTGCCTGAAAAACACATTGGAGTTGGCAGCAGCATTAGGAGCCCATATATTGCCTGAAAGACACACCCAGGAGTTGGCAGCAGCATTAGGAGCTCTTATATTGCCTGAAAGACACACTCTGGACTTGGCAGCAGTATTAGGAGCCCATATATTGCCTGAAAAACACACCCAGGAGTTGGCAGCAGCATAGGGAGCCTATATATTGCCTGAAAGACACACCCAGGAGTTGGCAGCAGCATAGGGAGCCTATATATTGCCTGAAAGACACACCCAGGAGTTGGCAGCAGCAGAAGGAGCTGCCATACATCAGCTACTCGCATGCATCAGCTATTGGTGGGTGGAAATCCTGGCTGATCCATGCCTGATTCATCTTCACAAAGGTGAGTCTCTCCACACCTTGGCGTTACTATAGCCCCCACAGCACTAAAGACCCACTCAGATGGCACACTACTGGCTGGGCAGCACAGCTTTCCCAGGGCAAACTCTGCCAGTTGCGGCCACAAGTCAAGTTTGGCTGCCCAGAAGTCCAGCGGATCCTCAAGGTGCGTTGGCATGGTCATTTCAAGGTATGACACGACCTGCTGGTTCAGGCCCTGCTCCAGGTCTTCCTGCTGCTCATGAGTAGCCTCACTATGCGGGTGCAGAAAGCTACTCATTTGCGACTGAAGACTGAGGCTGCTACTGATGGAGCTGCTGCTGCTGCTCCTGCCACCCCCCCCCCCCCCCTGGCAGCCATGGCAGTGGAAGGTGAGCGCAGAGGTCCCCCCGAGTCAAACCTGCGAGAGTATGGACTATGGCGCAGATAGGCATCAGCCAACTGACTACTTAGAATGCCTTTGTAGTAGGTCAGTTTGTCCTCCCTCTCAGCGGATGTAAAAAATGCCCCCATTTTGTGCCGGTAGCGAGGGTCCAATAAGGTGGAGAGCCAGAAGTCATCCCGCAGAAAAATGGAGACAATTCTGCGGTCACTACGCAAGCACGTGAGCATGCATCGTTCCATTTGTGCAAGTGACTCGGAGGGACTACCTGTCTCCATCTCCACTGCATACTGCCACGGTGTGTCTGGGTCCTCTGTCTCACCTTCCTCACAACCCTCTAGCTCCACTGGCTGCTCCTGCTCCTCCTCTCCTGTCAGATGACTAGATAAACCGCCCATTTTGCCAAAACTAAACTGTGCTTCACTGTGCTGCACCTCCTCCTCCTCCTCCGCTCCCACGGGGTTTATGTGGCCGTGAAAGGTATGCGCCATGTCTCCAGTGCCCTGACCAGCCATGGTTTCCAACATGTGTGTATTACATGAAGCAGCGGAATCACGTCGTTCATGCCGTAATCCTGGCGACTGACAAATAAAGTGGCTTCTTCAAAGGGCCTGAGCAAACGGCAGGTGTCACGTATGAGCTGCAACTGGTTCACATTAAAGTTACACTGGGGAGTCCCCCTACCTGCTTGGTTCATCAAGAAATCAGTGTGGGAACATCGCAAATCAGACTATGTTGGGGGATACCGTTCTGACACTGTAGCTCAAGAAGGGTGTGCTTGGCGGTGTAGGAGTGGCTGAAGTGCATACAAAGTTTCCTTACCGTTGTTAGGATGTCTTGCAGATGGGGGGAACACTTCAGAAAACACTTGACAACTAGGTTGAACACATGTGCCATACAGGGCGCATGGCTCAGGCTTCCTTGTCGCAGCGCAGAAAAGGTGTTACTCCCATTGTCAGTAACCATGGTTCCCATTTCCAATTTTCACGGAGTAAGCCATGTTTTGATTTCTTGATGAATGAATTTCAGGAGCTCCTCCCCTGTGTTACTCCGTTCGCCAAGGCAAACTATGTGAAGCACAGCGTGACACCGCCGTGTCCTGCACACATGGTAGACTGAAGGGGCATTGAGAACTGACTGTACAGTGGAGGCTGAGGAGACGCTGTGACAGGCAAAATGGCCTGGGAGCGTGGAGGCCGAAGCGGTGTGACCTGTCCAAGCTGCTGTGCAGGAACCACATTCACCCAGTGGGCCGTAAAGGACATGTATTGTCCCTGACCGTAGTTACAGCTCCAGATGTCGGTGCTGCCATGCACTTTGGTGCACACTGACAGGCTCAAGGACTGGCCCACCTTCTGCTCAACAAATTTGTTCAGGGCTGGTACTGCCTTCTTTGCAAAGAAATGATGGCTTGGGACTCTCCACCTCGGCTCGCACTAGCCATCAGCTCTCTGAAAGGTGCAGAGTCCACCACCGTAAAAGGGAATGACTGCAGCACCAGCAACTTGGACAGGAGCACATTTAGCTTCTGCGCCGTAGGATGAGTGGGAGTAATACTGTTGACTCTTGGACATGGCTTCGCTGATGGATTGCTGGTGGGATGAGTGACTTTTAGTAGGAGGAGCAGGAGCATCTGGAGCAGCAGAGGATGGGTATGATGCACAGCTACCTTCGGCTGAGGTGCTGGAGCCTTGGCTGGGTGAAATTGGAAGCAGCATGGCACTGGCTGACGCAGCAGGCTGGCACCCCCACTTCGGAGCCTCGGTTCTCCCAGGCCGCTTTATGGTGTCGCTGCATGTGTTGCCGCAGGGCCGTGATACCAACATTGGGGCCCTGGCCACGCTTGACCTTCTGTCTACACATGTTGCATGTGGCCAGGTTACCCTGCGGATGCTTGATGAAAAAGTGCCACACTGCCGAGTAGCTAATTTTCCCTCCAACAGTCCGCACTAATTCACTGCTACTGCTGCCAACTCCAGGAACCCCTGCTCCACTACCTCCCGGGAAGGCAGCCTGCTGCGCAGCAGGTGGTCTACCCCGCCCCCAGCCACGAGTGGCCGGACATCCCAATTCTGCCACCATGCTGACTGCCAACCCTACTGCCACCTTACTGCCTCAGCTGCTGATTCTGGGGCAACCTGGGACCCTCTTCTCCTGATGATGATGAAGCCCCTTCTGCACCGGGCTCCCAAGTGCAATCGGCTTCATCATCATCATCGAGTTGTGTCTGCACGTCACTGATGTCCTCCTCGGTTTCCACAAGAGCGTGTGCTGCAGGAGACGGAACGCTCACCACAACACCTCCCACACCACTCTCCTCCTTAGTGTTTGTCTGCCTAGCGGAAGAAGCGGCAGATGTCTCCTCCATTTCTTGGCTGGGCAGTAGCTGCTGACAGTCCTCTAACACATCGCCCTCACTGAATAGGGGAGCTGAACCCAAAGCATAAGATATGTCGGCTGGAGGGGGGGGTAGGACAGAGGCAATGGAAGGACAGGGGATGCTCCCGGGCCATGCCAACTCAGGGTTGTGTCCTAGGAACCTACGGACTATTGACTGGGGGTGTCAGATGTCACTTGTGATGAGGTCGATGACCGCGTTAATCAATCGATGACGGCAGATGCGTTGCTGGTCGAGACACGACCGCTAGCAGATACCGGAAGATCAGGCCTCTCACCGCGACTCCTCCTGCCACTCGCCCCTAGTCTGCTGCGACCTGATGAATCTAGGCCTCTCCTCGGTGCACATCCTGGCACATCTCTGCCTGACATTTTTACTGTTTAGGAGGGAAAAACAATATACTACACTACACCTATAAAAAAACTGTATTTTTGTGTGTAGAAAAGTTAGATCAAAATAGGCAGACAGTGTAGCTAAAAGCTAATGCAAAAATACACTGTCAGATGGTCTTACACAGGATGCCCCTGGTCAGCGTTAAATGCACCACAGGCAGTTTTAAAACCTGTTTTTTGTTCAAAATGTAAAAAAGGTAAAGATGCAGGTATTATTAAAAGCGAAGTGCTAGTATTCGGGATACCCCCCCCCCGGTGAAAGGCAATGGGTGCTTTAAACTTGTAAACCAGACTTTTTTATACAAAAGGCAAAAGGTTAGTAGGCAGGTACTCTTAAGAGATAAGTGCTAGCACTAACAATGGCCCCCCGGTGAAAGGCAATGGGTGCTTTAAACTTTGAAACCAGACTTTTTTATACAAATGGCAAAAGGTTAGTAGGCAGGTACTCTTAAAAGATAAGTGCTAGCACTGACAATGGCCCCCGGTGAAAGGCAATGGGTGCTTTAAAGTTGTAAATCAGACTTTTTTTTATACAAAAGGCAAAAGGTTAGTAGGCAGGTACACTTAAAAGACACATGCTAGTATTTGGGATGCCCCCCTGGCGAAAGGCAAAGTTTGCATAAAAAGCGACGTTGATTACAAAATGCAACCAGTTAGTAGACAGGTACTCTTGAAATATTTATGCTAGTGTTTGGGATGCCCCCTCCTCACATACAGAGGTTGGCTCCTTTGATTGTGGAAAAGTGACGTTGATTACAAAATGCAGCCAGTTAGTAGACAGGTACTCATGACATATTTATGCTAGTGTTTGGGATGCTCCCTCCTCACATACAGAGGTTGGCTCCTTTGATTGTGGAAAAGTGACGTTGATTGCAAAATGCAACCAGTTAGTAGACAGATAGTTTTGAAATATTTATGCTAGTGTTTGGGATGCCCCATCCTCACATACAGAGGTTGGCTCCTTTGATTGTGGAAAAGTGACTTTGATTACAAAATGCAACCAGTTAATAGACAGGTAGTCTTGAAATGTTTATGCTAGTGTTTGGGATGCCCCCTCCTCACATACAGGGGTTGGCTCCTTTTATAGTGGAAAAGTGACGTTGATTACAAATTGCAACCAGTTAATAGACAGATAGTTTTGAAATATTTATGCTAGTGTTTGGGATGCCCCATCCTCACATACAGAGGTTGGCTCCTTTGATTGTGGAAAAGTGACGTTGATTACAAAATGCAACCAGTTAATAGACAGGTAGTCTTGAAATATTTATGCTAGTGTTTGGGATGCCCCCTCCTCACATACAGAGGTTGGCTCCTTTGATTGTGGAAAAGTGATTTTGATTACAGAATGCAACCAGTTAATAGACAAGTAGTCTTGAAATGTTTATGCTAGTGTTTGGGATGCCCCCTCCTCACATACAGAGGTTGGCTCCTTTGATTGTGAAAAAGTCCCGTTGATTACAAAATGCAACCAGTTAGTAGACAGGTACTCTTGAAATATTTATGCTAGTGTTTGGGATGCCCCCCTCCTCACATACAGAGTTTGGCTCCTTTGATTGTGGAAAAGTGACGTTGATTATAAAATGCAACCAGTTAGTAGACAGGTAGTCTTGAAATATTTATGCTAGTGTTTGGGATGCCCCCTCCTCACATACAGAGGTTGGCTCCTTTTATAGTGGAAAAGTGACGTTGATTACAAAATGCAAGCAGTTAGTTGACAGGTACTTTTGAAATATTTAGGCTAGTGTTTGGGATGCCCCCTCCTCACATACAGAGGTTGGCTCCTTTGATTGTGGAAAAGTGACGTTGATTACAAAATGCAACCAGTTAGTAGACAGGTACTCTTGACATATTTATGCTAGTGTTTGGGATGCTCCCTCCTCACATACAGAGGTTGGCTCCTTTGATTGTGGAAAAGTGACGTTGATTGCAAAATGCAACCAGTTAGTAGACAGATAGTTTTGAAATATTTATGCTAGTGTTTGGGATGCCCCATCCTCACATACAGAGGTTTGCTCCTTTGATTGTGGAAAAGTGACGTTGATTGCAAAATGCAACCAGTTAGTAGACAGATAGTTTTGAAATATTTATGCTAGTGTTTGGGATGCCCCATCCTCACATACAGAGGTTTGCTCCTTTGATTGTGAAAAAGTGACGTTGATTACAAAATGCAACCAGTTAATCGACAGGTAGTCTTGAAATATTTATGCTAGTGTTTGGGATGCTCCCTCCTCACATACAGAGGTTGGCTCCTTTGATTGTGGAAAAGTGACTTTGATTACAAAATGCAACCAGTTAATAGACAGGTAGTCTTGAAATGTTTATGCTAGTGTTTGGGATGCCCCCTCCTCACATACAGAGGTTGGCTCCTTTTATAGTGGAAAAGTGACGTTGATTACAAAATGCAAGCAGTTAGTAGACAGGTACTTTTGAAATATTTATGCTAGTGTTTGGGATGCCCCCTCCTCACATACAGAGGTTGGCTCCTTTGATTGTGGAAAAGTGACGTTGATTACAAAATGCAACCAGTTAATAGACAGGTACTCTTGACATATTTATGCTAGTGTTTGGGATGCTCCCTCCTCACATACAGAGGTTGGCTCCTTTGATTGTGGAAAAGTGACGTTGATTGCAAAATGCAACCAGTTAGTAGACAGATAGTTTTGAAATATTTATGCTAGTGTTTGGGATGCCCCATCCTCACATACAGAGGTTGGCTCCTTTGATTGTGGAAAAGTGACGTTGATTGCAAAATGCAACCAGTTAGTAGACAGATAGTTTTGAAATATTTATGCTAGTGTTTGGGATGCCCCATCCTCACATACAGAGGTTTGCTCCTTTGATTGTGAAAAAGTGACGTTGATTACAAAATGCAACCAGTTAATCGACAGGTAGTCTTGAAATATTTATGCTAGTGTTTGGGATGCTCCCTCCTCACATACAGAGGTTGGCTCCTTTGATTGTGGAAAAGTGACTTTGATTACAAAATGCAACCAGTTAATAGACAGGTAGTCTTGAAATGTTTATGCTAGTGTTTGGGATGCCCCCTCCTCATATACAGAGGTTGGCTCCTTTTATAGTGGAAAAGTGACGTTGATTACAAATTGCAACCAGTTAATAGACAGATAGTTTTGAAGTATTTATGCTAGTGTTTGGGATGCCCCATCCTCACATACAGAGGTTGGCTCCTTTGATTGTGGAAAAGTGACGTTGATTACAAAATGCAACCAGTTAATAGACAGGTAGTCTTGAAATATTTATGCTAGTGTTTGGGATGCCCCCTCCTCACATACAGAGGTTGGCTCCTTTGATTGTGGAAAAGTGATTTTGATTACAGAATGCAACCAGTTAATAGACAGGTAGTCTTGAAATGTTTATGCTAGTGTTTGGGATGCCCCCTCCTCACATACAGAGGTTGGCTCCTTTGATTGTGAAAAAGTCCCGTTGATTATAAAATGCAACCAGTTAGTAGACAGGTACTCTTGAAATATTTATGCTAGTGTTTGGGATGCCCCCTCCTCACATACAGAGTTTGGCTCCTTTGATTGTGGAAAAGTGACGTTGATTATAAAATGCAACCAGTTAGTAGACAGGTAGTCTTGAAATATTTATGCTAGTGTTTGGGATGCCCCCTCCTCACATACAGAGGTTGGCTCCTTTTATAGTGGAAAAGTGACGTTGATTACAAAATGCAAGCAGTTAGTAGACAGGTACTTTTGAAATATTTAGGCTAGTGTTTGGGATGCCCCCTCCTCACATACAGAGGTTGGCTCCTTTGATTGTGGAAAAGTGACGTTGATTACAAAATGCAACCAGGTAATAGACAGGTAGTCTTGAAATATTTATGCTAATGTTTGGGATGCCCCCTCCTCACATACAGAGGTTGGCTCCTTTTATAGTGGAAAAGTGACGTTGATTACAAAATGCAACCAGTTAATAGACAGATAGTCTTGAAATATTTATGCTAGTGTTTGGGATGCCCCCTCCTCACATACAGAGGTTGGCTCCTTTGATTGTGGAAAAGTGACGTTGATTACAAAATGCAACCAGTAAGTAGACAGCTACTCTTGAAATATTTATGATAGTGTTTGGGATGCCCCCTCCTCACATACAGAGGTTGGCTCCTTTTATAGTGGAAAAGTGACGTTGATTACAAAATGCAACCAGTTAATAGACAGGTAGTCTTGAAATATTTATGCTAGTGTTTGGGATGCCCCCTCCTCACATACAGAGGTCGGCACCTTTTATAGTGGAAAAGTGAAGTTGATTACAAAATGCAACCATTTAGTAGACAGGTACTCTTGAAATATTTATGATAGTGTTTGGGATGCCCCCTCCTCACATACAGAGGTTGGCTCCTTTGATTGTGGAAAAGTGACGTTGATTACAAAATGCAACCAGTTAATAGACAGGTAGTCTTGAAATATTTATGCTAGTTTTTGGGATGCCCCCTCCTCACATACAGAGGTTGGCTCCTTTGATTGTGGAAAAGTGACATTGATTACAAAAGGCAACCAGTTAGTAGACAGGTAGTCTTGTAATATTTATGCTAGTGTTTGGGATGCCCCCTCCTCACATACAGAGGTTGGCTCCTTTTATAGTGGTAAAGTGACTTTGAT
Organism: Gastrophryne carolinensis; assembly: GCA_027917425.1. Lineage (NCBI taxonomy): Eukaryota > Metazoa > Chordata > Amphibia > Anura > Microhylidae > Gastrophryne > Gastrophryne carolinensis. The sequence continues at coordinate 589,856,678 of CM051234.1, forward strand.
TACAAAATGCAACCAGTTAATAGACAGGTAGTCTTGAAATATTAATGCTAGTGTTTGGGATGCCCCCTCCTCACATACAGAGGTTGGCTCCTTTTATAGTGGTAAAGTGACGTTGATTACAAAATGCAACCAGTTAGTAGACAGGTAGTCTTGAAATATTAATGTTAGCACGCTTTTTAAAGAATGACACCAGGAAAAGGAAAAGCTAAATAGGCAGGTTTGTTATTAACACGGGGAGGCCGATTCATTAATAGCGCCAGGTAGCACCAGATGAGCGACTGTTGCGTGATTTTTTCAGCGCCAGCCAGTATTCGCTGTGCTTGGCCGGCGTTTGCTTGATGACAGCGCTAGTCTTTGGGATGCCCCCTCCTCACATACAGAGGTTGGCTCCTTTGATTGTGGAAAAGTGACGTTGATTACAAAATGCAACCAGTTAATAGACAGGTAGTCTTGAAATATTTATGCTAGTCTTTGGGATGCCCCCTCCTCACATACAGAGGTTGGCTCCTTTGATTGTGGAAAAGTGACATTGATTACAAAAGGCAACCAGTTAGTAGACAGGTAGTCTTGTAATATTTATGCTAGTGTTTGGGATGCCCCCTCCTCACATACAGAGGTTGGCTCCTTTTATAGTGGTAAAGTGACTTTGATTACAAAATGCAACCAGTTAATAGACAGGTAGTCTTGAAATATTAATGCTAGTGTTTGGGATGCCCCCTCCTCACATACAGAGGTTGGCTCCTTTTATAGTGGTAAAGTGACGTTGATTACAAAATGCAACCAGACAGGTAGTCTTGAAATATTAATGTTAGCATGCTTTTTAAAGAATGACACCAGGAAAAGGAAAAGCTAAATAGGCAGGTTTGTTATTAACACGGGGAGGCCGATTCATTAATAGCGCCAGGTAGCACCAGATGAGCGACTGTTGCGTGATTTTTTCAGCGCCAGCCAGTATTCGCTGTGCTTGGCCGGCGTTTGCTTGATGACAGCGACTCAGTCGGTGTGCGGTAATGTTGAATACGGGCTTAGGGGTCGCTGTTTCACAGGTTCAGCGTTGTATGTGAGCGCCTGACAACGAATGGCCAGAGCGAATGGCTAGCTTCATATTCATTAACAAATCACGCTCCGAATTTGCTGTCGCTGTCCATTCCTTGTTTAAACCCCAGAGCGCTGGCGGCGATGGGTGTTAACTAGTTTTTAACCCCTAAACAACCATATTTTTTGAGTGTAACATTATACATGTTTTTAGAATCATTTTGTAATATGAATACATTAATATCAGACCTGTTAGATCAATTCTGCACAAATTTTTTTAAAAATTTTTTTTTACTTAAAAATAAATCTTAACATTGCAGAAGTGGTCTCCGAATTTTTGACATTAAAAAAAAAAAAAAAAAAACATTAATACCAATTAATTATGATTAATTATAGATTGCTCCATTGAAATGCATTGGACATCGCCAGGGAGCGACAGCTCATACCTGGCGCTGTGAAGGAATTTGCAGTGGCGCTGTTCGGTCCAGGCGGCTTCATGATGAATGCCGCGCTAGCCGTCGCTCTCGCCGGCGCTAGCCTCATTTTGCTTGATAAATGCGTCATTGTGACCGCCGCCGGGCGTACTTGAGTTGGTAGCCGCCGATAGCTGGCGGTACCTGGCGCTCGTCAGACACTACCTGCCGCTAGCCCGTGATAAATAAGGCCCAAAATTGGCTTGGAAGCTAAAGCAAACACTTTAAACTGTCCCCATCTTTCTCTGTCACTGTCACAGGCTCGCTCCTTCTCTATCTGTCCCTCGCTTCTTCTGTTCTATCAATCTATCTATCTATCTATCTCTCCCTTGCTGTGTCTATCTATCTGTCTGTCTGTCTTTCTGTCTATCTGTCCCTCGCTCTCTCCCTGCCTGATCTGCTCTGGCCACAATACAGTGTCAGAATGATCTTCCGCAAAATGGCCGCTGCTTATATGCGGCTGTGACATCATCGGTAAGCCTGTCTGCTGATAGGTAGCATGTGACACCTACCCAGGATTCCTTGCCCCATGTGACATGTCCTGACATGTGGATCCACCATTTTAGATGGGCTGTATAGCAGTAAATGGAGTTTTAAGGAAGCGATTCGAGCGATCGAATCGCGGCGATATTCGGAATCATAACAAATCGAATATTTCCTGAAATTAATAACGAATTCGGGTTTGTTAGAATTGATTCGCTTATCTCTAGATACAAATGATCATCCAGCTAGGCACTTGCTATCATTTGCTTGCTGTCCAGGATACAACCCTTTCACCTCGGAATTTCACAGTGAGTCCTTTGGCTGTCAGATGCTTCACAGATAATAGTCTTTCTAGATTGAAAACAAAAAGCTCATCTTTTACTGGTATGGATAAATTGTGTCCCGCATCATTGGGGGAAACAAAGGTTCTATGTCAATATCCCCCTGCATGTATTTTACTACCATCTGCAAGGTAAATAGTCTATTTGTTATTCAGTTCACAATCTGTAAAAAAAGCATCTATCACTTGTCATGTGACTGGTTGGTCCCAAGTCAATGCGCCAGACTTGAAATGTATGCTTGCCTGTCACTGTAAATGTAAATTCCAGTTCCCTTCACATGGATTTGAAATTGTGGCTTTGACCTTCTGTTTAGTATAAGAGGGACACTGTCTCATTTGCTCTGCTTTCCATATAGTACAGTCTCTCTTTATGTGTCCCTGTTTGTTGCATCTAAAGCACAACCTGGTTTCTTTCCTGTGCAACCTTGTGCCTGTAGCTTTAAGAGCTGTTCTGGTGTCGGTTTCTGTGGAGTCATGCGCAAGTTCTGTTGTTCGCTGATGCTCATCTATGAGCCTGGTCTTTACAAATGCTAATGTCAGATCTATCTCAGGCCTTGTCTCCAGTGCATTGATCAGTGCAGTGTATGTATCGAATAAGCTGCACAACAACATGGTTGCAGCATGTTATATTCTTACCAACTGATCTGAGGTGTGCGATCACTTTCAGCATTGCATATATATGCTGCTGCATGTTCTGCTCTCTGCTAAGCCTCATTTTGTAAAGTTTCCTCAGCAGAAACAACTTGCTGTTTAAACTGGATCTCTCATGCAGTCTTTTTTAGTACATCCCACATGCCTTCCGCTGTATTCTCACTGTGTATGGCCAATGCTCTGTTTTACCTGTTCCAGTCCTGATTATTGTCCTGTGGCCCCTCTGTAGTGATAACCTCCCACAAGTCATCTATGGATAATAGCATTTTCACTTTCATAGCTGATAATTGTCATTGTTCAGCCTGGCCACTAAGAGTTTAAAGTGGACCAAAGGGCAAAATGACGTAAACCAGACCAACACAACAAACAGTGCTCATATGCATCCCTCCCCGGGGGCAATTTAGATAGCTGCACATTAAAATGGATTTACCTTTTTCAAACTCCTGCTGTAGTAAATCTTAGAAACAAAATGGCGGTTCATGGATCTGCAGGCCACCTACAAACAGGAAGTGCAGCTGGGCTTCCTGTTACTGTGCATTGTCAGTTATGTTAGTTGAATCCAGGCAGCAGCATGGCTGAGATGCTGGGAAAGGAAGCTCCAAAATGGCCGCTAACTTTCTTTTCGAACTGTGCCAGGCGGCTGGTCCAGTTTAAGCTCTGAGCTCCTGGCCATTCTCCCTCCTTTATATATAAGAACAGTCTTACTTGTATAGAGGAGATGTCTGTGTTGAAGCTTCTTTATTTCAATCTCCGATTTGGCCACGTTGTCTCCCATTCAGGGCTTTGCTCTACCTGTGCCGCGTCTGGTCACTGGGCTTTATTCGGTCTCTGCGGCTTCATTCGATCACTGGGCCCATAACCTGTTGCAGAGTGTGAGGCTGGGTAGACCTGAAGAGGGCTGTACACAGAAGATGCCCTCACAATTTCTAGAAAGAGTAAGATTGGCCAAAAATTGCCAAGCCTAGATGTGCCATGCTGACACGCTCCTACCCAAAAAGCCTGAATGCGGTTATATATTCAAAAGGTAATTCAACAACAAAAACATGTCCACCTTCACACATTATAGTTTGTTTTTCAATAGAAGAGTAAATAATTATGATGGCATTAAAGGTGGAAAAAGTTATAACATTTTTCCTGGTCTAATTTTTTTAAATGACAAAACCCTGGCCTTTTAACAGGGTGTATAGACTTTTTATATCCATAATTATGCAGAAAACAGTGACAGTCCATGGTTTAGAGAGGGAGGCAAACAATATGGTCACTACTACAATGGCTATGGTTGCCCATTATTGAGAAAAAAGGAAAGGTGTAACTTAAGGGCAAAAGCCCCCCTCCCCCATCACCTCGCTCCGTCCTACCCTGTTGGTATGTGAAAACTCCACACACATAAATGTTAGGAACAACGTGCCACCAACATCTGCCACAAAATAGTAAAACAGCTCTCAGATCCCTTGTAAACAGCTGTGCAAGATGTAAATCTAGACTCTGCTGCTACCATATAGACATGCTCAGCTGTATGTGCCCCAAGCCACATCTGACTCTGAGCCGAGACTTGCTCCCTTTGATCCCCAAACTGACTGATAGATCAGGTTCTAGAGAGACAAAGGTTAGCTTTGTGCATAATCCAGCAGATCAGATTCTTGTGTTTTTAAACCGTATAATAGCTCAGGAGGTTTCATTATATTAAGAGCAAATGTCTCAGATCGCAAAAGCAATGTATCCTAATAATAATATCCCTGAGGTCAATACAGATTCACTGAATTAAACAATAGAATGGCAAGCAAGCAAAACAACACATGATATACCTTTGGCCAAGAAAGAAAGTTTGTAGGCTGATCAATCTTTTAGAAATATGTAGAAATCTTGGAGTTGATACCTAGGTGTGTGGAAGTGCAGTCTTCCAGGGTCCTGAGGTGCCCTGTGGATGCTTGTGCGGGTTGGAGGTGCTGACAGCCTCACTTTTGCAGGCATACAGATTTCCACAGTACAGTCCCTTTATTAAATAGCCAGCGTCTTGGCTATTCCAGTTCCAGTACACACAACTGACAAACTCTTTTTTCACTTCGCAACAGATTTGTTCCCTACTTCTCCAGATAGAAGATGATCTCAACACAGACTGGACCCCTTTTCTTTGAAACCTGGACATTTGGCTTTCTGCATGGTGCCCCAGGGTAGATATCTGCCCTATTATTTGGTTTTATCCGGTTTTGCAGTCCAGGCTCCCTTCTAACTTACTCTTGGTTTCTGATTCTTTTCCAACTCAACGGCAACCACTCAATTTGTTTTTTTCCCCTTATATTAGTTCTGGTTCCTACCAGCCAAAAAAATGTATCCATCAGGGCACATGCTGGGCCACGTGAGAGAAATTCTGGAGACCAGGCACATGCTTAACTAATTATGTTTCCAAGTTAAAGGTTCCCCTAGATCCAATTCAAATACCCATAGCATAGCCACAAGCTTTAAAGCAAACAAAACCCACCACGTCTGGCCCTGGAATCTAAAAAATTCCCGGGGCTGGCCATTGGCCTTTCCTGGGACATCCGTAAGCACTCACCTTTCCCCACTCCAGTGGCACATGTGTGGGCTTTTGTCCAATGAGAGCCTTCTACCATGACTACATCATGTGGCAAATGGCTCTCAATGTTGTAAATGGGGAGCGTGCACTGCTGCATTCCCGGTGACGTGCGCACGCTTCTGTCCCAGCCTATCTGAATGGCTGGGGCAGGAACGCGCATGCCGCCGGGGTGCAGGGAATGAGGCAGCGCACGCTCCTCATTCTAGTCAATGAAAGTCACTGCAGATGGCTCTCCTTAGACAAAATGCCGCACATTCGCTGTTGGAACCAGGAAGAGGTGAGTGAATAGCGTCTTTTTATGGGGTTTCACACAGCAGGGCATCCCAATTCAGGATACACCAAAGGACTGTAACAAAACCCGGGTAAGTCATATTAACGGGTTTTGTTCCACTTTAAATAGTTGTTTGGCCCACCACCTCTTCAAGTGCTGCCATGATAGGGGTTACCACTAATTATTGATATCTAATTACCTGTCTACTAACCACAGCAAGTAACCTCCCCAAGCCTCATTACAAATGCATTATTACCTCCCCGGCATTCCTTGACTTAAGGGGTTTCCCACCTGATGTCACTAACAGTTACTATCTGTCACCACATCCTACCTGTCACATACTATATTAATAGCTTATTATGAAATACCTTTTATTGATTTATACAGTGGCATTATCACACTTTAAATACTGTAATAGCAATTACAATCTAGATAAAAGCAAATCAAAGTTGTAGAACAAAAATGTACCCAGTTGTTACAACATGCAGTTGACAGATACTAGGCATTACATGCTCACAACTAGTGATTAACTGTAGATTCCGGTTGTGGGTACAGTTGATCCAGATCAGGATCCAGTTCATCCTGCCCGGTCAGGAAGATCTGGCAAATATTGCCAACATCCAGGATGGAGACCCAAAATGCTTAGCTCTTTGCTAAGAAGCACTCAGAAGCAGTAGAAATGAATCCACCTGAGAAGCTTTTTCGACATCCAATATTGGAGTTGGGGGATTGCAAACCTGCAGGGGAAAAGTACCATGCACTGATATCCAACCATCCCTTTACTCTAAGGAGGAAGAGCAGTCGAGTGAAAAAGAACAGGGTGGAACTGTGTATGTGGCTGTGAGGAATGGGGCAAATATTACATTGCATTTTATCGCTGATGCCGGCATTCCCCTTTAAGGTTCTCTCATCTTAGCAAATGTCTGCCATTACAAGGCCAATAGGAAAAGGAAGTCCATATATGGGCATGGGGTCCTGACACTTCAGAACAGGCAGTTTGAGCTTCAAAGCTCCCCTGCTGCTTTCCTGCTGCTCCCCTGTTGCTTTCCCAACACCTTACTGAGACACAGAGGAGCCTGCCTGCTTCTTCTCTGGGGAGGTGTGATAGCCTGGTGCTTCAAAGGAATGATCCAGGATCTGTGTCTGAGAGGGGTGGGAGGGGTGGAGGGGCAGAGACCATGCTTCAAGGTAGGGCAAGGGGATGAGAACGGGGTCACTCATCTGGAGGGGTCTGGCGGCAGCATGCTGGAGGTGTCCAAAATCATCGTTAAGCTCTTGGCATACCCCTTGTGGGAGCTCCCCCATCACCACTACTCTGCAACTGCATATTAAGGTAACTGGCTTTTGTTTCTCTGTGTAACTCTGTATTGTTTGTTATCACTGCCTAGTGTGCTTATAGCATTAAAACTTAAATTTTAAATTGAACGATCTGTTTGCCTTGAACCAAGAATCTGTGTGTCCACAGGCTTTGGGCCTGGTACTCCTGATAGGAGGGCACAGACTAGTGTTTTGGGGAACGCGGTCTGTGTGTCAGGTGGTCCCTGGTTTATTGTCGGATCATGTGACCTGCGGTTCCCTGACAGTGGCCAAAAGGCCTGAGGCCGCATCTGGACACTTTTGGTGTTTTCACCTACAGTATCTGCCTCCTTTTTAGGGGAGCTTCAGTGCCAATACAGGCTACCAAAGCATTGGAGCTCAGCATGATAAATTCTGCAGAGGCACTGTCAACAACGAGCTAATGTGCGGTACCCGTTTGATTAGGTCAGTAGTAGTCACTGTGGTGATCTGTGCTTTAAACTTAGCAATTGGCAGTGGATGCCAGATGTGTGTGCCACTGTGACAGATAGGGAACAGTTAAAGAGAAACTTTAGGACACTGTCATTCAGCAGCTCACCTCCCCATGGCTGCCATCTTCATTGCTGTCAAAATGGAGCTGCTCCTGTAAATAAAAACAATGCGGAGTAGTGGCACACACTATTCCCTGAATTCCTTTGCCATAGACCACCAATCATAGAGCTGGACTGGTGGTCTAAAGCTCCGCCCTTATTTGTCAGCTCAGCACAAACAAGCACACTAATATTATACAGCCTGATTGATCATCAGAGTGTGGACTAGAAAAGACTCTGCTGGTGTGTCTGACAACTGAGTCTAACCAATATATAATAACCCACTGGTAATAGTATATAAATGCATTTCATAAAATATTATTGGCATATTTTTTGTGTACAATTTGCCTTATGTAAAAAAGTGCTTATAGTGTATACATATCATTTCAATGACATTATATAAATATATGTATATGTGTGGGAGTGTGCGCATGGTGATGAGAATGCCTGGGTCTGAAGCACAATATCTTAGGCTCCTACAGACCTTGCCATTATGCTGATTATTATGCCAAGGGCCACGCCACTTGCTTCAAAAGAAAGAGGTGAAACTGTAATCCTAAACATTTCTTCATCAATTTAAAAATGGGAAAACGGTTTAGAACAGTGCCAAGCGTAGCCGGACTATGGTCTAACAATTGCCTTTGCCTGCTGTATCCCTTTAATAATGATTGACAGTGGAGAGGTCCTGAGAATGATATGTATAGTGTCACCAGGAATTTCCAGTCTATCCTATGAAGATTCATTTGGAGTTATATTAATGTAATTTAGACTCTAGATGACAAATAATAGGAAATAATAGTACCATTGACTTATATTGAAAGTAGATGAAAGGTGAACTTCATTCTTGGAGGCAAAAGTATGAACAAGTTCCAGTCAGAACCAGAGGTAACCAGCTTATCCAGGTGTCCCAAGTCATGCTTGGCATGTGTAACAGCCAACATGAAACACATGTTTGGGAGTGGTTATCGGAGACCCTGAGTTAGCAGAAAGATGCTCATCAGTATTTAAAGGGACTGTAAACCCAATGACAATAATAAGGCAGCAAGTACTTCACCTGATGCATGTCCCATGGGCCTCTCTTTTCTTTTGCCCATTTTCTGCAGCGACAAGAAACTGTAACAAGGCTCCTAAGTTTCCCCCAACTTTCAATTCCATTTCTCCAAGACCACAAGAAAGTGGTCTAGCTAGTCCAAGCTAATCTGTACCTTGGAGCTCCCAGCACAAGTGAACATGGCAGATCACTGTGGCCAGTTGAAGTTGAAAAAAATTCTTATGGTAGTAAAAAATTCAATTCATGAGAAAAAAGCCTGAGAATTTCACTGTTGTTGAATCACCAGCTAGGAAAACAATGAAAGTCAATGGCACTTTTTTACTCCTAACAAAGTAGAGAACTGTTTACTCCTTTCTACACTGTAGTAAAAGCTGCCATTGACTTTCATTGTCTTTTTATCTGGTGATTCAGTAACAGTGCCATTCTCAGGCTTTTTTCTCATGAATTGAATTTTTTACCAACTTGAGAATTTTTTTCAACTTTTATTGAACCGAGGACATTGACTGGATTTGTTTACTGTGGGAAGTGACATGTTAGTAAGATGCTGGCATAAGAAGGAAAATAGTCCCAGCTTTACTCTACTCATTTACCAAACATGGAATGGAGAACATGATCCCGATACTCGAGTATACATAGCCTCACATGGGGTTCTAAAGAAACAATGAATTTTCTTTCTAGCCTGGATTTCCTTCCATCTGCTATATGGACAGCTGTCTTCTCTATAACTGTAGCAGTAAGATGTCCTCAGTAAACTGACTTTCCTAAGCTCAATTCACGTTTACAAGAAAATGTCATCTTAAAGGGGACAGCACAGCTGTTAAAAACTACAGTTGTCCTTTGTTATATAAGAAGCTATGTAGAGTGTTTGGGTCAGTCAGTCTGGCCCTTATAAAGACAGATGGTTTGATATTTTACAACAGCAAAAATAAGGGCATTACTTACTGTTTGCACTAAAGCACCCCCTCAATTTATACTTCTAGAAAAGCCTAAAAACCTGGCATTAAAGTAAGAGGCCGATTCATTAATAGCGCCAGGTAGCGACAGATGAGCGCCAGTAGCGTGATTTTCACAGCGCCCGCTAGTATTCGCTGTGCTTGGCCGTTGTTCGCTTGTTGACAGCGACTCAGTCGGTGTGCGGTAATGTTGAATACGGGGCTAGGAGTCGCTGTTTCACAGGTTCCGTGCTGTATGGGTGCGCCTGACAGCGAATGGCCAGAGCGAACGGCTCCCAGCATATTCATTAACAAATCACGCTCCAAAAATTCTCGCGCTGTGAAATGCTTGTTTAAACCCCAGAGCGCTGGCGGCGATGGGTTAAAAGTAGTTTTATACCCCCAAACAACCATATTTTTTGATTTAAAAATTAAACAAGTTTTTATAAACATTTTGTAATATGAATACATTAATATCAGACAAATCAGCACAAATTTTTTTTTTTTTTTTTTTACCATAAAAAAAATATCTAACATTGCCGTAGTGGTCACATAATTTTTGACAGTTAAAAAAAACAAAAACAAAACAGTCATATCAATTAATTATGACTATTTAAAGATTGCTCCATTGAAATGCATTGGAGAGCGCCAGGTAGCGAGAGGTCATACCTGCCGCTGTGATGGGATTAGCAGCGGCGCTGTTCGTTGCAGTCCGCTACATGATGAATCCCGCGCTAGGTGACGCTCTCGCCGGCGCTAGCCTCATTTAGCGTGATAAATGCGTGATTGTGTCCGCCGCCTGGCGTTTTGGAGTCAGTAGCCACCGATAGCTGGCGCTACCTGGCGCTAGTGAGACACTACCTGGTGCTATCCCTTGATAAATAAGGCCCTAAGTCTTCAAGGATGTGTATGATGGAAATTAGTATATTTGTGTATGTGTATGTAAGTGAGTATTTTTTAATCTTAGAATATATATTTAACTGTCACCTACTCTGTAGTGCCATGTGGTGCCAGGGTTACGGGTTTATTAAAATGGCTGCAAGCAGGGGTGTACATAGGTTTCACATGGCCCCATCGTAAAAGTCACAGTGGGCTCTTCAAAAAAGGCTTAAAGCGGACCAAAACCCACTTTTTAAACTATGGTGCAAAGCACACCCTGCCCCCTTCACTCTCCTCCCCCTCCTCTCCTCAGTGTGTGATGCTTCTGAGACAAGATAGCGGTGTCCGTATCCTGGAGTCCTGAACAGAGTTAATAATAAATCCCCATCTATGATTAAGGGCCAATAGTACCCGAAACGCGTCAGAGGACTGCAATACCCCCATTGGTCTGGGTCTGACATTTTGATTTTATGCTTTTGCTGATTATCCTTTGGATGGAGGTGATTTTAACTTTACTACAATAAAGATTCAAGTTTTTAAGGAGTCGGACCCTTCACCTTCTTTCTGCCAAATTGTTGTGGGGTTTGGGACCACTCCGGGCCGTGCACCCTGCTTATTTACTACCAGAGTTCGATAACCTTTTTCATTTTCCTGTACCCACTTTTTAAACTAGCATCCCCTGAATTGCTCCTCCATGAGGATTACCTTTTGCCAATTTTCGCCACTCCTGTCCCACTCTAATCCTAGATAATGGCGCCTGTTTTAGCTATAAAGCTCTTCCTCCTCTATTCATTGCCACTGTTGTGTGTGGCAATGGTGTCATTGGTGCAATGACTGATCTTCTGACATCTTACAACGATGGAAAGCAAATAAATCAACGTTCTAGGACAATTCGAAAAGCAGAAATATCCATTTCTAGTTCTACACCCTAAGGGTGGAGTATTGGCAGGGGCTTTGGCCAAATGTATTTCACAAGTTCGGTGGGTTTTGGTCCGATTTAACCCGCACCAATTAAATTACCTACAATAAAGTTCAGGGACTATGGCCTTGGTTTCTGAGTAGACCAATCAGTCAGAGACTGGCCCATTGTGTTAGCAGGGAATCCCCTGCTGTGCCCCTTAACTTAGGGACCCTTTGGGGGTCCTCATCTCCAGAAGGGATGGTCCACTATGTGATAGTAAATACTGTGCTGTCCATTGTTCTATGATAGAAGCAGTGGGTAATGCTGGATGTCACTGTTCTATGGCAGGGAAACACGGCTTATCCACTCAAGTTAGGTTTAATGTCTGTGTGCATAAGCCCTAAAAATTAGTCAGTAAAGTTTGCATGTAACTGTCAAGTGAACCCACTGAGGGGTCCTAGACACCCCAGTTTGACAATGTCAGAGGCTTACTGTCAGAGGCTGTGATTTGATTGGAGTTCCAGGTAGTGTTGCTGCACTGTGGGGCCCCATGAGGTCCATTTCTTCCTGGGATGCTTGTTTCCCAGAATGTCCTATACAAAGTGAGGGGCGGGGGGAAACAATGTCGGCCATCTTAGTTACGCTCTGCAGAATCTATGGTGCTCATTTATAGAGAACGCATGAATACCATTAACTGCTGCGGCCCCAGTCCCAAGCTGTTTCCACAGGTACTGCAAGGCGGGGGAAGCAGCTTTAATTGCCTACCCTGCCTCTATGGTATGTACACCTATGCTTGCAGGGGTGTTTTCTGCTTGTTTTATTAATATGGATGGTATCAACTTAGGACTACTGAAGCTTTACTATTGTCTCTAAAGCTATGTCTGAGCACTGCCTACCTCACCTGTGTATCTCACCTGTGTGGAAATCATCAAAACAGGGCTTGTCGGTGTGCCTTGAGGAGAGAGTTGGGGAACGCTAATATTTAGGACAGAATCATTTTTGCATTCTTTGCCGGTGCTCGGTAAGGGCAATATGGGTGATTACTTGGGGCTGCATCCCAATAGGTGCTCCCTGCTTTACCTGGTGCTGCTTCCTATATTTAACCCTGATGCTTTGAGCTGGTGGGGGATAGGTATAAGGATAATTTAATGTTGCTGGGGGAGCAGCATGAAGGAAAGGGGGTATGGATGCCCAGGTGGCAGGCTTTGTTGGTGGGAATGAAACTTTGCAGCCCCCACGTTTCATATCACCCAAGGCAAAATTTGTCTAAAACCGCCCCTGCTTGCATTTACAGGAAGACATGTTTCAGGTTTCAAGAATTATGTGCATAGAGGACTTTTGGTCTTTATACTTTCCCTGACCATTTCATGGACGTTTCTTTACCATTTGCAGGCAAATTATTGGAAGAGGACCTGCCTCCATTACAGTGACTGGAAAATGCTGTTTCATTCACTAGTACAAAAGGAGCGGGCCAGACGGTACATCTGTGTCTTTGGGGACAGGCCAGTATGTCACCGGGTGAGTTTTACACCACTGACATAGATCCAGGGCTTTGTTTTGGTCTTAGGTCTTTTAGTATTGACCAAGATTTAGGCCCTTATTTAACAAGGGATAGCGACAGGTAGCGACTGGTGAGCGGCCGGTAATGACGGGCCCCGCCACGAGAACGCCGACTCCCCGCCACAATCACACATTTATCAAGCCAATCCTGCTTAGCGACTGAGATAGCGCCATATAGCCACTCATTCATCATTATTCCAGCCTCAGCCCACAGCGCCAGCGTCCAACCTTGAACAGCGACAGGTATGACCTCTCGCTACCTGGCGCTCTCCAATGCATTTCAATGGAACAATCTTTAAATATTCATAATTAATTGTTATTAATTTTTTTTTTTTTTTTTTAATGTGAAAAATTCTGTGACCACTTCTGCCATTTTAGATAATTTTTTTAAGGTAAAAAAAAAAATTGTACAGAATTGATATTACAGGTCTTATATTAATGTATTCATATTACTAAATTATTTTAAAAAATAGTTTTTTTTGGTTTCAAAAAATATGGTTGTTTGGGGGTTAAAAAACTACTTTTAACCCATCGCCGCCAGCGCTCTGGAGTTTAAACATGCATTTTACAGCGCGAGAATTTTTTGAGCGTGATTTTTTAATGAATATGGTGGGAGCCGGTCTCTAGGGCCACTCGCTATCATGCGCTCCCATACAGCGCGGAACCGGTCAAATAGCGACTCCTCATCCAATATTCAACATTACGGCAAACCGACTAAGTCGCTATCAATTACCGAACAACGGCCAAGCACAGCGACTACTAGCGGGCGCTCTGAAAATGCTGCTACAGTCGCTCAACTGTCGCTACCTGCCTCTATTAATGAATCGGCCTCTTAGTTTTATTCGATTTTAGCAACACTCGTCCTAGTATCAATAAAAACCTGCTAAAATCACAAAACTAGGAGCGATTTCTTTAGATAAATAATTTCCCTCCTTCCTTCAGACGGCAGATGTTAAATCAGATCAAGATGAGGCCTTTAGTCAGACGATGGCGGCGTCCAATGAATTAGATGTATATAACACGCTTCTCTATTGTTATTGAAATTTCCATGGCTTCCAGGATATTATGGGAAACCCAACAAAAATGTATCTCGAATTCCTGCCTAATTCATTTGTAATCAAACCAAACCACATGACTGACTCAAATATAGTGTAACACTTGTTACAGAAGACTGAAATGCATCCATGCCTATTGCAGATATGAAGTTTTCATTAATTTAATCCTATCCTATCCTATTTAATCCTATCTAGGTTATGGCCTAGGTCAGGACATTCTGGTCTATACACCAGCAATAGGCATTGGGGCTGCTTCCTGGCAGATGTTTACAATTGCCATGTAGTCCATAGTACAGCAATAGTCTAGGCTTCATGGTAATAAGTTTTATACTTACTGCTAGATGCAACCTACTACCATATCTTCCAACTTTTTAGTGTAGGAAAGAAGGACAATTGTTAAATTAAGCCACACCCCCACATTGATTGATGGGAGATAGGGTGTTACAACACTAGAAACAATTTGAATAGACAAATGAATCATTTATTAATGCAGATCTGCATGTTACACCTCAAAGAAGGACAGAGAATAACAACGAGGGAGATGGACAGTCCCTCCAAATCAGGGACAGTTGGGAGGTATGCTGCTACCCTGAATAGCTGAGATGTGCTCTGAACTGCATATCATTACCTCTTGAAAAGAAGAGACTGAGACATCAAAATAATAACAGAAAACAATCAGAAATACATAAATAAATAAAAACATTTAAATATTAATTTTTTAAGAGTGTCAGAAGGCAAACACCAGGGGGACTGCCCTGCACAAAATGGGGTAGAGAACGTATCACAGAAAACCCCAAAAATATTAAATCCATAAGTAAATAAAAATGAAAGAGTTTTTCCTGTGTTTAATTTGTTCCGCTCTGATCCTGCGAGTCTTCTTTGTCCCGGGCAGTCTCTTCTTCCTTCTCCTGGGCTCCCTTTCAACATGTAGATGTGGCCAAATACAGATACAAGATGCAAATTGTATCTAATGAGAAATACCAAAAAGTACCAAAAAATAAATGAATGTCTTTCATAAGCAACATTTAGTAAACAATTAAAAAATAAAAAGTCAGGCTGTTCTTCATTAAAATTGTATCTAACCAAAATGCCCCAAAAAAAAAATATTAAGAAATAAACCCGCAGGCAGTTTCAGTTTTAGAATGAATGCCTTTTATAAGCTGCATTTAGTAACACACTTAAAATAAAAAAATACAATAAAAAAAAAAAATAAAATAAATCAGATTATTCTTCACTGGATAAAAATTGAATCTAACCAAAAATGTAAAAAAAGTACCAAAAAATCCGCATTTAGTAAAGCACCTAAAACTGAAAAAATACAATTAAAAAATTAAAAGTCAAGCTATTCTTCATTAGATAAAAATTATATCTAACCAAAAATGGCAAAAAATTACCAAACTTTACGGTTCGGGTTCACCCATCTGTAGTTATAAGACATTTCATTTGACACTAAACAGAGACTGATAATCTGCACATTATCCGAATCTGGAGGATACGGCAAGTGTTTAGGGTAAGTTATTCAAGAACTTTACTTACAAAGTGATAACATGCATAGTGTAGGAATTATATCATTTTACACAATATTGATCTACTTTAATTGAGTTGGTTGATAGGCAGTATAATGCAGATTGCTTAGACAGGCTGGCTAGGTGCAGGAGAAGACCATCAATGGATGGACCGCCCTACCTGAATGGATATGGCCAAGTTATCTCTCTAACTCCATCCGTTATAACATTTAGCGAACTGTAAGTTATAGAAACATATATCGCATTTTTCGCTCCATAAGACACACCCAGGATTTAGAGGAAGAAAATAAGAAAAAAAATATTCTGAACAAAATAATGTGCTAAAATACCTCCTCCTAATCACCCCATTACAGGCAGTGTGCAGCATTCTCCGTTACAGGCAGTGTGCAGCATTCTCCGTTACAGGCAGTGTGCAGCATTCTCCGTTACAGGCAGTGTGCAGCATTCTCCGTTACAGGCAGTGTGCAGCATTCTCCGTTACAGGCAGTGTGTAGCATTCTCCGTTACAGGCAGTGTGCAGCATTTCTCATTGCAGCCTGCCAATGCTCAGCACTCCACACACACACAAACAGAGACACACACTTACAGAGACAGAGACACATGGACACACACACACACACATGCACAGACTCAGAGACAAAGACTCACACACACAAAACAGCATGCCTACATGGTCCGGGGGCATCTGATTTCCTTGCTTTGCGGGTGGGCATGGCTTAATTACGGGCCGCATCTGTGTTTAAATGCTGGCTGTTCATAGGCTACACTCACCCGCATGTAAGCCACTTTTTTGATTAGTTTAAGGATATTTACTGTGCTAGTAATTAAACCAATTTTCAGTTTATGAATCTTATTGTTTTTTGGCTAATTTCCTACACAATACACTGCATGTGCAAGGCATTTGAGGGAATAATGCTTCTTGGGACACTCCCCTTGGTGATGAGCTTCAGCGATCATCGGTTTGGATCAAATTGATGGTTGTTATATGATTAGTGCTATCTGCAATACTGCTATAGTGCTATACTGATATTGGTCTCTAATAGAAATATTGAAGATTAATGTGTGGCAAATATTTAATATTCATAGTGCTATACTGATATTGGTCTCTAATAGAAATATTGAAGATTAATGTGTGGCAAATATTTAATATTCATATTTTTCCTTCAACACCTACAGGTGAGTAGTAGTAATAAAATTACATTTGCAAAAGGAATGTGATGGGTAATGAATTTGCCAACATAAGATTTGGATGCCCTCTTAAAATGGTAGAAAATTGAATATAATTATCACCCTTCTGTGTTTCCATGTTACTGGCACATACCCACCCGGAGAACCTCAACGACTGTCGGTGGTTACATGGGACATGCAGGAATGTACATAGGTTTTATGAAGCCTGATCGCCCTGCGCCTCTTCCTGTGGCCGGGACTGTCACGCCTGGGGATGTGCTTGGGGGAGGGGCCAGGCCAGGGAAGCTGGAATAGGACAAGTTGATGGCCATCAGAGCCTGCTGGCGGCTCATTGTGCACTTTGCTGAAGCAGGCTCTGTTCTACGAGGTGTCTGGGTGCAGTGGCCTATCCTGTGCCTCGCTTAAAGGGAATGTCTATTTTCAATGGCGTTTCTCGAAGTGTATATTTTTGTGTGCCAAAATGATTTCCTTAAAAGGTAATTTCACTTTCAATGGCAATTTTTAAAAGATTTTATTATTGTGTGCCAAAATGATGTCCTAAGTTCTTATCTGTTATTTTTGTATTTGTTTGCAACTCTGTGTTATAAAAGATAACACTTTCCTCTTGCAACAATGCTTTTACCTTAGCAACATACACTAAAGTATGTAGCAGAGACTTCCTTACTCTGGCTTGCCAATGATCTCATTGCAAAAAGAAGAGACAATGCTTCAAATTCCTGAGCTCACCTGTTTAACCCCCTCCTGCTCTAATTCAGCCTTTTCATATGATAAAAATTTTGGGTACCAATAGCTAAAGAGCTAGGGACATTGTTCTCACCTGGGGAGGTCATTACTGTACTGTCAGCACAGTAAATCATAGGCACGTGGGCACACTCAAACACCAAAAACCAGACAAAAAGAGATTTTTTAAGGTGCTGAGTGTCACAGAACATCTTAGGTGTATTTTATTTGTGTGTAGGTTGGTGTAATATATGTGTGTGTGTATGGATATAACTTCCCCCACTGCGTGCCATAAAACTCCCCCTGCATGCACAGAGGGACGCCTTGAATGACCATCTCCCCTCATAAAACTGCAAAGCATAAACAATGTGTTATCAGGGTCAACCAGCCATGGAGAGCAGATGCAAGGTCCATATCCTGCCCTCTTCCATGGAATGTTCTCCTCATCCCCCTCCTTGAAATCTCAGGACAGATGGGGGATGTCATGTGGACCAGCTTTCAGGTACCCAAAGATGGAGAATACCATATGAACCAATCAGACAGTGGATGTCTCCAATCGCTCTGCCCCATAGGAGGGGTAAGAAACTGACCCCTGGTTAGAGGGAATAAGGTGAGCTGTAGAATGGGGACAGGACACACTCGATCTGACCATCAAGATTGACACACGCTGGCTTTTAACATCCAAGCTGAACAAGACCAGAAAGCGTGTGGGGACAATTGATTCGATCAAAGTGAACGCAGCCCAGACGGACTTTTAAGTATATTTTCCACCTTCTTTTATTTTGCATTGCTATTTATTTATTTACCGTGCTTATAGTCAATTCTGTTTTATCACTTGCATTGTGTTTCTTGTTGTCCTTGTGTTTTCTGTTTGTTTGAATAAATTCTAAAATACAGCATAGTCCCTGACGCTCTTATTGAAAGATCTAAAAGGCCCATGCTATTCTGAAGAGACTGGCTACCTTACTTGCCTAGGACGCTCGATCGCCCCCCGCCTGGAAGTGGTTGTGGGTCGATCGATACGTTCGATCTGATTGTATTGTGTGTGGCCTATATCATATTATAGAGTTGAGCACTGTTGTGCTCTGGTGGCAGCAGTTTATAACCGCGTGTGTTGCCAATTGAAGAATTGCTGTGACACACGTGTGGTACGATTGGCCGGTCTGATCAGATGAACGATCAATAGGTCTGATCAACCCGTGCAATCGTCACAAATTGGTTGGCAGCTCATGGGATCACCTTTTTATTTCTTTCAATTTAGAGCATAAGTGTTGTGTTAAGTAATGCTGTATTGAAGGACTTTATTTAAATTAATCAGTTATTTTATTGGTGCATAGTTGTGACGGTAAATAAGCAGATAGCAATTGTTTGCCCCTCCTTTGTTTTGTTTGGTTTTTGCTGAAATGTCTGGACTGGCGCAATACAAGCAAATGAGCAAAGACGATCTGATCAATGAATGCCAGCGCAGACAGTTGCCGATTTATGATCGAACCAAAACACAGCTTGTGCAATCACTCTATGAAGCCGATCTGGAGGCACCAACGCAGCTTGCAACAGATATACTTGAATGTTCCAGTGCAGCTGATCCATCCCAGCCTGAGGTGGTTGCTGAAGTGCCTGCTCCCATTGGGTTTCCCAGCTCCAGCCTCTCTGCTACTGGCAGGGACCCCCAGCTGGAATCGGTCCTGACCCAGCTAAGCGCCACCGATCCGCAGGCCTATTTACAGTTTCTGGAGCGCCAGGCAGAGCGGGAGGCTGCACAGCGTCAGGCAGAGCGTGAGGCTGCCCAGGCAGAGCGGGAAGCTGCCCGCCGTCATGAGCTGGAAATGGCTAAGATCCGACTAACCAACCCTGACCCTACACCTCGCTTGCCTTCAGCGGACTCTGCATTTCTAACTGTGGGTTCTGCCCCAAAGTTCCCAGTAATGGACACAAACTGCGACGTGGACTTGTACTTACAGTCCTTTGAGAAGATCTGCCGCCAGCATCATTTGCCACGGTCTCAGTGGGCATTGTACCTAACCCCAGGGCTGAAGGGCAAGGCTTTGGAGGCATTCATTGAGCTGCCTCCTGAGAAAGATGGGGACTATTGGGTTGATTCAAAGAAACATGTAACAGCTTGGATTTGGCTCACGATCATCCTATTTTTCACGTCCGCTCGTGCGTTCGTATGAACTTGCGAGTGATTCAATAAGCAAATACGTTTCTATCCTAAAAGATACGTCCGTTCGTATGATATCTCCCGAACTTGCCTCAGTCAGTTGGCAATCGTAAAAATCACGTTCATGTGCTCACCTGTTGCGGCGGCAGCCTGTTTTTTCGGCTGCTTCCATCGTCAACCTCTTCCAATTACTTGCGTTTGCCTCTGGCTTTCATTTGGTTTTTGGCCTCTTAGATTCGTGCGTTCGTATGTTTATAAGATCTTGCGCATGCGCACCCTCAACCAGAAACTTACCTAAACCCCTTAGCGCTTGCATCCAACTTCATTTCTCGGTCCCTCAAACTTACCTAAACCCCTTAGCGCTTGCATCCAACTTCATTTCTCGGTCCCTCAAACTTACCTAAACCTCTTAGCGCTTGCATCCAACTTCATTTCTCGGTCCCTCAAACTTACCTAAACCTCTTAGCGCTTGCATCCAACTTCATTTCTCGGTCCCTCAAACTTACCTAAACCCCTTAGCGGCTGCATCCAACTTCATTTCTCGGTCCCTCAAACTTACCTAAACCCCTTAGCGCTTGCATCCAACTTCATTTCTCGGTCCCTCAAACTTACCTAAACCCCTTAGCGCTTGCATCCAACTTCATTTCTCGGTCCCTCAAACTTACCTAAACCCCTTAGCGCTTGCATCCAACTTCATTTCTCGGTCCCTCAAACTTACCTAAACCCCTTAGCGCTTGCATCCAACTTCATTTCTCGGTCCCTCAAACTTACCTAAACCCCTTAGCGCTTGCATCCAACTTCATTTCTCGGTCCCTCAAACTTACCTAAACCCCTTAGCGCTTGCATCCAACTTCATTTCTCGGTCCCTCAAACTTACCTAAACCTCTTAGCGCTTGCATCCAACTTCATTTCTCGGTCCCTCAAACTTACCTAAACCCCTTAGCGCTTGCATCCAACTTCATTTCTCGGTCCCTCAAACTTACCTAAACCCCTTAGCGCTTGCATCCAACTTCATTTCTCGGTCCCTCAAACTTACCTAAACCCCTTAGCGCTTGCATCCAACTTCATTTCTCGGTCCCTCAAACTTACCTAAACCTCTTAGCGCTTGCATCCAACTTCATTTCTCGGTCCCTCAAACTTACCTAAACCCCTTAGCGCTTGCATCCAACTTCATTTCTCGGTCCCTCAAACTTACCTAAACCCCTTAGCGCTTGCATCCCACTTCATTTCTCGGTCCCTCAAACTTACCTAAACCCCTTAGCGGCTGCATCCCACTTCATTTCTCGGTCCCTCAAACTTACCTAAACCCCTTAGCGGCTGCATCCCACTTCATTTCTCGGTCCCTCAAACTTACCTAAACCCCTTAGCGCTTGCATCCAACTTCATTTCTCGGTCCCTCAAACTTACCTAAACCCCTTAGCGGCTGCATCCAACTTCATTTCTCGGTCCCTCAAACTTACCTAAACCCCTTAGCGGCTGCATCCAACTTCATTTCTCGGTCCCTCAAACTTACCTAAACCCCTTAGCGGCTGCATACAACTTCCTTTCTCGGTCCCTAAAACGTAAGAAAATCACATAATGTACATATGTCTATATGTTTCTAAGCGTGTTGTTTCTGGTTTGTGTTATTTTTTGGGTGTGTGCATATTAGAAAAGACACAAATTTGGAAGGCTTAAAATCGAATTTATTTAAATTATTTGCTTGGTTTTGTTCGAACTAATTTTCAAAACCTCTTTTTTTTTTTGGGTTGTTTTTTTAAAAATTTTTTAATTTTTTTTTGGGCTCGGTAAAACACATCTAAAATTTTTTTTTTTTTAACAGTAAAACACCTTTTTTTTTTTTTAAGTGTTTTTGTAAAAAACATATTTTTTTGGTTTTTAAAAAATGCCAAAAAAAACTTTTTAAAATGTTAAAAACTTGAACAGCAAGTTAAACAAAGGAGCCAGGACCAAGGGCACTATTCATCATCCTCTTCTTCATCTGTTGGCCCCAACGTCGCCTGTATTGCCAGCAGCTCGGCCACCAACTCCTTCATTCTTTTTTTTTTCCCCGCCAATGTTTGGGGGATCATCCCTGTAACCAATAGAGAAAGAAACATAAATAGGAGTCCCAGACCGGTTTGTATGCTGGAAATAGATTTAGGGTTAATCAAATACATGTAAATGCATGACATATGTCATTCTTCCAAGGGATACAGTTAATGCATTTCACACAGGTAAGTGTTTAAACTCCTTAAACCGGACCTTCCACATTATTTTATGAAAACCAATAACTATTCACAAATGATTCTGCACCACCTCAAAGTTAAATAGGGTTTTTTTGGGATTACAGCGCCGCCATCTGGACTCTGAAGCATAACACTTAATGAGGAGTGGAGAGTTGGATAAAGTACAGGGGAGTAGGTTACAGTGTTGCGTTGGGAATCCCGAGCATAGCTGGGTTGAGGGAAAGGTCATCACTCACACAATGCATGGCAGCACCTTCCTTTTTTCAATCTGTATCCCATGCTGCCTGTAAATATTGCGCATTCCATATTCCCCAATATTGGTTTGGTTCAGTCTAATAACATGCATTAGATGGGTGAAGGGTGTTTTTCCATGGTTCTAATCTGTAGGTACAGTGTGATGGCTAATTCTTTGGTTCTTAATACTAGTTAGGGTCCTCTTTAAGCTAACGAAGTGCCCACATGAAAGTGTGAACTACACATTGACTACGCCTTTAGTTATGTGTGTGTTATTAGCTAACCAAACATTAATATGAATAATGGCATGGAGACTTACGGAGTTGGTGGCCGACAGATGGCTGGTTGGGGCCAACAGGCTGCCCTTGGTCCTGGCTCTGCTGTGAAGAAGTCCCTGGAGAAACATGTGACATTTGGTTAGTACTTGTAGAGAGTCACTATTCCCAACATATCTGGCTCCCAGTCTGGCTGACATCACTCACCTTCGCCAGGAACGACTTCCAGCATCTCTGCTGCCTCCTCCTCCACTATCTCACCCGCTCCAGAAGCTTCTACAAATACATAATAAAGGATAACTTAGTTTTTGGCCTGCCATGTATATCTTTGTGCCTATACATGAAGAGTGACATACCAGAGCCTTCCCCATGCGTGGCCAGGTATGACTCCACGCCCACGCGGTTTGGCCCCTCCTCTGTGGTAAGGTCCAGGGGCTGGTCTGAGGAGGCCACAGAGGAGGGGTAGGTCCGTCGCCCGGGAGATCCACCACCTTCACTCACAGATGCAGACTCATGCAGCACTGGTCGGCCTGTACGCCTCCAGGTGCGGCGAATTCTGAAATCCATTTCCAACACTACCAAAGAAAAGTCATTATAAATAAAGGCATAACTTATACATTTGGAACATATACCATGCAATTGCTTTGTACTTACTTGGGAAATGGATTCCAAAAAACCTCCGCACCCGGGGCATGTGCAGACGTTTCAGGTCCGACCAATGCTGCATTATCTGGGTGTGAGTGAAGGTGGTGCTGGTCACACGGTGTATCTCGGCGATGATCTCCCGGGCGATGTCCCTTTTCTCGCACACATTGGGCGCGAAGTCATACCGGCGCTGAAGCATGATCTGAAAAACATAATGGACACAGAGCTTTTACTTTTACACACAGACCCATATGTGTTGCATCACAAGTTGAGAATTTAATGTCATTAACACACACATTTCGAGTGGCAGCCATTTTTGGGGAGTGCCTTAAAGAGGACGTTGACTGTGAATGACAGTCTGGTCTTATGTTATATGTATCACACACCATGTACATACAGATAATAGCCAACATCAAGAATCAGCCCACCTGCATCTATGGCATGTTAGGATGGTTTAAACATCCAAGATGTAGGCTAATGCTTAGGCTTTTGGACCACGTGTGTGGCTTCCCGTTGTGTTTTTATGGCTTAGGAAAACAGTGTTCCTCAAACATCCGCATCAAGGTCCGAGACAGGCCAGGTTTGCCAGCTAGCCCCGCTACTCCACAGGTTAATTAACTGTTGCTAAGCCGGAGCAATTGGCCGAATTAGGACATCAGCATAGACAGGTGAAAACGTGGCCAGGCTCGGCCCTTGAGGATGAAGTGTGAGGAGCCAGTGATTAAACATTAAGAGACCCCAAACTAGTTCCAAACGCATCATTGACATTTAGGCCATCATTGACTATTAGATTAAAATGCACAGGCAGCCACTTACCAGCATGAGGATCTCTTCCTGTTGACGGGTGAAGATAGTGGGCGCCATCTTTATGCTTCTTCAAGGCAGCAGATAAGTGAAACCCCAGCGGTTTCCTGGTTCCGCTCGAACATACGTTCGTACGAGCGCGTAGTCGTGCGCATAGGCGTCACACGCTGGGCTCATTCTCTTTGAGCATTTGTGTAAGATGGCACCTAAAAAGCCTATGAGCAAGCGACCCCAGCAAAGCAAGACCGCGGAGGGCCCAACAACAAGGTCCCAGCAAGGTAGGAGAAAGCTGAGAGGCAAGACTACCACCTCGGCCCCACCAAGGGACCCTGGACCCTCAGGAACCCAAAAAAGGGGCCCCAAGCCCCGTGCCCCTGCAGCCAAAAAGCAGCCAACTGCAGCACCCACCACCTCTGCCCCCAGAAGAGGCTGCACAAGGGAGCCCACACCGGCCATGGCTTCAAGTAGGGCAGTTCGGCAACCCAGGCCCCGCAGCAGGGCCCGAACCCCATCCAGGGCCAGAAGCCCATCCAGGGCCCGAAGCCCATCCAGGGCCCGAAGCCCAGCCAGGGCCCGAAGCCCAGCCAGAGGCCGCCGAACCCCATCCAGGGCCAGAAGCCCAGCCAGAGGCCGCCGAACCCCATCCAGGGCCAGAAGCCCAGCCAGAGGCCGCCGAACCCCATCCAGGGCCCGAAGCCCAGCCAGAGGCCGCCGAACCCCATCCAGGGCCAGAAGCCCAGCCAGAGGCCGCCGAACCCCATCCAGGGCCAGAAGCCCAGCCAGAGGCCGCCGAACCCCATCCAGGGCCCGAAGCCCAGCCAGAGGCCGCCGAACCCCATCCAGGGCCAGAAGCCCAGCCAGAGGCCGCCGAACCCCATCCAGGGCCCGAAGCCCAGCCAGAGGCCGCCGAACCCCATCCAGGGCCAGAAGCCCCTACAGGGCCCGCCGAACCCCATCCAGGGCCAGAAGCCCAGCCAGAGGCCGCCGAACCCCATCCAGGGCCCGAAGCCCAGCCAGAGGCCGCCGAACCCCATCCAGGGCCAGAAGCCCCTACAGGGCCCGCCGAACCCCATCCAGGGCCAGAAGCCCCTACAGGGCCCGCCGAACCCCATCCAGGGCCAGAAGCCCCTACAGGGCCCGAAGAACCCCATCCAGGGCCAGAAGCCCCTACAGGGCCCGAAGAACCCCATCCAGGGCCAGAAGCCCCCGACCTGGCACCAGCCGGGAACAGAGCCCCCGACCTGGCACCAGCCGGGAACATAGCCCCCCAAGAGGGCCCAGAATTGCAACCATGACCACATCTACACCTGGAAGTTCGGTGGCCAGCCACGCCAGAACACCCAGTCCCTTGGCCAGTCCAGTCCAGTCATTGGGAAGCCACCAATCCGGCCATTCCCCTACCCAGCCCCAGGCCATAATGTCACCACATGTGTCTGCACACATGGAGGAGCAGCCAAGCCAACCATCTGGCCGCACATTGCGCCGCGGCCAGTTGAGTGGGAGATTCTCCCATGACCAAAATATGGCATTGGCTAGTGGCCTTACATTATACTATGACGAGCTCTATGGGAGCAAATCCAAACACACCACAAAGCAGCGCAAGATGGAATTGTTTGAAACCATCCTCCGACAAGTAAATGCAGCGGGGGAAGAGAGGAAAGATGTGTCCCAAATTCAGAAGAAAATCTCTGATCTGAAGTATGCTGTACGGCAAAAAGAAATTAAAAGGCATAATTACAGGTAAATAAATGCTTTCTCTAAATATAATGTTTAGGATGTACTGTATGCACCTTTTCTGAGTACCAAACGATTTTCTCTTTTCAGCCTGAAAACTGGAGGTGGCTTTCCATCTAAATTGGAGTTTACCCCTGCTGAGGAGATTGTGCTTGGACTTCTCCATCCGGTCGCGGTCGGTGGACATGCTGGTCTAAGGGACACAGACTCACCGACCCGTACCCACGGTGAGTACTCTTAAATCTGCATGTTTGCCTGTTTGCTAAATAATCTACAGTTCACTAGTAACAAGATAACGGGATGCCCCTATGGTTTGCCTGGCTTGGCCTCGCACTACTGTGCCTGTTTGTGTCCTCTTTTGGTCCCTGGGAATCACACATTTAGGCCCACAGCCATTATGGCAAACATCAAATTTCCAATTGGATTGTTAAAGTCATAAAGTTTCTCCAGAAAAGTGATATATTTTGAATCAATCACAAAACACACATCATTATGTATGGGTTGCCTTTTTGTTGTGTGAGTTGTGTTTGAGTTAACAATGTCATTAGCCACCCCCAAACATATCTGACCTAGAGCAGCGAGACTCAACTGCCGGCCCGGGGTCCCAATGCGGACCTTGGCACCAGATTCAAGGACCCCTGCCTAGACAGCCCTGCACTCAGTTACTTCTGTGTTGACGTGCTCAGAGCTGCCCCCTTGATCGGCGATGTAGTGGTTGTTCTCCTGCCCAATGTCATGGCTCCCTGAAACATAGCATTGCAATATGAAGTACTGCACAGGAAGTGGCATTGCAAGGTACACAGTAACTTGGTACATCTTTCTCTTGGTACAATCGTGTCCCGCAGCCCCAGCTCTGCCCCATCTGCCACAGTCCCCCCATGCCCCCCCCCCCCACATAAGCCCCATACATTTGTAACAGATTTGCTCCATCCATCCCATCACCATCAATACGTTAACTCCCCCCTTTAGCCATCCAATCCCTGTCCCCTCAGCTCTGCCCCATCCAGCCCAGCAAGGCCAAGCAGCCTTTATTAGTTTGCACTTTGAAATCTCCAGCCCCTCCACCAGTGTGTTTATTTCTAACTAGACACCCCCTGCGTCAGCACCATGGCCAGACATTCACCTCTCACCACATACCTTTAAATGGGCCTTTCCAACAATTGTTTGAGTACCCCGGACCTAGCGAATGGTAGTCTAAATCCAAAAATGTGCGTGGAAAGTTGTATGCTGACTGGGTACACTTCCTGACTTAGAACTGAGGTCAGTTAGCAGTTTGCGCGAGCCATTGCACCTATCTAAACTTGCGTGTCTTTTAACAAATGTCCCCATTGCTCTAGAGTTGATTAATATTACAAATAGAGCTATATTTGATTACCTATCCCAAAAATGGTTATGTGTGTGTTTACGTGGTTTTTTTTTCTCTTCTTCAGCCCAGCATGATCCCTCAGCAAGGGTAAACTCACCCCCCAGTTTGGTTATGCCTACCAGGTCCGTACAGCATAGGAGCCCAGATCAGAGATTTCCGGTAAGTTAATTTAGTACCATAAATACTACCAAGTGATTAAGAATGTGTTAAACTGTTGGAATCCCAAATTTGGACGCCAACTTACACTTTTTTTTTTATATGTCCCTACAGACCCGCACACTCATGGAAGAGATCCAGGACATGGAGGAAGATGATGATGTCTCCATGCAGGGCACGTCGGATGACCTCCCCCTGGGTCCCAATTTGGAACTGCTCCATAATGTTTCTCTGGCCAATCCTCAGCAGCAGAGTGAATCTCCATCCATTGTGCATGCACATGGGGAGACTGACACTACAGTCCCCAGTGTTCACTCTGCTGCTGAGGATTTGCAAAGCAGGCCTGTTGCTGTTGAGGGTACGACACCACGCGGCAGGGCACGCCCAAGAGCCAGGGTAATTGTGCGGCGGACTCCATTACGCCGCCCCACAATTTCCCAGGGGAGGCAGAGTGCCCTGCTTCAATTATGGACCCAACAAAGGGACTCTTATGACGCACAGCTCGTTACAGAGCGTGAACAAAGGCATGCCGACATGGTCAACATCCATACCAGTCTACAGGGCATCCTCGCGGAGTTGCGTACCCTCAACAGCAACGTGGTCAATGCAAGTAATGGCATCCAGTCAGCCATGGCTGAGATGACCAATATGCAGAGAAACATTGTGGAGCAGTTTCAAATTCACAATGCTGCCATGGCCCAGGCTAGGTCCCATTCACATGGACCTCCACCTGGACCTCCACCTGGGTATTATGGGCAGCCACCCTATTAAGCCATGGGTGTGTGGGACATCTTTTCTCTTAACCCCCACTGTATTTACTTGTCCTTTGAGGTTTCAAACAATCCATTTTGTGTTGCTCATGCAGGTTGTGTTTTGGATTTGCTCCCATATAGCTCCTTAGAGTAATGCTTAAGGCCACTAGCCAATGCCATAGGTCTATGTGGAGGGTATCTGGCCACTTATGGCTTTAAATATGTATTTGGTTGGTGCTCCTCCTGTTTGCAGACATGTTTGTGTGACATTATGGCCATGCCCAAATATCCCTGGGCACAGGCAATATTAATGACTGGACTAGGCTGGCCTTTGGACTGGGTGTCCTTGTTTGGTTGTGCCACTCACTTCCAGGTGTAGATGTGCTCGATGTTTTTTTTGTAATGTTATCCATTTGTAACCACAGATGTATGTGGAATGTTTTCTGTTAAGCACTATAATTTTTCCTTTTCTAAGTAAAAAAAAAATCTCACTTACAATACTTGTGGCGTTTTTAGTGGGAACACATTTTAAACAACTTGGGCTAAACCAGATAATTTTGGTTTGAAGAGGTGTAACAATGCAAATCTAAAGCTAAGGAAACTACATGAAATACATTAGGCAAGAATTAAGGTCTAAATGTTTTACTTTGAGGTAATGCCACATTACGGCAAAACAACATATTTAACAAAAAGGATAACACAGACACACAGAATGTTGAGACACGGAAAAAAGTTAAGTAAAATGCTGCATGATCAGGTTGGCTCGAACAGATTGGCCAGACTCACTGGGGGGCCCCACAAAATTCTCGACTTCATCCTCGACGGCTGAAGAGGGCAGGCTGTCCACATAACGTGGGACACGTTCCAGGATGGCAAAATTGTGCAAAACAGCACATGCCATGATAATGTCGATCACTTTCTTGGGATCATATTGCAGGGCGCCCCCAGTATGGTCAAGGCAACGAAAACGTGTCTTCAGCAGCCCAAAGGCCCTCTCCACAACAGCCCGGGTCTTGCGATGCGCACGGTTGTACGCTTCCTGAGAGGCATCCTGGGGCCGCAGCACAGGCGTCATGAGCCAGGGTAGAAGTGGGTACCCGGAATCACCTTAAACAGAGAATTAAATGTAATCAAAATTAAAAAGGCAACACAACAAACACAAAAAAAATAACATATATCATAATGATGTAAGGTAAAGTTGGGCAAAAAAAAAACAGGGCACATTAGTCAAATAAATCTTTCCACTAATGTATTACCTATTTAAAAATGGCACTTCAATATACCAATTAATTAACAAACATCTGCACGCCCAAGGGTATTTGGAATTTAAAACTATTTTTAGTTTTCAGACATGTTACAATTAGGATGCTGCTGAGGGGCTATCCACATTTATCTGTAAACTACAATGTATGCAGTTTAAGTCCACTTTGACATTTAAAGACCAATAGTACAAAAGGAGCCAAAGCTCAAAGATCCTTTGGTATAAACTCCAAACCAATATATTTAGGGACAAGGAACTTACAGACATCCTAACTAAAGGGAAAACATTCTGAAGGACAAAGCGAGGCAAGCATTTTTTTGGGAAGTTCATAATATATGACCCTAGAAAAAGGCATTTTGACGCTTATGTAAAGAATTGAAATACAAACATATCAACAAATACAAGATTAATGCAACATTTAATAACACACAAATAGGACACACTTACCAAGCAGCCATGCCCCCGAAAATTCACCTGCCTCAAATCTCCGAAACAACCCAGATCGCCTGAGGATATAGGAGTCGTGGGACGATCCGGGGTAGCCGGCAAGGACACTCATAAACCGCATGTCCGGACCAACCACGGCCTGGACATTAAGTGAGTGTCCCATTTTACGATTCCTTAAGGCAAAAACATACAAAAAGGGTAATTGATATTTGACCCAAAATAAACAATTAACAACAAAACATGTCTGCACTCTATTGGGAAATACTAATGAAAAGCCTAGATAAAGCAGCTACACAAATGAGGGATAAACAAATATGCTGCCGCAAAGGAAAACAGGTTACATGACACGTTGGCCAACATAATAACCAATCTCAATACCTATATATATACTCGTCGGCTGCCCTAGGTACGAGTGCCACATGTGTGCAGTCAATAGCACCAATAACGTTGGGCATGTCGGCCACATTATAAAACCCAAGCTTAATGGCATTTCTGGCTGCCATATCATCCGGAAAATAAATATATTTTGGAGTTATGGCAGCCATGCCTTCCAAAAATTTAGAGAGTGCGCGGCTCAGCGTAGGCTGTGACATCCCCACGGAGAGGGCACCCAGCCTCTGGAACGAGCCGTTCGCCAAAAATTGCAGGCAGCCAAGCATCTTGGTCATACCTGAAATTGCTTGCCCCTTCCTTGTGGTGCGGGCTAACCATGGCCGCAGCTCACTATATAATTTATGGAGGGAAGCGCGATTAAGCCTGGTCAGCTCGAACAGCTCAACATCATTCATGCTATCGATGTTCATGCGACGACGCAGGGGCAATCTGCTCTCAGACATCTCGATCAACTCAATGCCAAAAAGCATAAGCCCTTGATGTGCCACAAACTCGCTCCGCTCCATCCTACTCCCGAGGCCAAATAGCTGCCGGCAAACATTTCGTAAAGCAGCTCTTTAATGGGCTTCCAAACAATTAGCAATCACCTCTCTGAATTGGTCGCAAGCCCATGTGAAGGACGTAAAAAATAGGATCGGACGCAAATAATACGATTTGGACGGGAAAAACACACGAACTAACGCAAATTATACGATTCTCGTACGAAATGCGTATGTTCATATACGTCTATGCGCGAACGATCGTGCGAATACGAAATGGGCAAAAAAACATGAAAAAATGACAAACACCCACCCAAACTTACGATTCTCGATACAAAATCAATTAACTTTTGCTCTTTGAATCGAGGGGTATGAGGCAATAAGAGACTCCATTGTGGAAAAGTATCAGCTCACCCCAGAGGTCTACCGCCGGAGGTTCCGATCACTACAAAAGGGACCCGCGGACAGTTACCTAGACCTGTTGGCCCGACTGCGTACCACCTTCCGGCAGTGGGTCCATGGCCTCAAAAGGGACAGTTTTGATACCCTGGAGGACTTGATGGTGCAAGACCAATTCATACACATTTGCCCCCCTGATCTCAGACAGTTTGTGTTGGAGCGCAAACCTAATTCGGCCAGAGAAGCAGCAGAACTGGCAGACAGCTATGTACACACCCGGGTGTCTGATGGCCGTCGTGCGTGGAAGGAAGAAAGACCATCACCCGCCTGCCAGTCACCATCTGCCAGTCAGATATCCCAGAAACCCTTCCGGGAAGCCTCTGGTGCAAAGTGGGCACCTGCTGAACGTTGCGCTTGTTATAATTGTGGGAAGGTCGGGCACCTCCGACCCAACTGTCCGGAGAGAAAAGTGACTGCTGCAGCTGGCCAGATGAGCACCTCTGTGCTGTTTGTCCGTCAGAGTGTCCGGAGCGATGATGAAAATGTGCAGCCTGTTGTCGTCGGCAACCGTCTGGTCTCAGGATTTCGTGACACAGGAGCTGAGGTCACGTTGGTTCACCCTGAACTGGTGGGCCCAGAGAATATAATCCCTGGAAAATTCCTCACCCTCACCGGAGTAGGAGGGCTCCGTTCACATGTGCCCCTTGCTGAGGTGTATATGGATTGGGGAATGGGCAGAGGGATGAGAGTAGTGGGGCTCTCTGATGAGTTTCCCACGGATGTGCTGTTGGGCAGGGACCTGGGTCGGTTGGTCTCTTACTTTGAGCCCTCAGCAGGTGCATTGGGGTTACCAACCGAACCTTCGGGGCACGTAAGGGTACTAAGCAAAGGTGCAGGTGTGGCATCAGGGTACCTTGCGGGTGGGCCGAGGGTGGAAGCCGGGTTTGGGACACCCAGATCTCCCAGAGAGGGGGATGGAAAAGGGGTAGGTAGTAGGCCTGTAGAACCCCCTAAGCGTAACTGTAATCGAATTGTGCAGAGTAGTTCTGAGGCCCCAGCTGTGTCAGTGCTGGTTGGCCCTCAGGAGAGTGTTGATAGGGTGGCTGGAAAGTGTGGAGCCACCCTGGAACAGGCTGTTCAGGCTGGAATTAGTCTGGAGAGCCGGCACATAGAGAGAGATAA
The DNA here is from genome assembly GCA_027917425.1 of Gastrophryne carolinensis. Taxonomy (NCBI): domain Eukaryota; kingdom Metazoa; phylum Chordata; class Amphibia; order Anura; family Microhylidae; genus Gastrophryne; species Gastrophryne carolinensis. Next base: position 589,888,720 of record CM051234.1, read on the forward strand.
TCGAACACTTGATCATACTGGAGGGATCACTCCCAAATTGACTGTCCTCTTCAGCGCTGCAAAGGTTGCAGAGCCAGAGTCTAGGGTTGTCAGGCAGAGCCCCAACACCGATGGCGGTTTGGCCTGCCCTGAGCCCACTGACTCCGCTCTTAGCATGCCTCAACCCCTGCTCCTGGTCGCCCCGGGGCAGTGGGCTGGGACTTGTAGTGCCACCTTGCAGCCAGCGTTGCAGACGGACAACCCTGGGAGGCAGTTCGGAAGCCTAGCTTCCAGCTCCCCGGGAAAGCAAGGTGACCAAGCATTTGGGCCGAATCGGGAGGGTCTACGTCTAACCGCAGACTTCCTGAATCGTCCCAAAGCTGGGGCTGTGGCGAAGGGAACAATCCCTGGATCCTGGGATCTGCCACGTGACGCAGATCCAGGGCAACCCCTACCAAAGCTGAGCGAGAGGCAAGAAGGATCAGGGGAGATGGGACAAACCACGCCTTGGTTTAACATGAGGGTCATTCCGGCCACATATGGGCCCCCTCATTTTACTCGCCAACACGTGGGAAACATGGCTGCTGGTGTCCCTATCACAGGAGTCCCTCTTCCAATGCCTGCGCCAGGCTCTGGGAAAGATGGATTCCCTGGGAACGTGGACAGCCCAATACCGGTGTTGCCCAATAATTCAATGGCAAACCAGAGTCATGCCCCTGGGCCCCTGTGCTTCTTCCCTGGTGATGGTGTATACGTTCCTGCCTCGAGCACAGCCCCCCAGATGCCAACATTAGGCCTAGAAACCCCAGTACTTGGAAAGACTCCCCCTGCAGGCCCCTGCCCGCCTGGACCCACTGCTGTGGATCCCGGTGGCACTAGGAATGAGAGCAACTGGGAACTTCACCTTTCCTCTTAAGTGTGCGCTTTGGGGAAAGTGACTGTGGGTCACTGTCCCCATCTCGCATCATAGGGGGGAAGGTGTCACAGAACATCTTAGGTGTATTTTATTTGTGTGTAGGTTGGTGTAATATATGTGTGTGTGTATGGATATAACTTCCCCCACTGCGTGCCATAAAACTCCCCCTGCATGCACACAGGGACGCCTTGAATGACCATCTCCCCTCATAAAACTGCAAAGCATAAACAATGTGTTATCAGGGTCAACCAGCCATGGAGAGCAGATGCAAGGTCCATATCCTGCCCTCTTCCATGGAATGTTCTCCTCATCCCCCTCCTTGAAATCTCAGGACAGATGGGGGATGTCATGTGGACCAGCTTTCAGGTACCCAAAGATGGAGAATACCATATGAACCAATCAGACAGTGGATGTCTCCAATCGCTCTGCCCCATAGGAGGGGTAAGAAACTGACCCCTGGTTAGAGGGAATAAGGTGAGCTGTAGAATGGGGACAGGACACACTCGATCTGACCATCAAGATTGACACACGCTGGCTTTTAACATCCAAGCTGAACAAGACCAGAAAGCGTGTGGGGACAATTGATTCGATCAAAGAGAACGCAGCCCAGACGGACTTTTAAGTATATTTTCCACCTTCTTTTATTTTGCATTGCTATTTATTTATTTACCGTGCTTATAGTCAATTCTGTTTTATCACTTGCATCGTGTTTCTTGTTGTCCTTGTGTTTTCTGTTTGTTTGAATACATTCTAAAATACAGCATAGTCCCTGACGCTCTTATTGAAAGATCTAAAAGGCCCATGCTATTCTGAAGAGACTGGCTACCTTACTTGCCTAGGACGCTCGATCGCCCCCCGCCTGGAAGTGGTTGTGGGTCGATCGATACGTTCGATCTGATTGTATTGTGTGTGGCCTATATCATATTATAGAGTTGAGCACTGTTGTGCTCTGGTGGCAGCAGTTTATAACCGCGTGTGTTGCCAATTGAAGAATTGCTGTGACACACGTGTGGTACGATTGGCCGGTCTGATCAGATGAACGATCAATAGGTCTGATCAACCCGTGCAATCGTCACTCTGAGCTTATCTAGTTTTTGGTCCACTGATGATTGATTGAAGGATCAAGTCAGCGGAGTGGGGATTGGAAGCTGAATGAGGAAGTGATTTCCTCACTAATAGACCGTAGTAATCCAAGTAGAGTAGGAATCACAACACTCTAGCCACTCAATGAAAGTTATACTGATATATTTTTTTAACTTTTGACTTGCCAATCATTTTAAGTGCTGTGCTATACAGAATAACTGTAAATAAAAATCTATCAAATGTACTGTATATCAAGTGTATCAACTATATATAATAAAACTGCAAAAAAAGGAATTAATCTGAGCTATCAAATACACTGTGCTCACATAAAAGAGGAACAACATTCTACTGAGCCCAAAAGAAGAGAAATGTATGCATAAACATCTTAGGGATAAGTTAAGGAGGTACTTATCTAGTATTTTGTAGGCAGGCAGAGATCTCCCCCCAGCCAAGCTCCAAGCGTTCTGTGGGTTGCTATGCCACTGCTTCAGGAGTAATTATGCACATCACACACATGTGAGTACAGCTGCTTCATTGAAGCTGCTTTTACTTTGCATAGTCACAGCCTGTCATTGCCAACTCTCGATGACACCCCCTTTGGTAAACTGCATGCGCCCCCCAGCCCTGGCGCACCCCTCAGGCTTTTGGCAACACCTCCTCCTGATGTACCCCCAGACACATGGGTCACCACTTGGAACATCCGCTCCATAAGATGCACATGCATTTTCCCCAAATACTTTATTGATATGGCTGGGTGGCTTGGAAGGGTGGCTTATCGGCATCAGCGAAAATGGTCTAAAAGACTCAGTGAACAGTGGTCGTAACTCTTTATCCTGATCCTTGATCCTGATTTGGGAAGCCCCATTGTGTGAAACCCGAGGTCACCCAATCAACTCACCTCTTCCCCCAAGACTTTGCCGCATCTCAGGGCCTGGGCCACATCCCTGCTATTGCTTTAGCAAGGTGTGCACCCCGCAAGGTGTTAATGAGTGGCCAGCGCAGGGATGATCACAGTTAGATGCCTACAGGGACGCGGCTGGTGGCGCTTGCTCCATTCAGATTTTCTTAGTAACAGTAACATGTTGCAGGAGGTTTTAGCGCCCTGGAGTAACACTAAGCAAGCCTGACTTTTTTTCATATATTTTCCACACATAATTGTGCTTCAACACACATTTCCCATGGTCATTTTTTATTAACCACCACAAAAAGTTCCTCCTGGCGATCTGCCTTCACCTATTTAATCATGTTCCCTATTTAGCCTGATTCATTCTCAGAATCTCCATATCTCCCCTCTTCTGTCCTCATGTGCCTTTTATGTTGTCTCTCTGTATGATAAGTATATTTTTCCAGCATGAGATTTCTTCCCTTGCTCCTTGATACGGATGATGTGTGCTTTCTTTAGCGTGCAGCCCTTTCATAATATGTGTTGGTAAGGGAATACGGGCCCATAGCCGGGAGATAAGGAGGCTACAGGCTTTGATGTGTGCGAGTGTGGTTTAATATAAAACACTTAGATCACTGGGAAAAAAAAAACATGAGAATCACAGCTGCACAGCACTATGTGGTTATCAATATTATGAGGCACATACAAGCTCCCGCTAAACAGTTGTTAATAGACCATCGCCACCCAACCCTATATTACACTGGTGCTGGATTAAGGAAGGGGCGAACAACGGCTCCCATCATGTTGCCTCCACCACTTAAAGTGGACCAAATTCCCACGCCAATCCCCCCAGGAATCTATAAGATTCACGGGCCGATCACTTTCCTCCCCCCGGATGCCTCACTGTGTGAAACCCCCCAGGTCGCCTCATACACTTACCTTGTTTTCCGGTCCAGAGGCCGCATCCCCGCCATCCCTCTAGCAGGGTGCGTGCAGCACCAGCCATTTGTGAATGACCAGCACGGGCATGCTCCTTGTTAGAGGAAAGCAGGGGATGCAGCCGCCAGCGTGCTTGGAGCCGCTAGCCTTAGACACAGGCTTAGACAACGTGACATCAGCAGCTCTGAGCGCGCTGATTGGACGAGCAGCCATGCATGAGCCGTAGGACTGGGAAGAGGTGAGTTGGCATTGGCGATCTGGGGGTTTTCACACAGATCGGGGTGCCCCGGGGGAAAGGAGCAAAACCCAGGATATTCAAAATACTGGGTTTTGATCCACTTCATCAAGGGCAGTGATTGATCCTCAAGTAATTAACTAGACTTTCTGCCCAGGGGCCTCCACCGCATATACTCTGGTCCTGGGCGTACATTTAGTGACTGACTTTTTGGAGTAGCATTCCAAGACAAACTGGTCTTTTTCTAGATTATCGCTTCAAGCTCTCATTGAAACCCTGCTGGAATCTTTTTGCTTCATCTTGTGTCCAAAATAATCCAAGTGGCTCACAAAATGTTTTTCAGTTTACAACCTTGGCTAGGCTTTGGTGTGTGCAACCCGTGCGGCCACACAGAACGTCATCTCAATGTCTCTGTAAGGGGACGTCACGAGACCCCACTCAAAAATGTATCATCACAGAAACACTTCAGAGTGAATCAGGTCAGGTCTCGCTTTTCCTAATCTTATTTGCGCAATGGCCGGCCCCTGGAGTGTGTGGATTGCGCAGGGCGCCATTCCAATATTTCTGTATGGGGGCACCAGTAGACATCCCTTTAGAGCGAATGCTTTGAGCTTGCTCGACATGTCTCTTTTTTGCATATACTATCTGTACCATCAGCATTTTCCCTTTTCTCTTTCCACCTCTCTCATTTTCATATTCTCTCCTCTTTTCCACATTTTTTTCTTCTCCTCTTTTTCATGTTCTTTCTATCGTGTTCTCTTTTCCACACTCTTTCCTTCTTTTTTTCCACATTTTTCCTTCTCTTTTTCACGTTCACTCCTTCTCCTCTTTTATACTTTCCCTTCATCCTTTTTCACTTTCCCTCCATCCCACTCTCTTGTCCCCTGTTCCCTTCATCCTCTCCTCTCACCTTCTCTACCTCTTCCTTTATTTTCACCATTCCTCCTCTTTTTTCCATATTTACCCCTTTCCCCCTCTTCCCTTTTTCCTCCATTATTCTTCTCCCATGTTCCATCCATCTCTTTTTATCATTATGTTAGTGTGTTTGGGGACAGCATTCAGAAATCTTGAACAGGGTCAGGGTTGAATCTAGCCTCTCTGCTGCCTGAGACAAAAGAAATGTGCCCCCAGAACGTGCAGCTCTACTCCTCAATACAGCGGCCCGAGGGGTAAGGGCAGAACTGAGAATGTTGAGCCACCAATGATTGCCACTGATCTCCACTGACCCACTAATAGGATAGCAAAAAACACAATAAAAAAACAGATCCAGCAGCTGCCGCACTTTCTGCAGGGCTGTCTGTCTGGCTGCCTCACATGGCCTCATTACAGGTGCATCCCTGCACAGGATGATATATATACCTAGGGCGAGCCTGCCTTCAGCATTATTTTTTCGTCACTCTTTTTCCTTCTTCCTTTGACTGTCTCAGTCAAACTCTTTTTTACATGCTCCCTCTATCTTTCTCCCGTTCTGTATACATCTTGTTTAACCCCTTTTCACAGTTTCTCCATTTTGCTCTCAGTTACTCATTCCTTCCTTTTTATCTCATCCATATTTTCTCCTTTTTTTATTTCCCCCATTTCCTCTATCCATCTTTCTTTTGCACATTTCCTTGCCTTTCTCTTATTCGTATTTATCCCTTTAACACAATCCCTTCATCTCACCCTTATTCCCACATTCCCTCCTTCTCTCTTTTCTTTCACATTTCATTGCCTTTCTCCCTTTTCCACCTCACGTCAGTCCTTCTTTCTTTTCTATCTCTCCATATTCCTCTCTTTTGACATTACCTCCTTCTTTTAATTTTTTACATTTTCTGGTCTCTCATTTTCTTTTTCCTATTTCTGTCTCTGTGATTTCTGTGCCCCCCCCCATCTTTTTCCCCAAGATTCCCTCGATCTATCTTCCCCATTTCCCTTTGTCCATCTGTTCTTTGCATTTCCTCCATCTTTTTCCCTTTAAGTGTCAAACAACATCTGTGTTTATGGAGCATCAGCCTTCCATTTTGCACAGAGAAACTCTTAATGTAAGGCTGAACCTGTTCCATGTCCTTGTCTTTCTCTCTTTTATGTGACCCCTTCATCTCTCTCTTTATGTGGCCCTTATTTAACAAGGGATAGCGACAGGTAGCGCCTGGTGAGCGACCGGTAATGACGGGCCCCGCCACGAGAACGCCGGCTCCCCACCACAATCACACATTTATCAAGCCAATCCTGCTTAGCGACTGAGATAGCGCCATATAGCCACTCATTCATCATTATTCCAGCCTCAGCCCACAGCGCCAGCGTCCGACCTTGAACAGCGACAGGTATGACCTCTCGCTACCTGGCGCTCTCCAATGCATTTCAATGGAACAATCTTTAAATATTCATAATTAATTCATAATAATGCTTTTTTTTTTTTTAAATGTGAAAAATTCTGTGACCACTTCTGCAATGTTAGATATTTTTTTTAAGGTAAAAAAAAAAACAAAACTTTGTGCAGAATTGATATTACAGGTCTGATATTAATGTATTCATATTACAAAATGTAATTAAAAACTTGTTTTTTTTGGTTTCCAAAAATATGGTTGTTTGGGGGTTAAAAAACTACTTTTAACCCATCGCCTCCAGCGCTCTGGGGTATAAACATGCATTTCACAGCGCGATAATTTTTGGAGCTATCATGTCGCTATCATGCGCACCCATACAACGCGGAACCTGTCAAATAGCGACTCGTCACCCCGTATTCAACATTACTGCACACTGACTCAGTCGTTAACTGAACAACGGCCAAGCACAGCGACTACTAGCGGGCGCTGTGAAAATACTGCTACAGTCGCTCAACTGTCGCTACATGTCGCTATTAATGAATCGGCCTCTGTATTCCATCTTTTTCATCTCTTTTCCACATTCCCTTCATCTTACTCACATTCTCACTTTGTTCCTTCCACCTCTTGTCCCCTCAGCTCCTCTGTCTGACTTTGCTATTTTAAAACTTACCGATACAGGAGAACAAGCACCCCAGTAACTTGCGATAGTCAGACAGGGCGGCCTCCTTTAAGAAGGAATCCTGAGGGTGTCGCAATCTGGCCAAGGTGATCAGATCTTTCAATTGGTTGTGTGATTGAATTGGCCAATCACACCATACAAATGACACAATGCTCGGCGTTGTCTAGTTAGCGGCACAAGTGAAGAAGCTGCCACTAGATTCCACTTATCACCAGTGTATCAATGGTAATACTATTACAATACAATCTGTCTCACCAACAGGCTGAAATGGAGCAACTGGCAAAGGATAGTTATCTATTAATATGGCACGGCAATGATCATGATTGGCGGAGAACCCACAAATGTGCTGTGGCATCGGCGGATAAAGGTGAGTACAGAGCGAAGTGTGGGGTTCACACACTAGGGCACCTCAAAATGGGATGCCTCTGTCTAAAACCCAATGGTGGTGGGGATAAGTTTGCTTATGGTAATTCTAATAGCTTAAGGGGGTTATTTAAGAAACACTAACGCCAGTTAGTGCCACGTAGTACCAAGTAGCGTCGGGTGAACGCTGGTCACTGTATGTGAAAACCATATATATGAAAGTCAATTTGGTGAGCGCCTCTAATAGCATAGTGTAGTGTCACATGTATCACCAGAGGCGGCTCAGTGTAAAGCGCCGGCGCTGTGTGTTCAGCAGCGCCATGTAGTACCTGTCGCTCAGTAACGCTCTCTTATACATTTCAACGGTATTTTATTTGGTTGTGTATAAATATTATTTCTTAAAATAATGTTTTTACATTTTTGGTTCAAATCATTGCGTGGCCTCTCCTGCCCAGCAACCAAACACTTTTATTGTGTTTATTTTTTTTTATATAATTTATGCAGAATTGTTTGTGCAGGTCGGCCATTGCAGTGTCAGTGTTACAGTGTTAAAACAATGTCATTCCATATGTTTCCGCTCTGGTGCTGGTGTATATGTGTTGAGAAACAGACTTTTATCACACAGCGTCTGACGCTCAACGCTAGAGCGCCCAGTTTTAGAGCGCCAATGCTGGTTGGGTGTTTTTTCTTAAACATGGGCTTCAGCGTCAAGTACCGGACACACTTGACTGGCGCTACTTATCGGTGCAGCGTTGTTCTGTTGTTAGATGTAGCATCGTCTTGGGAGCTTTGACCTCAGGACGCCACCTAGTGTTCTTGATTGGCTCTGCAGTGGATCAGGGAGAGCACTTCTACAGCGCCCTGCACACATCATCTTTATCAATGCTGGACAGGATACCACAGCATCATTTGTCCGGCCACTATGCTAGGTCACAGTGCCAGACACCTGCTTGCAGCGGACACTTTAAGTGGCACTACATAGACGCTCACATGGCAATACGTGGCTCTAGTATTAAATTAGCCTTGGGCAGGCTGATTCATTACTAGCGGCAGGTATCGGCAGATGAGCGCCTGTACAGAGGAGCTAAGAGCGACCGCTAGTAGACGCTGTGATCGGCTATCGGACGCTGTAACAGAGTGTCTCATTCGCTGTAGTAACCTGGCCGGCATTGATGAATGAGATGTATATTGGGTGTTCTAACACCAGTACAGCATCGCAGAGAGCGAGAGGTAGCGACAATTCATTGCAACAGACTTTCAGCGACTCACACCATATTCAACTAAAAAACAGACACACACAGCGTAGGCGCTCTGGACCTGGTCGCTATAGCATAGAGCGCCAGATGCTGTGTGATTAAAGTCTGTTTTTGAACACATATCCACCAGTAACAAAGCGAAAACACATGGAATGACATTGTTGAAGCATTGTGACGTTAATACTTTAATGCCAGACCTGTAATGACAATTCTGCATAAAAATATAAAAAAAATCAAAAAAGTTTTCAAAAATGACTCTTTCTAGGTCAGGAGAGATCACACAATTATATGAGAGAAAAAATAATTAAACACAAAAAAACCTGTTTAAACAGAAGAAAAGGAACATCCATTGAAATGTGTGGGAGAGCTACAGGTAGCGACAGGTAATACCTGGCGCTCTGGAAGCCAGAGCTTCTGCGCTATACACTGAGCTGCCTGTAATGATGAATCGTACGCTACATGGCGCTGTTAGAGTCGCTCACCAGAATCACCTGCATAAATGTGGTTTTGCGTACAGCGCCCAGTGTTCACCAGACGCTGCCTGCCGCTACGAGGTGCTACCTGGCGCTTGATGAATAAACCCCTAAATGTTTTATGTGATTTTCATACTAACAGATATTTTTCTGCTTGGGTTGTGGTTTTTGAATTTAATATATCACGGATGGCTGGATGAGATACTCAGCGTACTGAGTGGGGCAGAGTTGAAAGGTCTACTTTTTCCCACCAAAGCTATTTGATATCAGCTGCAGAGTCAGAGTGGGTGTGTGTGTGTGTGTTGGGGTTGCGAACTCTTTTATTTTTACAGCCACAGCCAGGGTATGACAATTGCAGGCAGTGTAAGTGGTGGGGGGGCTGCGCATTAATTCGCTAATCATATGCCAGAATGTGGGCCTAAAATCTAGGAGGATTCTCTGTGAAGCATGAGAGTGAAAGGGCAAAATCATCCTGCCAATGCCTAACAAAAAACACTTGTCTAAGAATATGAAATTGCTCCTCTGAGACATTACTGTATAATGATTTGCTTTTACTGAGGCATGGTCAGCTTGCAGGGTAAGGGATAGAGGCAGCCTTGAATTTCAAATAAAAACTGAAGACTGATGATTGGTTGATCTCCAGTGTGTGTGCATGTGTCTCGGTCTTGGGTCAGAGGTGAATCACGGCCTTGCTTGGCTTGAAACTGGTTCACTGCTTTCTCGGCAGATTCACTAACACTGTAAGAGGCTGATTCACTACTAGCGCCACATATTGCCAGATGAGCGTCTGTTTTGCGGCGCTTAGAGTGACCTCTAGTAGACACCGTAAGCGGGTATTGGGGGCTGTAACCTTGTGTTGCGGTTGCTGTAGTAACCTGGTCGGCATTGATGAATATGATGTTTGTTGGGCGCTCTAACAACAGTATAACGCTGCAGCGAGCAAGAAGTAGCGTCAGCTCAGTGTGCACTTGGCGCTCCACACCATATTTAACAAAAAACTATATACACACAGCGTTGGTGCTCTAAAACTGGGCACTCTAGCATAGAGAGCCAGACTCTGTGTGATTAAAGTCTGTTTTTGAACACATATCCACCAGTAACAAAGCGAAAACACATGGAATGACATTGTTTTAACACTGGGACAATAACACTTTAGTGCCAGACCTGTAAATAGAATTCTACATAAAAATATAAAAAGTAAAAAAAAATGTAAAATTGTTTGCAGCCAGGAGAGGTCACACAATGATTTGAGCAAAAAAAAAAAAAAAAAAAAATTAATTGCCAAATACGCTATTTAAACACAAACAAATGAAAGCCTATTGAAACGTATGGGAGAACGACACAGAGTGAAAGGTAATACGTGGCGCTCTTAAACTTAGGGGTTTATTTATCAAGGGCTAGCGCCAGGTAGTGTCTGACGAGCGCCAGGTACCGCCAGCTATCGGCGGCTACCGACTCAAGTACGCCCGGCGGCGGTCACAATGACGCATTTATCACGCTAAATGAGGCTAGCGCCGGCGAGAGCGTCAGCTAGCGCGGGATTCATCATGTAGCCGACTGCAACGAACAGCGCCGCTGATAATCCCATCACAGCGACAGGTATGACCTGGCGCTCCCTGGCGTTGTCCAATGCATTTCAATGGAGCAATCTTTAAATAATCATAATTAATTGCTTTTTTAATTTTTTAGTTTTTTTTAATGTCAAAAATTCTGTGACCACTTCTGCAATGTTAGGATTTTTTTTTAAGTTAAAAAAAAAAAAAAAAAAAATTGTGCAGAATTGATATTACAGGTCTGATATTCATGTATTCATATTACAAAATGTTTAGAAAAACTTGTATAATTTTTACATTAAAAAAAAAATGTTGTTTGGGGGTTAAAAACTACTTTACACACATCGCCGCCAGCGCTCTGGGGTTTAAACAAGGAATTCACAGCGCGAGAAATTTTTGAGCGTGATTTGTTCATGAATCTGCAGCAAGCCGTTCGCTCTGGCCATTCGCTGTCAGGCGCACCCATACAACGCAGAACCTGTGAAACATCGACCCCTAACCCCGTATTCAACATTACCGCACACCGACTGAGTCGCTGTCAACAAGCAAACCCCGGCCAAGCACAGCGAATACTAGCTGGCGCTGTGAAAATCACGCTACTGGCGCTCATCTGTCGCTACCTGGCGCTATTAATGAATCGGCCTCCCCGAGTGCCGGCGCTATACGCTGAGCTGCCTCTGGTATCGTGACGCTACATGGCGCTGTTAGAGGCCTCACCAGATTTCTCAAATGTGGTTTCGCCTTTCACCAGACGCTGCCTGCCGCTGCGAAGCACTACCTGGCGCTACCCGTTCCAAAAAGGTTTTGGGCTTTTCATTAAATCATGCTAAAGGTCCGGTTTAAATGGCTGTAAATTGGACATGGTGAGGGGTAGGGGGCTGCTTTGGGTGGTGTGTTGGGGCCCTTTTAGGTTGTTTTGTGTGAATGTTTTTTATGTAAAATATATTTTGAGGGCCCTCTTTTAAGGGGTGCGCCAACCATGGGGGCTGCTGCATTACCAGCCCCCCCACCCTGATGAATTACCAGCCCCTATGCTCTTCAGAGGGGAGTGGGGGACTGGCCGTGCTGTCAGTTGTGCATCACGACTGTCAGCAGAGCTCCAGGGAGTGGGGAAAGCCAGCACCACTGTTCGACGTCTGAACTCCAAACATAAACACAATTGTCCTGGAGAAGTTCTTGTTCAGTACAAAACTGAACTTTTCAGTTCTTTACAGCTCATCTCTAGTGGCCACTTTTCTATTTATAAAAAGGTGGATGTACCTGGAGGTGATATTTAGTGACTGGTTCTTGTATCAATCCCCTGACTTTTGCTGACTTTTGCTTTGCCCTTTGCTATGACTGTGAATGTTTGGCCAAGCTCCCAAAGAATCATAGGGACACCTCAAGATCAGGTCTTGCAAACAGGTAAGCTTCAGAGAACTGGACATCATGTGGGGGAGGTGAGTATCAGTGTCACTTTTAGTCTATATCTCTCAGTATGAATAATGACAGATATAGATTCAGTGTTCTGTGACAGTAAAACCTCCCCAAGGGGTAAACACTTTTATAGGCATTGTATACATGTAGAAAACCTTTTGCACGATGTGCAACTGTCCCGCACCACCCCCGGCGTGTGTGCGGCCGCCGGTCGGGGCCGTGCTGCGCGTGGGGGGGCGTGGATGCGCCATTGGTTGTGCCTCTCTCATTTATGATAAAAGGTGAGTGGTGGTCAGCAATTAATATTTAGCACCTTGAGAAAGTGGCGTAGGTGGCCACAGAACGCGTGGGTGGTAAGATCATTTGTCCGGTCCAGCAGGGGCAACTTTTTGCACTTTAAGTACTTGTAGCACTTTACAGTCTGCAATTTTGTACTGTCCTGCATTCAGCACTTTAATTTAGGATTATAGGATTCACTTGCTATTTATGTATATATAGGTAATGAACTGTGGTTTTATAATGAGGGTTCTTTGCTGTGACCGGGCTTTTGTATATATGCTTTTTAAAGATTTTGTGGTTGTACTGTAATTATGTGTTTGTGGCTTTTTTAATATGTTAATGAATTAAAGAAGATTATATTGATTCGATTAAATTCTCATGATTAATTATTGAGGAATATTTGGTGCCATCCTTGGTATCCCAGTTTGCGGTTTACTGGGACCGTTGTTGTGTGTATCATTGTATACATGTAGCAATAAAAGACTGTGGTCTGGTCTTACGTTGTCACATGGGAACATCAAGACATATTTGTATAAGCAATTGTAAAATAGTAAAAATGAATACAGCTGGATCCAATTCCAAAGGGAAGAATGCCAGAACCATTCACATCCTAGAATTATTCCTGTCAGCATGAGGCTCTAATTGCTCTGCTTTCTGAAAATAATTGTAACATTTGCATGTGTTCTGCATCATTTCCCAGACAGATAAAGCAAATACAGGACGAGACAGAGACTCATGATTCAAGGACGCCCTTTTGTTCTTTATCCGACAACATTCAATTACATAATATTATTATTTTATTATTATTGTTATTATGCTTTATATTATGCAGAGCTTTGAAGGTTACATAGATGAGGAGCGTGTGACATCACCAAACCTCCATTATACCCCCAGAGGCACTGTAAGTAGACTACTGAAGGCCCTGGACCAGAAAAAATCTCCGGGTCCTGATGGCATATCAGCAATACGCCTGAAATCCTGTGCTGATCAACTGTACTTTCTGACATTTATTTTGAATCACATGAAACAGGAGTAGTTCCAATGTATAAAAAAATGTACAATCATCCCGGTCCCCAAATCACCAACAGCATTTGACCTCAATGACTTTCGAAGAAGGCCCTAACACAAATAATCATGAAAAGTTTTGAAAAGCTGTTGCTCTCATACCTAAAGGTTGCCACTAAAAGCCATATTAATTTGTTGCAATTCACATACAGAGCAAATAGGTAAGTGGAGGACGCAGTGTATCTGACCCTCCACCACCTAATGGAACACGGGGAGGCCGATTCATTAATAGCGCCAGGTAGCGACAGATGAGCGACTGTAGCGTGATTTTTTCAGCGCCAGCCAGTATTCGCTGTGCTTGGCCGGCGTTAGCTTGATGACAGCGACTCAGTCGGTGTGCGGTAATGTTGAATACGGGCTGGGGGGTCGCTGTTTCACAGCTCCAGCGTTGTATGTGAGCGCCTGACAACGAATGGCCAGAGCGAACGGCTAGCTTCATATTCATTAACAAATCACGCTCCGAATGTGCTGTCGCTGTCCATTCCTTGTTTAAACCCCAGAGCGCTGGCGGCGATATTAACTAGTTTTTAACCCCTAAACAACCATATTTTTTGAATGTAACATTATACATGTTTTTAGAATCATTATGTAATATGAATACATTAATCTCAGACCTGTTAGATCAATTCTGCACAAATTTTTTTTTATTTTTTTTTTTTACTTAAAAATAAATCCTAACATTGCAGAAGTGGTCTCCGATTTTTTGACATTAAAAAAAAAAAAAAAAAACATAATACCAATTAATTATGAATAATTATAGATTGCTCCAGTGAAATGCATTGGACATCGCCAGGGAGCGACAGCTCATACCTGGCGCTGTGAGGGAATTTGCAGCGGCGCTGTTCGGTCCAGGCGGCTTCATGATGAATGCCGCGCTAGCCGTCGCTCTCGCCGGCGCTAGCCTCATTTTGCTTGATAAATGCGTCATTGTGACCGCCGCCGGGCGTACTTGAGTCGGTAGTCGCCGTTAGCTGCCGCTACCTGGCGCTCGCCAGACACTACCTGGCGCTATCGCTTGATGAATAAGGGCATTAGGGCCTTATTCATGAAGGGATAGCGACAGGTAGTGCCTGGTAAGCGGCAGGTAGCATCAGGTGAACGCCGGACACGGCACACAATCCCACATTTATGAATCTGGTGAATGACTGGAACAACGCCATGTAGCATACGATTCATCATTATCCCAGGCTCAGTTACTAGTGGATACATGTTCAGAAAAGGACTTTAATCACACAGCCTCTGGCGCTGTGGGCTACAACGGCCTGATTTTGAGCGCCAGCGCTGTTTGAGGCTATTTTTTTGATGAATGTGGTGTGAGTCAGTCGCACTGAGCTGGCGCTACTGTTCGCTCCCATACAGCGTAGTACTGAGACTCACACAACATATTCATCAATGTCGGCCAGCGACTGAGGTGCTCTGAAACAACTAACCATGGCCAAGCACAGCGATTACTAGCAGTCGCTCTGAAATCCTCGCTACAGACGCTCATCTGACGCTACCTGGTGTTAGTAATGAACCAGCCTGCCCTATGTCCGTGGCTCATATGCAAGGGTTCTGTTTGTTGATTGCAACTCGGCGTTTAACACTATAGACCTGAGTACTCTGTACTCAAAGTTGCTCCAATTCAATATTCATTATAATATTTGTTTATGAGTTAGGAGATTCCGTACTGGCAGGACCCAACCGGTAAAACTGGGTCTTTTCTGATCTGGTGTTAGGTCTACCAACATAGGCGCTAATTTCAAACACAAAGCAATCGTAACTAGCACTCATGCACACTGATGATCTTACTGCCACCACCTAACAGTTGTCTTGTCTGGCAAGCCACCATATACAGGGGTGGACTGGCCATCAGGAGCATAGTGAGAATTCCTGGTGGGTTGCCTGTTTCGGAGCCAGTTGGGTTGGGTATAGCCTCAGGTACGCAGCCCATCTAACCCCGTTATACTCCCTGCCTCCCAAGTACCCCCCCATCTCATCCTCATATGCCAGCAAAGACACCCTAGCCCATATTCTGGAAAGTGTTATAGCCTCCACAACACATACCCACTCATGCCATTGTATCTGCCCTACAATGCTAAAGCTTCAGTACCATAAATTTAAAGAGTAACTCTGTATGGTGGGACATAGAGTCTAAAAGACTCCAGGGGTGGCCAACTCGCAGGATGTCCCTGGGACAGGGACTGAAACCCAGTATAGGTAATATACTTTAAGAATGGCCATGTACACTCCTGTCCATGCTCTATCATCTCCATCGGGACTCAATAGTGCTGTCATAGTCTGGCCAGTATCTGGTAAAATCCCAGGATGATTTTTTCTCCCTGTCCACCTCGGTATATACTACAATAAACACTGCTGGCATTGGGATTTTTCCCAGACCATGGCAAATATACTGTAATACTAACGCTAATCTGCACATGATCAGATCACCAGCCACATGCGGCAGTTACTGAGAACGGAGGGCACGGCCGCACACAACACATACAGTACATAGATTAGTAGCAATCACACAGCTAAGCATACAGGCACTGGTAATAATAGCATGTAAGAAGGCAACTTGGCATAAAGAATGCAAGAAATAATTGACATACGGAATATGTGGCTAACTTCCTATGATATAGCCATCATTTGCTCATTGGCCTCATTTATAGGGGCAGAGATTTAAACTCACCCTTCTTCCTATCACTTTTTCAGGATAGGAACCATCTTTATGCAGATAAAGTACTAGCTTATAAATTAATCATGAGTTTTATGGTCCCGTTGGTTGTGATAGCCAGATCAAAGTCAGACTTCTTACACCAGCAGTCATTGTCCAGGCACACTCAAAATTAAAAAATTTTTTAAATACTTTTTGAAAACTTTGGCCCTTATTTATGAAGGAATAGCGACAGGTAGCGACTGGTGAGCGACCGGTAATGACGGGCACCGCCACGAGAACACCGGCTCCCCACCACAATCACACATTTATCAAGCCGATCCTGCTTAGCGACTGAGATAGCGCCAGATAGCCACTCATTCATCATTATTCCAGCCTCAGCCCACAGCGCCAGTGTCCGACCTTGAACAGCAACAGGTATGACCTCTCGCTACCTGGCGCTCTCCAATGCATTTCAATGGAACAATCTTTAAATATTCATAATTAATTGTTATTAATGTTTTTTTTTTTTAAATGTGCAAAATTCTGTGAACACTTCTGCCATGTTTTTTTTAAGGTAAAAAAAAAAAAAAATGTGCAGAATTGATATTACAGGTCTGTTATTATTGTATTCATATTACTAAATTCTTTATAATTTTTTTTTTTTTTGGTTTCCAAAAATATGGTGGTTTGGGGGTTAAAAAACTACTTTTAACACATCGCCGCCAGCGCTCTGGGGTTTAAACATGCATTTTGACAGTGCGAGAATTTTTTGAGCATGATTTTTTGATGAATATGGTGGGAGCCGGTCGCTCTGACCAGTCGCTATCATGCGCACCCATACATCGCGGAACCTGTCAAATAGCGACTCGTCACCCCGTATTCAACATTACTGCACACAGACTCAGTCGCTATCAACAACCGAACAACGGCCAAGCACAGCGACTACTAGCGGGCGCTGTGAAAATACTGCTACAGTCGCTCAACTGTCGCTACCTGCCGCTATTAATGAATCGGCCTCCCCGTGTATTCTGTGATGGGAGTGCCAGGGCCATAGAAGCACACTGTGTGCATTGCATTGGATTGAGCTGGGATTGAGTGTGGAGGGTTACATTCTAGCCTATCACATTAATGGGGCGTCAACTTGACACAAACCACAGGATTTCCTTTCAGTGACCAAAGAAAAATACAGCATGGCGCTATGGCTGCCAGGCAAGTCATATTAAATTCTTACTGGTCAATTCCTTTATATCAATTGGCATATGTAGGAGTTAGATATTCTTTTCATAGATAAATAGTTGTCCCTCTACACATAGCACATCAGTTTATAATTCATCTGATTAAACAGAATAATGTTTATCATCCCATGAATTACATTGTAGATGGTGTAAGAGGTTCTTATATTTTCTGCTGCAGGGGGAGGGAAGGTGAGTATGTGTTTATATCTTGCCTTTCCTGAACTCTGTGATTGTGATAGTCAGGTCAGAGGTTGGATTTCCTACATCAGCAAGTTTTATGAATTTATCCAGCGCAAAGGTTTTTAAAACGGCATATGTAGGGGTCGGATATTATTTTCATTGATTCATAGTGGTTCCCCCACCTACAGAACATACAATCTTGGTATTGTCATGCAGTTTTTAATTCATGATGATTAAATAGAATAATGTTCATCTCTCTGTGACTTTGTACATGTTATAAGAGTTTAATTGTATCTTCTGTAGATGTTATAAGAGATTCATTGATTATTCTGCAGAGAAGGTGAGTATATTGGTTGTGATAGCCAGGTCAGAGGTTAGATTTCTACCCCAGCATGTTAAAGAAACTGGCATATGTAGGAGCCAGATAGAATTTTACAGATTCATAGTTGTTCCCCTACATACAAGGCTGGTATCGGCATTCATCCCATCAAATAGAATAATGTCCACCTCTCTGTGACTTACATTGGAGATTTATTATAATTTATTTGGGCTCTGACCGATAGAAGAGTTGTTGCAACTGTGTGGAGTCAGCATTTGTACCATCAGATCACCCCACCTGGTCAGCACATGTGAAGTCTAAAACATGAATTTAAAATCTTTTCAAGTACAAATGACTATAGGACATCCAATTTGAACTACAAACAGGGATATTTATCTGCCAAAGCTATCCCAAAAAAGGCCATGTTCTGTTTTCTTCTGTAATCAACTAAACTGTACTTTACTGCTATTTGAAATGTTATCTAATATTCCTTCAATAACCAGACCCACCTAAGGGGCAATGGATTACTGTAGTACACCCTTTATGTATCCTATAAATTAACAAATAAAAGGCATAAAAGTTCAACTTCTCAACATAGTGATGGACAAATTATTTTTATGAGGACCTTTATCTGATGCTAGGTTTTAAATGGGGTGCTCCGCTGTGTCAAACCCCCCAGATCTCCCAATTTCACTCACTGCTCCCTGGCTCTGTGGCGCACGTGCAGCCTCTCGTCCAGTCAGTGGGCTTGAATCCGCCATTGGACCGGGAAAGAAGGTGAGTTTCCGGGCGAATTTGAATGCTCACAGTGTGTGTGTGTGTGTGTGTGTGTGTGTGTGTGTGTGTGTGTGGGGGGGGGGGGGGGGGGTTGAACTATGCCTGCCCTGGAGTCTCATAGACTCCAGGATGGGTTTTGGCCCACTTTAAACATCTAACTTTTTTATGCACTGCTCACATGGAGCCCAGCATAGCACAAGCGGAGAAGGTACTTTCCTTGGTTGGTATGGATAAGAGGCACTTTAATCCTCACTTTCTGTCTATATTGTCCTTACAGGAAACACATCTAGCAAACATCCAGGGATATCTGACAATGTATGATCACCGACACAGAAACCAAGTATTTGCATTTGCTGTTTACCACATTTTTACCACATTTTAGTTCTTAAAGAGGAACACGACCCAGGAATTTCACTCTGCCGGGTGGTGCTCTGCTCAGATGGGGCATTGCGATGTGGGAGTAGTTGCTGTGTTTATCCCTTTAAATCATGGTGCAAACGTGAACTCCATTTCAGATGCCTCCATTTAACGCTTTAGTGAACCGTACAGTGCCAAGCATGCCACCAGCCGCATCCCTGCTCACCTCTAACTGTAGACATGACCATGTTTGGGGATGCGGCCACAGCACCAAGACGCTGCAAGGGCTCAGGGAAGAGGTGAGTGGAGCTTAACCTAATCTACTCAACATATGTTTATAATCTTTTGTATCGAAGGCCCACTCTAGGCTTCTGGGGAGAAAAGGTGAGCGAGTATATTTGTTATTTATCTTGCCTAGAGAGGGCTTTTAAGGAACTATAAGGGTTACAGGTAGTCCTCGGGTTACGACGGTCTCGAGTTACGTCGTTTTGTGGTTACGACGCTTTATACGGCGGTCCTCCCAATAAGTAAGCCTGTTCTCTCTTTGGAATTGTTACAGTATCTTTGTTTATTACAGTACAGTACACTGTTTATTACTGTAACAGCACTTACAGCACTTACAGTACAGTATTTCATTATTAAACGTACTATACTGCACAATATTTTACTGTACCTATGTTTATTGATAATTATGTAGGGTACTGTGTCAGGATAGGTGTTTGGATAGGCTAAGTGTTTGCAGTACTGTACTGTTATTATGGTACAGTACTGTATGAACGTATGATCCGACATATGTCGGAATTCGGTTTACGACGCCGCGTAAGAACGGATCAACGTCATAAGTCGAGGACTACCTGTATTTAGTAAAGGGATGATACAATCTTCAGCTTAATGCTCAATATGGTGCACAAGATTTGAAAAACAAGGGCATTCTTTTGCACTAGATGAGTTTTTGAAGAAGTTCTTGATGAAAAGCTTGGGAAGCAATGGGATAAACTGCACCAACACTAGTAGGCAATGAACCAGGTCAATGGCTGTGTGATTCCTACATTATACACAATGCCCAGGTGAGGTTTTCCAAGTGAGTAGGAAATCTCTCCATAATTTACTAATAACTGTTGTCAGTGGAATAACTTGGGAGAGTGCAGGGGGTGCAGCCGCACTGGAGCCCAGAAGGTCAAGGGGGCCCCAATATTGTTGCGCTCAGGGCCGGCTCTAGGCTTGTGGGGGCCCTTGGGCAAGACAGGTCTTAGTGGGCCCCAAAGTATTGAGTCACATGACATCACCTTTCAGCTTTACTGCCACAAATGAGTAATCTCCTGTTTCTGATCACCCTCCAGTCCTTGTCAGCTGTCACCTGGTTCTCGCCACCTTCTGAGCTTCCATCAATTGCCCTCCATTCCATGCCACACTCTCAATTGTTGCTGATCATCCCCTGTTGCTCAGGCCAGCCATGAGCAGGTCTGCACACAGCATCTGGCATTCGGTGGTTCGGGTCCATGGCCAAGTGTGAGTGGGCCCCTGAAGATGCCAGATGCCCTGGCAATTGCCCAGATTTGCCCTGTGCTGGTGCGGGCCCTGGTTGCGCCTACACCTTATTTATCATATCTGAGATCACTTGGGATCATTTAGATATAGGAAGCCCCATTACTCTGCTGTTTCAGTCTTTAGTTTTCTAGTTGCATCCAGTTCATTGTTCAAGTTTACTGTATGAGCCGTAAAAGGATTCAATTTAATGTTCGCACCAGGGACCATTTATTTACATCACTGATTGTTGTGTTTATGATCATAGACATTCTACTGACACACCATCTAAGGTTGCAGCGGTGACAATTAAAACTGGACCCAGTCCTCAAGAAACCCCAGCAACTGTCTGACCACTGTTCTGTGAAGGGCCCCTTCTGATAGACTGAAATCATTAGATATAAGATGATTTTTTACCCCACATAATATTCACATTTCTTTCTGGTGCAAATCTTGAGATTCAAAAGATTCAACTTCAAATAACGTCTTCATCAAATAATTTGCAAAAAAGTAAGATTATACCTAAATAGATGTATAAAGATAAACACCTTAGACTGACAACTATTTGAATTCAGTTCTTGAATCTTTCATTGAAGATGACGACCACCTGGAATTTTAGATCAAAGAGAATACCTTCCCTGTTGTGTCACTGAAACACATTTACATTGTGGTTTAAAGATTTTTTAACCAATAGTCATGAACAACTTCCAGGTGCTACATAAACCAGGAGACCATAACACATACAGAAGTCACCCTGTTTAATTTATTTTAGGATATGTCTTAGTTTGTAAAGTCAATCCTCAACATGGAATTCAACCAGGGTGCCCAAAAAAAACTGTTCTGCCTCTCCCCATTCAGCTTCCTCCCTTGTTCAATACACAATTTTCTATTTCCAGACCATGCCTTAATTTGTTATTGTGGATCCACAACATGAAATTCAACCAGTGAACTTTTGCTTGTTCAATACACTTTCTTTAGCTTAGGAGAGAAATTCCTTAATTCTGATTTAATCATTAATATACCTCTATTTTAGCAATTATATTTGATCTTGCTCCAGCGTATACAGTACCTCTACTTCCTTTTAGCGATCTCCATCCAGTTTGAAGGTATCTGCCCGACATCTTCTTATGATGTTATTTCTGAAACAATTGTAGTTGATGGGTGAATTTAACTTGTGAACAGGGCTGGGCACTGGGAATACCTGGGCAAGTGCTATGCCCTCTGCAATTTTCAGGGGGCAGACCTGTGAACCGGGTTTCTCGTATGCAGACCTGCTCACGGCCAGAGGATGATCAGTAGCAGTGGGAAAGGTGAAAGGACAACAATTGTTAGCAGTAGAGAAGGCAGTGAGTACAGGAGGATCAGTAGCAGAGGAGGATCCATTGTGGCAGTGTAGCTGAAGGGTGACATGACATGATGTGGCATTGGAAAAAGGGTGTAATAGGATAGTCCCCTGGCTAGGGGTGCATCCGAAGGGGGGGGGGCTAGAGTTGAGGGGGAGCCCTGGGATACTCTGGATGGGATAGATTGGATAAGAATGGGGATTTAAGTGTATGGTGTAGTTCAGATACCTAGGTTTGCCATGACATAAAATTGGCAACTGAGAGGAGGTTCTAGTGAGTTCCCCTGGGCATGGGAATAAAGCCCTGAGAAGAGGCCACAGAGCAAAATCCCTGACACATGGTGTGCTGAGGTCCAGCTGAGGGAAATAGAGAGAAGTCCTTGAGTTGCAGAAGGCCTAGGTCCACTGGTACGTGTGTGAAGACAAGGGGATGGTAGAGTACAGCTGCTGGAGATCCTGTGAGGTGGATGCTCGGTGACTTAGGCCCTAGTGTCCGAGACCCCTGTGGAGTTACAGGTGAGGAAGAAAAATTGGCCTTAGAAAAGGTCCGAAGAGGGCGGTCCCGGAGTGCAGCTTGGTGAGATCCCTGGGAGTGGGATGGATGAGGACTTAGGCCCCCGTGGTTGGTGCCCCTGTTGAGTTAGCACAGAAGAGGCAAAGAAACCAACTTGGGACCTTGTACGTGAGGAGTGCAGGAGGGGGCCCCCTGATGTGAAGATCTTTGGGATCCCAGGAGGAGATGCCTGGAGAGGAAAGAGAACAGGAGGAGACCCCACTGAGAGGTCCTGGGAAAAAACTGTGTTTTCTGTGCTGGGATATTTTTTTGTACATGTTTTTATGCTTTGTAATGTATTATTTATTTCATATTATACACCTGGTACAAGTTAATTTCTGATATTAGTTTACCTCATGTGCCTCCCTCTTTTTGTTGTGAGATGTTTACATTTTTAGATGTTTTTAAATGTCTTACAATGATTTTTTGTAAGACATAAAATATTTTAGTTAGTTGTGCTCCCCATTGTGCTTTTTCTTTTGTCCAATAAAGTTGTTGTACCATACAGCTAACTTGCCTCAATAACGGGTAGAAGACCAAGTACGCCACTAGAAACCTTGGGAATCCAGATTACTTGTTCATTTTCCTGTGACCAATGTCCAGGTTATTAGGTTGTAGCGCAGCAAACTTGAAGGATTGTGTGATTATAGGCATCCATGAGTATTGGTTAGTTTATTTCACATCTAGTTTGAATAAATTAGAAACACAGCAGGAGATTACTCATCACTCTTTTCCGTAACCTGATTTTTTTGGAAAGAGTTGTTGGACTCCTTTAAGTTACAAGATACAACTTGACTTGTACGTGAAACTTTTGGCTCCACAAGATGTGTTTATCTGACAGAAGATCATTAATGTAAAGGCCATTATGTGTTCACTCAGTGTGGGAGAGGCTGAAGTCAAACATGAATAAATAGCCTGTACATGTCTAAACTAGGAGTCCTTCCCGCTATAAATTTGTTTTTCTGTGTGTGATATGATTATATTTACACAGTTAAGCCTTTTAATGTGAAGTCTTTGAGAAGCAGCTCCCTAGGTTATTAATAAGAAATATGGCTGAAATTGGGGGCTCTCAGCTCAGTAAGCTGCTAGGATTGTCAAACACTTATACAGCGTTACTTATTGCAATTGAGTGTTGCAAGGCTTATGCTGATAACTCTCTAGGAGTCTGCAGGTTAAACATGGAAGCAGGTAGTAGAAGAAGCCGAGTGGACCAAATCAAATCCCATGTTGTGGGCCAGGAGGCCAATAAGGTGAGATGTGGAGAAGAGGATGCTCAGAGTCCAAGTGAGATGACTCATGCCAAGGTCAGGAAAGTTGTGAAGTGCAAATACCTTTACATACTGATGAGCGAGCCAGTGAAAGTTCAGCTGAACTTGCCTCTAAAGTTCGGTCCTGGTCTTCCGAACTCAACCAGAGCCCAAACCCTATTAAAGTCAAAGGGACCCAAACTGGGGCTGTAAAACGGGGGTAGCAAGGGTTAGAGGGCTGCAAATTGAGGGAATTGGGTGATTGCCCTACTAGGAAAAGTACCCAAAATAATAACAGAAAACAAAAACGATAAAGAAATGCATGCATAAATAAATCGTTTTTTGACTTGTCGGAGGCCAGATTGGGGGGGGTAACACCTGGGCGATTGCCTTGCACAAAATGGGGTAGGGAAAGTGCTAAAAAAAATCCCACAAAATAAAAAATATCTAAATACACAAATAAAAAAAAAACAAAAAAAAAAAAACAATATTCCTTTTTTTATGCTGTCGGAGGCCAAAGCGGGGGGGAGGGGGCTGAGGGGAGGCTGGGAAATTGCCCTGCAACAAAATGGGGTAGGAAAATATTAAAAAAAACATTAAAAAAAAATAAAGAAATGCATACGTAAATTAAAAGAAATAAAATATTAGTTTTTTTAAGGGTGTTGGGGGCCAAATTGGGGAGGGGGTAACACCTGGGCAATTGACCTGCACAAAATAGGGTAGGAAAAGTACTCAGAATAAAATTAAAGAAATACAAACATAAATAAATATATATTACCATCAATCAATAAATATATACATAAATAACCATATATATATATATATAAATAAATATTAACATCAATAAATAAATATATACATAATTAATTAATTAAAATATTACATTTTTAACAGGTGTCAGAGGTCGGGGGGAGGGGTGATGGAGGAGGTGGTGGATTTTATCGACCCAGAAATTGAACGGGGAGGACCAATAGTGGTGGATGTGGCGAACAATGGAATAAGGTGTTCCAGATCACCTGTGAGGTGCCCCTGCAGCATTGGCGACATGTTCCTCCTCCTTGGCCTTGCACCGCCACTGAGCCCTCAATGTCAGCTGGGGACTGCGCCAATAGTGCATCCTCCAGAGTGCGTTTGTACTCCCTCATCTTTTTATCCCTCTCCAGTGCTGGAATCAAGGAGATGATGTCCTTGTAGCAGGGATGTAGAATGGTGGCCAGCCAGTAATCGGCACATTCTAGCAAGGTATTTTTCAGGTCTTCGCTGACCTTGTGCTTACAATTGATTTAAGACTGAAATGCTCAATGCTAGATTTTTCTTGTGCAGCTTTATTTACTACCCACTCAGGAGATAGCCTGCCACTACAGTGGCCTGTCCACTGAAGGTTTAGGAGGATGCATATTACATTTTAGTACACATCCGCTTGGTTTACCAACAACACTGGAACCAGAGGTGTAGCTACTGGGGATTCGGGCAGCACTAAGGCCAATATGGTTATATGTCCAATCAAACTGAAAAAAACAATTACCTGATTTTGGTATCAGTCCCAGTTATTTGTACTAGGTCACAATCAGAATATGGAACCGAAAGACCCTCTACTCAAAAATAAAGGAAAAGGTGTGCTTCCTAGAATGGAAAGTATTTACACAGCACCCAACACAAGGAATAATAGACTTACCCATCACTCCTTTCAGTGGGTGGGGCCATGCAAATCATCAATTTACACCTCAGAGCCATACAAGACACTCAGAGCCATTAAATGTGCAATGCCAATGATTAGCTTTAGATTCAGATAGGCAAACACCTATGGATGTATGGAGGTTGAGACTGGGTGAGTCGCAAGCCACTATGTGGAGACACCCATTTCAGGCTTAATATAGGGGTCTAAAGAGACTAAAGGTCTCCTAAAATGTAAAGAAAAATAGGTGCTTCCCTTCACCATTCATCTGTAACCCAACATGACCCACAGTCTAGCTGCTTTGTACCCCAACTGGACTCATTCATCTGTATCTCCTAATCATCCAAAGTGATATGTTATACGGTACCTTATAAGTGTAGAGTTATAGTTTAAGTAAAGGAAAAAACGAACTTTCTCCCACTTTATCCCCACCTTATTCAAAATGTCTCAAAATCTCATATTATATATACCGTAAATAGCTTATGTATTCTAAGGGAAGCGGCTTTATTTCTCTCAATTCTGGGGCCTTAGCTGAGCTGGGAAGTACATGTCATGGCACAGCTTTATGAATCATGATCATGCTCTGCTGTGGCCAGAGACAGCAGTAATACACTCTCATGCTAAGAGCACCAAGGGATAAAGTATCTATCAGTAGCTAGACCACTTCTTTGCATGGTCTGGGAGAAATTCAATTAAAAGGGCAAACCTTGGAGCTCTGCTACAGTTTCTACCTTGCACTGCAGGAAATGGAGAAGAGACACATGGGACAGTGGGACAAGTGAGCTGCATGCTGCCTTATTATTTACACTGCCTTCAATGAGGATAGTACTGCAGTATTCTTGTATAGGGTTATAATAAAGACATCTGCTGCTAAAGTTACACCTCTCTCTAGCAATTTCATGCAGTTTTGCCTCATCTTAGTTATTTTAGAGGACATTCTTTAGAAGAGAAACATATCCAGGCTTCCTCGCTGATGTTACACACCAAGGACTCATTGCCAAACACTCTTTTTCATCAACTACCACTCTCAATTTCTGATTTATATGAAGTACCACCTGGATGGTGGGAGAGCATTTTCAGTCACCTTAAACCATAGCCAAAACACACATTCTCAGAGAAAACTTATTGAATCATGGAGAAACAGGTAGAACATAGAACTGGTTGAACAAAGACATAAACGTACAAGTTGACCATCGTAGCTGCTGGAAAATATGTTTTATGCTTTAGTGAAGCTGCCATCTAGTAATAAATATAACAAAGTAGAGTTCCAAGTGGCAAGCATCCCTGTGACAGTACAGTTCATTATTATCCCAGAATGTTTTTCTCTTCTTATAGGTATTACTCCTCCTTGCTTCCTGTCATGCTTTCACCTAGTTGTTCCAGCTATGAGTGACACTGACAAGTGTGGGCAATGACTGCAGATCCTAAGGGCTAGAAAGCCCTGCCAGTAGCCTGCAGTAGATCTACGTAATAAGAAGGGAAATAATAACTTCCTGTAGAAGGTGTTGATATTCAACACCTACTTTTTTAAGCACTGATCAGACTAAAACGACTCATCCAGATGAAAGTGAAAACCTAATTCTTACAATAAATAATAAAAAAAATCAACATAACTGATACACACCTGATACAACTATCAACTACTTACATGTATGTCTAATGGGTTGATTCAAAGAAACATGTAACAGCTTGGATTTGGCTCACGATCATCCTATTTTTCACGTCCGCTCGTGCGTTCGTATGAACTTGCGAGTGATTCAATAAGCAAATACGTTTCTATCCTAAAAGATACGTCCGTTCGTATGATATCTCCCGAACTTGCCTCAGTCAGTTGCCAATCGTAAAAATCACGTTCATGTGCTCACCTGTTGCGGCGGCAGCCTGTTTTTTCGGCTGCTTCCATCGTCAACCTCTTCCAATTACTTGCGTTTGCCTCTGGTTTTCATTGGTTTTTGGCCTCTTAGATTCGTGCGTTCGTATGTTTATAAGATCTTGCGCATGCGCACCCTCAACCAGAAACTTACCTAAACCCCTTAGCGCTTGCATCCCACTTCATTTCTCGGTCCCTCAAACTTACCTAAACCCCTTAGCGGCTGCATCCCACTTCATTTCTCGGTCCCTCAAACTTACCTAAACCCCTTAGCGGCTGCATCCCACTTCATTTCTCGGTCCCTCAAACTTACCTAAACCCCTTAGCGCTTGCATCCCACTTCATTTCTCGGTCCCTCAAACTTACCTAAACCCCTTAGCGGCTGCATCCCACTTCATTTCTCGGTCCCTCAAACTTACCTAAACCCCTTAGCGGCTGCATCCCACTTCATTTCTCGGTCCCTCAAACTTACCTAAACCCCTTAGCGGCTGCATCCCACTTCATTTCTCGGTCCCTCAAACTTACCTAAACCCCTTAGCGCTTGCATCCCACTTCATTTCTCGGTCCCTCAAACTTACCTAAACCCCTTAGCGCTTGCATCCAACTTCATTTCTCGGTCCCTCAAACTTACCTAAACCCCTTAGCGGCTGCATCCCACTTCATTTCTCGGTCCCTCAAACTTACCTAAACCCCTTAGCGCTTGCATCCAACTTCATTTCTCGGTCCCTCAAACTTACCTAAACTTCTTCGCGCTTGCATCCAACTTCATTTCTCGGTCCCTCAAACTTACCTAAACCCCTTAGCGGCTGCATCCAACTTCATTTCTCGGTCCCTCAAACTTACCTAAACCTCTTAGCGCTTGCATCCAACTTCATTTCTCGGTCCCTCAAACTTACCTAAACCCCTTAGCGGCTGCATCCAACTTCATTTCTCGGTCCCTCAAACTTACCTAAACCTCTTAGCGCTTGCATCCAACTTCATTTCTCGGTCCCTCAAACTTACCTAAACCCCGTAGCGGCTGCATCCCACTTCATTTCTCGGTCCATAAAACGTAAGAATATCACATAATTTACATATGTCTATATGTTTCTAAGTGTGTTGTTTCTGGTTTGTGTAATTTTTTGGGTGTGTGCATATTAGAAAAGACACATTTCGGAAGGCTTAAAATATAATTTATTTAAAATATTTTCTTTGTTTTTTTTTGAATAATTGTAAAAACTTTTATTTTTTTTGGGGGTTTTTTTGGTAAACCTTTTTTTTGTTTTTTTTAAAGTAAAAACACATATAAAAATTTTGTATTTTTTGAACAGTAAAACACCTTTTTTTTTTTTTTTTTTTTTTAGTTTTTTTAAAAAACATCTTTTTTGGTTTTTAAACAAAACGAAAAAACAATTGTTAAAATTTGAATAAATTTAAAAACAACTTTAAGAAAGGAGCCAGGACCAAGGGCACTAA
The DNA here is from genome assembly GCA_027917425.1 of Gastrophryne carolinensis. Taxonomy (NCBI): domain Eukaryota; kingdom Metazoa; phylum Chordata; class Amphibia; order Anura; family Microhylidae; genus Gastrophryne; species Gastrophryne carolinensis. The sequence continues at coordinate 589,917,317 of CM051234.1, forward strand.
TCCTCCTCGTCTTCTTCATCTGTTGGCCCCAACGTCGCCTGTATGGCCAGCAGCTCGGCCACCAACTCCTTCATTCTTTTTTTTTTTCCCGCCAAGGTTTGGGGGATCAGCCCTGTAACCAATAGAGAAAGAAACATAAATAGGTTAATCAAATACATGTAAATGCATGACATATGTCCTTCTTCAAAGGGATACAGTTAATGCATTTCCCACAGGTAAGTGTTTAAACTCCTTAAACCGGACCTTCAACATTATTTAATGAAAACCAATAACTATTCACAAATGATTCTGCACCACCTCAAAGTTATTTAGGGTTTTTTGGGGATTACAGCGCCGCCATCTGGACTCTGAAGCATAACACTTAATGAGGAGTGGAGAGTTGGATAAAGTACAGGGGAGTAGGTTACAGTGGTGCGTTGGGAATCCAGAGCATAGCTGGGTTGAGGGAAAGGTCATCACTCACACAATGCATGGCAGCACCTTCCTTTTTTCAATCTGTATCCCATGCTGCCTGTAAATATTGTGCATTCCATATTCCCCAATATTGGTTTTGTTCAGTCTAATAACATGCATTAGATGGGTGAAGGGTGTTTTTCCATGTTTCTAATCTGTCGGTACAGTGTGATGGCTAAGTCTTTGGTCCTTAATACTAGTTAGGGTCCTCTTTAAGCTAACGAAGTGCCCACATTAAAGTGTGAACTACACATTGGCTACGCCTTTAGTTATGTGTGTGTTATTAGCTAAGCAAACATTAATATGAATAATGGCATGGAGACTTACGGAGTTGGTGGCCGACAGATGGCTGGTTGGGGCCAACAGGCTGCCCTTGGTCCTGGCTCTGCTGTGAAGAAGTCCCTGGAGAAACATGTGACATTTGGTTAGTACTTGTAGAGAGTCACTATTCCCAACATATCTGGCTCCCAGTCTGGCTGACATCACTCACCTTCGCCAGGATCGACTTCAAGCATCTCTGCTGCCTCCTCCTCCACTATCTCACCCGCTCCAGAAGCTTCTACAAATACATAATAAAGGATAACTTAGTTTTTGGCCTGCCATGTATATCTTTGTGCCTATACATGAAGAGTGACATACCAGAGCCTTCCCCATGCGTGGCCAGGTATGACTCCACGCCCACGCGCCTTGGCCCCTCCTCTGTGGTAAGGTCCAGGGGCTGGTCTGAGGAGGCCACAGAGGAGGGGTAGGTCCGTCGCCCGGGAGATCCACCACCTTCACTCACAGATGCAGAGTCATGCAGCACTGGTCGGCCTGTACGTCTCCGGGTGCGGCGAATTCTGAAATCCATTTCCAACACTACCAAAGAAAAGTCATTATAAATAAAGGCATAACTTAGACATTTGGAACATATACCATGCAATTGCTTTGTACTTACTTGGGAAATGGATCCCAAAATACCTCCGCACCCGGGGCATGTGCAGACGTTTCAGGTCCGACCAATGCTGCATTATCTGGGTGTGAGTGAAGGTGGTGCTGGTCACACGGTGGATCTCCGCGATGATCTCCCGGGCGATGTCCCTTTTCTCGCACACATTGGGCGCGAAGTCATACCGGCGCTGAAGCATGATCTGAAAAACATAATGGACACAGAGCTTTTACTTTTACACACAGACCCATATGTGTTGCATCACAAGTTGAGAATTTAATGTCATTAACACACACATTTCGAGTGGCCACCATTTTTGGGGAGTGCCTTAAAGAGGACGTTGACTGTGATTGACAGTCTGGTCTTATGTTATATGTATCACACACCATGTACATACAGATAATAGCCAACATCAAGAATCAGGCCACCTGCATCTATGGCATGTTAGGATGGTTTAAACATCCAAGATGTAGCCTAATGCTTAGGCTTTTGGACCACGTGTGTGGCTTCCCGTTGTGTTTTTATGGCTTAGGAAAACAGTGTTCCTCAAACATCCGCATCAAGGTCCGAGACAGGCCAGGTTTGCCAGCTCGCCCCGCTACTCCACAGGTTAATTAACTGTTGCTAAGCCGGAGCAATTGGCCGAATTAGGACATCAGCATAGACAGTTGAAAACGTGGCCAGGCTCGGCCCTTGAGGATGAAGTGTGAGGAGCCAGTGATTAAACATTAAGATACCCCAAACTAGTTCCAAACGCATCATTTACATTTAGGCCATCATTGACTATTCGATTAAAATGCACAGGCAGCCACTTACCAGCATGAGGATCTCTTCCTGTTGACGGGTGAAGATAGTGGGCGCCATCTTTATGCTTCTTCCAGGCAGCAGATAAGTGAAACCCCAGCGGTTTCCTGGTTCCGCTCGAACGTACGTTCGTACGAGCGCGTAGTCGTGCGCATAGGCGTCACACGCTGGGCTCATTATTTAAAGGTCCCTGCACCCCAAGCTCATTCTCTTTGAGCATTTGTGTACGATGGCACCAAAAAAGGCGATGAGCAAGCGACCCCAGCCAAGCAAGACCGCGGAGGGCCCCACAACAAGGTCCCAGCAAGCTGGCCGAAAACTGAGAGCCAAGACTCCCACCTCGGCCCCACCAAGGGACCCTGGACCCTCAGGTACCAAAAAAAGGGGCCCCAAGCCCCGTGCCCCTCCTGCAGCCAAAAAGCTGGCAACTGCAGCACCCACCACCTCTGCCCCCAGAACAGGCAGCACCAGTGAGCCCACACCGGCCATGCCTTCAAGTAGGGCAGTTCGGAAACCCATGCCCCGCAGCAGGGCCCGAACCCCATCCAGGCCCCGAAGCACAGCCAGAGGCCGAAGAACCCAATCCAGGGCACGAAGCCCAGCCAGGGACCGAACCCCATCCAGGGCCCGAACCCCATCCAGGCCCCGAAGCACAGCCAGAGGCCGCAGATCCCAAACCAGGGCCAGAAGCCCCTACAGGGCCCGCCGAACACAATCCAGGGCCAGAAGCCCCTACAGGGCCCGCCGAACACAATCCAGGGCCAGAAGCCCATCCAGAGGCCGCAGATCCCAAACCAGGGCCAGAAGCCCCTACAGGGCCCGCCGAACACAATCCAGGGCCAGAAGCCCATCCAGAGGCCGCAGATCCCAAACCAGGGCCAGAAGCCCCTACAGGGCCCGCCGAACACAATCCAGGGCCAGAAGCCCATCCAGAGGCCGCAGATCCCAAACCAGGGACAGAAGCCCCTACAGGGCCCGCCGAACACAATCCAGGGCCAGAAGCCCATCCAGAGGCCGCAGATCCCAAACCAGGGCCAGAAGCCCCTACAGGGCCCGCCGAACACAATCCAGGGCCAGAAGCCCATCCAGAGGCCGCAGATCCCAATCCAGGGCCAGAAGCCCCTACAGGGCCCGCCGAACACAATCCAGGGCCAGAAGCCCCTACAGGGCCAGAAGAACCCAATCCAGGGCCAGAAGCCCCTACAGGGCCAGAAGAACACCATCCAGGGCCAGAAGCCCCTACAGGGCCCGACGAACCCAATCCAGGGCCAGAAGCCCCCGACCTGGCACCAGCCGGGAACAGAGCCCCCGACCTGGCACCAGCCGGGAACCTAGCCCCCCAAGAGGGCCCCGAATTGCCCCCATGACCACATCTACACCTGGAAGTTCGGTGGCCAGCCACGCAAGAACACCCAGTCCCTTGGCCAGTCCAGTCCAGTCATTGGGAAGCCACCAATCCGGCCATTCCCCTACCCAGCCCCAGGCCATAATGTCACCACATGTGTCTGCACACATGGAGGAGCAGCCAAGCCAACCATCTGGCCGCACATTGCGCCGCGGCCAGTTGAGTGGGAGATTCTCCCATGACCAAAATATGGCATTGGCTAGTGGCCTTACATTATACTATGACGAGCTATATGGGAGCAAATCCAAACACACCACCAAGCAGCGCAAGATGGAATTGTTTGAAACCATCCTCCGACAAGTAAATGCAGCGGGGGAAGAGAGGAAAGATGTGTCCCAAATTCAGAAGAAAATCTCTGATCTGAAGTATGCTGTACGGCAAAAAGAAATTAAAAGGCATAATTACAGGTAACTAAATGTTTACGCTAAATCTAATGTTTTGGATGTACTGTATGCACCTTTTCTGAGTACCAAACGATTTTCTCTTTTCAGCCTGAAAACTGGCGGTGGCTTTCCATCTAAATTGGAGTTTACCCCTGCTGAGGAGATTGTGCTTGGACTTCTCCATCCGGTCGCGGTCGGTGGACATGCTGGTCTAAGGGACACAGACTCACCGACCCGTACCCACGGTGAGTACTCTTAAATCTGCATGTTTGGCTGTTTGCTAAATAATCTACAGTTCACTAGTAACAAGCTAACGGGATGCCCCTATGGTTTGCCTTGCTTGGCCTCGCACTACTGTGGCTGTTTGTGTCCTCTTTTTGTCCCTGGGAATCACACATTTAGGCCCACAGCCATTATGGCAAAGTTCAAATGTCCAATTGGATTGTTAAAGTCATGAGGTTTCGCAAGATAAGTGAGATATTTGGAATCAATCACAAAACACACATCATTATGTATGGGTTGCCTTTTGGTTGTGTGAGTTGTGTTTGAGTTAACAATTTAATTAGCCACCCACAAACATATCTGACCTAGAGCAGCGAGACTCAACTGGCGGCCCGGGGTCCCAATGCGGACCTTGGCACCACATTCAAGGACCCCTGCCCAGACAGCCCTGCACTCAGTTACTTCTGTGTTGACGTGCTCAGAGCTGCCCCCTTGATCGGCCATGTAGTGGTTGGTCTCCTGCCCAATGTCATGGCTCCCTGAAACATAGCATTGCAATATGAAGTACTGCACAGGAAGTGGCATTGCAAGGTACACAGTAACTTTTTAAAAATTTCTCTGGCCACAATCGTGTCCCGCTGCCCCTGCTCTGGCCCATCTGCCACAGTCCCCCCATGCCCCCCCCCACATAAGCCCCATACATTTGTAACAGATTGGCTCCATCCATCCCATCACCATCAATACGTTAACTCCCCCCTTTAGCCATCCAATCCCTGTCCCCTCAGCTCTGGCCCATCCAGCCCAGCAAGGGCAAGCAGCCTTTATTAGTTGGCACTTTGAAATCTCCAGCCCCTCCACCAGTGTATTTATTTTTAACTAGACACCCCCTGCGTCAGCACCATGGCCAGACATTCACCTCTCACCACATACCTTGAAATGGGCGTTTCAAACAATTGTTTGAGTACCCCGGACCTAGCGAATGGTAGGCTAAATCCAAAAATGTGCCTTGAAAGTTGTATGCTGACTGGGTACACTTCATGACTTAGAACTGAGGTCACTTAGCAGTTTTTCAGAGCCATTGCACCTATGTAAACTTGCGTGTGTTTGAACAAAGGTCACCATTGCTCTAGAGTTGAATAATATTACAAATAGAGCTATATTTGATTACCTATCCTAAAAAAGGTTATGTGTGTGTGTTTACGTGGTTTGTTTTTCTCTTCTTCAGCCCAGCATGATCCCTCAGCAAGGGTAAACTCACCCCCCAGTTTGGTTATGCCTACCAGGTCCGTACAGCATAGGAGCCCAGATCAGAGATTTTCGGTAAGTTAATTTAGTAGCATAAATACTAACAAGTGCTTAAGAATGTGTTAAACTGTTGAAATCCAAAATTTGGACGCCAACTTAGCCTTTTTTTTTTTATATGTCCCTACAGACCCGCACACTCATGGAAGAGATCCAGGACATGGAGGAAGATGATGATGTCTCCGTACAGGGCACGTCGGATGAACTCCCCCTGGGTCCCAATTTGGAACTGCTCCATAATGTTTCTCTGGCCAATCCTCAGCAGCAGAGTGAATCTCCATCCATTGTGCTTGCACATGGGGAGACTGACACTACAGTCCCCAGTGTTCACTCTGCTGCTGAGGATTTGCAAAGCAGGCCGGTTGCTGTTGAGGGTACGACACCACGCGGCAGGGCATGCCCAAGAGCCAGGGTAATTGTGCGGCGGACGCCATTACGCCGCCCCACAATTTCCCAGGGGAGGCAGAGTGCCCTGCTTCAATTATGGACCCAACAAAGGGACTCTTATGACGCCCAGCTCGTTACAGAGCGTGAGCAAAGGCATGCCGACATGGTCAACATCCATACCAGTCTACAGGGCATCCTCGCGGAGTTGCGTACCCTCAACAGCAACGTGGCCAATGCAAGTAATGGCATCCAGTCAGCCATGGCTGAGATGACCAATATGCAGAGAAACATTGTGGAGCAGTTTCAAATTCACAATGCTGCCATGGCCCAGGCTAGGTCCCATTCCCATGGACCTCCACCTGGGTATTATGGGCAGCCACCCTATTAAGCCATGGGTGTGTGGGACATCTTTTCTCTTAACCCCCACTGTATTTACTTGTCCTTTGAGGTTTCAAACAATCCATTTTGTGTTGCTCTGGCAGGTTGTGTTTTGTATTTGCTCCCATATAGCTCCTTAGAGTAATGCTTAAGGCCACTAGCCAATGCCATAGGTCTATGTGGAGTTTATCTGGCCACTTATGGCTTTACCTATGTATTTGGTTGGTGCTCCTCCTGTTTGCAGACATGTTTGTGTGACATTATGGCCATGCCCAAATATCCCTGGGCACAGGCAATATTAATGACTGGACTAGGCTGGCCTTTGGACTGGGTGTCCTTGTTTGGTTGTGCCACTCACTTCCAGGTGTAGATGTGCGCGATGTTTTTTTTTAATGTTATCCATTTGTTACCACAGATGTATGTGGACTGATTTCTGTTAACCACTATAATTTTTCCTTTTCAAAGTAAAACAAAAAATTCACTTACAATACTTGTGGCGTTTTTAGTGGGAAGACATTTTTAACAGCTTGGGCTAAACCAGATAATTTTGGTTTGAAGAGGTGTAACAATGCAAAGCTAAAGCTAAGGAAACTACATGAAATACATTAGGCAACAATTAAGGTCTAAATGTTTTACTTAGAGGTAATGCCACATTACGGCAAAACAACATATGTAACAAAAAGGATAACACAGACATACAGAATGGTGAGACAGGGAAAAAAGTTAAGTAAAATGCTGGCTGATCAGGTTGGCTCGAACAGATTGGCCAGACTCACTGGGGGGCCCCTCAAAATTCTCGACTTCATCCTCGACGGCTGAAGAGGGCAGGCTGTCCACATAACGTGGGACACGTTCCATGATGGCAAAATTGTGCAAAACAGCACATGCCATTATAATGTCGATCACTTTCTTGGGATCATATTGCAGGGCCCCCCCAGTATGGTCAAGGCAACGAAAACGTGTCTTCAGCAGACCAAAGGCCCTCTCCACAACAGCCCGGGTCTTGCGATGCGCACGGTTATACGCTTCCTGAGAGGCATCCTGGGGCCGCAGCACAGGCGTCATGAGCCAGGGTAGAAGTGGGTACCCGGAATCACCTTAAACAGAGAATTAAATGTAATCAAAATTAAAAAGGCAACACAACCAACACCAAAAATTTCACAGATATCATAATGATGTAAGGTAAAGTGTTCCCCAAAAAAAACAGGGCACATTAGGGCCCCCAAAAATTGCACTAAGGTATAACCTAAATAAAAATGTCACTTCTATATACCAATTAATTAACAAACATCTGCACGGCCAAGGGTATTTGTATTTTACATATATTTGTAGTTTTCAGACATGTTACAATTAGGATGCTGCTGAGGGCCTATCCACATTTCACTGGAAACTACAATGTATGCAGTTTAAGTCCACTTTGACATTTAACGACCAATAGTACAAAAGGAGCCAAATGTCAAAGATCCCTATCCACATTTCACTGGAAACTACAATGTATGCAGTTTAAGTCCACTTTGACATTTAACGACCAATAGTACAAAAGGAGCCAAATGTCAAAGATCCCTATCCACATTTCACTGGAAACTACAATGTATGCAGTTTAAGTCCACTTTGACATTTAACGACCAATAGTACAAAAGGAGCCAAATGTCAAAGATCCCTATCCACATTTCACTGGAAACTACAATGTATGCAGTTTAAGTCCACTTTGACATTTAAAGACCAATAGTACAAAAGGAGCCAAAGGTCAAAGATCCTTGGGTATAAACTCCAAACCAATATATTTAGGCACAAGGAACTTACAGACATCCTAACTAAAGGGAAAACATTCTGAAGGCCAAAGCGAGACAAGGATTTTTTGGGTAAGTTCCTAATATATGAGCCAAGAAAAAGGCAGTTGGACGCTTCTGTAAAGTTTTCCAAAACAAACATATCAACAAATACAAGATTAATGCCACATTTAATAACACACAAATAGGACACACTTACCAAGCAGCCATGCCCCCGAAAATTCACCTGCCTCAAATCTCCGAAACAACCCAGATCGCCGGAGGATATAGGAGTCGTGGGACGATCCGGGGTAGCCGGCAAGGACACTCATAAACCGCATATCCGGACCAACCACGGCCTGGACATTAAGTGAGTGTCCCATTTTACGATTCCTTAAGGAAAAAACATACAAAAAGGGTAATTGATATTTGACCCAAACTAATAAATTAACCACAAAACATGTCTGCACTCTATTGGGAAAGACTAATGAAAAGCCGAGATAAAGCAGCTACACAAATGAGGGATAAACAAATATGCTGCCGCAAAGGAAAACAGGTTACATGACACGTTGGGCAACATAATAACCAATCTCAATACCTATATATATACTCGTCGGCTGCCCTAGGTACGAGTGCCACATGTGTGCAGTCAATTGCACCAATAACGTTGGGCATGTCGGCCACATTATAAAACCCAAGCTTAATGGCGTTTCTGGCTGCCATATCATCTGGAAAATAAATATATTTTTGAGTTATGGCAGCCATGCCTTCCAAAAATTTAGACAGTGCGCGGCTCAGCGTAGGCTGTGACATCCCCACAGAGAGGGCACCCAGCCTCTGGAACGAGCCGTTCGCCAAAAATTGCAGGCAGCCAAGCATCTTGGTCATACCTGAAATTGCATGCCCCTTCCTTGTGGTGCGGGCTAACCATGGCCGCAGCTCACTATATAATTTATGGAGGGAAGCGCGATTAAGCCTGGTCAGCTCGAACAGCTCAACATCATTCATGCTATCGATGTTCATGCGACGACGCAGGGGCAATCTGCTCTCAGACATCTCGATCAACTCAATGCCAAAAAGCATAAGCCCTTGATGTGCCACAAACTCGCTCCGCTCCATCCTACTCCCGAGGCCAAATAGCTGCCGGCAAACATTTCGTAAAGCAGCTCTTTAATGGGCTTCAAAACAATTAGCAATCACCTCTCTGAATTGGGCGCAAGCCCATGTGAAGGACGTAAAAAATAGGATCGGACGCAAATAATACGATTTGGACGGGAAAAACACACGAACTAACGCAAATTATACGATTCTCGTACGAAATGCGTATGTTCATATACGTCTATGCGCGAACGATCGTGCGAATACGAAATGGCCAAAAAAACAAGAAAAAATGACAAACACCCACCCAAACTTACGATTCTCGATACGAAATCAATTAACTTTTGCTCTTTGAATCGAGGGGTAAGGCTACGTTCACACCAGTCCAGTTGCGTTTGCGGGCTGCAATTTATGACTGGAATTCCGTTTTGCATTCACGTTTTGTCCGTGTTTTTTTTGCATTTGCATTCGCCATTGCGTCTGTGCGTTATAATATCCCTGTTTCAAGGGATGTGTTTGTGGCCAGGACACAGCAGGCAGGACTTTTTGCATCCACGGTTTTCCCCTCTCTGATGATAGGTGTGAAAGGGGCCATAGAGGTGCCATTGAGGGATATTTTTTATGGTACCGATGCGCCTGTGGTGAATGCAGAAATACATGCGGTACTGGACAGGTGTAAACTAGAGCTTAATGGAGCACTATCTGGACCATACCTAGTGATGGGCTCTGTATCTGATTTACTCTGGTCCAGCGAGATGCTGTTAATGACAAGATCCGGGTTGAATTATCCAACTCTTTTTAGTTTATTTTTTAAACAGAAAAAGTATTCATCGTTCCAGCTGACATACCGGCTCCAGACATAGAGACTGAATGGCCAGCCGCCGTCTATGCAAGCCTACTGGTCCCTATGATCTCTGGTACATGTTGGGTAAGGTCCAGTTAGGAGGCATCTCTGTAGGAATACGGAGCCCATGCTGATGGGCACCAGGCTCTTCTGTACCCCTGTGTCCAGAGGGGGTGTGGGTATTCAGTATTCAGGCCCATCACATGCCCGGTAGCTTACTGACTACCTTTTGGTAGGTGCTGGTTCCACTCACCTACTACTGGCATTTTTTACAGACCCTGACAGCTTAATGGAAGAGCAAGTCATACAAGGACATGAATTCCAGCCTGAATGAATATACTTGGACTTGGACTCAGCATCAGTAGTAAATATATATGTCACTTTAGATAAAACATTACAAAAGCCGCATGTGAAGAATATGGAAAGTATTATACTCCATCTTTGAGATGCCTCGGTCATCTATGTCAAAAAGCCCATGATTTCATACATTCTGATTTCCTTGGTGGGGGAAAATGGGATAGTGGTAAACAAACTGCCTCACAGACAATCTCCATTTCAAATAACCCCTACTAATTAAACCCCCGCCTCCGCTAGCCGGTTGGCTACAGTGAGGACAGGCAGGATACTCCCTGCTGTGAGCCTATGCTCACAGGGGACTCCAGGAGCCAAACCTAGCCACATATCTGTGCTTCATATCTTCATAGAGGGAGTAGCAACTGTGTTATTGAGGACTTGGTTTAGGAACCTCATGTACCAACTGTGTTTGGACTCACTGAATGTGCAGCATCGGTTGACACCAGAACCCTTGTCCTAGGACCTTCCTACTAAATGTTATGCTGCATATTAGTTTTAATAGTTCATTGCCAAGAGATGCCAGAGGAAGGAGACTAAAACTCCCACAAAGGGGGTGAGGAGGGTGTCACCAGCCAAGAGTTTAATGTCTTCAGAAAGGACTGGTCATCTGTCTATGTCTGGGGGATAGGTCATGCTGGAATCTACTGAAAGGACTAGAAACTGGCAGGCTGGCTGCCTCATGTATCCCCGTGGTTGCCCTGCATAATTACTCATCATATGTCTGAACTAAGGTAGCTGACATTTCCTCTGCTTACCCTGATTGAAACCATATCTTCCTCTAATAGACAAGGGATGTCTAACAGATTTGGTGGCAGTAATTCAGCTAGCAGGACTTCGTTCACTTGTGGTAGTGAAGGGATCCGGCAGCCAGTCAAGTTCCCGATGACCTGTATTAATGAAAAAGGGCAGTGTGATCTTGGTGACGGTGATATACGTTGTGGCCGTGTGATACGGATTTCATCACAACGTCAAATAAATATTTTAGTTTCCGTTATGTAGCGTGTCCCTGAGTGTCCTTTGCCACAGATTCTGTGTTATCAGAGAGCTCATCATATGATATTCATATCTGCTTTATCATCCCTTAATATAAAGCAGAGTGCAAAAACCTTCTTAATTAAAGTAAAGTGCTTTATCGGTTAGCCCAGTTTCTATGGTAATGGATATGCAAGGCTTTAAAGTGGGCCAGCAGTCGAAAATAACTAAAGGCTGCTTGTAACAATCATATAGGTTGCTTGTAACAATTATTAGTGTTTATTTTCCACAAGCCAAGTATATATAAGCATACATAGAAGGAATTTATTTTTCTGGAACGGAAGGGATTCAACATACAGGCCTCAATTCAATAAGCGTTGAAAAAAATCCCTTGGTAGTAAAATATTTACTTTCGAAAAAGCCTGAGAATTTCATTGTTGCTGAATCACCAGCTAGGAAGATAATGAAAGTCAATTGTACTTTTACTCCTACTACTAGAAAAGTAGTGAACTTTGAACACCCTTTTCTTAGACCACTTCTCAATCTTTATTCACTTTCTCTTGTGAATCATGCAATAATCATGGAAGACTTCATCATTCACATTGGCGAAACAGTCCTGCTTAAAGTGGACCAACACCGAGAGGTGATCGGCCCGGAAATCTATAAGATTCCCGGGCCGATCACCTCCCACCCCGCGGGACATCCGAGATCGGGATGTCCCGCGGGGTGAAACCCCCCAAACACCCCAAATCACCTACCTTATCTTCCGCCGCCGCCGCCTCCCTCGCGCCCCTCTAGGCGTGCGCGCCCCCGCGCCGGCCGTCTGTGAATGGCCGGCACGGGCACGCGCGCGCCGAAAGTGACGCGAGGGAGGTGGCGGCGGCGGAAGCCGCTTGGACGTTCCTGTTCCCCGCCTGGACGTTGGCGGGGATTGGACCGGGCAGTCACGTGGGAGCGGGGAGAGGTGAGTTTATTGGGGTTTCTGGGGGGTTTCACACAGCCCCGCCGAAGTGGACCAAAACCCAGGATAGTCAAAATCCTGGGTGTTGGTCCACTTTAAAGACTTTCTCACCTCCTCTTCTGGCCTCAAACAATGGTCCGCTGCTCCCACCCACAGAGATGGCCACACCCTTGATCTTATATTCACCAATCTCTGATTTGTATCTAACTTCTATTCAACTCCATTTCCCCTCCCCAACCAACTAACCCTGAATTTTTCCTCCACTTCCCCTGCTCCAAGCAGAATCTCACGGACACTCCTACCTGGAAACCTACGTGCTCTGGACCTTCAATGCCTTTCTAACTCTTTGCAAACTCTCCACACCTTATGCTCTACACCAGCACAGACTCTGCACCCTGCACTACCATAACACACTATCCTCTGCTCTGGACTCAGTTGCCCCCCTCTCCTATAGCCACCTTCGCTGTACAGACAAACTTAGCTCAACACAGATATTATAATAAAGGCACCCTCGAGTCACAAGACCAAAACCAGTGGTCAGTTCCTGCTATACAAACATGTCCTTCAGAAACCCAGGACTGCCCTTTTATCTTCTAAACAGGCCTCTTCATACATTTCCTCACTAGTCCAAAAAAACCCAGACTCATGATCTCCTTCTGTTTTCTACCTTGATCACTTCCATTCACTCTTGAGTTCAGGACTTCACACGTGCTGCACCACTTCTGTGGAATTCCCTTCCTCATACAATTCATCACTCCCCTTTACTTAAAACCGCCCTTAAAACCCATCTATTCAGAAGAGCCTATAATCTGACATAACCCACACGTCTTACAGTCTTATCACTTAGATCCCTCGGCACCTGCTTAGTACATACCCTTTGTGACCCCGCTTATTGTCTCAATCCCCTCACCTTTAGATTGTAAGCTTGCAAAGGCAGGGCCCTCTATCCTAATGTATTTCTGCATATTTTTGTTCATTTACTTGTCTGTTACATTTGATTCATAATATTGTGTGTTTTCTATGCATTGTTGTCATTGTTGTATTATAAGTATTTACTTTTCTCACCCTTGTACTTGTACAGCTCCACGGGATACAATGGTGCTTTATAAATAAACAATAATAATAATACTGTAGAAAAAGTACCATTGCCTTTCTTGTCTTCACAGCTGGTGAGTCAGCAACAGTGACATTCTCATGCTTTATTCTTCTAAGTGAATTTTTTTAATACTTTAAGAGAATAATTTTTAATTCTTACTGAACTGAGGCCATATGTTTCTATTACATTATAGAAAAAAATACATAAACCCAGTTAGCAGGAAGGATGTTTAAACTATAAGCAGTAACTTACATGAAATCAGTATAGCAAAGTAAGCTATAGCCAAAGCATGCAATTATAGTAAGCAATTTATAACCAATATCTTCTATAAATATCCTAAAATTAAAGCTTCCAGTGACAGCATGTAAATTTTCCATTTGAATAATATTAGCTATTCAGTTGATAAATAGCCATAGAAACAAAACTGTTGATGGAGCACTGCACAGTATATCTATCCAGATAAAAATAATTTGAGGAAATGTTTATAAATTAATGTAAAACCTAAAAAGCACACCTTCATATTCATAATATGCATATGGTACAAACAGTGCAGTTTATTTGCAACATGTTTTTCAAATGGTAAATAGGTTAAACAGGTGACATTTATTGTTTAAAAATACAAAGTATTAGTAGAAAAGGTATTAGAATCAGAGTAACTGTTTACCAAGTGCATCAGGTAAAAGATTAAAAGGTAATTCATCTTGTTACACAATGGAAAAACAACAATACAGCTACATTCACCCAGGTACAGTGCATTGCAATTAATCAGTTGAACAATAGCCTAGAACAGGAAGGTGTACCCTCTGGGAAAGGTTTTAAACTGGGGAAGGTTTATATGTTCTCTGAGATATAGACCTTGATTTACTAAGGGTTGAAAAAAAATTCATGGTAGTAAAACATTCAATTAATGAGAAAAAAGACTGAGAATTTCAGTTTTAGTGAATCACCAGATTGGAAGACAATGAAAGTCAATGGTCACTTTTTTACTCCTGAGAAAAGTATCAAACTTTTTACCCCTTTTTACCTGTAGTAAGTGCCATTGACTTTCATTGTCTTCCTATCTGGCGATTCAACAGTGAAATTCTCAGGCTTTCTTCTCATTGAATGAATTTTTTACTACCATGAGAATGATTATAACTCTTGATGAATCAAGGCCATACTGTTAAAGATGTTAAGCCAAGAGTATTACAAATGTCACTGACACACAAACTCCATGAGGGTCATGCTAATTATTTGGTGAAGCCAGTGTGGATGATTGCAACTAGGGTTGTCACTAGAGATGAGCGAACTTCTTGAAAGTTCAATTCGGGCAATTCGCCGAATTTCCCCAAGAAATTCGGGTTCGCCCGAATCGAACTTTCACGAATCGCTCATCTGAAAAAAAAAATGCCGGCATGGTGGGAGTGGGCAGACCGGCTACGTGCCGAATCGAATTTTCCCTGAAATTCCGGTTCGTCCGAACCGGTTCGCTCATCCCTAGTTGTCACCTGGTCAGCATTATTTTTTCACTTAACTGCCCACTGGCGGCATTTGTTTTTTTTACTGGTAATTTTAATTGTGGGTATACTTTTCCCTTTCTCAATTACCAGTAAAAAGACAAATACCAGCCAGTAAAGTAAAAGAAAGATGACTGACCAGGTGGCAACCTTAATTGCAATTAGATGCAGGTTGCAATCCACACCACAATGCACACTGCAAATCACACTGGCTTGACCAAATATTTACCATGATACTCCATCATGCAGTGGCTGTGCATGCCACATAATGCGTTGGAGGACATTTTCTATGAAGGGGTCCATTTGGTGATGTTATGATCTGAACAGTGGTCCTGCCTGCGGGTGCCCACTGACTCTATATTGGTCATTGCGTCATTGCTTATGGCTTTCTTTGGGTATTGAGTTATTTGTGTATAGCATGTTTTTTAATATATATTAGCACTTGGGCACTTTATATGCGCCATAGCACTATTTGATTAATGTATTGAGGTGTATATATATGTTGTATGTATTAACTTAACTATGTATTAACTTCATGATTTCAGGATGTTGTGCAATATATGTGGATCTTGGTTTATTTATCTCCACATGGAACAGTATATTGTGAGTTAATTTGGAAATTTAATAGGTTGACCCCTCCTTTGTTTGTTTATTAACTATGGGTTTTATTTATGATGTGCGTCATTTAGCATCTTTTTTGCAGTTACATCGCCACTCCCGAAGCGCCGGCATTTTGGTCTTATCTGATGCTGGGCTGTGGACTATATTGGCGCTATACCTGTAAGACGCTGCACAGAATGCTAACTAAATAGCCTTGATTGCTGCACTAGGTATTAACTGGCCTACGTCAGCAACTGTTGGACCAGGCTGCAGATTATCCTGGCGCCAGTGAGCGCCAGTTTGGACCGCCGTTTTTCTGAATTTAAGAAATGTTTCCTCCTTGAAAAGATTGCCGCTGTATTTTTCTGGTGCTGAACGGCGTTTCATCATTACAGTTACAAGAAATCACTATGGAGGACAATGGGGACAAATTTTACACTGCGTTTTCGCTGGGTTTTAGTTGAAACCAAAAGCCAAATGACACAGTTGTAACCAAAAGAAGCAACAAATGTTTTTTTTTATTTTGAAAAAAATATTTTGCGACATCTAGGACCTGTTTCCTGAAAGTCACAATGCAAGTTCTTTACAAATGTGTGCAATAGAATTTTTAAGCACAAAACACTCTGGTTCTGCCCATTGTGCTCTATGGGATACTGACCGAGAGCGCCATTTTTCATCAGGCGCTGCATCAACCAGAGTGCCTGGTGCTGTGAGCTTTTGGGGGCTAGAAATAAAACGCTAGGTGTCGGCCGCATCGACGATGCAGTTTTTTGGTTACTTAAATAGAACACTGAGTGCCGCTGATGCAAAAAATGTGGTGCTGTGTGGCGCTGACGCTCCCCCGTCTCATGTCATTTGTGTTTGTAGTGTTGTATCGATAAAGTTGAATCATTTGTTTTTCCACTTGTGCAGCCTTTTTAGTGGGGAAGCGTTTGTTGGGGGTCAGCATCCCATGTTGCAAACTATAATATGTAGTGGTCACCACCATGTTTTAGCAGGGGAATGAACTTTCTGTACACGTTGGCCAAACAAGCTGTGCTGCTTGTAATAATACATTGTAATAGTTTGGTAGACATTTTTGTGCACAATTAGCAAATCCTAAATCTACATATACTGCACACAAATCTGACCCAAACCCCAGAAATTATAGCTCCAACCTGATTCATAACCAAAATATTTTTACTTGTATCACCCCTTCTAAATTTTCATCCTCTCTAATCAAAGTAGGGTGCAACTGGATCCTTCAAATTCTCCCTCCCCTCTAATCAATGTAAGGTGTAACCGGATCTGTCTAAACTTTCCTTCCCTTGAATCATTACAGGGTGCAACAACCCTTCCCTCTATTTTATTCAGGGTGCTACTGGATCATTTAATAATACCTTCCCCCTACTTGGCGTAACTAAGGGGGTTATTCATCAAGGGATAACGGCAGGTAGTGCCTCGTAGCAGAAGGCAGCGCCTGGTGAACGCGGGCGCTGTACGCAAAACCACACTTATGAAAGCGATTCTGGTGAGCGACTCTAACAGCGCCATGTAGCATCCGATGTATTATTACAGATGGCTCAGCGTATATCGCCGGTGCTCTAGCTTCCGATACATTTCACTGTACGTTCCTTTTCTTCTGTTTAAACACAGGTTATTTTTTCTCTCAAATAATTGTGTCACCTCTCCTGGCCTAGAAAAAGTCATTTTTGAAAACTTTTTAGATTTTTTGTTTTTTATGCAGAATTGTCATTACAGGTCTGGCACTAAAGTGTTAATTTCACAATGTTAAAACAATGTCATTTCATGTATTTTCACTTTGTTACAGGTGTATATGTGTTCAAAAACAGACTTTAACACAGCGTCTGGCGCTCTATGGGCCTTATTTATCAAGGGATAGCGCCAGGTAGTGTCTCACTAGCGCCAGGTATCGCCAGCTATCGGCGGCTACCGACTCCAGAACGCCAGGCTGCGAACACAATCACGCATTTATCACGCTAAATGAGGCTAGCGCCGGCGAGAGCGTCAACTAGCGCAGGATTCATCATGTAGCAGACTTCAACGAACAGCGCCGCTGCTAATCCCATCACAGCGCCAGGTATGACCTCTCGCTACCTGGCGCTCTCCAATGCATTTCAATGGAGCAATCTTTAAATATTCATAATTAATTGATATTAATGTTTTTTTTTTTTTTTTTTTTTTTTAAATGTCAAAAATTCGGTGACCACTTCTGCAATGTTATATATTTTTTTTAAGGTAAAAAAAAAAAAAAAAAAAAAAAAAAATTGTGCAGAATTGATATTACAGGTCTGATATTAATGTATTCATATTACAAAATGTTTATAAAAACTTGTTTATTTTTTTATCCAAAAATTAGGTTGTTTGGGGGTTAAAAAACTACTTTTAACCCATCGCCGCCAGCGCTCTGGGGTTTAAACAAGCATTTCACAGCGCGAGAAATTTTTGAGCGTGATTTGTTAATGAATATGCTGGGAGCCGTTCGCTATGGCCATTCGCTGTCATGCGCTCCCATACAGCGCGGAACCTGTCAAACAGCGACTCCTAACCCCGTATTCAACATTACCGCACACCGACTGAGTCGCTGTCAACAACCGAACAACGGCCAAGCACATTGAATACTAGCCGGCGCTGTGAAAATAACGCTACTGCTGCTCATCTGTCGCTACCTGGCGCTATTAATAAATCGGCCTCCCCGTTATATCGACCAGATCCAGAGTGCCTACGCTGTGTGAGTCAGTTTTTTTGTTGAATATGGTGTGAGTTGCTGAGAGTCGGACGCACTGAGCTGGAGCTACCTTTCACTCTTTCGCAGCAACGCTGTTCTGGTGTTAGAACGCTGAACATACACCTCATTCATCAATGCCGGCCAGGTTACTACAGTGACTGAGGCGCTTTGTTACAGCGCACGATACCCGATCACAGCGTATACTAGCGGTCGCTCTAAGCACTGCTATACAGAGGCTCATCTGCCTATACCTTGCGCTAGTAATGAATCCGCCTCACCATGTGACGGGCCCTGGTGCGAACATTAATTGGGGCCCTTTCACAGCTCATTCAATACATTTTTTGTTTTTTAAATGTAATTGGATGCAACTAAATAACTAATGACTGAAACAGAAGAGACACATGCTGCTTCCTTTCTCTAAATGATGCCAAGTAAGCTGATGTTGTAACAGACACTCTGTCCCTTGGTGCTCTCAGCATGAACGAAGGGCAGGCAGTTATTGCCTAGTGGTAAGGAATGGATCTTGTGACTGGAGGGTTGCAGGTTCAATTTCCTGCTGGCACCGAAGTGCTCTTGAGCAAAGCACCTAACCACCCAACTGCTGCATGGGTGCTATGGTTTGGGCAGCCCACTGCCTGAAGCACGTCTGCACTTACTGCTTGTGTT
Organism: Gastrophryne carolinensis; assembly: GCA_027917425.1. NCBI lineage: Eukaryota > Metazoa > Chordata > Amphibia > Anura > Microhylidae > Gastrophryne > Gastrophryne carolinensis. The sequence continues at coordinate 589,936,163 of CM051234.1, forward strand.
TGTCTCACTGCACAGATAGTTTAAATGCAAAGGAAAATTCCTATGTGTGCGCAAGCATACAATGGGCATTTATGCACAAAAAAGCCACAGTGATTCCACGGCTATCTCTGACCACAGCACTGCGCGCACATGAGTCGTACATCTGCAGCATATTAATGTGTTATTCCCTGTTCAGCCACAACCAGGAAACTGAAGCAAAGTTTATATAAGGTATTTATATATAATCAGAGGTTTGTAATGGCTCATTTTACACTGTCGCTAAGGGGAATAAGACAGGAAAAAGTTAGTGTGTGTCTGGACAGGGACTTTAAACTAAGACATAAAAGTGAGCTACTGTGAGACAGAAAAGTAAAATCAATACATTATCCTTCCCGTCATATTCCAGCTCAGTGTTGGCTTTATAATTGTTAGCACGCCTTGTCTGCTTTGTGTTTGATCTGATAGGCGCTGTGGGCAGGACACCAATAGCCATTATGTTGCAACAGGCTTACACAATGGAGCCTTTTATAATGCTACAATAAATCTTGTCAGTTATGTCATAATCCTTCTTGAACATAAAATAGAATCACAGCACAGTAAAGATGAAACGTGCGTGGACACCAGGCTTTGCTTGCCCAGGCATGACGGACTAACACACAAAACTTTTTACCTTTTCATTATTCGCTTCACTGCATGAAAAACAAAATCATCTCTGAGACTAGGAACACACATAACATGATGGCTAGATATGAGGCCACAGATATTCTGGAAAGGACTTGTACTCTCAAGTTGTGGACTTATCTCACCTTGTAGCCTCTCTGTTAGTGCAGTAGCCAACTGTCAGGAGGTTTGGGGCGCACTGTTGGCGATGCACCTGTCAGTGTGTCTGGGCACTCTGCTGACCCGGCATGTCCAGTGTGTCCTTGGTTCTCTTATGCCACACGGCAACAGTGCGCCACTCAAAGTAAGCATCATACCCGCCGGGGGGGGGGGGGGGGGGGCAGGTTTAAATGAGCCAATGAGCCCAGGGTATCTTCTTGAGTGGCCTGGGCCAATAGGCCTTTAAGGTGATCTGGGCGAATTGGGCCTGGTTTAAGGTGCCCAATGACCTCCTCATGCCTCTCTGTTCCATTGGTGAACACCCCAATAAAAACAGCCCCCTCCCCGACCACCTCGCTTGCAGTAGTCGAAAACAGTGGTGCAGTGCGCCACTCAAAGCAAGCATTGCACATGTCAGAGGCAAGTTTAAATGAGCCAATGAGCCCAGAGTATCTTCTTGGGTCTTTGAGCTCCTAAGGTGGTCTGGGTTAATAGGCCTTTAAGGTGATCTGGGCAAATTGGGCCCACTTTAAGGCGCCCAATGGCCTCCTCATGCCTCTCTGTTCCATTGGTGACCACCCCAATAAAAACAGCCCCCTCCCCGACCACCTCGCTTGCAGTGGTCGAAAACAGTGGTGCAGTGCGCCACTCAAAGCAAGCATTGCACACGTCGGAGGCAAGTTTAAATGAGCCAATGAGCCCAGAGTATCTTCTTGGGTCTTTGAGCTCCTAAGGTGGTCCGGGTTAATAGGCCTTTAAGGTGATCTGGGCAAATTGGGCCAGTTTAAGGCGCCCAATGGCCTCCTCATGCCTCTCTGTTCCATTGGTGACCACCCCAATAAAAACAGCCCCCTCCCTGACCACCTCACTATTTGCTATTTAGTGTTTATTGGTGCCAACTTTGCTTTGTTTCTGAACTTGATTCTTCACCACCCGGGCTAACCTTGCTTGTTTCTGACCACAATCACAATGTCTTATCCCTCTTAACCATGACCTCCTGGTATCGCTCTCAGCCTGACCCCAAACCTCATTGTCATATGACCGCCTTGTGTCACTTATCCATCCATGATCCCTGCCACCCACAGAGCTTTAGTGTCCAGCTTCCTAGTGTGCCTTGGAAGTACATGGCCTCAGGAGAAGTGTTGAGCAAACAAATTTTCGGTTTAGCAAGTTCAAAACAAAAGTTTGGTTTGGGTACCTGAACTTTAACCAAACCCTATTGAAATCTATGGGGACCCAAACTTGGTGACCCAAAAATGGCTGCGAAATGGGGTTAGTAAGTGGTAGATGGCTGCAAAATGGGGGTAATAACAGGGCTATTGTCCTACAAAAAAATGGGACGGGAAAGTACTTAAAATATTAACATAAAATCCGTCTGGCCAATCAAAGCCATGCCCATACTGCGCAAGGTTGTGGTTGCTATGGGCTAAACACCAGGCCTGAAATGTACAAAAGGAGGGATCCTAGACTAATCCCCAAACCCCTAGGGAAGGCCGCACACTGATTATAAAAATATAGAATGTTTTAATGAATATAATGTACATAAAAAGAGAGACACTCATCTACATACAAAGTTAAAAAACATAAAAGACACAAGCAGAGGGGACCCAATATATGGTGACTAATATACATACAATTTAAATAATGCCGCCATGATTAAATGTTGTAAGTAAATGAATAATAATGGTGCGCCCAGATATGGCAACTATGGGTAGTGAATGTGTATATGTGAGCAGGTGAATATACTGAGAAGGTGAATAAAAAGCAAAAATGTGAAAAAGGAATATCAGTGTATGTGCTAAATCAACATAAATAAGTACAATCAATATGTGCAAAATAACAACGACAAGTAAGTATGTGCAAGATAACAATGAAATATGTGTAAAATAGCAATGTGCAAAGTAGCAATATACAAGTGTTCCTAGGGCTGTATGTATAGCCCAACGCTGTACAATAGGAAATGCTGGTAATGAACAAAATACATGAGCAAGGAAGAACAAGCTTTGCGATGAATGAGGCCCTGCTGGGCCACCAGGCAGATAATACTAAGTAATAAGTAGCAGCGGCAACATCAAAAACATCAAAAATAAATGAACATTCGTTTACGTCACCGTGTCACAGAGGATCCCCCGCCGCAGCCGCCACCGACGCGTTGCGTGTCGCTAGGACACTTCGCCAGGGTGTGTCGGCTGCTGTCCTCACCCCTCCTTAAATACCCCGAAGATAAGAGTGCTGGCCAATGCGGCGCCGCCACGTCACCGCCCGCACGTGCGCCCCGCCCGGCCAATCAAAGTGGCCGTAAGGGCAGCACGTCAGACGCCACGCACCCGGCGCCAGCATCGGCCGCAAGTCAGGAAGTGTCCACCGCGAGCGCGCGGCCGGGCGCGCCGCAAGGCGGGCGCACTCCCCTGCAGTAGGAGGCGCCAGCCAGCCGCGCGCCCGGCCCCACGCCCGCGGCGGACACCCCCCGTCCACCCAGCTGCCGGAACATGATCCGGAGCGGACCGTGGAAGGTGAGTATTCGGGGAGGGGGGGGGAGAAACAAAAACGCAGAACATGACTCATTAGTATTGAGTGTCATAGTCCAAATAAATGAGTATATGAAGTATCGCATGAGAATGCCTATTGATAGAACGTTATAATACTTATCACATGAAAATATGGGGCTGTCAACCCACCCCCCCTATATATGACTATCTGGGCAAATTTAGGGATATAAGGGATGCACATAGAGAATAAAATATGCAGTATCCAAGCAAACAGAATAAGCAGGATGTCCTCCCCTGTTGGGTGTTTTCCTATTAAGCCTGTTAGCAGATAAAATGGTGCATTTGACAGGTCTGTACAGTCATGGCTCGCCAGAGGCCATGGTTACCAATAGCTGACCTCGACCGTACAGAGCATATTGTACATCATGCTGGAACAACATGAGGTGTAAGTAAGGACACCCAATAGAGCTGGCCAATCCACTAAGGTATCACGCCTCAATATATATGTATATACATTGGCCAAAAAGAAGAATATACGCAGTTACATCCTCTAGTATTTAACCATGATTTATTATCAATTGTGATGAACGTCCAACCGAGCTGTTCAATCGGGCGCGAAGGTATATCCATGAGCACATTAACAGATAGTCCATCATATCTAGCCCTTTCAAGGGTCAATGTCATAATAAGTTAATCCAGGGCTAGTTGAGTAATACTACCAATTTGGCAGTATACTTGGTGTTTAAAGATTGATGGTCGACTTTTAGATGTGCTGCCCTATTGGGCTAATCCATTGATAAGATACAGCCCCGGAGCAAGGCCATACAACCACAGCAGCCCTCCGAGTAAAAATATCCACAGATGGGGGTCGTTCGATTTTCCCTTCGGCAGATAATTGTAGAGCCTGTCCAGGACTTCGGTTGTCGTGATCAACTGGTTAGGGACGTTCCAATTTCTTCTCAATAGAGCCTCATTGGTGCCCACCGGGGAATGTGGCTGTCGTGGTCCGCTTCTCAAAATGTTCTTCCTATGTATGGCACCGCCTCCTTCCCGGAGCCGACATCGACCAAGACGATTGTATAGGGCGTGCAATCGTGGGTCAAGGAACTGTGATGTACTCGTTGTCCTTCTTCTTCATTTTATAAGTTAACAGCTGGTCCCTGGGCGTCTGTATGGCTCTCCTAGCTGCCCGATCGATAACTGGCTTCGGGTATCCCCGTCTTAGGAAGCGCCCTGTCAAGTCCTTTATTTCTTCTTGGAGACGGACATCATCCGAACAATTTCTCCTCAATCGTAGCATTTGTCCGATAGGGATGCCCTCCTTGAGTTTTTTTTGGTGAAAGCTGATACGATAGGGCGTCCAGGGGGCTTCAAGATGTTCTTGTGTACTTTCGGCAGCATGTAAAAAATTGCGACCCGGGGATGTTCCACCGTCTCAAAGAAGATTTGGATCGCCGGCGTGTTGGTCCACGATGGTGTATATGTTGAGGGTTTTTTAAGTCCAAAGGTCTGTTGCGCGGATTCCTGTTCTTCCAGTAGGGCAACCAGATCCCGTAATGCAAGTTGTTCCTGGGCATCCAGCGCCACATCCATTAGAGTAGAATCAGAGTTGGAGAAATGACATTTCAGGGATAGGCGTCTACAATACAAAAATAAATCTTTGATTACCTCAAACTTATCAGTATTGGCTGTGGGGGAAAAGTTCAGACCCCTAGCTAATATTGAGTGTTGTAATTCAGTCAGTGGAGTGTCTGTCAAATTTATGACCTCTAGTTCCGTGCTGGACGCCCGCGTGTTGTTCGTCTGGGTGATAACACCCGTCTCCGTTTGATCTCCCGGGGGCGCAGACGACGGTGTTCCCTGTAATCCATTTCTCGGTCCCTGTCGTCTAGTTCTCCTCTTGTGTCCCCCCCTCCTGGTCCTCCTATGGCGCCCTCCCCTAAAAAACTCAAATCTAGGGTGGATCGATCTGAGGACCTACTGGACATGGAGGGAGTGGTAGAGGCAGTTCTATATCTCCTAGAATTAGTAATAGATGTGTTATCGCCTGTATTTCTATCATATTGGTGATGACGAATAATACAATAATACAATAATACAATAATACAATAAATCTTGTCAGTTATGTCATAATCCTTCTTGAACATAAAATAGAAACACAGCACAGTAAAGATGAAACGTGCGTGGACACCAGGCTTTGCTTGCCCAGGCATGACGGACTAACACACAAAACTTTTTACCTTTTCATTATTCGCTTCACTGCATGAAAAACAAAATCATCTCTGAGACTAGGAACACACATAACATGATGGCTAGATATGGGGCCACAGATATTCTGGAAAGGACTTGTACTCTCAAGTTGTGGACTTATCTCACCTTGTAGCCTCTCTGTTAGTGCAGTAGCCAACTGTCAGGAGGTTTGGGGCGCACTGTTGGCGATGCACCTGTCAGCGTGTCTGGGCACTCTGCTGACCCGGCATCTCCAGTGTGTCCTTGGTTCTCTTATGCCACACGGCAACAGTGCGCCACTCAAAGTAAGCATCATACCCGCCGGGGGGGGGGGGCAGGTTTAAATGAGCCAATGAGCCCAGGGTATCTTCTTGAGTGGTCTGGGCCAATAGGCCTTTAAGGTGATCTGGGCGAATTGGGCCCAGAGTATCTTCTTGGGTCTTTGAGCTCCTAAGGTGGTCCGGGTTAATAGGCCTTTAAGGTGATCTGGGCAAATTGGGCCCAGTTTAAGGCGCCCAATGGCCTCCTCATGCCTCTCTGTTCCATTGGTGACCACCCCAATAAAAACAGCCCCCTCCCCGACCACCTCGCTTGCAGTGGTCGAAAACAGTGGTGCAGTGCGCCACTCAAAGCAAGCATTGCACACGTCGGAGGCAAGTTTAAATGAGCCAATGAGCCCAGAGTATCTTCTTGGGTCTTTGAGCTCCTAAGGTGGTCCGGGTTAATAGGCCTTTAAGGTGATCTGGGCAAATTGGGCCAGTTTAAGGCTCCCAATGGCCTCCTCATGCCTCTCTGTTCCATTGGTGACCACCCCAATAAAAACAGCCCCCTCCCTGACCACCTCACTATTTGCTATTTAGTGTTTATTGGTGCCAACTTTGCTTTGTTTCTGAACTTGATTCTTCACCACCCGGGCTAACCTTGCTTGTTTCTGACCACAATCACAATGTCTTATCCCTCTTAACCATGACCTCCTGGTATCGCTCTCAGCCTGACCCCAAACCTCATTGTCATATGACCGCCTTGTGTCACTTATCCATCCATGATCCCTGCCACCCACAGAGCTTTAGTGCCCAGCTTCCTAGTGTGCCTTGGAAGTACATGGCCTCAGGAGAAGTGTTGAGCAAACAAATTTTCGGTTTAGCAAGTTCAAAACAAAAGTTTGGTTTGGGTACCTGAACTTTAACCAAACCCTATTGAAATCTATGGGGACCCAAACTTGGTGACCCAAAAATGGCTGCGAAATGGGGTTAGTAAGTGGTAGATGGCTGCAAAATGGGGGTAATAACAGGGCTATTGTCCTACAAAAAAATGGGACGGGAAAGTACTTAAAATATTAACATAAAATCCGTCTGGCCAATCAAAGCCATGCCCATACTGCGCAAGGTTGTGGTTGCTATGGGCTAAACACCAGGCCTGAGCACAGAATTCTGGCTATATTTTTTTCCTAGCTTCCTAGTGGGCTTTGGCAGTGCATAAGTCTCCATTGCCCATGGCTACATAAGTCCTAGGGGTGACTATCTACCTGGTTGCTGATTAAAAGCAGCAGTTCTTTTGTTTTCAGGCCTTGTTCTGAACCTGTTTCTGTTTGGTTCCTGTGCCTCAGTCAAGTCTGTCCACCAAAGGAAACACATGCTGCTTGACGTTCTCTGATCCCTCCCTCTCCCTCCCTTCTGCTTATTTGAATATCCCCCTGCTGGTCTCCCTTCTCAGCTAGTAAACAAAGTTAGTATACGCACAATGTTATCTCCCCGCAACACATCCCACAACATTCGCAACACATGCTCCTATCCCCAATTTGGCTTTTTTGTCCAAAGCTATTGCACCCTGTACATTTTGAGTGACATTTGTGTGGTGGGCATAGCCCTGGGATAACTGTAAATACCACCAATCTAGTAAGTAAAATTGCCCTTATAAAATCAGTCTTTCCTTATTAGCATGTTATATTTGTCCCTATCTTCAACAATATATTTGAGGATATATATATATATATATATATATATATTCTGCATTCAGTAATTTTCAATAAAGTTTATCTCGTTCATCTTGGCTGGAAACAGGCTGGCATAAGTGACAGTCTGCATGTAGAGTTGAGCTACAGATCAATTTGTTGAGTCAAGTTGAAGCAGAAGTAGCAGCATGACGTGTATCGCTCTTTTAATACACCTTCTGGCACTGAAGCGGTTATTCACAGCTCCAAGCTAAGCTGTTGTTGGTATGAAAACACATAGGATTATCATATGGGCAGACTTATAGTCCTCCCCAAAGCTAATGTAAGCACTATAGTCCTCAATATGCAGCCACGCCCCCCCTCCCTGGTGAACCAAAATGTGTGTGTTGGGGGTATAAAGGTTGAACTAGATGGACATGTGTCTTTTCAACCCAAATGTAACTATTTGTCCACCCATTACTATGTGTGGAGGGGGGAGAGGACACAAGGAATTAAATGCAATTGCAGACAAGCATAAATGTCTTTCCAGTTTCCTGGTCTTCGACTCAACACACAGGAGTCACATGACCACAGCAGTGGAGGCAGGGCAAGCGTCACTGTGACTGATGTCGGGAGGCGTCTGTCCTTGAAGGCCATCCGATGATAGAAGATGCATTCTTGATGGAGTAGGGGCTGGATCATCCAGTAAGTGTGGGAGAGCTGGACTACCACAGATCGGCTGTGGTGGACAAAAAGATGAGTACCCCTTTTGTTTTTTTAATTGCTTGAACTAATCTCGCAAAAATCATAGTTAAACATGTGTAACGTAAAATGTCGAAATATTACAGAGTGACGACATCTCTAGGATGGCTGGCACTGAAAGTATTAAAGAGGACTATCATGAAAAAATGGTCCATCTTCTGATATCTGCAGGTGCTTTTACACAACATGCATGTTTGGGGGCATTTTATTTAGCATGGTTAATTCTTCTGCTCCCCACAGAGCAGTGGCTTAGAATTGCAGCAGATCACCCCTGCAAAAGTGGAATGGTACGTTCAAAAATCTGTCACCCCTGGATGAAGAAAACCACAAGCTTAGCTGCATTTTATTCAGCTAGGGTATATACGTAGCTCCTCCTCTCACTAACCTGCATGTTTATATGGGCTGTTATATTAATATTAAAGTGGACCAAAGCCCAGGATTTTGACTATCCTAGGTTTTGGTTGGGATGCCCCGCTGTGTGAAAACCCCCAGATCGCCGATGCTAACTCACCTATTCCCGGTCCTATGGCGCATGTGCGGTCACTGGTCCAAATGAGTGGGTTGGTGGCCGCATCCCCCCTCCCTCTAACAACTCACAAATGCCTGGCGCAGGCACGCCCCCTGCTAGAGGGATATTGGGGATGCAGATGCGGCTTGGTCATGCGCTGTTGGCTCAGGAAACAAGGTAAGTGTATGGGGCGACCTGGGGGGTTTCACACAGCTCACAATCCAAAATCGGGATGCCCCAGGGGGAGGGAATCGATCGGTACGGGAATCCTATAGATTATGGGTTTTGGTCCACTTTAAGTGATTTTGCAATACAGATCCTCAAGAATGGTGACCAACTCCCTGATGCATACCTCCCATCTGTCCCTTATTTGTTGTTCTCATTTGTCCCTCTTTGGGGTGTAACATGCAGATCTGTATCAATAAATGATTCATTTGCCTATTCAAAATGTTTATATTGATGTAACCGCTAAAACCAATCCTCTACCCATACCTCAATTTAACAACTTTTTCACCCTGAAAAGTTGGAAGGTATGCCGATGTAGTCATGTAGTGTTACCTATTTCTGTGGGCTACCTAGCTGTTTATGTAGCTGCTGGGGGTTGTAGTCTTTTCATAATGAAGATCTCCCTCGCTGATGTGGTTGTGCGGTTGTGTTATTGCTCGGTTAGGCCGCACACACAGCGCGTCAGTAAAGGTCGGAGCGGCAGAGGATCCCGGTTGATATGACATATGGATGTTTATTCTCGCTGTAACAGTGCGGCCTGGTACTGACAGGGTTTAGTTGGCACCAGAGGAGTAGCTGCGCGCTCCCAGGCCTCCCACACTGGACCTCTGTGCTGCCTTTACAACTTTTACAAGTTACCGTCTCTCTATTCACACGGATCAGGAATGTGAAAGTTTTACTATCTGCTCTGGAAGAAATGTGCCCACAAAGCAGAAGCAAGGTAAAGGAATAGGGGGCCGGGTGGAGGCAACAGGATGTAAACAGTTTACAAGCCAAAAAGGAGAAGAAGCATTTTTCAGCCTGAGGATATGAAGGCTGATTTGTCATGGTGACCAGAGGCAGGCAGACATAGCTATATAGGGGGCTATTTAAGAAACGCTAATGCCCGGTAGTACCATTTAGCGTCAGGTGAACGCTGGGCACAGTATGTGAAAACCATATATATGAAAGTCATTCTGGTGAGCACCTCTAATAGCGTCACATGTATCACTAGCGGTGGCTCAGTGTATAGCGCTGTATGTTCAGCAGCGCTATATAGTACCTGTCGCTCAGTGTTGCTCTCCCATACATTTCAATGGTGTTATTTGGTTGTGTATAAATAGCTTTTTCCTAAAGTAATGTTCTAATGATTGTGTGACTTCTCCTGCCCAGCAGACAAACACTATATTTTTAATGCAGAATTGTATGTGCAGGTCCGCCATTGCAGTGTCATTGTCACAGTGTTAAGACAATGTCATTCCATAAATTTTCGCTCTGGTGCTGGTGTATATGTGTTAAGAAACAGACTTTTTGCACAGAACTTCTGACGCCCAATGCTAGAGCGCCCAGTTTAAGAGTCTCGCTGGCTGTGTGTAGTTTTTTCTTGTATATGGGCTTCAGCGCCGAGTGCCGGACGCACTTATCTGGCGCTACCCAGCGTTGTTCTATTGTTAGATGTAGCGTCTGGGGCGTCTCGTAGGTCTGGGGCGCTTTGACCTCAGGACACCACCTAGCATTCTCGATTGGCTCTGCAGTGGATCAGGAAGTGCGCTTCTACAGTGCCCACCACACATCACATTTATCACTGCTGGACAGGATACTACAGCGTCACTTGTCCAGCTGCTACGCTAGGTTATAGCATCAGACACCCGCTTGCAGCGGATGCTCTATATAGACGCTCAAATGGCAATACATGGCGCTAGTCTTATATTAGCCTCAGTGACCTACAGCATACCTCCCAACTGTCCCTGATTTGGGTCCATGTCCCTGTGGGCCTCGTTGTTCCTCTCTATCCTTTTATGAGGTTTAATATGCAGATCTGCATCAATAAATGATTCATTCACCTATTCAAAGTGTTTATAGTGTTGTAACTGTTACACCCTATATCCTATCCATCACTTAATGAGGGGGCGTGGCCTAATTTAATTGTTCTCTTTCCCACCCTGAAAAGTTGGAAGGTATGCTACAGCCATGGCAGGCCAGTATGATTGCTGGGTGACCCCCACCCCGGAGGTGTGACTGCACCAGGGCCTAGAAGGTCAGGGGCCCCATCATTGCTGCTCCTAACCTTTTTTTCAGATTTGTAGTCATCTGAAATCATATAATGGAAAAAGATGCAGCATTTGACGTGGCTGGTTCAGTCTTTGTCTAGTTGTATCCAACTGAGCTAAAATAATAGAAAACTGCCACTGTATCCCAATTTAATGCTTGCACCAGGGCCCCCGCATATTTAGTTCCGCCGCTGGGCAGTCATGTATATGCATGTAGAATTTTAGGTATGATCATTTTTTGTGATTTTTCTGCAATTCCAGAATGCAGAGCTGCACATTCAGAAGACACATCCTGAGACTCCATGAGCCTCCATCTTGGATGTTTAAAGGCTCAGAAAATGCAGTAGGTGAAGTTAGGATGATTTCTAATGTGGGCAATCTGTATGTACAGGGTGGGGGGAAAGATATAAGATAAGCTCTTATTCAGGGTAAAGGTCCGGTTTAAAGTCCTGGTATTTTGTGATCTTCTTTTCAACTTGGCTATCTTCATGTATCGTAATGTCAATGAGCCACACTTATTTTCTTTTGGCAATGGTAATGTTGAGGTGTTATGTTCCAGCACCTTGTCGGTTTCTATTTGGGAATTCCTAAATGTTTCGGCATAGTGGTTTTCTACCACTTATTTATAATTATTCACAACTTTCATGGCACTGGACTAGGTAAAAAAAATTTAGGACCAATTATATACTAATATTGGGCATATGTGACAAATCCACATATTCCACATACAGTAGGAGTGGGACTTATGTCCTTGAGAGCTTACACGCCAACTGATGGGTCAGTTAGTTATAGCAGGTGTGGCAGACCAAGAAAGATGTGAAAGATGCACATTTACCCCGGGTTTGCCAGTTTACTGTTGTTAGTTAAAACTGCTTGACAAAGGGAAACCACTCCAAAACACATTGCAGTTGTGGGGTACGGGAAATGGGACCTTGTGTCCCTGTGTAAACAATAGTAAAAGATAAGTTTTAATGTTTTTTACTGCGGGGTCTGGCCATGATGGATTTTCTCAAGGGTATATATACGGACCTAGCATTCTATAGATGCTAGGTCCAATTTTGGTCTACTTTAAATACTGGCAAGTTTTTTGGCCCCAGCACTTTACTGTTTTGTAGGTTAAAGCGGACCTTCACTCTAAATAAGAGTCTATCTTATATGTTTCCCACACCATGTACATACAGATTGCTCACATTAAAAATCATCCTACCTGCATCTACTGCATTTTATAAGCCTTTAAACATCCAAGATGGCGGCTTATGGAAGCTGCCATTTTTGCAGGCAGCCTGCAAACAGGAAGTGCCTGCAAACAGGAAGTGACTGTGCTGCTCTGCATTCTGGGACGGCTGACCTTTCCCTGACCCCAGCTCTGCTCTGTCTGAGCAAAGCACAGCTATAACCCGCCCCCCTGTACCTTATCCCACTCTCCTCTCCTCAGTAAGTGTGATGCTTCTGAGTCAAGATGGCGGCGCCCGTATCCTAAATTCCCGAACAGAGTTGCAGCCCAGGGGGGGGAAAGTATAATAAATTAGTGACTAAACATGTAAAATATATTAATTTTAGATGCTGAGGAATTGTTTTTTAAGAGTTTGGGCTTTTCATTAAATCAGGGTGAAGGTCCGGTTTAAGTCTGAAATACTAAGCTGAATTTTCTGTGGTATGGCAGGGACTGACAAAGAGGATCAGCTCTAAAGGAGCAAGAGAAGAGGCGGGTGGTGGGAGCAGCAAGTTTCAAAATAGATTGTAAAGGTGCCAGTCTGTTGGTATACCACAGAGGAGAATGTTGCAATAGTCATGTTGGGATATGATCAAGGCACGAACCAGCATTCTCATGCTGAGAATGAGACAAATGCTGAGATTCTTTTTGAATTGTCTTTAAAGTGGACCAAAACCCAGGAAAATTGGCCTGGGAATCTATAAGATTCCCAGGTTGATTGATTCCCTCCCCCTTGGCCATCCAAAATTGGGATTCCCCACTGTGTCAAAGCCCCCAGGTTGCCCATAAACTCAATTTCTTTTCGGGTCCAACAGCACATGCGCGAACTGTGGATATATCCCTGGTATTCCTTTAGCAAGGTGCGTGCCTGTGCCATTTGTGAACACTCCTGTTAGAAGGTAGCGGGGGATGCACTCCAGGACGAAGGGGCTGGAGTGCACTCTGATTGGACGAGCAGCCGCGCATAGTTATATGTGAGTTTGTTCGGCGATCTGGAGGATTTCACACAGCGGGGCACCTCTGATCCGTGCCCCGGGGGCAAAGACCAAAACCCAGGATAGTCAAAATCCTGTGTTTTGGTCCACCTTAAGTGGTTAGTGAGTGAATGTGAGCTTACTGATTGCTAAAATGACTCACTAATGATTTCATGGGTAAGCCTATTCAGTGGAGGCGCTAGCCACTTGCTTATGGCTATGGGTTTTTTGCTATCTTAGAGAAAGGCACCAAACAATTAGGATATGCCCAATATAGTTTTTTCAGGGCAACGCTGTGCAGGTGCATTACAGTTATCTGTAGGATCGGCCATTTATGAGCTCAGGTTAATGTTGCAGAAAAACATAAAAGTGAGTCTCACGGTGCTCAGATTAGGGCTTGGGTGTGGGAGTAGCCTCCTCTTTCCAGTAAGAACAGATGAATGTTTTCAGAGCAAGAACTTTGATAAAACAGAAACATGTTTGTGATTGAAAAGAATGATTGACCTTATTCCAGAGCTGGATCCTTAGATGTAGCGGTGAGCTAGCAGAGATAGCGGGGTATAATGAGTGGGAGCAGGCATGATATCATAGCCCATAGTAAGTGCTATCTGTGTAAGGCAACCAGTCCTAAGATGACATTTTATCGAGGCATTATTCACTAATAACACAGAGAAACAGCTGCTGAAACTCCCCAACTCAAAACATTGCAGACTGCCAACTGGAATTTGGAATTAAAGGTCTGCCCATAGGATAGCAGAAATCACTAATTTATTTTATATACAGGCAATTCGAGAAGGATGCAATCAGGGCCGGATTAAGTGTGGTGGAGGCCCCTGGACACAAAATCTGGTGGAGGCCCCAGATCCAGTATTTTTTTTTCCTTTAAAATAATAGTCCAGACAAGTAACTGGTGATTGTCTGGCATCTGCATACTTACAGGAACATCAGATTGTGTCCCCTGTGCCACCCTTGTGTGGTTGGGAGACTGAAAAGCCTCCTGGTCCAGGCCATAACCCAAAGGTTGGTGGAGGCCCCTGTCAGGCCCAAGGCCTGATTATAGAATAACCATATGTATTATTATTGTATAATGTATAGTCCAAGACCTGGGTGAGGGGTCACTCAGACTGTTTGTGTATTCCAGTTTTATGGGGGGTTCTGTTTGTGGTACTTCCTTCTTTGAAGTCAAAGGCCTTTGAAGCAGCAAGATGTGCTGTCTCTGCACCAACCATAAACCAGAACTCAGATAAGAGACCTGGGAGAGTAGTAAGTTATGCCTGAAGAAGAAGCTTGAACAGCTTCGAAAGCTTGCATTTTCAATCTAAATGAGTTAGCCAATAAATGGTATTACCTTAACCTTGGATTTCCTGAGACCTGGGAGAGAAATGCCCTCACCAGGTGGGGTCAGAGGGGAGGGGTGAAGCTTTTCCCTCCAAAGGTTAGCTAATAAAACCTAATGCTAAGGACATTCTAAGTCAGACACCTATGGACAAACCTATATCAGAAAGCTGGGTCATACTGGACATAAGACTTTAAGCAACAACTGGATACTCACTCACAGGGACTGCTACGCCATTATACTGTAAGGACTTTCTTTTTATTTGCTGGACTGATCTTTGCTGTACTCTTTTATGTATTTTTTGTACTTGTATGTCATTTGTTTCTGTATATTACATCTAGCACTGTGATACCTTTTTATCAGATTAAATGTTTAATTATTTAATAATTCTTAAAGCTCTGGCCTTTGATCTCTAAATATAAAGCCCCCCTATATTAAGCCTAACATGGGTCTCTCCACATACTGGCTTGTGACTATGTTTTGGTACTCACCAAGTCTCACCCCCCATACAGCAAGACGCATCTGCCCTAGTGCTGATGAGAGCCTAAAGCTCGAAACACGTGTCCACTAGTTGGATGTGTCTGGCTGTATAAAATTTAAAGCTAATCCTTGGCATTGCATCCTAAGCGGTTCTAAGGGCCTTGGATGGCACAGAGATGTAGAGAGATGATTTACATAGCTCCGCCTGCTGCAAGGATAGATGGGTAATGCTATCTGTCCTTGGACTGGGTACTGTGCAAATACTTTCCGTTCTAGGAAAGCCACTCTTTTCTTTTACCTAAGTAGAGGGTTGTTTGGTCTCTTTAGACCCCCTATGTTAAGCCTAACATGGGTCTCTCCACATACTGGCTTGCGACTATCTCTAAATATATGAGCTCACCTTTCTGAAGGAAGCTCTGGTGAAACACGTTTATCAAAGGGTTAATTTGGTGACTTGCTGGGACTAGTAGTGCATACCCAGGGGTCTGGTGGCTTTAACCCTTGCACTATCACACTCTCTCTAGCGTCTTGGCTGGGCTGATAGAGTGCGATCGTGACAGCCCCCTTTGCAGGGTCAGTGGTGGAGGCCCCGGGGCTTGCGCCCCTTCTACCCCCCTCATAATCCGGCCCTGGATGCAGTAATGAGCAACCAGATTAATTCAATTTGCTACAGTTCATCTTTAGTCCAGCTAAATCCATCTGTTCTCCACCCTGGTCACATCCTTACACTCTCATCTCTAGTACTTCTCACACACCTCTCCAATTTATTGTAATGCCCTCCCCCATTCAATTTGTCACTCCCCAACCCTCCAAGCTTTCTAAAGTGCCTTATTTGTGATGCCCAGCTGTGTGAACCCCCTGTGATCACCCCAAACACTCCCCTTTCTGGGCCCCCAAGCTGCGCTGGGTCCCCTGGCCTCCCTGCAGCTAAGACTCTCTATTGCTCCCAGCCATTCTGATGGGGATGGGAGCACTGCACAAGCCGCAAGGAGCACAGGGATGTGAATGCTCCTGTTTCTATGCTGACGCACTGTTCCAAACAGTGCTGAATGCTGTGAATTAATATGGGAAGAGTGACATGGAACCTGTTATGATTTCCAGATTCCAAAGATGGGATGTGATATTAAATCCTGGCCCCAGCATGTCTGGGAGAATTTCTTCGAAGGGACCTAGTCAGGGTGTATTAGCCGCAGGGGTTCCTCGCTAGCTAGGCTAAGCTCCAGCTGCGAGAGGTGTGAACTGAATCGGCATGGGGCCTTTCGCCGGGGAAAGTATTTTCTAAGTTGAGGCTGTTTAAATAGGGTATATTGTTTACTGACTGGACATGAGCATGCCATATGTGAAATTATATTCTATTTTCCTCACCAAACCAATAGCAGTAATTGCCGCCTCTGCAGCACCCCCTGCACCCAGCCACCCTAGGCACAGGCCTAGGCATGCCTAATTATATGAATTCAGATATAGCACAAAATAGCCAGTGTAACATTGTTGTACCACAATGATTAGGTGTTTCATTGCTTGTAAATGGATTTCTATCCACAGCTCCAGTGGTGTTGATGGTGCCTGAGTTGCGCACTCTAATTTGGAGAGACAGATGAACAGGAAACCGAGAGCGCAGGATGGACAGACACAATCAGCTTGTACAAGCCGACCGGGGAATGATGACCTGGCCGTCACTTCAGTCTTGTTCTCCATAGAAAAGCAAAGCCTTCCATGTGTCAACTGTCCTTTTAACCTTTTGTTAAACCGTTACTTTTTAAAAAAATAATAAGCCCCTTTGTATTTGACTGGGAACACTGTCTACTGGTAAGAGCATAAACAATGTTGTTGATACTTTTGATCCTTCATTCTGCCATATATATTACCCGGGACGTATGTGGTGTTCAGTCTGCCTTAGTGCTTGCATCACTTTTTGTTGAGCCAGGTCATGGTCCTCAACTTTAAAAAAAAAATCCCACCCCCTGAATGACCCCTCAGCATGCACAATGATACCCCCCAACATTAATATGCAGCATAAGTGCCACCCGCACTTAAAAATAAACGTCCCTCTGCAAAAATCACCCTTTAGTGCCCCAAAAATAATATGCCCCTGCAGGTGGCTGGTGTAGGCACAGTCCTAAGGAACCCTTATGGAACATACAACTCTTACACTCTGTTTACCCTGACCCTGCCCATATTGGATTTACTGCAGAGAGCAGCTTCCCCCACTCTGTGCGCTGCCCTACACTCCCATTTAAGTAAAGGTGCGGAGGGACCCGTGCGCAGAGTAGAGGAAGCTGTCCTGGTTAAGGTAAGGAGTTGTTTTTGTTCTAGCCCCCTCCTTCCCTGTCTCAGTGCCAGGGGAAGGGGGTTAAATTTAGAACAAATTAAACTGGACATCCCATTTAAGAGGATAAAGTTGAAAGGTTGTTTTGTCCACATAGACATCAAGATGTAGAGGGCTAAGGAGGATAGTGTTTTTGAAGTGGACCAAATCCTGTGATGAACAGCTAGGGTCTGCCTTCCTCTGATATTTTAACACCTGGCTGGTCATTTTCCCCTCCTCTGAGATGGACCTTGACCTCCTCCCCCTGGCAGTTGCTAGCTAAGAGATTTTTGAAGTAGGGTCATATGAAGCCGGTTCTGGTGTAATTGGATCCATCCAGGTTCTGGTTACGATTTAAATCCAACGTACCTGACCCCCAACCAAAGTTCTCCATATTTCCGTATACAAGAAGAACGGTCAGAGACCCACGCAGGCATGCCTTGTGGTCTCCAGATCATGAAAATGTAACTAGTTAAGAACTAGGACACATAGTAATTTCATAATTTTCTATGAAATGATGGCCCTGCTGAGAGATAAGAGGTCATTGCACAGAGATATGAGGCAATTTTGACTGTGGGACAGGGTTTTTCAAAAGCAGGTGTGTAGAAAGATTCAGGAGCACAAAATCTGCATGCGATTCCACCACATCTGCATGGGGTTAGGCCCCCTCAAATAACGTACATACCTGATTGCCAGAGGTGGGCTTTAGGGGAGCCTTTTATAGTACAGTTTTAGGCGTGTATTGTCGCTGGAAACCCCAGTGCATGCGATGATAGTCGGAAGGCTGGTCGGTGCACTATAAAAACCATACACAGTTAATACTTATGCTTTGATTTTTATATCATGCTTATACCTCACAAATAAAGTTGCAAAAATTTCTGGTGTACATATATTTCATGGGGCCTCATAACAAATGTCACAGTGCCCCCCTCCATTTTGCACTGCTTTACAGGGGCATCCTGATTCAGGGTGCCTCTGTGTGTTAAACCCACTGTCTCTGCTCCAATCAGAACAGGTTGCTGTGCATATTAATACCCAGAAATCCATTCTAAATGAACATATTGCCTTGGCACCTATTGGCCTCCATGCACCTGCTGCCAGCCATTCAAATATGCCTGGTGCATACATCGGATGCCCCATGGGAGCAAGGGATCAAGGTAGGATTACGGCCAGTCCTGGGGGAGGTTCACACAGCGGGATATGCCAAATCTGGATGGCCCAGGGGGAGGACTTCCACCCAGCCATGGAGTCTTTTAAACTTTGGGACCAGGGGCACGGTGTTCTTTGTATGGCCCTGGATACTGGAAATATAGAAGTAACGTGGCAGTTAGAACTACAGAGCAAGTGGGAGCAACTTACTACCTACTAGTTGTGACCCACCCCCTGCGTCTTTACCCTTAACCCTTTAGACTTTAAACTTGAAAGAGCAGGGCTCTACATCCTATTGGGTCCTATTCTCATAGTGTCTGCTTTGTAATTTGTTGTATTTGGTCTATGTACTATATGTTTTACCCTGTCTGCAATTACTGCATTGTAAAGCACTACGGAAGAAGACAGCGCTGTGTAAATAAATAATAATAATAATAATGTGTGCACTCACTGCTTATCTTTGACTCACTGCACAGGTGGGCTAAAAGAGAAAGCCATTTTCTATGTGTGCGTAAGCATACAATGGGCATATATGCCCCAACTCATCCCCCAAAAATTAGCCTGTGACTGCTGAAGACAGTGTTGTTCAGTGTTGTACCTTGACACTATTTTGGAGTTGGCCTATAAATGTCCTATGAACAGGTTTTGATCCTTTGCATGTGTTTCGAGCCTAAAGCCTGCCAATCAATCAGCAGGAATGTATTTGTGTCTTTACAAGTGTAAGTCAGTCATCAGACAATTAGCATCAAACTGTAAGTGGTTGATTTGTTTTGGAGGTCATCTGTCAATCACCTCCTCCTCGCACAGTACTCAGCCTTTCTCTGGAACTGACCACAGCGCTCAACAAAAGCAGAAGTGTGGAAAGCTGTGACTTCCCAGCGCAGGGTCATGTGTATTTGTTTAGTCACAATGTTCAAAATTATTCATCAAGCTGCGAAATGCAGGAAGATCCATAATTAACTATTACATACCAACCAACTTTTCAGGGTGGGAAAGAGGGACATTTGTTCAATTAGGCCACACCCCCTCATTGATGGATAATTAGGAGATAGGATGTAACAGTTACAACAAAAGAAACACTTTAAATAGGTGTGGGATATTGGGGGCGAACCGAAGTGACACAAACAACAGTTCTCTCTCGGCAAAGCAGGTTTATTGCAGAAAAATTAAAGTATTCAAATGAAATAATACTTCTCCATTCATAGGTTGCAGCGTCAATGCAGAAAATCAAAACAAATGGTTACATCACCAAATAAAGGTAAATCCAGGGCTGGGGATTCCAGCAAGCTGTGGGTCAAAGGAAAGTCCAATCCAGATTGCAGGGCAAACCAGCCCGCCGCTTCTCACCCCCAACGGTCCAAGAGTGGGGCGCAGAAGCCAAGTCCTCCGGCTTAATAGTCCAGTATTGTTATTCACACAACGGGCAGTTCAGCCTGAGCTCCCTCCATCAGGCTGGTCAAAGACCACTGACTGGCTCAGTGGGAGCCTTTTATTCAGGCTCCTTCCTGAAATCAATCTGACCAGGTGTGCAAGACCTCAGATCAGAAGAAACCTAGGAGTGGGGAATGTGACCAGGGTTCTAAAATCCTGGCATGGATCGTACTCTATACAGCACTGTAGGGGAAAAATATACTCCATCCAGGACTTCTCCACACACTTTACCACATATCCCCCCCCCCTATTCTTCAGACCAGAGGTCTGACAACCCTTACTGGTCATACAATAGACTCAGGACAAAGCATCCGCATTCCCCTGTAGCCTCCCCGGTCTATGTTCTACTTTAAATTTAAAGTTTTGTAAGGAGAGAAACCATCTGGCGACCCTTGCATTTCTCTCCTTATTTTGCTTCATCCAGGTCAGCGGCGCATGATCTGTCATTAAGACAAATTCTCGACCCAACAAATAATATTTTAGGGCCTCTAACGCCCACTTAACAGCGAGACACTCTCTTTCCACTATCGCATAGTTTTTCTCTGCCGGAGTCAGCTTCCGGCTCAGGTACAATACTGGGTGCTCTTCCCCATTCACCTCTTGTGACAGAACTGCACCCAAACCTGAATCAGACGCATCCGTCTGTACCAAGAATTGTTTGCTGAAATCTGGGGACACCAGAACAGGCTGTTTACACAGGGCAGATTTTAGGCTTTGAAAAGCCTTTTCTGCCTCTGGGGTCCATTCCACCATTACTGACTTACCCCCCTTTGTTAAGTCAGTTAACGGGGTAGCCATTGACGCAAAATTGGGCACAAACCGATGGTAGTAGCCGGTTATACCTAGGAAGGCTCTCACTTGTTTTTTTGTAAGGGGTCTGGGCCAGTTTTGTATTGCCTCCACCTTATTAATCTGGGGCTTAACCAACCCTCTACCAATGACATAGCCCAGGTATTTTGCCTCCTCCAGACCCACTGCACACTTCTCAGGGTTTATGGTTAAGCCAGCATTACTGATAGAGTCTAGGATGGCCTGTACCTTGCCGAGGTGACTCTTCCAATCAGACGAAAAGATGACCACATCGTCTAGGTAAGCAGCAGCATAATTCTGATGTGGCCTCAAGATCACGTCCATCAGCCTCTGAAAGGTAGCAGGGGCCCCATGTAACCCAAACAGCATAACCAGATAGTGAAACAGCCCTTCTGGGGTGGCAAACGCGGTCTTTTCTTTAGCGTCCTCAGCCAAAGGTATCTGCTAATACCCTTTTGTGAGATCCAGGGTTGTAATGTATCTTGCCCTTCCAAGCTTTTCAATCAACTCATCTACCCGGGGCATGGGATACGCATCAAACTTTGAGACCTCATTGAGCTTTCTGAAGTCATTATAGAATCTCCAGGTCCCATTAGGCTTTGGTATTAAGACAATGGGACTGGACCAAGCACTAGCAGACTCCTCAATGATGCCCAACTCTAACATGCGTTTTATTTCAGAGGAGATCGCCTCTCTCCGTGCTTCAGGAATCCTGTACGGCTTTAGGTTTACCTTAATGTAGGGTTCAGTTTTAATCTGATGCTTTACCAAATGCGTTCGGCCCGGTAGGTCAGAAAACTTGTCTCTATTTCCTTGCAGAAATTCCCTAACCTCCTGTGTTTGATGACCTGACAAAGACTCACCTATCTTGACTGGGGGAATGGTCTGCACCGCCTCTTTAACTCTAGCCGGGGCAACTATCAAAGCTTCACGATCTTTCCACGGCTTAATCAGGTTCACATGGTAAATCTGGTAGGGCTTCCTTCTACCTGGTTGGTGAACCTTGTAGTTCACCTCACTCACCTTCTCTACAACCTCATAGGGACCCTGCCACTTTGCCAGAAATTTACTTTCAACTGTGGGCACTAATACCAGGACCCGGTCCCCAAGATTAAAGGCCCTCACCCTGGCCGATCTATTTTATATCCTGCTCTGGGCCGCCTGAGCCCTTTGCATATGCTCCTTTATTATCGGCATTACATTTTCTATACGGTCCTGCATCTGGGCTACATGCTCAATTATACTCTTATATGGGGTGGCCTCAGTCTCCCAGGTTTCCTTGGCGATATCTAGCAAATCCCGGGGATGCCTACCATACACCAGTTCAAACGATGAAAACCCTGTAGACACCTGGGGAACCTCCCGTATGGAAAACATGAGATACGGCAACAAACAGTCCCAATCACGGCCATCCCGTTCTACAACTTTCTTTAGCATGTGCTTAAGGGTTTTATTAAATCTCTCTACCAAGCCGTCTGTTTGAGGATGGTACACTGAGGTGCTGAGATGGGTAATCTTAAACAGCTTGCACAGTTCCTTCATGACCTTTGACATGAAGGGCGTGCCCTGATCAGTTAGGATTTCCTTCGGTATTCCTACACGAGAGAACATAAGAAACAGCTCCTTAGCAATATTTTTGGACGCCATATTTCTTACTGCTTCTGGGTAGCGGGTAGCATATTCTAGTACCACTAATATATATTGGTGTCCTCGGGCTGACTTCACAACAGGCCCCACCAAATCCATGGCAATTCTCTCAAAGGGGACCTCGATAATGGGAAGTGGTACCAAGGGTCTCCGGAAATGTGCCGTTGGGGCACTTAACTGGCACGTAGGGCAGGACTTGCAGTATCTTTTTATTTCCTCATACACCCCAGGCCAGTAAAACCTCTGGAGAACTCTTTCCTGGGTCTTATTAATCCCCAAATGCCCTCCAAGCACATGACTATGGGCGATCTCCAGCACCATGCGACGATATGGCTTAGGTACCAGAAGCTGTTCCACAACTTCATTGTTAATTTTGGAGACCCGATATAACAGATCCCCACTCATGGCGAAGTGTGGAAATTTCTGGTCAGCTTCTGGTTCCTGAGGCTCAGACCCAAAATTACCCTGAGCCACCTCTAGGTCTAAGACCCGCTGACCAGGCAGGGAATCCTCATCATCCTCGCCTGCTAACACCTGTAGGGGAAACCGGTCATTACTGCATAATTCAGATATTCCCATTTCTTCACTAGGTACCTCATGGGGCCTATTGTCTCTACTAGATAGTTCAGCCGGCTCAACAGGGAGGGTCACCGGTTCACTTCGCTACCGGAGGAAACGTTTCCCCTTTCCCACATCTCCCAGAACAAGGGAAAATCCCGGCCAACAATCACTTGGTACATAAGGCGTTCTACTACGCCTGCTTCATATTTTAGTGTTCCAGCGGGGGTCTCTTACCCACGGCTACAGGGTAAGCCACGATATCCCCGTGGATGCAAAGCACGCTCACATTTTTATTTGGTATATAACCTCCACCCACAAGGTTGGCCCGGACCAAGGTTACCAGGCTACCTGAGTCCAACAGTGCCCTCACTGAGCACCCATTCACTCTCATCAACACAATATGGGGCTCGGTCTCTAACCGCAAAACCGCGGTACATGCTGGTTCCGCAAACAGGGATCTTCTGCGGCCAGCATCACACTCCATAGGCTCAGGGCCAAGGGGGCAATCCACGGCTATGTGCCCAAACTCGCGGCACCTCCAACACTGGGGACCCCGAAGTCTCCGTGCCCGGGCGTCCTCCCTAGGATTGGGGGGCCTCTGGGGGTCAGGGTCAGTCCTGGGCCCTTTTCCACCCTTCCATCCACCTCCGAGGGGAACCTGCTTACCTGTCGTTGTCACAGGTTTGTGGGTCTTGGAGGATGCTGGTGTAGTAGGGGCATCCAGTAGGTAGTCCTCCGTCGCAATAAAACGTTCAACCAAGTTGACCAGCTGCTCCGCACTCCGCGGGTCGCCTTGTCCCACCCACCGTTGAAGCTTTGGCGGCAGAGACCGAAAGAAGCGATCCACCACGATTTTCTCGATAATCTGCGTGTCAGTGTCCACTTACCGGTCTCCCGTTCCAGCGGCATCTCGGGTCCTCAGCCGCCCGCTCCCGCTGTGCAGCCACCTGTCCAGCGGCAGCCTCTGTTCCGGCTGGCGCGCACTCGCCTCCTAGTTCCTCAGCCGGCGGCTCCAGCGTCTTCACTCGTGCTCGCGCGCGCGCGCGAGCACGTTCTGTTTATACCCTCCGGCGGCGCTGCTCTCAGCGCGGCCGCCGGAGGAAGTTTAATTAAAGGCCCAGCTGCAACTAAAGGGAGTGCCCCACAGGGACTGGGCCAATCAGCTTTATTGGAGTTCTGGGCTGTACGCCCTATGTTGACCAATCTCTTTGAAGTTTATTGTTACACCAATCACCACACTGATTCTCCAGGGCCAATGATGCCTGATCCCTATATAACCTCACCCCAGCCAGTTGGTCATTGCCTGTTATAGCGCTTAGATCCTCGTTTGTTATTTACCTTTGATATCGATCTACATTCCTGTTGCCGACCCTTGCCGGCCTTTGACCATCCTTGATCTACACTCCTGTTGCTGACCCTTGCCTGCCTTTGACCATCCTTGATCTACACTCCTGTTGCCGAACCTTGCCTGCCTTGACCATCCTCGATCTATACTCCTGTTGCCGACCTTCGCCTTGAACCTAGACCACGACCTGTTTATTCCAATTGTTCTGTCGCCATCGCAGATCTACTTTTGCCAATCTCCAGCCTGTCCTTGGACTTCCGTCTTACGCTGAAATTCGGGCTACCCAATTCCCCTTCCAGCCGCGGGTTCTCCAGTCCTCTGTACAGTAAGGCTTCATCCTTTGAGCCATAGAAGTCCTGGGGGCAACCGATCCCGAGCAGGCGTGTTCTGCGTCTCGGCAAGCGGGGGCTCCTATAGGTGAAGCTGGCTGCGGAGATTGGGGGTTGAGGTCCTTACCAAGAGAGCTGAAGTTATTCAAGTGGTTAATTGCGGTTCCTGGAGCGTGATATTATAACAGGCCAAAAAAGTTAAGTATGGAAGACCTGGTACAGCAAGTACAGGCGATGGCCACTGCTATCAATCAACTTGCCCAGAGAGTGGCCAATCAAGAAACCCGCCAGATTACTACACCCGCTGTACCACCTCATATTCCTGAACCAAAGGTTCCTTTACCAGAAAAATTTTTGGGATACCGAGCCGGTTTTTCTAACTTCAAGAATTCGTGTGAACTCTATTTCAGGCTGCGGCCTTTATCTTCAGGCACAGAAACTCAACAGGTGGGTTTAATCATCTCTCTGTTACAAGGAGACCCTCAGTCATGGGCTTTCAGCTTGCTTCCTGAAGATCCTGCCTCACACTCAGTTACATCCTTTTTCTTGGCCATGGGAGTGCTTTATGCGGATCCAGATCGACGGTCCACGGCAGAGAACAGGCTTCGGGCCCTGAAGCAGGGTCGGAATTCTGCCGAGGACTACAGCGCTGGGTTTCGGCGCTGGGCAGTGGAGTCTACTTGGAATGATCCAGCCCTATGTAGCCAATTCCGTATGGGGCTTTCTGAGAATATTAAAGATGCCTTGGTCAACTTTCCCACTCCAATAGATTTGGATCAACTCATGCAGGTCTCCATCAAGATCGATAGACGTCTCAGGGAGAGAGTCAGGGAAAGGGTTAGAGTTACCACTCCCTTTAGGTCATCACAAACTCCCAACCCTTCAACTCCTGGTGGGGTAAACGCCTCTTCCCCCTCTCAAGAGGAGCCAATGCAGGTTGGCAGAGCTCGTCTTTCTCAGGACGAGAAGCAACGGAGACGGTCTTTGGGTCTTTGCCTCTACTGTGGGTCCCCGGGACATTTTGCCAGGTCTTGTCCAAATAAGGGGTATTCGGCGGGAAACTTTCTCGCCTAGATCAGGAAGAGGGTACTGATCTAGGTGGGTTGAAGCACTACTCTCATCAAGATAAGATGTTAATTCCTACGGAGCTTTTCTGGGGTCTTTCCAAACAGGCAGTATTTGCTTTTGTCGATAGCGGAGCTGCAGGTAACTTCCTGGATTGGAACGTAATTTCCATCCTGGGAGTTCCACTGGTACCCCTTGAAAAGTCTCTCCAGGTTCTGGCCATAAATGGGAAGGCTATCCAGGGAGGACCGGTCAGTCACAAGACCCCTCCTCTCAAATTGGTGGTTGGCTCATCTCATTCTGAACACATAGAATTCCTGGTGTTTGATTGTCCTGAAACACCGGTAGTTTTGGGATACCCATGGCTAAAGCTCCATAACCCCATGTTTAACTGGCAGTCTGGAGATCTGGTTAGGTGGAGTAATTACTGCAAGTTACATTGCTTCTCCACTGTCCTTAGGAGTGTTCAGATTTTGCCCCAGGAACTACCTCTGCCTTATACAGATTGGGCAAATGTTTTTTCTGAGCGATCTGCTGAATAAGGGCTTTATCCGCCCGTCAACATCTCCGGCGGGTGCTGGCTTCTTTTTTGTTGAAAAGAAGGACGGGGGTTTAAGGCCCTGCATAGATTATAGAGCATTGAATAAGATCACCGTAAAAAATCGTTATCCTCTTCCCTTAATAGGTGATTTATTTAATCAGGTAGTGGGGGCTCGAATTTTTTCTAAACTAGATCTAAAGGGGGCCTACAACCTGATCCGTATATGGCAAGGGGATGAATGGAAAACGGCTTTCAATGTTAAGGATGGTCATTACGAATATTTAGTCATGCCTTTTGGCCTTTGCAATGCTCCTGCGGTCTTTCAAGACTTTGTTAACGACATGTTTCGTGACTATTTGGGTAACTTTGTAGTGGTTTATTTGGATGACATCCTCATTTTCTCCAAAAACCTTTCCGAACACAGGCAACATGTAAAACTGGTCCTTCAGAAATTGAGAGAAAATAATCTATACGCTAAAATCTCTAAGTGTATGTTTGAGGTCACCTCCGTTCCCTTCTTGGGGTATATTATTTCTAGTCAGGGGTTGGAGATGGATACGGGAAAGGTTTCGGCAGTACGGGATTGGGTACAACCCAAATCCCTAAAAGAATTACAACGCTTTTTAGGGTTTGCTAATTTCTATCGACGTTTTATCAAGGGTTTCTCTAGTATCGTTGCTCCTCTCACCAATCTCACCCGCAAAGCCACGTTCACTGTTAACTGGTCACCATCAGCTATTGAAGCCTTTTGTGTCCTAAAACAGGCTTTTACTTCGGCGCCAGTTTTAGTGCACCCTGATGTCAACAGACCTTTTGTTATTGAAGTAGATGCGTCTGAATTAGGTGTTGGAGCTGTTTTATCGCAATTCTCTGGATCTCCTGAACGTATGCATCCATGTGCCTATTTTTCTCGGAAATTTAATACCGCAGAACAAAATTATGATGTTGGCAATAGGGAACTATTAGCTATTAACCTGCATTTGATGAATGGCGTCATTGGTTGGAGGGTTCCTTACATCCTATCACTGTATATACCGATCACAAAAATCTCGAGTATATAGGCTCCGCCAAGAGGTTGAATTCTCGACAGGCCCGTTGGGCATTATTTTTTTCGCGTTTCAATTTTATTATTACCTTTAAGCCGGGCGTAAAAAATACTAAAGCCGATGCTCTGTCGCGCATGTTCGGTGAGTGTAAAGATCGAGGAGATACTGGTGAACCTATCTTACCTGCAGGTTGTGTAGTCGGGGCCTTGCTCCCTGATCTTTCTAATGTTTTGGCGCCGTTCCAAGATGAATCGTCTGTAAATGTACCTATAGGATGTCACTTTGTACCGCCGCATTTGCGTTCTGATGTAATCCGTGAATTCCACGACGCAAAAACTGCTGGGCATCTGGGAGTTCGTAAAACTTTTATTTTAGCTCGACGCCATGTATGGTGGCCTTCTATGAGACGTGATATCACTACCCTTATCGACGCATGTTCCGTTTGTGCACGAAGTAAAGGGGTACACAAGGCCCCTAGTGGTTATCTGATTCCGCTTGAGATCCCTAAGGAACCATGGTCTCACATTTCGATGGACTTTATTGTTGATTTGCCTCTTTCACATGGGAACACTGTGATTTGGGTAGTCGTCGATAGATTCATTAAGATGGCTCATTTCATTGCTCTACCCAAGCTACCCTCGGCTCCTGAACTTTCGCGCTTATTCATCTCGCATATATTTCGGCTTCATGGTATTCCAGTAAATATTGTTTCCGATCGGAGTGTGCAGTTTATATCACGATTTTGGAAAAAATTTTGTTCACGCTTGGGGATTCTTGGGGAAGCTTAGAACAATATTTAAGATGTTACATCTCTGACACTCAGGAGCAGTGGTCGGAATTTATTGACTTTGCCGAATTTGCGTATAATAATGCGCCGAGTGACAGTACTAAAATATCCCCTTTCTTTTGTAATTATGTTAGAAGAGTTAGAAGAGTGGCTTCAGAAACGTGTTAGAAGAGTGGCTTCAGAAACGGAAGGATATTCGGGCACGCGTCCAGGAAAATTTAGAAACTATGCGCGCTAAATATAAGAAATTTGCTGATCGTCGTAGATCTCAGGAACCTATCCTTCAGTGTGGAGACCTTGTCTGGGTTTCCACTAAGAACATTGCTCTCCGGCAGCCTTCTTATAAATTGGGTCCTAAATTTATCGGTCCTTACCCCATTATCAGGAAACGTAATAATGTGACCTTCAAAGTTCAGCTCCCTCCTACTATGAAAATTTCCAACTTGTTTCATGTATCACTGTTGAAACCAGCTAAAAACTCCTCTCCTGCTGGTCCTCCTCCTGTTTTAGTGGATAATGTGCAAGAATATGAAGTGAACAAGATTCTGGATTCGCGTAGGGTTCGTAATACGTTACAGTATTTAATTGATTGGGTTGGTTACGGTCCTGAGGAGAGGTGCTGGGTTTCTTCTTGTGATGTCCATGCCAGGGCTCTTGTACGGAAATTCCACCGTGACAATCCGGGGAAGCCTGGTGAGGGTCCGGAGGCCCCTCGTGAGGGGGGGGTAATGTCAGTGTCCACTTACCGGTCTCCCGTTCCAGCGGCGTCTCGGGTCCTCAGCCGCCCGCTCCCGCTGTGCAGCCACCTGTCCGGCGGCCGCGGCGAGCGGCAGCCTCTGTTCCGGCTGGCGCGCAGACGCCTCCTAGTTCCTCAGCCGGCGGTTCCAGCGTCTTCACTCGTGCTCGCGGGCGCGCGAGCACGTTCTGTTTATACCCTCCGGCGGCGCTGCTCTCAGCGCGGCCACCAGAGGAAGTTTAATTAAAGGCCCAGCTGCAACTAAAGGGAGTGCCCCACAGGGACTGGGCCAATCAGCTTTATTGGAGTTCTGGGCTGTACGCCCTATGTTGACCAATCACCACACTGATTCTCCAGGGCCAATGATGCCTGATCCCTATATAACCTCACCCCAGCCAGTTGGTCATTGCCTGTTATAGCGCTTAGATCCTCGTTTGTTATTTACCTTTGATATCGATCTACATTCCTGTTGCCGACCCTTGCCTGCCTTTGACCATCCTTGATCTACACTCCTGTTGCTGACCCTTGCCTGCCTTTGACCATCCTTGATCTACACTCCTGTTGCCGAACCTTGCCTGCCTTGACCATCCTCGATCTATACTCCTGTTGCCGACCTTCGCCTTGAACCTAGACCACGGCCTGTTTATTCCAATTGTTCTGTCGCCATCGCAGATCTACTTTTGCCAATCTCCAGCCTGTCCTTGGACTTCCGTCTTACGCTCAAATTCGGGCTACCCAATTCCACTTCCAGCCGCGGGTTCTCCAGTCCTCTGTACAGTAAGGCTTCATCCTTTGAGCCATAGAAGTCCTGGGGGCAACCGATCCCGAGCAGGCGTGTTCTGCGTCTCGGCAAGCGGGGGCTCCTATAGGTGAAGCTGGCTGCGGAGATTGGGGGTTGAGGTCCTTACCAAGAGAGCTGAAGTTATCCAAGTGGTTAATTGCGGTTCCTGGAGCGTGATACTGCGCAGGGGTTGAACGCTCTGGCTCCAACCACTTTTGGACGAGATGTATTAGGTCATACAACTGCGACCGGGCAGGCTTATCAACGGCAAAAGTCCAGTTATGTATTTGCCTTGCCCGAACCGCTGGCGTGACTCCCAGGCGAGCAAGGATCTCCTGTTTAAGCTTAGCATAGTCCCATACATCCTGCTCCCTTAAGTCAAAATATGCCTTTTGCGGCTCACCCGTTAAGAACGGCGCAATTACGTCGGCCCATTCCGCTACTGGCAGCTGTTCTCTCTCGGCCACGCGCTGAAACACTGTGAGGTAGGCTTCGACATCGTCATCTTTTGTAAAACCCGCTAAACGGTTCTTCTCGCCCCCTCCGTCTCAACCGGGCTTCTCTCCGGATGTGAAACTTTGGCACCAACAGTCTCTCTAAGCGCGGCCATCTGTTCAATCAACAGGCAATTTGTCTCCCGCTGGTTAGCCAAGGTCTGCTGCTGCATTTGGAACTGTTGTGCCAGGGCCTGCTCCTGTGCTCGCTGCTGTTGTGCCAGGGCCTGCTCATGCCGGAAGTCAGCTTGTATTAGGTGTTTTATCACCTCCTCCATGTGAGACATCTTGGTGATGGCCTTCACCCAGGACATTAACTGTTAAATGCAGCGTGTTGTCACTCCGTTGCCCCTAGAAACAGTCACCATGCCCGCATCCTCCACCAACTGTGGGATATTGGGGGCGAACGGAAGTGACACAAACAACAGTTCTCTCTCGGCAAAGCAGGTTTATTGCAGAAAAATTAAAGTATTTAAATGAAATAATACTTCTCCATTCATAGGTTGCAGCGTCAATGCAGAAAATCAAAACAAATGGTTACATCACCAAATAAAGGTAAATCCAGGGCTGGGGATTCCAGCAAGCTGTGGGTCAAAGGAAAGTCCAATCCAGATTGCAGGGCAAACCAGCTCGCCGCTTCTCACACCCAACGGTCCAAGAGTGGGGTGCAGAAGCCAAGTCCTCCGGCTTAATAGTCCAGTATTGTTATTCACACAACATGCAGTTCAGCCTGAGCTCCCTCCATCAGGCTGGTCAAAGACCACTGACTGGCTCAGTGGGAGCCTTTTATTCAGGCTCCTTCCTGAAATCAATCTGACCAGGTGTGCAAGACCTGAGATCAGAAGAAACCTAGGAGTGGGGAATGTGACCAGGGTTCTGAAATCCTGGCATGGATCATGCTCTATACAGCACTGTAGGGGAAAAATATACTCCATCCAGGACTTCTCCACACACTTTACCACATAGGCAAATTAAAGATTTATTGCTGCAGATCTGCATGTTACACCTCAAAGAGGGACAGAGAAGAACAACGAGCGACAGCAGGACATGGACTCAAAGAGGAACAGTCCCTCCAAATTAGGGACAGTTGGGAGGTATGCTATTATAATGCCTCAGGGTCACAATTAGGGCAGTACTGCCAGGGCTCCTTTATGGGGCCCAGCATCCAGTCTAGATGGCAGCCCCAGAGCAACATCTGTCTGACTTTCTCCAGCCACTCCCCGCCATCCATTTATCTACCCCCTTGCTGTGCTATTCACCCACCTCCGAACACAATACAAATCCACTCTTACCAGTGTCACTCTTCCATCCCCTGCCAAATCCAAGTGCCACCCTCCCAAACCAACTAGCCCACCCTCCTGCACAGTGCCACTTATCCACCACTTATTCACCCCTCCCAGCTTCACTCTCTCAGTGCCATTTCCCTACCTCCCCCTCCACTATCCCCCTCACCATTCTCCCAGGA
Source organism: Gastrophryne carolinensis (assembly GCA_027917425.1). Taxonomy (NCBI): domain Eukaryota; kingdom Metazoa; phylum Chordata; class Amphibia; order Anura; family Microhylidae; genus Gastrophryne; species Gastrophryne carolinensis. The sequence continues at coordinate 589,967,629 of CM051234.1, forward strand.
TCATTCACCCACCCCCCATTTATTAATTCCACCACCCAGCTCCAATCACCCCCCCCCCCCCCCCCGGTCATGCACACTCTAACAAGCCCCCTCCCAGCAGAGTTAGGTTAGGAATTTACATTAAACGTGGAGGCTAATTCACTACTAGCGCCAGGTATTGCCAGATGAGCATGTGTATAGCGGTGCTTAGAGCGACGGCTAGTAGATGCTGTAAGCGGGTATCGGGCGCTGTAACCTAGTGTTGTGGTTGCTGTAGTAACCTAGCCGGCATTGATGAATGTGATGTGTGTAACAACAGTATGACCGATAGGTAGCACCAGCTCAGTGCATCCGGCACTCGGTGCTCCACACCATATTTAACAACACACACAGCTTGGCGCTCTAAAGCTGGGCGCTGTAGCATAGAGCGCCAGACGCTGTGTGATCAAAGTCTGTTTTTGAACACATATCCACCTGTAACAATGTGAAAACACATGGAATGACATTGTTTTAACACTGTGACAATAACACTTTAGTGCCAGACCTGTAAATAGAATTCTGCATAAAAATATAAAAAGTCCAAAAAATGGATAAAAGTGTTTGTTTGCAGTCAGGAGAGGTCACACAATGATTAGAGCAAAAAAAATGTTTAACTGCCAAACACGCTATTTATACACAACTAATGAAGCCCCATTGAAATGTATGGGAGAGTGACACTAATACGTGGCACTCTTGAATCGGCCGGCTCTATACGCTGAGTCGCCACTAGTAATACATGGGACGCTACATGTCGCTGTTAGAGCCGCTCACCAGATTCGCTTTCATAAATGTGGTTTCCCGTACAGCGCCCAGCGGTCACCAGACGCTGCCTGCCGCTACGAAGCACTGCCTGGCGCTATCCCTTCTTAAATAACCCCCTTAGAGCTTCTGTAGCAGGGTGATGGATTGGCCATAGCACTTGTTAAACCATTTGTCAAGATTTTAATTTGGAAAACACAGGCAGTTTTCAGGAGGTGATGGAAATGGGCCGCAGACAGGGGATGTGGACAAAGCAGGCATCATAAATCGGGATGCCCCATACAGGAGGAACTCAATCCTGGATAGTGAAAAATACAGGAATTCTGGATTTTTTATTTCGCAGAATAGAGCCGCTTGACACAGCAAAAAACAGCTTTGTGACTTGAGGAGAATTTAGACATCAGACTAAACCCCATGTGTTGATGGAAGCCAGACACCGCACATCATAGTAAAATATGTCTGCAGCATGTCTAAGCATAACAGTAATTGTTATAAATCACACTCCTATTTCTCTAGCCCCGGCTCTTCTGCCAGACTCTCCATCCAACCCATTCACAATCTAACACCAAGGGCATACCTCCCAAGTGTCCCTGATTTGAAGGTACTGTCCCTCTTTTGAGTCAATGTCCCCCTGTCCCTCATTGTTCCCATTTGTTCCTCTTCGAGGTGTAACATGCAGATCTGCATCAATAAAAGGGTCATTTGCCTATTCAAAGTGTTCTTATTGTTTTAACTGTTACACTCTATCTCCTATCCATCCCTCAATGAGGGGGAGTGGCTTAAAACAGACCAAAACCCACATTTTTAACTAACATCCCCTGAATTGCTCCCCCCCCATGAAGAGCACCTTTTGCCAATTCTCACTGCTCCTGCTTCACTCTAATTCCAGATAATGGCGCTTGTTGTAGCTGTAAAGCTCTGCCTCCTCCATTCATTTGTCACTGTTGTGTGCCAATGATGTCATTGCCACACCTATGCAATGACTGACTGCCTGTCATCTTACAGAGATGGACAGAAAAAATTGTGTTCCAGGGCAATTTGAAAAGTGAATATATCTATTTCTAGTTCTACGCGGTAGAAGGAAGTATCGGCAGGGGCTTTGGCCAAATGTATTTCGCCAGTTCAGTGGGTTTTGGTCCACTTTAATTTAACAAATGCCCCTCTTTCCCACCCTGAATAATTGGGAGGTATGCAAGGGGGAATTCCTGGGGCCCACCAGCAGAAGTGACTCTGGGCTTGCATCCAGGGCCCATGCACAGAAACATTATGCCAGACTCTATTGTCTCTGTTTTTGCACTTGGGATGCCACAAATTAGCTATAGATATTTAAAGTTTGATGATAAAGGGCCCCTGGGATCATGGGCACACTGGGCTTTTTCCTGGTAACCCTGTGGGCCAGTCCAAGCCTGGCTTTTCACATTCAGTGAATACCATAAGGGGCTGATGGGAAAAAATAACTTCTAGCTCTCCTGCTAAATTTTAAAAAGTTCTTAAAGTAGACCAAAACTGTGATTACAACCCACTGGCAATGATCCAATGGGGCACCCCGATTTGGAATTCCCCTCAGTGGGAATGGTTACTGTATAGCCCTGGATCATTCAATATAATCTCCTTATCCCATGTTCCCCTGCAAGTCAGGTTAGCAAACAAGTGCTTGTTTTTACATTAAGTGGACAACCTTTTAAGAAGCACAAAATCATTTTAGAACCACTTTTGCCAGGGCCACGCCCACCTGGCATTTCTGGGTTTGCCGATTGGCTGATCTCATTGATGCCAGCTTATGTGACCCAGGTTTCTATGTAGTCTGGGGAGCGCACCTTAGCTACAGGGAAGCCAGGGATGCTTTCCCGGCAAAAACAGCGTCATGGGAGCTGCAGTTAAAAGAAATACAGCTGGGCATCCTCATTTCAGATTGCCCGGGAGCAGGCTAGCAGCTGGGCGGTGTGGCTTTTGTGACGGTTTAACCTGAAAAGGAACACTATCAGAGGTAGCTCTCTAAACTGCAAGCCTCTCTAAACATTCACTGGCAAGCTCTAGATAAACAGTTATCTTCCCCTCAGTTGCAGTGTCTCGAGCGTGCCAACTCCATTCATTGCAATTAATATTTTGGCTGTGCTTGTGACACTGTGACAGGTGCCATGGGCAGCCATCTCTCCTAGAGGGGGTTATTTGTTCCTCCAGAGCTTGGCAGTGGATGCAAGCAGTGGTACTCAATCACGGCACCTGGTAAGTTTTATGTGGCTGGAGCAGTCCAGAACAGCTGGGAGGGGACGAAGACAAAAGTTGAGTATAGCATTTTTATGTTTGTGTCTGGATAGATCCTTTTAAGTGCACTCTGTCCGCCTAGACTCCATAGCACTCCCAATACACTGCTGAGCCCAGGGCCGGCGCCAGCGCACGGCATACCTGGGCAATTTCCAGGGGCCCACTCAGGCTTACACTTGGCCATGGTATTATTTTACAGTGGAAACAAAGGAGGGGTGGCAGCCACTCAGAACATTTTATAACTAACCTGAGAGGTGCACATTAGCAGGGCAATTTGGATACAAAAGTCTTAAAGAAGGTAAGCCTGCTCCCAATTTATCTATTGCATTGTTTGTCCCAAATGGGGCTCTTAGAGATTAGAGTTAGGACTGCACCTCACAGAGGCACCTTGGCGCTTGGTGGTGCAGCTTAAGCATACTTCTGCAGATGTGTGTAATCGAGTCCTCTGTTTTTAACCGAGAGAGACAGATTTTAGGTTGGTCTGCAAGCTAACATGGTTGAGTGCTGTGGCCTGAATGCCGGGTGTTGTGTGCAGACCTGCTCATGGCTGGCCTCAGCAACAGGGGCTCATCAGCAATACTGGAGAAGGTGGCATGGAATGGAGGGCAATTGATGGAAGCTCGGAAGGTGGCGAGAACCAGGTGACAACTGACAGCAATGATGGAGTCTTTAGTGGCAGCAGAGCAAGCAGTAAGGGCTGGTGGGTGCTTGGTGGCGATAGAGAAGGCAACAAGGACTAGAGGACAATTGGTGGCTATAGGGAAGGCAACAAGGACTAGAGGATGATTGGTGGCTATAGGGAAGGCAACAAGGACTAGAGGACAATTGGTGGCTATAGGGAAGGCAACAAGGACTAGAGGATGATTGGTGGCTATAGGGAAGGCAACAAGGACTAGAGGACAATTGGTGGCTATAGGGAAGGCAACAAGGACTAGAGGATGATTGGTGGCTATAGGGAAGGCAACAAGGACTAGAGGACAATTGGTGGCTATAGTGAAGGCAATAAGGTCTGGAGGGCGATCAGCAGCAGAAGATGACCCATTTGTGGCAGTGAAGCTGAAAGGTGACATCATGTGATGCACCACTTTGGGGTCCACTAAGACTCTTTTGCCCAAAGGCCCCCACAAACCTGGGACCGGCCGGCAGATCATTTGTCTGCAGAAAGAAATCGTCTTCCCCATAAATATGCTGACAGTAATCAGGGGACCATCTTGTGAAAGTCCACCCAATCCCAGCTTAAGTCTCTCTGGCTTTGTAACTAACCTCTTATCAGTTCTATAAATATATTATCACCCGCTCCCCTATACTGCAACCAGAGGTGTAACTAAATAGGATGGGGCCCTGCTGTGAACAATGAATGGGCCCCATCATTGCTCATACAGTAAACTTTTCCGATCATTTTAACTAAATTGGATACAGCTAGACAACTAAAGAGTGAAACAGCATAGACAAATGGTGATTCTTTTTCCTGTACATGATGCTAGGAGAGAGCAAATCTAATAAACAAGGTGGAGGAACAACAATGATAGGGTCCCCCTGAACTTATGGGCCTGGTGCGGTCACAACCTCTGCACCCCCTTATAGTTATGCCCCTGATTGCAACCACCTCTACAGAGGTACAGGCAGCATGAAGGAACTTCTGCATTCTATTCAAATACTTTTTTCTATTACTTTAATGTACCTGCCTTAAACCAGACCAACGCTCATTATACAAAACCTGGGGGTTGTTCAGCTGTGGGGGGGCACCCCCCTCGATCGATCGCTGTAAAGCCCGCAAACCTTACCTGACTGCTTGCTCTCTCTGCGAAATGCAGCCCCGCTATTGGCTGGCAGTTGTCACATCTCACATGCTGGGGCTTCTGCTTTGTCAGACATGTGACAGCCGCTGGCCAATCGCGTTGTCAGGTAAGGTTTGCAGGCTTTACATCTCTTGGGGTGCCCCCACAGCGGTTTGACACCCATGTTTTGTAAAATGGGTATCGGTCCGGTTGGGAACAAAACCTGGGAGGTTGCCTAGTACAAACTCACCATTCCCCAGTCCTACGGCACATGTGCAGGCTCTCATCCAATTTGAGCCATTTGCCGTGCATATATTAATGGATTCCTGCTTGGCATCTAAAAACCTGGAGGCATGAGCGCACCACAGCCCAGAGATTCAGGGGATGCAGACGCAGATGTTTACATTGATGCAGGAGCCGCTGGAAGAGGTGAGTTTTGTGGAGACCGGGGGATTCACACAACGGATGACATCCAGATTTGGGATGCCCCATGGGAAGGCACAGAATGTATTGCTCCGCTTTAACACTGTTACGGCAATGTTAAGGACAGTAAGAAAGGTTGTAGAGAGTTGGAGTCGCGGCCCTACACTAAACTGCAGCCTTCCCCAACACCTGCCCTTTTCGTAACAGAAAACTCGCTAAACACATTCCTAGGTGACTGAAGAGAGTTGCAAAACAAGCAGCTCCAAATGGGGACATTCTACAAAAACAAGCCCCTTGTCATCTACCAGGTGGTCATACTGTACCCCCACCACCACCACCACCTGTTTATTCACTTGAAACTAACAAATAACCTCTTTACTGACTCTCTGTTACATTATTACACCATTTTTAATTAAGATTCTGCTTTAACCACATCAAAACAGCCCACTCTGAATCTGCTAATGATCTGTTGACAGCTCTTAAGACCAGACTATTACCCTATACTTGACCTTTCCTCAGCTTTCAACAGTGTCTACCCTGCTCTTCACATTCTCCTCTTTAGGTGTGAAAGATTTTGCGTTCTGCTGGCTCAACGCTTAATCTCTGATTAAACATTTAACATTTCTTGCTGTTACCCATCTTCCCCTTCTTGTCCTGCCTGTTTGTGTGCCATAAGGCTCTGTCCTAGGCACTGTACAAACCCACAAGCATTGCCTTGTTGCTGGCCGTCAGTTCCTTGCCTCACATGACCGCATAGGACTAAATGGGTTTTCATGGCGGGCAGTGGTCATGTGGGATGACGAACCAGTAGACAGCTGCACTGGAATGCTTGTGGATGTGTGCAGGTGTGGGTATTCAAAATAGGGATGCCCCACTCTCCAGCAATCTTTGCTCACAAGCAATAGTCACAACCAGCAAAACCAATATCGGCGTACCAGTCACTTAAAGGAGCACTATCACGAAATTGTGTAACGTTAAAAACCCATTTAAACATGTTGGCTAAGGAGAGCAGGGGTCACTTATACACCCAAACTGAATAAAACTGGACAGTTTCTAGGCAAAATAATGCTCAGTGTGGGAAAGGAAAACTCTGCATAAGATCCCAAACACAGTGATCCTGACTCACTTGCAGAGTCGCCCTTGGTGCCCAGAGCAATTGCTCTGCTCGCCCTTCCCTGAAAACAGGTCTCTTTGGAAGGTATGGTGCTATGCCCTTAATTCACACGAGGTAAGGTTATATTTCTCTAGGACAAAGCTTTACCCCATGTAAAAATCACAATATTTCTCAGCATGCTTTTTGACATTTGATTCTCATACTCATCTCAGGATAATAAAGCTTTTTAGCTAATCTGCACCCGAAAACCTATTAGGGTTGATTCAGTTTCATTCCATGAAAAAAACTTTTTTGTGGCTAAACACTTTTTCTCATGATTTTTTTCCTTGGTGCAATTCAGATTCAAATATATATTTAGCTGTGCATTTTTTAAACATTTGCACAGCTAATTATGATGCTGAATTACACAGAGGAAAAAATCATAAGAAAAAGTTTTAACTCACATAAAACAAGAGTAAAAAAATATGGTGCTGAATCAACCATACTGTGTTTGTTACCCGACCCGATATCTGCACAGTTTTTTGCACTGTGTCCTAGTTTCTTACACGTGCAATACAGTAAATGTTCTACAAACAGTAAGTTCTACTGTGGGCCATATAGACTAGACACGTGGCCTGCATGAAAATGTATGTCTTCCTTTACACTCTGACATTTTTATTGCAGCTGTTGGAGCCATAGGTCTATTATGATTCTTTTGAAGTCCCAGCTAATTCACTTACTAATGTTCTGCACTTGGCCCACAAGGAAACCTGATTTATTTACATGAAAAAGAGCTGAAACGTACAGTTTTGTTGGACCACAGATGTGAGATGTTGGGCTAACTGCAACAAATCTGATTTTTTAATGAAAATGAGAAAATACTAAATTGTATTGTTTGACCACGGATTTGAGATTTGAAGACGTTAAATTGTTTTCATTTGCTTCCAAACTATGAGAACATGTTGGTGTTTGGGCACACCTCGTGACCATCCATATTTTCTTCTCTGCATGGCAAGAATAAGAGACTTTCACCAATGAGTAGACAGAGGGATCAAAACCAGAGTGGAAAGGTATGTATAGTTTTTATTGCCTTTACAAACCCTATAAAATGTCTCTTATCATAACCACAGTGACTTTATCATCATCAAAAAAATAACTACAAAAATAAAAAAGGCTATACCCATCTTTTGTCTGTCACCACCATACCATTAGGATTAAATTTGGTGAAAACTAAGGTGTCATAGTGCCATTGACACCACCTTGGGCCTAGTGAAACCAATGGAACTTCTGCAAACTTTCCTTTTGGCCACCGCATACAATAATAAACAGTAGGAAAAATATCTCCAAAATGTACTGGACTTGGATTTTAAACATTCAGATCATCTTTGACCACATCCCTAACCTTTAAAGCTCCAGTTAAGAAAATAGCTTAAACTGGAACAACAGCCTGATTAGAAAATTTTTTCTGGATAGCGCACCCATCCTATCCAGGGGGCAACCACCCTGGGGCCCAGGAGGTCGGGGGGTGGGCCATCATTGTTGCTCCTCCACCTTATTTATCATATTTGTGCTCACTTGGTATCATTTACAAAGAAAGGAAGCACCACATGTATCTGCTGTTTCAGTCTTAAGTTGTCTAGTTGCATCCAATTGCGTTGAAAGACAGAAAAGTTTTTATGTTGTTTAGTGTATGAGCCATTAAAGGACCTCATTTAATGTTTGCATCAGGAACCCGTCACATTAGAGTACACCACTGCTATCCAGATTGCTGCAAAAAAAGTGTCGCTCATCTTTTTTATTCTTGTGAAAAATCAATTTATTTAGTAATAATGGCAGCCCTTGTGCGAAGAGTGGATCACAAAGTGGAAACTGCTTGTGCCAGCAAAGTGGAAGCTCAGATTAACTCCCGATCGATTGGAGTGTTGCGGTGCCGCACGCTCCCGCTGGCTTTGACAGCGCAGGCCCATTACAGCTGGGCAGGTGCAGTCATCGCTGTTAAAGCCAGAGGGAGTGTGCGCCGCTCACGCAGGAGCTAAACTGAGCCCCTATTCACCCAGGGGACGCTATTCGAGTAGAAGAAAATAAGTGAGCGACATTTCTTTTGCAGCAATCTAGATAGGGCGAGTGCGCTATCCAGATACAAAGACTTTCTTATCAGGGTGTTGTTCCGGTTTAAGGCTACATTCACGCTATGTGTCACGCTCCAGGTACTACAGCAATCCACTTAGATAACTCCAGCCCTCTCAGTAAGACCTCAACCCCCAATCTCCGCAGCCAGCTTCACCTATAGGAGCCCCCGCTTGCCGGGACGCAGAGCGCGCCTGCCCGGGATCGGTTGCCCCCAGGACTTCAATGGCTCAAAGATTGGAGTCTTACTGTTCAGAGGCCTGGAGAACCCGTGGCTGGAAGTGGTGCCGAGCAGCCCAATCGCTGAGCGTATAACGGAAGTCCAACAGGCTTAGGGTCAGCAACAGAAGTTCCGAGATGGCAGCGGTACAAAGGATTGAACAAGTCGTGGTCGAGGATCAAGCAGAGGTCGGCAACAGGAGATCAGATTGGGGGTGGTCAAAACACAGGCGAAGGTCGACAACAACAGGTAAACAGATCGGGGATAGTCAAGACAGGCGGTGGTCGGCAACGGGAGATCAGAATATTCACTAGAGACAAGCTACTAACTGGGTATAAGGCACTATCACAGGCAATGAGCCAATGAAGGGGAATCAGCTTTATAGGGACAGGCAAGACTGGGACGGGATGATGATTGGTGCAACTGTGAGAACTAAACTGGTTGGTCAAATTAAACCCAGAGGGCGTGAGTACCAACCATCTCTAAGTGGGCTATTGGCCCACTCTGGGAACCCTGGGCTGATTGGCCCCTTTAATTTTTCCTTCGGCGGGCGCGCAGAAAGCAGCGCCGCCGGAGGGTATGAGAGACCTGTGCTCACGCCCGCGCGCGAGCACGTACAGCAGAGCCGGGGTCGCGAGCAGGGGGCATGGCCGAGCGGCGCGCTGCCCGAACAGACGCCGCGGGAGCCGCCGCCGGAGCCGCTGCCCGGCCGAGACGCAAGCCGGAAGCAGCGCGGCTAGCTGCCCGGGGACGGCGTGGGAGCGAGGACGAGGTGAGTGGATTCCTGACATTACCCCCCTCTTCACGAGGGGCCTCCGGACCCTCACCCGGCTTCCCCGGATTATCACGGTGGAATTTCCGTACAAGAGCTTTGGCATGAACATCCCTCGCAGCCACCCAGCATCTTTCTTCTGGACCATAGCCAACCCAGTCCACCAAATATTGTAAAGAATTGCGAATCTTACGAGAATCCAAGATCTTATTTACTTCATACTCGGGCTCATTATCCACAAGAATAGGTGCAGGACCAGTAAGAGGAATATTCTTCGCCGGTTTTAACAGTGAAACGTGAAAAGAGTTGGGTATTCTCATAGTAGGCGGGAGTTGAACCTTAAAAGACACATTATTCAACTTTTTGATTATAGGAAAAGGGCCAATGAATTTTGGACCCAACTTACAAGAAGGTTGACGGAGTGCAATATTTTTAGTGGAGACCCAAACTATATCACCTACTTGAAGAGTAGGCTCCCGTGATCTGCGACGGTCGGCAAATTTTTTATATCTTAAACTAGTAGTCTTAAGAATTTCCTGAACATGTGTCCAGATATTCTTCCGTTCTTGAAGCCACTCCTCCAACGCCGGCAAGTTGGAAGGTGACCCTGAAAGGGAAGAAGCTCTAGGATTTTTCCCTAAGTTACAATAAAAAGGCGATATCTTGGTACTCTCACTAGGCGCATTATTGTAAGCAAATTCGGCGAAATCAATAAATTCTGCCCATTGTTCTTGGGCATCAGAGACATAACACCTTAAGTACTGTTCCAAAGTTTGATTAGTTCTTCCGTCTGCCCATTGGATTGGGGATGGTAGGCAGACGAAAGAGAGATCTGTATACCCAGCCGCGAACAGAAATGTTTCCAAAAACGGGAAGTAAATTGGACGCCCCGATCAGAGACTATATTGGACGGAATACCATGAATACGAAAAATGTGTGAAGTAAATAATCGAGAAAGCTCTGGTGCAGAAGGAAGTTTAGCCAAAGGAATGAAGTGTGCCATCTTACTGAAACGATCTACGACCACCCAAATGACAGTATTCCCGTGTGATAAAGGCAAATCTACAATAAAATCCATAGAAATATGAGTCCAAGGTTCAGCAGGGATTTCCAGAGGAACTAGACCGCCACTGGGAGCCTTGTGAACCCCTTTACTTCGAGCACAAACAGCACAAGCGTCGATAAAGGCAGTAATATTGCGTCTCATGGTTGGCCACCATACATGGCGACGGGCAAGCATAAAGGTTTTTCGGTTACCCACATGACCAGCAGTTTTAGCATCGTGAAATTCGCGAATTACATCCGAACGCAAATGTGGCGGTACAAACTGGCATCCCAAGGGAACATCACTAGGAGACTGGTCTTGAAACGGCGCCAAGGTGTTAGAGAGATCAGGAAGTAATACCCCGACCACACAACCCATAGGTAGAATCGGGTCACCAGTATCACCCCGATCCTTACATTCACCGAACATGCGAGATAGAGCATCCGCTTTAGTATTTTTTACACCCGGCTTGAAAGTAATAATAAAATTAAAACGCGAGAAGAATAATGCCCAACGTGCTTGACGAGAGTTCAATCTCTTGGCAGACCCAATGTATTCAAGATTTTTGTGATCGGTATACACAGTAATAGGATGTAATGAACCCTCCAGCCAGTGTCGCCATTCATCAAAAGCCAGTTTAATAGCTAATAGTTCCCTATTACCGACATCATAATTTTGCTCCGCGGTACTGAATTTACGTGAAAAATAAGCGCATGGATGAAGACGCTCAGGGTTACCAGAATATTGCGACAAAACTGCACCCACTCCCAGCTCTGAAGCGTCTACTTCATCAATGAAGGCCTTACGAATATCTGGGTGAATTAACACTGGTGCCGAAGTGAAGGCCCGCTTCAAGGTCAGGAAGGCCTCACAGACAGAGGGAGACCAGTTAGCAGTAAAGGCCCCCTTGCGGGTAAGATTGGTAAGAGGTGCAACAACATGAGAGAAGCCTTTGATGAACCGCCGGTAAAAATTAGCAAAACCTAGAAAACGCTGCAATTCTTTTAAGGTCTTGGGTTGAACCCAATCCTGAACCGCCGAAACTTTTCCCGCGTCCATCTCTAAACCCTGGTTGGTAATAATATACCCTAAGAAAGGAACTGTGGTGACTTCAAACACGCATTTAGAAAGTTTAGCAAATAAGTTGTTCTCTCTTAATTTTTGTAGTACCAACTTAACATGACGTCTATGCTCCAACAAGGAATTAGAAAAAATGAGAATATCGTCTAAGTATATGACCACAAATCTACCGAGATACTCTCTGAATATATTGTTAACAAAATCTTGAAAAATGGCTGGCGCGTTACAAAGACCAAAAGGCATGACCAGGTACTCGTAATGGCCGTCTTTCACATTAAATGCGGTTTTCCACTCATCCCCCTGTCGGATGCGAATCAGATTGTAAGCCCCTCTTAAATCCAACTTGGAAAAAATTTGGGACCCTGTGACTTGATTGAACAGATCCCCGATCAAGGGCAAGGGGTATCGGTTCTTAACAGTGATCTTATTCAAGGCTTGATAATCTATGCATGGTCTCAGGCCGCCATCTTTTTTCTCTACAAAAAAGAATCCAGCCCCGGCAGGCGAGGTAGAGGGGCGAATAAATCCCTTCCTTAAATTTTCGGTGATGTACTCCCTCATTGCTTGCTCTTCGGGCAGAGTAAGATTATAAATTTTTCCCCTCGGGGGAATCGTGCCAGGAAGCAAGTCAATAGGGCAGTCATAAGACCGATGTGGAGGAAGGGTATCCGCAGAACGTTCAGAGAAGACATCAGCCCAGTCTGCGTATGGTTGAGGTAATCCCTGAGGTAAAACTTGCACACTTCTAAGGCCAGTAGTAAAGCAGTGATTTTTACAATGGTCACTCCACTTGATCAATTCTCCAACCCGCCAATCTAACACCGGGTTGTGGAGTTGCAACCAGGGGTATCCCAAAACCACCGGAGTCTCTGGACAGTCGAAGATGAAAAATTCTAAGAACTCAGAGTGGGAAGAGCCAACAATTAACCGAAGAGGTGGGGTCTTGGTGTTTATAGGTCCCCCCTGGATGGCCTTCCCATTGATGGCCAAAACTTGTAGGGATCTTTCAAGAGGAACTAAAGGGATACCTAAAAGGGAGATCATACTCCTGTCCAGAAAGTTTCCCGCCGCACCACTGTCGATAAAGGCGGAAACTGTTTGCTTGGAAGAACCCCAAGACAGGTCAATGGGCACTAACATCTTATTTTGGCGAGAGTTGCAAACTGACTCACCCAGATCAGTACTCTCTACCTGGTCTGGGTGTGGAAGTTTTCCGCCGGTCTCCCCTTGTTGGGACAGGAACCTGCGAAATGTCCCGAGTTCCCACAATATAGGCATAACCCCTTGGATCGCCTACGCTGCTTTTCCTCTTGGGATAACCGGGTTCTCCCTAATTGCATGGGTTCTTCCTGGGAAGGAGATGAGGTATTTTCCCCACGGGTAGCCGGGGAACTAAGACTCTGGAGGGACCTGAAGGACGTGGGAGCCCTGGCTCTCTCCCTAGCCCTCTCTCTAAGACGCCTGTCTATTTTAATGGAGACCTGCATTAATTGGTCGAGGTCTGCGGGTGGAGGAAAATTGACCAAAGCATCCTTGATGCTTTCCGACAGTCCCACCCTGAACTGACTACACAGAGCGGGATCATTCCACCTCGATTCAATGGCCCAGCAGCGGAATTCAGCACTATAATCTTCAGCCGAATTCCGTCCTTGTCTTAAGGCCCGAAGCCTATTCTCTGCCGTAGATTGTTGATCAGGATCAGCATATAAAACGCCCATAGCATTAAAGAATGCTGTAACGGATTGTAGGGCAGAATCATGAGATGGTAAACTAAAGGCCCAGGACTGAGGGTCTTCTTGAAGCAGAGAAATGACTAGGCCTACTCGTTGGGACTCAGTGCCTGAGGAGATGGGTCTCAGCTTGAAATACAGTTCGCAGGCATTCTTAAAATTGGAAAATTTTGCTCATTCTCCAAAAAACTTTTCAGGCAGTGGAATCTTTGGTTCTGAGATATGAGGTGGTACAGAGGATGCCGGTAACTGACGAGATTCCTGAGTGGCCACTCTTTGAGCGAGCTGGTTTATCGCCGTAGCCATAGCTTGTACCTGCTGTACCAGGTCATCCATCTTTGGGCCTGTGATAATGTCACGCTCCGGGTACTACAGCAATCCACTTAGATAACTCCAGCCCTCTCAGTAAGACCTCAACCCCCAATCTCCGCAGCCAGCTTAACCTATAGGAGCCCCCGCTTGCCGGGACGCAGAGCACGCCTGCCCGGGATCAGTTGCCCCCAGGACTTCAATGGCTCAAAGATTGGAGTCTTACTGTTCAGAGGCCTGGAGAACTCGTGGCTGGAAGTGGTGCCGAGCAGCCCAATCGCTGAGCCTATAACGGAAGTCCAACAGGCTTAGGGTCAGCAACAGAAGTTCCGAGATGGCAGCGGTACAAAGGATTGAACAAGTCGTGGTCGAGGATCAAGCAGAGGTCGGCAACAGGAGATCAGATCGGGGGTGGTCAAAACACAGGCGAAGGTCGGCAACAGGTAAACAGATCGGGGATAGTCAAGACAGGCGGTGGTCGGCAACGGGAGATCAGAATATTCACTAGAGACAAGCTACTAACTGGGTATAAGGCACTATCACAGGCAATGAGCCAATGAAGGAATCAGCTTTATAGGGACAGGCAAGACCGGGACGGGATGATGATTGGTGCAACTGTGAGAACTAAACTGGTTGGTCAAATTAAACCCAGAGGGCGTGAGTACCAACCATCTCTAAGTGGGCTATTGGCCCACTCTGGGAACCCTGGGCTGATTGGCCCCTTTAATTTTTCCTTCGGCGGGCGCGCAGAAAGCAGCGCCGCCGGAGGGTATGAGAGACCTGTGCTCGCGCCCGCGCGCGAGCACGTACAGCAGAGCCGGGGTCGCGAGCACGGGGCGTGGCCGAGCGCTGCGCTGCCCGAACAGACGCCGCCGGAGCCGCCGCCGGAGCCGCTGCCCGGCCGAGACGCAAGCCGGAAGCAGCGCGGCTAGCTGCCCGGGGACGGCGTGGGAGCGAGGACGAGGTGAGTGGATTCCTGACACTATGCAGTTGCAGATGTAGTTGCAGATCAGCCGCGTTTTGTGTTTTGCCGTTGAACTGCATTTTTTTTTCAGTTTGCAGATTCATAGAATGGACACAGAATACATCTGCATATGCAGTCTGGTTGAAACGCAGCAAGCAGGACTTTTTGGGCTACATTCCAACTTCACTGTATCAAATTGGAGAGGTGTGAAAGGAGCCATAGATGATATATTACATGTCTTTCTCTACAGATCTGCAAAACGCAGAAACACAAACACATCCAGACAGGTGTGAACACAGCCTAAGCCCATGCAGATTTTGTGCTGCGCTCCTAGACTTACATGAGAATGGCCATCTTGGATCACACCTGAGAGCCCTGATTACATATGATTACACATGAGCATGAGTGGGGGGATGGGGAGAGCCTTTGCTAGCACACAGACACACTGCGGTTGAGCTGAGAGCTTACTTATGATCAGCCGACCAGCAGGAATGAATTTTTTTTCTATTTCCACACAGCATTTTGTGGCTGTTGCTTGTGACATTGAAGAACAACATGGCTGCAGTATGTCTATATGATATTGTTTCTCCACACACAATGCAGGCTGTCTAGAGCTTTTGCTACAAGCAGTCCACATCAGACTGAGATAAATATTTTAGAAAAGAGCAGGAATGCCACTCAGTCCCCAGGACCCAGTCCTGCAGAGTGATGTTTCCCCAGCCCTGCACTTTACAATTACCATTTACCTCAACACATCTTGATAATTAAAACTCCTATTTAACCCAGGTAATTGGCTGGGCCCAGGTGTGTTGAGGAACATGGTGAGTCCTAAATCCAGGACTGGAAAAAAATCACCCTGTAGGAATGGGTCAGGTTGGCATCTCTGGAACAGCAGGTATGTTGTGTTATACACACTAAATAACCAGCTGCTGGAGGGGATAAGTGTAACTATGTATCAATGAAAGTCAATGGCCTGGGCTGCCACTGAGTTGTTTACAATGTTGATACAGTGTTTTAAAGCGAACAAAAACCTGTGATTTTCACTATCCTGGGTTTTGGTCCATCCCCCTGGGGCACCCGGTTTGGCAAGCAGGTGAAACCCTGCTTTTCACCGAGCAAACTCACCTGTCCTCAGTCCAATGGTGCATGCGCCGCTGTGCATATTAATGTGCGGCTGGAGAAGCTGAATGAAATCCCAGCTGCACACATCGGTTGTGTGGCCTCCTTTACATCCTTCGGCACAGCCACACCCAGCCATTCAGTTGCTGCAGGCGTGGCCTTGCACAGCCGAGAATAGTTGCAAATGATGTGGCCTTCGGCCTTGCATATGCGCCATGGGCTCTGCGGAAAGGTAAGCATTGCAGATGAATTGGGAAGTTGCCCGGAGGGAGGAAATGAGCCTCATAGACTCCAGGGGCCGGTTTTGGTCCATTTTAAGAGCTTTCTGTCATTACAGCTGATGGGTTTTTACTTCTGGCTAGAAATAAATGATTTTTCAAATAGAATTAGGGTCATGAAAGTGGGACTGGGTTTTTTAGCAGCATGGCTTTCAGAATTGAGGCAAGACGGCTGCTCCCATTCAGTTCAAAGGAATAGAATCTGTCTGCTATTCCACAACATCTGCATGGAGTTAAGCCCTCTCAAATAGCTTACACCACTGATTACATGAGACGGGGTTTAGGGGAGCAAGTTACCAAACTTTTTTGATTGGAGGTTTTGTGCTACGGTGCACACTGTAAAAATGACAAGCTCTCAGGCTTTTGACCCTTTTTATGGCTGTCGGTATTCACTGTGCAACCACAATAACCACAGGGCCAGTAACCTTTGGAGCTTACTTCTACTGGTATGTGCTTCTCTTTTAATATACTGTATGTTTTATGCAGGGCCGGATTAAGTGTGGTGGAGGCCCACGGGCACAAAATCTGGTGGAAGGTACAGTATTTTTTCTTTTAAAAAATAGTCCAGCCAAGTAACTGATTGGTGGCTGTCTGGTACACACCTACTTACTGGAACATCAGACTGAGTCCCTTGAGCCACCCTTGTGTTGGTGCGTGCTGCTAGGGAACTCCTGCTTTGCTATTTTGGGTGGGGGGTAGTGTAGAAAACAGTTCTCTGCATTGAGCTGCCAGTGGCTGTGGTTGGTGGCTCATGTGCAGTAAACAGCCACTGATTGACAGCTCTGCATGCGCCCATCACTGTAGCGTTGCTGACGGCGGCTTTGCTGCTCTAGACTCTCCGCCCTGCCCTGTGGTGGCTTTGGCTGCCCAGGCACACGGGGCCACTGCTGCCAATAGTTCCGTTGCCGGCTTATCAGACCAAAGACTGAAAATTCTCCTGGACCAGACCATAACCCAAAGGTTGGTGGAGGCCTCTTTGCAGGGCAAGTGGTGGCGTCCCCGGGGAGCGCACCCCTTGCGCCCCCTCATAATCCGGCTCTGGCTTTATGTGTTGCTTTGGCCCTTAACGGGGGCCAATATTCACTTTACCATGGCTGTACTCCTGTAGTAACCAATCTTTAATTTTCACTCCTAAGAGATATTGTGTGTCTGACATGCTATTTTTATGAGTCATATGACTTTTGACCATCCATGCTTACTTTTACAGTCTTTTGTTAGCCATGTCTAACTGTTTTCAGATGTGTGGCTGACACAAATTTCTAAATTAACTAATTTTCTCAGATGAAATGAAAAAACTTTCAACCTCTTGATCTGTGTTCTATTGTGAATAAAATGTGGTTTTGTAAGATATCCAAATCATTGAATTGTTACTTTTCTTCCTTTTTACACAATATCCCTTAGGAATTGTGGTTGTAGTTTGAATTCCATCAAAAGGGTGTCTGAGTGGGTCTCGGAACAGGTGCTCCTTGTACCAAGCATAGATTCTGGATTTATAAAGAGAGCATTCAGCCTTTTGTGTAGCAAAGCTTCTCGTGGGAATAAAGTGATAAACCTATGTTTACTATTATCGTTACTATTGCCCTAAGCTCTGAGTTTACCTGTATCTTTGCTCTATTCAGGCTCCTTCCTTTGGGTTCTTTTTTAATTCATAACAGCTACTACATAACATTTTCCCTTGGGCAGCGTACAAAGGATAATTGTTCACAGAAAAGAGAAAATTAGTTTCAGGTTGTAACATGAGCGGCGGAGGCCCCACTGTTCACCTCACACACCCACGAAGGTGAGCTTAGAAAATATAAATATTGTATATTGAATAAAGGGTCTAAGCCAGTGGTGAAATAAGATAACACTCTTATCATGCTGCCACATCACACGTTTCTGGCATGTCCTGCAGAGCTTGTTGTGACAAACACCTACCATGGATAATTAATGGAGCTCCATCAATTTTATGTGCTTATAAAACACAAAGAAAGGATATTAAATATTTATATGTTCATCAAAGGTTTGACATACATCTAATACCTGATGAACCTAAACTTGTATGAAGCCTTCCTTTTCATGTCCCCGTATGCCAATATAAAAGCCAAATGGACCCCCTGAGTAGGGATGACCTGTGGATGTTCGGGGTTGTACAGTTCGGCGGAACATTAGAAAAATGTTCAGTTCAAGACCAGAACTTGTCCTAAACTTAACAAGATGCCCCATAGAAGCCAAAAGGGGCCTGGAGTCGGGTGGCACAGTCAGAGCTGGGAGGAGAAGGAGTGGAGAACCAGGGGAAGAAAATTGAGCAGGACCAATGTGAGGAAAGCACTCAGGGTAGGTCTATGCCCTGACCCTTCCTGGCACATGCCCACCTGACTCAGAATCTTGGAGGGCCCCAATCCACCCCCCACTGCTTCTCCTCCCTCACGTCTCCACCCTCGTTGCCCAGGCCGCATCTGCCGCTGTGGTCCCTGGCAGTCCCCGGTTCGGCTTTCCAACTTCAAACAGGGACATGGACATGGGAGAAGTTTGTGCCCATATTCAGGCATACCCCCCAACTGTCCCTGATTTGGAGGGAGTGTCCCTCTTTTAAGCCCATGCCCCTCTGTCCTTCTTTGTCCTTCTTTTAGGTTTAATATGCAGATTTGCATCAATAATTTATTCATTTCCCTAGTCAAAGTGTTTATATTGTTGTAGCTGTTACAACCTAATCTCCTATCCATCCCTCATTGAGGGTTGCCCGCAAAGTTGGAAGGTATGGTTTAGGGACCCGGACACCTACTGTTAGGTGTCAACCACAGATTTTTCCGTCTGGGTTTGCGCCTCCCTACTTCTGATTAGTATAAGGTGAACCTGAAATGCAAAGCTTGGGTTCGTACTGTGATTTCGGGTTCGCATCTCAGCCAAAAGTCCGTGTTCATGTGAGCCGTGTACCGGTGTGGGCTCCCCAGGATACAGCGAAGCCACGTGCGGGAAAAGCGACACTGACACCAGCGTTTGTAAATCAAACTTTTACTACAAAATAGTACCAAACCCACTTCAAAAAGACAAATGGGAGGAACAATAAAACTTAAAGTGGACCAACACCCAGGATTTTGACTATCCTGGGTTTTGGTCCACTCCGATTGGGGGTGCCCCGCTGTGTGAAACCCCCCAGAAAGCCCCAAAATCTTACCTGTCCCCGCTCCCACGTGACTGGACGGTCCAATCCCCGCCAACGTCCAGGCGGGGATCAGGAACGTCCAAGCGGCTGCCGCCGCCGCCGCCTCCCTCGCGTCACTTTCGGCGTGCGCGCGCCCCCGCTGGCCATTCGCAGACGGCCGGCGCGGGCGCGAGCACGCCTACAGGGGCGCGAGGGAGGCGGCGGCGGCCGGCCGCCGCCGAAGATCAGGTAAGGTGTTTGGGGGTTTTTTGGGGGGTTTCGGGATGTCCCGCGGGGTGGGAGGTGATCGGCCCGGGAATCTTATAGATTTCCGGGCCGATCACCTCTCGGTGTTGGTCCACTTTAAGTACACACACTCAGCTTGGGCTAAGAACACCTGTGCTACACAGCCAGATGACCCTGATTGGATGTTACAGGAAGAGCTGGTAATTCACCTACTAGTGGGTACACTAAAACGTCCCACATTACCTGTCAATACCCTAATGCTGGAACAAATGTTTGGTGTGGGTGCTCACTGAGGGGTCATCGGCAGTACAGCACAGCAGCTTACAATCATATAACCTTAAAATGCAAGAAAAAAACTCCCCTCCCCCAGCACTAGCCCAGAACCCAAAAGAATAATGTTGCTCCCGACTGCATGAATGTTCCACTGACCGAGGATGGAAATGTGGCGCACGGCAAAATGTTCTGTTCAGTTCAGAAATCCAGGCAGAAAAACAGGGAAAGGGAAAACTCTTTGGGCCTATGTAAATCCTATCTAACTAATAGGCCTAGTCTCAGTCTGTACAGTTAAGCATGCATGCTGTGTGATTACTGACCAATGGTATCTTCAGACTGAGCCACAGCAAGTCTCTCTCATATCCAAGAAGAATAGCAGGCTGGCTCCACAGCTCTCGGTAGCTGAACTCGATGAATCCTCTGCTACAGGGAAAGATCCGGATTCAGTCCTGCTATACCACATCTCCACACGACACGCAGAACTCATCACACAGCCTTCTGCTCTCTTTCAAGATGGAGGTCGCTTTACTTCCTTGTTCTTGTTCCACACACACCAGCAGAGTCATTTCCTCCCTGATTGTAACTCAGCGTGGGGGAAACAGCGGCCCCTTTTGGCAAAACAGCAGCACAACAGTCTGCAAATAATGACATTGGCTTTTCCCTCTTACATTCAAGTGCTGAGCAGCCCATCAACTGCTGCTAGCTGCTGCCAGTGCGGTCGTTGCCAATTAGACAGGGAAAGAAAGCTAACCGCCGATCGATTTGCTGGCTCAAGTGAGTGTACAGCTGCTTCCTGCTGCACACTCTGCATTTGTTTAAAACATCCCCTACCCCCCCATACCCGCAATCACAATTTTTTCTGTCCTGATTCTGCCTTTGGGGGCCCCTTGACAGACACCCCGGGCAGAGGTGGCTCTCCACAGGAATCGTGATTGCAGATGCCCCCTGCCCATTAACGATGGCTAATAGCAGGAATCTTACCTTTCTTCTTGCTCCCCCACAGAAGTCCTTTGCTCTGATTGCCTAGCGTGATCACGTGGGTGTGCTGTTATTTGGCTGTGGCTGAAGCAACCATGTGACCAATCAGAGCACTAGATTTCTCCAGGGGAATGAGGAGAAAAACAGGATTTCACCCATTCTGCACTATTAATGCGCAGGGGGGCATCAACAATAAGGATGCATCCCTGCGCCCAGATTCAGAGTGGCTCAGCCTAACCTAAGCAGGTCCATAAAATGCATGTACCTTAAGAGAAATAGAAAAGAAGAAAGCAGAGGAAGATAAAAAAAATAGATTAGAGGAAAAGAAAAGACATTCAAGACATTTTAATGTAGTGGAAGTGCCAAGTCCTGACATGCTCACTCCATTGCAGTAAATGGAGTGGGCGTGGCCAGTCACTGTGACTGATGGGGGTGTAATGTTTTTCGCTGAGGCAGCTGGTGAGTGGGAATGCCGCAGGACTTGCTTATTCTGTACGGATTAGAACGTAACTGCTGTAAGATGACAAAAGGTGAGTATGTGTTTTTTGTGATTTGGATGGACAAGGAGTCTCTGAGTCCCAATTTTTAACAAGAGTTAGCTAGTTTTAACCTAAATTTCAGTATGTAGAAGGTTAAATGGATTTTAGGAAATGTAGAATGAACGTCTTTATATACTTTAGCAAAATGTGTCTCTTTCCCACCTCAGAAAGTTTGGGGAAATCAAATCCATTTACCTACAGACTAGGTGCTTTAGATTGAATGGAAACACTAGTAACTGACCATTTTTCTCTTATTGTAAGGCTGCGATCAGCGAGGCTGTAACTTGTTGAGTGAAGCTTCTACAGGAAATAGCTTGCCCTGCGAGGGTGGGGTAGGGTTCTCCTTTGTTTATATACGCATGCTGGAAAAATACTCGCCTGTGCCAAAATACTCCATTAACCCTGTCAGCTTTCATGCAGAAGTCAGAGGGAGGTCACTGTCAGCTCTGGCCTCTCTTGTTCCTCAGCTTTTGGCTTTGTTCTTTCTTTTGTCTGGCAAAGTTCCGATAGTGTATCTATTAGAAATAGAAGAGACAGAATAGGTTCTTTGCTGTAAACGATCTGCAGCATCATTATGGATACAATGGATACCCCGGGGTGGATAGACAGTAACAGCCCCCCCGATTCCTCCCTGCAGCTAATTTAAGACCTTATAAAAAATGTTCTGTAAATCTTATCTGATGTTATCGTAGGAAAATCTTATCTGATGTTATCGCAGAAAATGCCTGGAGAGTTGGACAGCAAACAGACAGGACCTCTTTATAATTTGCCTTTCAAAACCGTGTGGTTTTATTGGGGTTTAGTTTTTAAGAAAGATTTCTTAAAGGGATTGGCAAGACACATAAAAAAACCTGAGTGGTTTCTCTGTTCACCAGTTGAAGTAGTCCTGTTTTTAGAGCTATCAGCAATTCTAAGCATATGCTATAAGCAGAGGATGCTCACAGCAGCCAATCTATGTAGGAGCCTTTTTCCCTTGTGACTGGAAGCAGGGAAGCACATTATAGCCAGCCAGGAAGCACAACTGGTGATTCATGTGAAAGGCCGATATCTGTGAGCAGTCAGGTAAGTGATTTATTTTTTCATTTGGCTAGAAATAGACTTAGGGGGTTATTCATCAAGAGAAAGCGACAGGTAGTGCCTCGTAGCAGCAGGCAGCGTCTGGTGAACACCGGGCGCTGTACGCAATACCACATTTATGAAAGCGAATCTGGTGAGCGACTCTAACAGCGCCATGTAGCGCCCGATGTATTATTACAGGCGGCTCAGTGTATACCGCCGACGCTCTAGCTTCCAGAGTGCCAAGTATTACCTGTCGCTCCCTGTCGCTCTCCCATACATTTCAATGGACGTTCCTTTTCTTCTGTTTAAACAGGGTTTTTTGCTTTTAATTTTTTTTTCTCTCAAATAATTGTGGCACCTCTCCTGGCCTAGAAAAAGTCATTTTTGAAAAATGTTTAGATTTTTTTATATTTTTATGCAGAATTGTCATTACAGGTCTGGCATTAAAGTATTAATGTCATAATGTTACAACAATGTCATTCCATGTGTTTTCGCTTTGTTACTGGTGAATATGTGTTCAAAAACAGACTTTAATCACACAGCGTCCGGCGCTCTATGCTATAGCAACCAGATCCAGAGCGCCTACGCTGTGTGAGTCAGTTTTTTTGTTGAATATGGTGTGAGTCGCTGAGAGTCGTTCGCAATGAGCTGGCGCTACCTTTTGCTCAATGGCAACGCAGTACTGGTGTTAGAACGTCCAACATACATCACATTCATCAATACCGGCCAGGTTACAACAGCGACTGAGGTGCTCTGTTACATCGCCCGAAACACGCACATGAGCGTCTACTAGCGGTCGCTCTAAGTGCCGCTATACAGATGCTCAACTGCGATACCTGGCGCTAGTCATGAATCAGCCTCTACATGTGACCCTACAATCATATAAGACTGGATTTAGGCAGAACTGTAAGATCCCAATGAGGGATGCCCCACCCACATGCTGAGTTACTAACCATACCGTATTTTTCACCCCTATAGGATGCACTTATTTTCCCCCAAAAGTAGGGGGAAAATATCTGTCTGTCTTATCAGATGGATGTAAGAAAAAAATTCTGCAGCCTCTGCTGCCCTCGTATCGCCACCAGCTGCATCCGCTGGCCACCACCTTTGCTGCCCTGTATTTATCCAAAACCCAAAAGGTTGCCTGGCCATACAACCAGTGTCTCAGGTCTGACAGTTTAGTCTAAGCCAGACATACCCCAGCAGTAAATCCAGTGACTTTTCTAGGGGATGTCATGTTTCATGCAGAAGACATTCTGTCTGTAATTTGACCTCCGGGTCTAGGCAGAAGGGAGAGGCGATATTATCAGGGGGATGAAGATGCTGGGAAATTTGGTCTATCAGCAGACAATTGTTTCCATACTTTGTAGCAGCTAGATATACTACAAAACCAGCATCCTTTAGGATTAAAAAAAACTTGGTAATAGAGAAATTGGAATATTATTTTGAAATTACTTACGTTTGTCTAACGTAATGTCTAAGCCCTTCAGGTCATGAACTTCATGAAGCCTACAAACAACCTTCATCCCACAATGCTATGAAGATCCCTTAGCAAACCTATGGAGAAGCAGTTGCTGGGTTGTATATGGTGTTCATGCTGTCCTAGGCACAGTTAAGAGTAAGTGAAAAAAATCATTGCAACATGTCTGGCTAAACTGACCAGATGTCCCAGATGTTTTGTAGAGACAGTCCCACTTTGAGGCATTTTGTCCCACTGTCCCCCACAAAAGCTCTGGGGACACACAAATGTGCATCTTTGCTAACATTAGTGGCAGGACTGTCCAACCAAATGCAGAACGCCTGGTCAGTTTGCTCCCGCAGTAGTGGAATGTATGGATGGGCTGAGCATTAGGACTTTATGTCCTAGAGAGATCCAAGTTGTGCTTTAAGCGTATGTCCCAGGGCAGCTACACTTACTTACACACAAAGAAGGAGCATAGAATGCTGAGGATATTAGCGCCTCAAAAGCCAGCTCATAAGTCCAACCCCCAAATCACACCCCACCACACCCAATTACCCTGTAAAGTACTCTGTTTTAGTGTGCCACTTTGAGTCCCTCCAAAAATGGCCAGTTTACCCCTGGCTGCCCTTCAGACTGCCAAAATGAATATAAAAATATTAAGTCCACATGTATCCATCTCTCAGCCCTCAAAATTAAATATGCAGTATATAAATGGCCAACCCCCAACAAAAATATGTGCAAATGTGCACTTCTCCCGTGCTTAAAAATAAGGCTTGCCCCTCTATGTGCACTAGGAGCGAAATTGTGTAATATTAAAAATCCATATAAACACTTCGCTAATAATAGGAGGGGTCACTTATACACCCCAACTGAATAAAACTACCACCAAGCCTGTGGTTTATTCTCTCACGGTAGGAATAAAATCCAGGGGTGACAGGTTTAGTCTATCAGGGATGACAGAGCATGTCACCCCAGATAAGGTCGGCTGGATTTTTCTTGATGCCTTGTGTATAAGCGACCCTTCCTCCCACCATCCAGCAAAATATTATAGATTTTTATCATTGGGCCATTTTTCGCCATAGTGCTCCTTTAAAGTGCCACCACTTATAATTTTTTCCTATACTCAGTGTGCCCTTCGTCTCTGGCCAGGATGATCCAGAAGCAAATACAATCCTGAGCAGTTTGTGTGTGGGATGCATGTAATTAATGCTTTAATCTCTGTCCAGGAAAAGATGGTGGTGCTGCCCCCTCCTGCCACATTCTTATGCCCTTATTCATCAAGCGATAGCGCCAGGTAGTGTCTGACGAGCGCCAGGTAGCGGCAGCTAACGGCGACTACCGACTCAAGTACGCCCGGCGGCGGTCACAATGACGCATTTATCAAGCAAAATGAGGCTAGCGCCGGCGAGAGCGACGGCTAGCGCGGCATTCATCATGAAGCCGCCTGGACCGAACAGCGCCGCTGCAAATTCCCTCACAGCGCCAGGTATGAGCTGTCGCTCCCTGGCGATGTCCAATGCATTTCAATGGAGCAATCTATAATAATTCATGATTAATTGGTAATAATTTTTTTTAAAATTTTTTTAATGTCAAAAAATCGGAGAACACTTCTGCAATGTTAGGATTTATTTTTAAGTAAAAAAAAAAAAAAAAAAAAAAATATGTGCAGAATTGATCTAACAGGTCTGAGATTAATGTATTCATATTACAAAATGATTCTAAAAACATGTATAATGTTACAATCAAAAAATATGGTTGTTTAGGGGTTAAAAACTAGTTAATACACATCGCCGCCAGCGCTCTGGGGTTTAAACAAGGAATGGACAGCGACAGCACATTCGGAGCGTGATTTTTTGATGAATATGAAGCTAGCCGTTCGCTCTGGCCATTCGTTGTCAGGCGCTCACATACACCGCTGGACCTGTGAAACAGCGACCCCCCAGCCCGTATTCAACATTACCGCACACCGACTGAGTCGCTGTCATCAAGCTAATGCCGGCCAAGCACAGCGAATACTGGCTGGCGCTGAAAAAATCACGCTACAGTCGCTCATCTGGCGCTACCTGGCGCTATTGATGAATCGGCCTCCCCGTGTCCAAAGTAGGATCATAACAGCCATACCTCCCAAGTGTCCCTGATTTGGAGTGACTGTCCCTCTTTTGAGTTCATGTCCCCCTGTCCCTTGTTGTTATCATTTGTCCCTCTTTGAGGTGTAACATGCAGATCTGCATTAATAAAGGATTGATTAGCCTATTCAAAGTGTTTGTATTGTTTTAACTGTTACACCCCATCTCCTATCGATCTATCACTGAGGGGGTGTGGCCTAATTTAACAAATGTCTCTCTTTCCCACCCTGAAAAGTTGCTATGTAACAGCCATTGCAGTTTTATGATCAAATCAGTTTCTAGTGAATGCTAGGGCAATGCTACTTTTCACATGCATTGTGCCAACCGGAAAGTTTGGCGGTAGAAGAATAATGGGGTTGCTATTCCTCAATTTCCAAAGTTTTTATGCTACAGTATACTATTTCTGCTTTGTCACAATAGTACGGAGAGGGTTCCCTTTCTGATTTAGCATGATCATTTTCCTGTGAGCTTCCTAAAGAAATGATTTCTGGCTCTGTGGTGGAATAATTACTGTAGGTTGGCCTGTACATATCCCAGATCTAAATGCCTTGATGAACTGAAATGTCCACAGTGAGTATTATACCTGACTTTTGGCTTCTGGTATTGAGGATTTCCAGGGGGTATCCCAAATTGATCCACCAGTTTATTCCAACTTGGCACAAAAAGTGCTTACAATTGGATCCCCTGCTTTCCTGAGCCCCCTTCTCGGCAAACTAAGGAGAATGCTCGCAGCAGGAAGGTGGATAGGCCTCTGTAGACACTTCCTGTGCCACATTGGAATTGGAACGTGGGCAGGAAATCAAATTTGGATGGCGTGTAGAAATCATCAAAATAGGCCCAAAAGTCATGATTTTAGTCTGGTTTAAAGTGGACCAAAACCCAGGATTGTGACTGAATGATAACAAACCCCTTCAGAAGTTTTCCAAAATCCAAACACAGAAACCCTTGATTGATATTTGATTTGATCATGTCTCATTACATTTGTGTAATTGGTGATGTGCCCCTTTAATTAGTCAGATCTAGAGAGACTGCCAAACATTGCTTTGTTTCAAAACCCATTAATAACACAATCAATAAGGTGACTATTAGGAGTTAAGGTTTAACAAGGCCTTGGCTCTAAATCTGGGCTATAATTTCCTAGCAATACTAAAGGACACAAAGGCCTCATTCTGTTCAGCACAATAGCAGCACTTTACTGTAACAGGTTGCAAATGTAACTGGCTGAAACGTAACAAGATATAAGCCAGGAGGTGGTGTAATACAGGAAAGCTAGGAGGAACCCGATCGTTCTAGATGCCAGTGAGATCATGAATTAACATTTAAATAGAATAAGTATACTTTCAGTCACACAAACACATTATTCCTTTCAAAACTTACCAGGAAGTACAGTATGTATGTGAGAGCTCAGCTCATTCCTCGCAATCCCCCAGCATGGGGGCACCCTCACCCAGCAGTCAGTACTTACCTTTTCCCTGTCCCCTCATATGGCTGCCATCCAAATGCAATAATGCTCCTACCAAGTCTTTTCACAGGTGAACACAAGTCATGTGTTCATGCCAATCTACTAAACTACTAAACAACCTAAAGGACATCTCTCTCTCCTGTTTTGTTGCAACAAGTGGTGCCAATGAATTATTTAGTGTGTGTGGATCCTCTTACAGGTGGTGTAAACCGGACCTTCAGCACAATTTAATGAAAAGCCCAAACCCTTAATAAAACGATTCCCCAGCATCTAAAATTAATACATTTTATGTTTTTAGTCACTTACTTATTATTCTTTCCCCCACTGGTCTGCAACTCTGTTCAGGACTCTAGGATATGGGCGCCGCCATCTTGCCTCAGAAGCATCACTGAGGAGAGTGGGGGAAACTGCAGGGGAGTGTGGTTATAGCTGTGCTTTGCTCAGACAGAGCAGAGCTGGAGTCAGGAAAAGGACAGCAATCCCACAATGCAGAGCAGCATAGCCAGAAGACACTTCCTGTTTGCAGGTAGCCTGAGACTCCATGCGCCATCTTGGATGTTTCAAGGCTCAAAAAAAGCAGTAGAGATCGTGCAAATTGGTGCATTCAGACTCATCTCTACCCAGTCCAACAGCGCCTGCGAGGGCTCTTGTCTAATCCGAGCCACCCACTGAAATTAATTCGGCAAACAGCTCTCATTATTGTTAATGGGGAGCCTATGGATGGCTGGGGGCGGGAGTGTGCTTACTGCCCAAAGATGCAACAGCTTCCGCTCCCCATTCAAGACAAACAAAGCTGCCTTGGCGAATTACATCAGTTCAACTGGAATCTCTGATTGGACAAGGGCTCACTCAGGCTCCGTTGAACTGAGAAGAGGTGATTCTGAATGCACCGATCTGGGTTTGCCCCAGGGTAAGTCCAGTGTTTGGCCTCTTTTACATGCCAGGGCTGGACCCAGTAGGTTTTGTTCCCCTTTAACCACTGTAGCCTCTGCCTAAAAGCATTGTATGATGGGTAAAAGCATCTACACACATTAGAAGAACCACAAAAGCATCATTTCAGCACAGGACCTTGGATTCTCTGCTGCGCTCCACTGTAAACAGGCTCAGACTGGCCCACAGGATCATCAGGAAATCTCCCGCTGGGCCTGTGGCACTTTGAGTGCCTTCATCACCAAAACCTGAACTATGTATAGCTTATATGTGGCATCCCAAATGCACACACAAAGACATTGTATTTTTGCGTAATGTTTCTGTGCATGAGCTCTAAATGAATCTAAATGTGGGGTGGCCCACCAGAGTCAGTTCTACTGGTTGACCCCAGGTGGTGACATAACAAAATGTGATGGGGCCCTGGTCTGAACATTATGGTCTTTTCATGGCTCATAGAGTAAATCTTTTTTGTCTTTTTACTCAATTGGATGCAGCTAGACAATTAAAGACTGAAACAACAGAGAAAACCGTGCTTCCTTTTTCTAATAGATACCAAGTGAGCACAATGTGGACGAGCAACAATAATGGGGGCCCCCTGACGTTCTGGGCCCTGGTGCGATGCACCTCCTGCACCCCCTCAAGTTAGGCCCATGGCACACAACCTGTAAAAACATTTACAAACCTGTCATCTGTGATCATGCTTCTATTATAAGTAAAAAGCAACACTGGTTTTCATGCAGGGTCTCTAGGTAAGCATTATTCCTGCCATTTAGCTCGTTTACACATATTTTATTATTGGACCATTGTGCAATAAGAAAACGCCAGCTTTGACCCAGGTCTTTTTCTTTTCTCTTTTTTTCAGATAGTTTGCCTGTGCAGAATATCGATGTCATCATTATTCTGATTGCATTCTCATCATTATCCCACATAAATTATTCTCATGTAAATACAATTATTCTACTTTATTATTCTAGAGGTTGATGTCTATAAATGAGTTTCAGCATGCTGTATATACCGTATGCCAGATGCCTTGAACTCTTATCCCTGATTGACCTGCACTGAGAAAAGAAAGCATAACAAAAAAACTTTTTGTTACCTTCGCTTTAAGGTTCTACTTAAAACATTGTATAATTACCCCGTGGCATCGCAACCTGCCTGGATTATACTGGAAGCTTTCAACCTATCATCGCATTGGCTTTCTGTTTGCTTGCTGTTCTCTTGGATGCACTAGGTCTCATTCTTAGGAAAACAATAATAATTATTCTTAGAATCTCAGACCAGACTCGTGCCTTCCCAGTCACTAGTCTGCGGGCTGGATGCCAACATTGAAGCACGTGACTCCTTAACTCAGCACAAGAGGATAGCTGTGTCGGGGGAGCCCAGCTCGTAGTCACGTAGCGTATGGAGCTCTCATGGTAGTCAAACAATTACATAGCTCTCACTGTTCCTCATCTGAAAAAACTCCAAAAATGATGTTACAGTCAGACAGACGTAAGTAAATGTGATTGGGCACTGGTGCAGACATTTCAAGTGGACCAAAACCCAGGATTTTGACTATACTGGGTGTTGGTCCTTTCCCCCAGGGCACCCTGATCAGGGATGCCTCGCTGCGTGACACCTCCCAGAATGCTGAAGTTAACTCACCACTTCCCGGTCCTACGGCGCATGCGCTGCAGCTCATCCAATCAGCGTGCTCGGAGACACTAAAGCCAGCGGCTCTGAGGACGCTGGAGGCTGCATCCCCTGCTTCCCTTTAACAGGGAGCGCGCCCACGCCGGACATTCACAAATGCCTTGCGCGTGCACGCGCCCTGCTAGAGGAATAGCGGGGATGCGGCCACAGATCGCACATGCGCCGTTGGACCAGAAAGCAAGGTAAGTGTATGGGGCGACCTGGGGGGGGGGTTTCACAGAGCGGGGCATCCCAATTTTGGATTCCCCGGAGGGAGGGAATTGATCGCAATGGGTTTTGGCCCACTTTAAAGGGTCTCTATCACGCCTCATACAGCACGTTTAGTCTTTCAACTAAATTGGATACAGTTATAATCAGTGAAGCACCCAAAAATGTTTCTGGGTGCGAGGTCCAGTAGGGTGTGTAGCACAGATGGGATGGGGATTCTGCTTTCCCTTAGCTGCGGAAGTGGCAAACATGAGGATTTGACTTCTGCAGGAACATCGATGGGTATTCAGCATGACTTTCTGGGTGCTGAGCTCCCCACATCTGTTAAACCATGTTGCTCTCACTTGTAACGTTGTTTGGTTGCTCATTGGCACTAAGCGTTCCCTAATGCAAACAGCAAGCACACTCAAGAGAGCCACAAATAGCAGCCACAACAGGTCTGGGGGGGGGGGGGGAGACCAGACCCCTGAGCTGCCCTTTGGGTGCTCTCCTGGTTACAGTTACAAGTATATTGGTAAAGTTTGGGGGGGTTGTTACCTGCCTCTCTGCATCTAGCAGGTGCAGAAGAGGAAGGCGGTAACCGTTGTTAGGAGTCTTACACGTCAGACCCGTGTTGGGGTGTCTCTGGGGTGTCCCCGTTATGAAGCATACATAGGCATACAATGAACAAACAATTCGATAATATATTGCCAGATAGAAGTTCTTTGTTTTTCACATAACAATAGAAACTTAGGAGCCAAGACCCATATTACAAACCAAAATCACTATACTAAGAGTAGTGAGACAGCACTTAGGTAAAGGGGGTCTCTTTCATCACCCCCCCCCCCCCGCCTGAATCTTATATAAGTAAAGACTAATGGTGCTTCCTGTACACAATGCCATGCGAGCACAGAAATCAGAAGTAACAACAATAGTTCCCATTGGGCCTCATGGGTCTCGATCAGGTTGCTTCTTCTGCACCCCCAGTAGTTACGCCCCTGGTTGTATTACTTGCCAGAAATCATTATTTTGCACTAAGAATCAGACAAGCAACTCACCTTTCACCAGTCCCATGGTTCTTGTGCATACAAATGTATAGCATAAAGCGTTGTGGTGAAGCAAAATTCGGAATAGAGAACACCCACATACCAGTCTCCCTGCAGTCTTTGGCGCATTCCTGCCCCCAGCTTATCTGAATGGCTGGACACGGGAGTGCACCCGACCACAGGGAGGCCAGGGATGTGCCCGCAGCATGAGTATGCAGCAAAGGGGGGGGCGGAAAGGTAAGTGACTGTGGGCGATTGAGGGGGTTGACCCAGCTGGGCATTCCAAATTGGGATGTCCAAGGGTCACTTAGTCATCCGTCCCTGGAGTATTTCAGGCTAAATTCTGACCTTTCCATGTTCTAATGCATCCAGACTGGCTGGGCCCACAGGCTTAGGAGAAGTCGAGCCTGTGGACTGAAACATAAATGAGGTTTATTTTATTAGTTTGTCTGGTCTGTCCATTTAGCTACACAACTTTTTTGAAGGGACAGTCCAGGCAAAACCTATTCCTGCAGTATTAAAAACGTAGTGGATTCCAAGAACGAGTCCTGTAACATCCCCACTCGAACATCACTCACTGATGGCTTCTCTGTTAAACGGCCACCCATCCACGACAGTCACAGTGATTTCAGCATGCCCACTGCATTCATTTCAATGGAGCCCTTGCACCATTCCTATATGGTAATGAATATAGTGGGCAAGGCCCATCACTTTGACAGATGTAGGGGGTGCCCATTCGGGCTGTTGGAGAGCACAACTGCTGTGTCGATTCAGGTATGACCCAGTATGTTTTAAGTATGTTTTATACAATCAGAACTAGGATGGGAGAGCTGCAGAGGGACAGAGGTTTACCTTTGCATTAAAAAAAGAAGCAGAAAGAAGACAGACTTGCAGAGGAAGCAGCAGACACCTGCAGGCACAATCATTGGTGTATTTTCTGCACAGTTTGATTCAAGAGGGGTAGAGAGATAGGTTCACTTGTCAGGGCTAAAAAAAAAAGGAGGGGGGGGGGGCATGAATAAATAAAATCCAAGGGCTGGGCTAAAGATGGACTGGATCTCAGCTACAATTTTATCAGCAGCTGTCCGTAACGCATACTCACCTACTTCTGGCATCCCACAGCGGTGACCAGTGGCAACAAGCAATGCTCTCTGCTCTGCAGCAGACTCCCTGTTCTCTCTGCTTTGTGAAGCTGCTGCTCATTGCCACTGGTCACTGCCATAGGAACCTGGAAGTAAGTGAGTATCTGAAAAAAAAAAATGAGACGTGAGGAGTATAGGGGAATTGAAAGGAAAATAGAAAATAACATACCTACCAACTTTTCAGGGTGGGAAACAGGGACATTTGTTGAATTAGGCCACGCCTCCTCATTGAGGGATTGATAGGAGATAGGATGTAACAGTTACAACAATATAAACACGTTGAATAGGCAAATGTATCATTTATTGATGCAGATCTGCATGTTACACCTCAAAGAAGGACTCATGAGAACAACAAGGGGCAGGGGGACATGGACTGAAAAGAGGGACAGTCCTTCAAAATCAGGGAAACTTGGGTGGTATGGAATAATGAGGCAGCAGGGGTAAAAGAGTTGAAAAAATAGAATCTAAGAAGGAGAGATGGGTTAGGAAAAGAGAAGAAATGTGACGGAAAAATTAGTATGGGCCCATCATTGCTGTTCCTTCACCTTATTCCATAGATTTGGCTCTCATAACATCTTACTGAAAAAAAGCAGCACCATTTTCTCTGCCATTTCAGTATTTAGCTGTCTAGTTGTATCCAGTTTAGTTAAAATGCCAGGAAAAAAGTTTACTGTAAACCTTATGGAGCACCAGGACAAGGCCACATTTAGTTACCCCACTGGTTAAATAATCCCTGCAGCTCTGTTTGCATGGTAATAAATCAAACAGACTGCAAGTTTAGATGCTGCTTCCACATGTAGGTTGAGCTGAGGAGCAACAGGTCAGTACTTTTAGCATATTCACTTCTCATGAATAATTCAGTATCAGCTCAGACCTGATAGTAAACTATTCAAAGATATGGTGACTGGGGAGATTAGGAGGTGAATCGATATACTATGCCTGCTCTGGTGGTGACTCTGGCTGATTCTCCTCACCACCCCTCTTCAGCCTTGTGCTGCTGAGCCTCCCTGACTGCTTTCCCTGTCGACCTCAAACAATGCTGCAGGGCTCCCACCCACCTGGTGGCCATGGTGAGAATGTTGACGTATTTTGTATATATGTATATAGTGTTATTTACTTTATTCATTGTTTATTTGGTTATTTAGTTAATTAACTAGCTCATTAACTAAGTTGTATTGTTTAATACTTTATTTTAACCATATATATTTCTATAATTGGAATTGGAAGTGATTTATATCTTATATCAGTAATGCATTCATTCAAATATAATGGTTGGAGTTATTGTTTAAATATTTGTGGTTGTTACATAGATCCAGGTAAACAAAACACAGTCCTGCTGGGCCACGGAACGATCAGTAGGTCAAACGTTGCAGGTATGTCACAGGTCACAGAGTACAGATTCCTGTCCTTACTTTCATTATGCAACTATGGTATGTTGGCATGAGTGTGATGTTTTTCTTATTACACACTAGGTGTGTTGCTTAGTCATCAGTATCTTCATCGATATGTGGGAGTAATGATGACTAATACAGTATGTATCAGACCTGCCATCTATATTAAAGCCTCTGCTACATTAGTGTATGATACTGTCGCATCTACAATTATTTCTGACATTAATCTGAACACATGACTACTAACGAGGTGATTGGTTGGATGACTTTAGGGCATACACTATAGGAAATTTAAAGGAAACCTAATTTTTTGTCAAAACAACAGGAAAAATCAGGCAGGAGAAATGACCCCAGGTGAGGTGAGAACTTTAGATCATTAAAAGAAATAAATAAAAAATAAAATTAAAAAATGAAAAAAATATAGATAACTTGTTAATAACTGCATATATGTAAATAACAATAACCCCATCCCTTGGTTGAACTTGATGGACATATGTCTTTTTTCATCCATATTAACTATGTAGCTATGAGGCCGATTCATTAATAGCGCCAGGTAGCGACAGATGAGCGCCAGTAGCGTGTTTTCACAGCGCCAGCTAGTATTCGCTGTGCTTGGCCGGGGTTTGCTTGTTGACAGCGACTCAGTCGGTGTGCGGTAATGTTGAATACGGGGTTAGGGGTCGCTGTTTCACAGGTTCCGCGTTGTATGGGTGCGCCTGACAGCGAATGGCCAGAGCGAACGGCTTGCTGCAGATTCATTAACAAATCACGCTCAAAAATTTCTCGCGCTGTGAATTCCTTGTTTAAACCCCAGAGCGCTGGCGGCGATGTGTGTAGAGTAGTTTTTAACCCCCAAACAACCATTTTTTTATTATGTAAAAATGATACAAGTTTTTCTAAACATTTTGTAATATGAATACATTAATATCAGACCTGTAATATCAATTCTGCACAATTTTTTTTTTTTTTTTTACTAAAAAAAAATTCCGAACATTGTAGAAGTGGTCACAGAATTTTTGACATTAAAAAAAAAAAAAAAAAAACATTAATAGCAATTAATTATGATTATTTAAAGATTGCTCCATTGAAATGCATTGGACAACGCCAGGGAGCGCCAGGTCATACCTGTCGATGGGATTAGCAGCGGCGCTGTTCATTGCAGTCGGCTACATGATGAATCCCGCGCTAGCTGACGCTCTCGCCGGCGCTAGCCTCATTTAGCGTGATAAATGCGTCATTGTGACCGCCGCCGGGCGTACTTGATTCGGTAGCCGCCGTTAGCTGGCGGTACCTGGCGCTCGTCAGACACTACCTGGCGCTAGCCCTTGATAAATAAGGCCGCCAGTAAGTATGTAACCGATATGCTCAGCACCTTGTGGACATCATTTTGGCACACATTAATGGGCATTTTCTAAATATGGCATCAAAAGTGGAGTTATCCTTTAAGGTAGTCCACCTTTCTCACAATGGCCACTATCAAATCAAAATAAATACATAAATTCATACAAATACATTCATAGCCATGCAAAGTTCAATGCGTGGTAGAATGTGCTACTTAGGGTAGGGTTGTAGAGATGAGCAAACTTTTCCAAAATTCGACTTGACCGCTTTATATAGTTTTTGCCAACCCGAATGGAACCAGCTAAACTAAACTAAACTAAGCTTAGAGCTGCATTTTGTGGGTGGTTAGCAGCAGATTGGCTGACTGCAATGCACCCAGTGTGATCCAGCAGGCATGGCCTAGCAGCGTATGTGAGCGGACGCATCTCATCTGAGATCCTGCTCACATACAGACTCCGGAACTAATCCTGCCCTGGAATCTATATGTGATGGTGCTGAAAGTACCTATGACACTCCTAGAGTAGTGGTAGCACCCTGTGAAGCCTGTGTATGGGCCACAGAGGTAAACGACAGCCTACACTTACTAAGGCAGTCATGCTGGGGAAGGCCAAAAATGGTGTGCAAAGCATCACCGTCATCCGCACCAGAACTATTCCACTCTGCCAGCCTACAGCCCCTGTCGCCTGAAAGGGGGGACTCGTGAGGGGATGAGGAAGCAGTCTCATGAGTGCCATCCATGGGGGGAAGACAATGAAGATCCGCTGCCATCTCTTGCAGAGGTACTGCAAGTCCTAAATGCTAACCACAAATGCTAATATGTAAGGTGGACTAGATTAAAATGGACATTAACATCCTGTGTCATGATTTACACAAAGTGCAGGACTGCGCGGCTGAAGGTTCGCGCGTCCAGAATGCCAACATAGAAGGGTCATTTAAATCAATCCCTGAAAATGTAAGTCAGCTACACAGACAGCAGCAAACTGTGGAAAAAAAAGCTGGAGGATCAAGAGAACTGGGCACGCAGAAACAACGTGAGGTGGGGCTGCCTGAGAGAGTGGAGTGAGGCATTCCAGTGGACTACCTAGAAAAATTGTTCCTGGAGGCATATTGTAAGGACTCACTATCCCAGTTCTTTACTATTGAACATGCCCATAGGATACCAGGCAAGGTAGAGTTCCACCTAGGCCCATAATATCACAGCTCCTAAACTATAGGGATAGAGACACAATCCTGAGGTTGGCGTGAGGAAGAGGGGCCGCTGAAGGTGGGCAATGCTAAGGTGTTTTTATACCTGGACTTCTATTGCGACCAGGAAGCTGAGGGTGCAATACCAAGAAGTTTAACAATGGCTAAGAGTGAAGGGTATGCCGTATTCCATGATGCTTCCAGTTAAATTGAGGGAGGGGAAGACCCACTTTTCCACCTCATCCCAAGAAGTCCAGGCCTGGTTGGGGGCCTTTCTAACCTGCAGAGATTCGCAGAGGAGCGATGGTCCACCGTGGTCTTGTGCTCTAGCCTACTGCAATTAAAATCGTTGGCTGCTGAACCCTTTATTTCAGGGACCCTTTTCAAGTTGTGAGAGGAACCGCACCTTTACTAAACCAAATAGAATTTTGTACACGTCGACTTAAAGCCACTTTTTCTTTTTGAGTTGGCTGCTCACGCTTCTCTGACTGGGTTACAGGTCCACTCTGTTTTCTTAGCTTGTAGCTGGGAAGGACTTGTTATAAGGGATTGCAAGTTTTCTTTATTCAAGTTTAAGCAACTTTAATGCTGCTGTTTTTCTATGTTCTCCTATGTTTGCAGTATGGATGGTGTGAATGTGAAATTGGCTTCCCATATTGATCCCTTTCGCTGTTTGGAAGTGGGTAAGCAGACCTTTGTGTTCACTTTTCTTACATGTTGCAGCTAAAATGTCTTATTAATGAATGTTAGGAGGTTAAATTTAAAGTTTAAGTGGGTTGCAATGTTCCAGCTAGTTAAATATCATACCCCCCACATTCTATGTCTGCAGGAGACACACTTTATAGGTCAAAAAATCTTAGCCCTTGGATAGATAGCCAGAAGTTTCCACACCATATATTCCTCATATTCACGGAGGGTGTCAATCTTGGTTCACAGATGTTAAATTGGATGATAAGGGAAGGTATGTGTTGTTAAATTTGACTGTTTTATTCAGAGCCAATGGTGATTGGTGCGCTGTATCTTCCTCCTCCAGCTGATGCCTCCGTTTTGGGGGTTATACAGGTAAAATTCCTGCAGCTTCTTTATTTTTAGTAGGGGATTTTAACATGGTCATGGACCCAACCCTGAATAGGATGCACCAGTCGCACTCTGAATCTAAATTGTTACAGACTTGGACTGCTGCAATGGACCTTATAGATTTATGATGGTGGAAATACACAACAACCAACATCTACTCTTGTCAGTCCTGCTCATTTAGAGCCATGTCCAGAATAGATCATGCATTTGCCTCTAAAGCCCTATTCCCTGCCATAGTGGATGTACAATACCTAGAGTAGGGTACATGAATTGTTGAGTGGGGTCCTGGGTTTTCATGGTCCTTTGAAACCAGAGGTTCTCTGTCTGTGATCAATATGAATGTGGGAGAGTGGGTTCTCCCCACTGATTTTGTTTCAAGCCCGGAAAGCTGTGGCACTGAGGTGGAAGAAGGCTGCTTTTCTGGAGGTATCCTCAGTGGTAAAACTTGTGGAAGACATGCTGCCCAAATATGAGCTGGTGTGTGTATCCAGGTCCTGCCCTGGGAAATTTGATAAGGTGTGGGCAGAGTGGCTTGAGAAACATGAGGACTTCTTAATGTATCACTGATTTAAGGTGGGTGGGTAAGGACCCCATCTGTGTGCCAAGGTGTGAGTGTGGATGGAATGTCTTATTGTGATTGTTGTAATTGTGTATTGTTACAACTTGAAAATGCAAAAATAAAAACCTTTTAAAAAATAAATAGCTGAATGTGTCCTCACAACCTGACTTTAAAGCGGACCTTCCCCCTGAATAAGAGCATATCTTATATGTTTCCCACACCCTGTACATATAGAATGCGCACATTAAAAATCATCCTACCTGCATCTACTGCATGTTATGAGCCTTTAAACATCCAAGATGGCGGCTTATGGAGTATCATGCAGCCTGCAAACAGGAAGTGTCTTTTGACTGTACCACTCTGCATTCTGGGGCTGCTGCCATTTTTCTGAT
The DNA here is from genome assembly GCA_027917425.1 of Gastrophryne carolinensis. Classification (NCBI taxonomy): domain Eukaryota; kingdom Metazoa; phylum Chordata; class Amphibia; order Anura; family Microhylidae; genus Gastrophryne; species Gastrophryne carolinensis. The sequence goes on from CM051234.1 coordinate 590,005,819, forward strand.
CTCAGCTCTGCTCTGTCTGTGCAAAGCACAGCTATAACCCGCCCCCCTGTACTTTATCCCGCTCTCCTCTCCTCAGTATGTGTGATGTTTCTAAGGCCCTTATTTATCAAGGGCTAGCGCCAGGTAGTGTCTGACGAGCGCCAGGTACCGCCAGCTATCGGCGGCTACCGAATCAAGTACGCCTGGCGGCGGTCACAATGACGCATTTATCATGCTAAATGAGGCTAGCGCCGGCGAGAGCTTCAGCTAGCGCGGGATTCATCATGTAGCCGACTGCAACGAACAGCGCCGCTGCTAATCCCATCACAGCGACAGGTATGACCTGGCGCTCCCTGGCGTGGTCCAATGCATTTCAATGGAGCAATCTTTAAATAATCATAATTAATTGCTATTACTGTTTTTTTTTTTTTTTTTTTAATGTCAAAAATTCTGTGACCACTTCTGCAATGTTAGGTTTTTTTTTAAAGTAAAAAAAAAAAAAAAATGTGCAGAATTGATATTACAGGTCTGATATTAATGTATTCAGATTACAAAATGTTTAGAAAAACTTGTATAATTTTTACATCTAAAAAAAAAAGGTTGTTTGGGGGTTAAAAACTACTTTACACACATCGCCGCCAGCGCTCTGGGGTTTAAACAAGGAATTCACAGTGCGAGAAATTTTTGAGCGTGATTTTTTAATGAATCTGCAGCAAGCCGTTCGCTCTGGCCATTCGCTGTCAGGCGCACCCATACAAGCGGAACCTGTGAAACAGCGACCCCTAACCCCGTTTTCAACATTACCGCACACCGACTGAGTCGCTGTCAACAAGCGAACAACGGCCAAGCACAGCGAATACTAGCTGGCGCTTTGAAAATCACGCTACTGGCGCTCATCTGTCGCTACCTGGCGCTATTAATGAATCGGCCTCCCCGTCAAGATGGCGGCACCCATATCCTAGAGTCCTGAACAGAGTTGAAGTCCGGTGGGGTAAAGAATAAGTGACTAAAAACGTAAAATATATTAATTTTAGATGCTGGGGAATCGTTTTTTAAAGGTTTGGGCTTTTCATGAAATCATGAATACCTGTGGCCGTGCAGTGATGGGAGACTATCTCTATCCTAAATTGAAGTCATAATATTGTAATGGTGAATCCAGCAATTCACCCAGAATAGCTCCACACCGCCGCACCCCCTCCACGGTAATCAATAAATCAACTAAATATATATCATGAATTCATAGATTATTTATTGACAAATACCCATAAGAATCACATAACAAGCAGTTAAAAAACATATAAGACTAGACCGTACATTCCCAAGGGCATCCCAGTTTTACCCATAATCCCAGCCCTGTAAACATCATATTTCAATAAAGTGGCAATATTACAACCAATCCATAAAGTGCATTAGTGCTAAATCTGTGCAAATACAATATTATTAATATAAAATGTGGCAAGAGAAAAAACAAACTCAAGTATCAGAATACAACAACCAATATAAATCATGAACATACACATCGCCTGAGTGCATAACTCTGAGGGTCCCCAGGAATGCCAAGGTCAAGTAGCGATCCCCCCAACGCATTTCGTGGCCCCCTGCTCACAGGCCACTTTATCAAGGTACAGATGATTCCCCCCATCTTGCTGCCCTTATATATAGAGACTCACCTTTAATAACGGGACACGCGTCCGGGCGCGCAGCACGGCCCTGGCCGGAAGCCGCCTGCACGCTCTCGCACAGTTGAGTCCCGTGCTCCAATCGGAGCAGAGCGGCCGTCCGGTAACGTCATGGCCCCACCCCCCAAAATTCTTATTCCCCAAGATCCTTATGGGTATTTGTCAATAAATAATCTATGAATTCATGATATATATTTAGTTGATTTATTGATTACCGTGGAGGGGGTGCGGTGGTGTGGAGTTATTCTGGGTGAATTGCTGGATTCACCATTACAATATTATGACTTAAAATCTGAGTTTGTCGCCAAAGTTCGGACCAAATTCAGGTTCGGATGTTTCAGTTCGCTTATCTCTAGTAAATAGTTACATCTTAGGGGAAGAGAGTCAACATAACTCTACAAATCAAGCAACATAATAACAATGAGGCTTTCAATAAAATGTAGGTCCTTATCTAATCCTAAAAAGAGGATAGATATAGAGGATCAAAAACACTATTAATGCCCTTTAAGTAAACTAGCTAATTATCTGAACTACATACAGTGCAGTATGACCCCATAAATAATGTGCTTATGAGTGGTATTCAGTATCCAAACTGTGACCGATTCAGCCTCTTCTGTTTGGATCTCAGATGGCCTGGAAGAAGCTCCTCCACATTCTTTCTGGGTGTGCCTTCTGGGAGGGAAAGTAGTTATCAAACCAGGCAGTGATGCTCAAAAATTAGGGTAATATGATGGGTTTGGGTTTCTAGGGAACTGGGCAGAATTCTTAATGGGCTACAGGTTCTTTGGCAGGTATAGGCTGCACTTAAAGTGGACCAACACCCAGGATTTTGACTATCCTGGGTCTTGGTCCACTTCGGTGGGGCACCCCCGATCGGGGTGCCCCGCTGTGTGAAACCCCCCCTAACCCCCCGAAAAACTCACCTCTCCCCGCTCCCAGCGCCGACGTACAAGCGAGGATCAGGAACGTCTAAGCGGCAGCCGCCGCCGCCGCCTCCCTCGCGTCACTTTCGGCGCGCGCGCGCCCCCGCCGGCCATTCGCAGACGGCCGGCGCGGGCGCGAGCACGCCTACAGGAGCGCGAGGGAGGCGGCGGCGGCCGGCCGCCGCCGAAGATAAGGTAAGGAGTTTGGGGTGTTTGGGGGGGTTTCACCCCGCGGGACATCCCGATCTCGGATGTCCCGCGGGGTGGGGGGTGATCGGCCCGGGAATCTTATAGATTCCCGGACCGATCACCCGTGGGTGTTGGTCCACTTTAAATGGGGAGGGTGCATATGTTCTGGGGGAGAGGAAAACTAAGGAAAAATCGAACCAGTTGGTGTAGAAATAATACTATCGTTGGAGAGGGGGGAGTATATCTAGCAGGCATAAGGGCAATACTGTTACTATAAAAAAAATACTAGAAAATACTATTTTACCCTCTAGGGCTGGTGATTTGTCCACTTTAATACCTTTAGGATAAACTTCAAAAATGGACCGTGAACCAGACCTCATTGCACAAGCGCAGCAACTTATCACTGATGCTCTTATGTTTTTATAGGAAAGAATCCTAGAAAAAATATACCCAGGTCCTAGAGAAAAACCTCTCTGATAAGTCTAGGCTTCTATAGCATGGATTAAACAAAATTATGCCCATCCAGATACTTTTAACAATTTAGGGGTTTATTCATCAAGGGGTAGCGACAGGTAGCGACAGGTAGCGAACAGTGAACGCCGGGCGCTGTACGCAATACCACATTTATCAAAGCGATTCCGCCGAGCGACTCAAACAGCGCCATGTAGCGTCCGATTCATCATCAAAGACGGCTCAGCGTATACCGCCGGCGCTCTAGCTTCCAGAGCGCCTGGTTAACCTGTTACTACCTGTCGCTCTCCCATACATTTCAATGGACGTTACCTTTCTTCTCTCTGAACAGGGTATTCTTTTTTTTTTTTTTTTCTCATCATTGTGTCACCTCTCCTGGCCTATTTAAAGTCAGTTTTTTTTTTATGCAGAATTTGTCATTACAGGTCTGGCATTAAAGTGTTAATGTCACAATGTTATAACAACGTAATTCCATACGTTTTCGCTTTGTTACTAGTGGATATGTGTTCAAGAACAGACTTTAATCACAGAGTTTCTGGCGCTCTGGGCTACAGCGACCCAATTTTGAGCGCCGGCGCTGTGTGAAGCAGTTTTTTTGATGAATATGGTTTGAGTCACTCACAATGACCAGTCGCTACCATTTGCTCCCATATAGCTCTGTACTGGTGTTATAGCGACTCACACATCAAATTCATCAATGTCGGCCAGCGACTGCGGAGCTCGGTAACAGCGACCCATAGCGGATCAAAGCGACTACTAGCGGTTGCTCTGAGCGCGTCGCTACAGACGCTCATCTGCCGATACCTGGCGCTAGTAATGAATTAGCCTGCCCGTGTAATTGGCGACTGAAAACGTCCACATATATGCTGTATCATTTGCAAATCACACACATCTGCTTTCTGTTTAGTGGTCCTTAAAGGAACTTAGGAGGAATTTCATCAGGCATTAAGATTTAGTTAAGAGAAGAATGTTATAATAAGATTCTGGAAGGATATAAACATTATACAGTTGTTCTAATGTGCCCTGCACCATATGTAAGTAGAAACTGGAAAAAGCTAATGGAATTAAAAGAAGTAAGTATAACATACTCAGCATTTTATATGTCACAGATTGGCCAGAAATCCATGTGCTCAGCCACATCCTAGACCTAATGTCTCTTTTTCTTTTATTTCCATCTGAAATTAGATTTGACATGTGTTATCTATTGCTGAAGCGAAATAATATCTAAGCAGACATGAAACTTGAAATGACATGGATATATATTTATATTACTAATTTTAGTTTCAGCAATTTGGGGACCAGGAAAGGCCCAAATCAGGAGATTAAATAATTAATTGGAAATCCGGATATCTTTATTCAATATACATAAATACAGATGAAAAAACCCTAACACAATGTTTCCAACACACTACTTCGTATTGTATGGAAATCTTACTCGGGTCCACCAGAGGAAATCATTCTTGTATTTTTAGGAATACTAACAAGTACCACAAGCCACACCAGAGAGGCAGTGGAGGATTAGGGAGGTAAACAGGTGGCCCAAAAATTGGATTTAAAAAAGAGGGGTTTGAGTTCCAAAATAAGTGAACAATGGGTCCTCAGAATGTAGATATGCACTAGAGATGAGCGAACTTTTGAAAAGTTCGATTCGGCCGATTCGCCGAATTTCACAAAGAAATTCGGGTTCGGCCGAATCGAACTTTTACGAAGTTCCCCATAAAAAATGCCGGGATGGTGGGAGCCGGCCGGCGGGCCGGTAAAGCCGGCCGGCCCGCTCCCACCATGCCGGCATTTAAAAAAAAAAAAAAAAAAAAACATTTTTGCCGGCATGGTGGGAGCGGGCCGGCCGGTAAAGCCGGCCGGCCCGCTCCCACCATGCCGGCATTTAAAAAACAAAACAAAAAAAAAAAAAGCATTTTTGCCGGCATGGTGGGAGCGGGCCGGCCGGTTCCGCGATGACAGCGGAACCGGCCGGCCCGCTCCGCTGTCAGCGGAACCGGCCGGCCCGCTCCCACCATGCCGGCATTTAAAAAAAAAGCAAACACTTACCTGCAGGTCCGGAGCGTGGAGGCCGGCGCCGCTCTCAGCTGTCATCTGAGGGCGCGTCATCAGAGGGCGCCTCTGATGACGCGCCCTCAGATGACAGCTGAGAGCGGCGCCGGCCTCCACGCTCCGGACCTGCAGGTAAGTGTTTGTTTTTTTTAAAAATGCCGGCATGGTGGGAGCGGGCCGGCCGGTTCCGCTGACAGCGGAGCGGGCCGGCCGGTTCCGCTGTCAGCGCGGAACCGGCCGGCCCGCTCCCACCATGCCGGCAAAAATGCATTTTTTTTTGTTTGTTTGTTTTTTAAATGCCGGCATGGTGGGAGCGGGCCGGCCGGCTTTACCGGCCCGCCGGCCGGCTCCGCTGTCGGCGGGCCGGCTTTGCCGGCCCGCTGACAGCGGAACCGGCCGGCCCGCTCCCACCATGCCGGCATTTTTTTTTTTTTAATTTCAGGAAAAATTCGATCGGCACGAACCACAAAATATTCGGGTTCGTGCCGAATCGAATATTTCCTGAAATTCGAAGCGAATTCCGGTTCGTCCGAACCGGTTCGCTCATCTCTAATATGCACACCAAAGTGGTGATTTCAAGTACATAAAGACTTCCTCACTCTAGCTTGCTAATCATCTGATTGACTAGGGCATGGGAGATTGGTGTAACCCATTCTGCTGAAATTCAGCTTCTTCAGTTTGAAACTATCACAGTCTTGTTTTCTGGTAGCAAAAGGGTTAATGGCCAGAATCTCAGCTGGATAGGTTATTAGCTTAGACTTAGCCAAAGCTGTTCATCTGTTACATTGGAAGAATCGTGGGACTTGTAGTCCATGTTTTTTACACAAGGCCATAAAACCCCCTCCCACTGAAGCAAAACAGAGCCCCAGGAATATGAGAATCATGGAAGCAGCATGCTGATAAGTAAATCACAGGTCTGGGGGCACAATCCTAACACAAATGCTTATTTTACATTCCAAAAGAGGAAAACAATAAGGCAGAACAGCAAGAACCTGACAAAAAGCAAGTTTTCCTTCTAAGTTTGGATTACTGTAGTCAAGTCAGCCAATTTGCTCATTAATTGTCTGGCTGCCAATCACCTAACTGCTGGTAACCAAATCTTATCTTAAAACGGGGGGACCCTGTCTTATCTACCCTTTCCCTTTCGCTCCCTCAATGGGGGAGCGCAGGAAGAGAGGGAGGACACGGTCAAAAGGGGGAAGTTGTGGGTCCTTTGTTGCCAACCTTGTGGTATTGTTGACATCTGGATAAATAAATAGTAAGTACTGAGTTAAACTCAGTTAATTAATTTTCTATCTCATGCATTAATCCTAATGTAGATATATAAATTATTTCAGATACATACCTAATTGGTTTAGAAATAGAAAGAACACTACAACAACCCCTTCAGAATGAGTAAGTGTACTCGCAAAAAGAAAAGATGTATGTAAAATCATTACCCATATATATGTTTATATATATATATTGTTCTTTCTATATCAGTTTCTAGTTTTAAATGGTGTACTGAGGAAGCAATAGATTTGCGAAACGCGTCTACACCAACCCACTACAACATGGGTATAAACCTCTTGCTACAATATTGAGGACCACTTGCTACAAACTAAGAACTTGCTACTAAACTGATTGCAACATACAATTGTATTATTACTAACTGAATAAATTTTGTATTAAGATATTACCTTGCAATAATTGTTGATATATGTACTGACATCACAGAGATTTGGGTAAAGCTTTATTACTCTATACCATTCAACAATACCACAAGGTTGGCAACAAAGGACCCACAACTTCCCCCTTTTGACCGTGTCCTCCCTCTCTTCCTGCGCTCCCCCATTGAGGGAGCAAAAGGGAAAGGGAAAGGGTAGATAAGACAGGGTCCCCCCGTTTTAATTTATACATAGGGTTCCTCAACCTTGCTAAACAAGGGTGCAAACTAGAGTTGTGGATAAGAGAGGAATTCACCACAAACCAAGTGAGTGGGATTTTCTGAGAATCCTCCACTCCCCCAACCTAACAAATCTTATCTTGCCTGGGATCCTGCCATGGTCAGCTGCGCAAGCAGCAGCACAGACAGTGCACAGTGTGGCTTTCCATGCTCTGTGCACTTGCCCACTCATTCACACACACAACAGGGGAAGCTGCTCTGTGCTGTCTGCCGCTGCTGCTTGGGTGGCTGCTATTCAGGTGAATGGGTGGTCAGAGGCGCTCACAGAGCAGAGGAAGCCACCCTGTGCAGAAGTATGCCTGTGCTCGGTGCTGGGACTGCCGCTGGATCCTGGGGCGAGGTAAGAGTTTTCTTCTTTGTAAACCCCCCCCCTGCTCTGTTCACACTCCTTACTGGCACTCCTGCGTTGGCGTTCCCTGCATCTGACCATACTCCTGCTGCCCGCTAGGGCTGTGGAAAAGCGGTCAGATGCAGGAGGACAATCAGCAGTGTGGGAGTGCCAGTAATGTGGGTGGACATTCGCTCTATAAGGCGCACCAACATTTGGAGGGGAAAGGTGAGTCTTTGAAAAATACAGTAAGCTGCCCTATTGCAATAGAGAAAGTTTGAAGTGTACATCATGCCACTAACTTCCCCTGTTTACTAAATCACACCTTATTTGAACTCCGAAGAAGAAGAAGAATTGTTATTATGATCTCCAGGCTCCTGTTATAAAGCCACACTGCGCATCCTTCTCTTCTTTAACATAAGACTTTTCCAAGTGTCTTTGAAGAAAGGGGGGAGCCTCTTTTCCTCCTGCCTAAGCAGAGGCAGCAGGGCCGGATTATGAGCGGCACGAGCTCCGGGGCCTCCACCACTTGCTCTGCAATGGGGCCTCCACCAACCTTTGGGTTATGGTCTGGTCCAGAAGGCTTTTCAGTCTTTGGTCTGATGGGCCACAAAGCCAGCAATAAAGCTATTGGCGGCAGTGGGGGCGCGCCTGAGCAACCCTTTTTTTGATTTTGTAAACATGCAGCCAAAGCCATCACAGAGCAGGACGGAGAGCAGCAAAGCCACTGTTAGCTAAGCTACAGTGATGGGTGCAGAGCTGTCACTGCACATAAGCCACCAAGCACAGCCACTGGCAGCTCAATGCAGGGAACTGTTTTCTGCTGGACCAGCCGGGCGACTACACTACCCCCCACCCAGAATGGCAAAGCAGGAGTTCCCAAGCAGCACGCACCTGCACAAGGGTGGCACAAGGGACGTTCCTGTAAGTAGGTAGGTGTCTGACACCACCAATCAGTTCCTTAGCTGGACTATAATTTTAAAGGAAAAAAAATACTGTATCTGGGCCTCCACCAGACTTTATCCGGCCCTGAGAGGCAGCATGAATGTAACGCTAGCACAAATGTGTTGCCCGATACTTGGCACTTGTATTGGCACCAAGGTTCTCCTTTGAATTGAGGTCAAACATTAATGACACAGGAATGCTGATGATAAATTACTAAACATCATTTTGGGTGACGAGGCAGTTTACAGTGTTTGTGTTACGTAAACAATGGCACTTACTAAACAACATGTCAACATGTGATTTCCACTATTGTGCGAGAGACTGTGTGATGCTTAGACAAAGACTTCAGACCTGCTGTTCTCTGTCTACACAACCTGTACTGTGCACAATGATGAAGGGTTACCTTTTACAGAGCCACCAGTCCAGCGCACCAAGCTGACGGCTGATTTCCTCATGGCTATGCTCATACCAGCTTGAATGCCCTTCAGCACTGAGGAGTGACACAGTGTGCCTGGGATGAGAGTTTAAAGTGGACCAAAACCTATAAGATTCCTGACCGGATCAATGCCCTCCCCCCCGGCATCCTAAACCGGGATGCCCTGCTGTGTGAAACCCCCCAGGTCGCCCTATACACTTACCTTGTTTCCCGGTCCAATGGCGCATGTGCGAGCCGCGGCCGCATCCCCGCTATCCCTGTAGCAGGGCGCGTTCCAACGCCAGGCATTTGTGAATGGCTGGCAAGGGCTCGCTCCCTGTTAGTAGGTAGCGGGGGATGCGGCTGCCAGCATGCTCTGAGCCACTCACCTTAGATGAAGGCTTACATGATGTGATATCTGCGGCTTAGAGCGCACTGATTGGACGAGTGGCCGCGCATGTGCTGTAGGACCGAGAAGAGGTGAGTTGGGCTCGGCGATCTGGGGGTTTCAGCCAGCGGGACATCCCCAATTGGGTTGCTCTGGGGGGGAAGGACTAAAACCCAGGATAGTCAAAATCCTGGGTTTTGGTCCACTTTAACACAGGCCTAAGACTATGGAGTTGATTTAGAGCCTGGTGAGAAAACTCATTTCTTTTTTAGGAGATAAAATTGCCACTCACTTATATGTCTACCTTGGGGCTGATTCAACATCAGGTGAACATTTGCATATGGTTGTGGAATCAGCTCCAAGGTAGACATATAAGTGAATGGCAGTTTTCTCTCCTAAAAAAAGGGGTGAGTTTTCTCACAGGGCTCTGAATCGACCCCTATGGGAGCCTCTTAGCAGACTTCAAAGTCTCTTTCACAAAGTAAAAAATGCTATTTTGATATCTGCGATGCTTTTCCATGGCTTCTGCATTCTGAGCTAGAGATTAGTAGTGTGGGCAGTAAGCGTCTGCTCACAAAGGTTTCAAGCAGCGCTGTATCTTCAGAAACACACCTCACAATCCCTCACCCATCATAAGTGCCAGTTCTGTGCACACCATTTATAGTGATTTCTGCTGACTCCGCAAGTTTTGTGACTTTCGAGTGGGAAAAAAGTACAGAAGGATTTGTAAAATTTAAGAATATTAGTGAAATGTTTCCTTTTCCAAGGTCTAGAATGTAAGAACATTTTTCAAGGGTTTCATGTGATAGTTGTCATTTAACCCTTGCAGTGCCAGCCTACCTAGAGGTATTGTCACCCTCTGTTGCCAGGCCATTTTTCACCATTTTGCTCTATAAATATGTTTAACTGTGATTTGTGCAGGGATTTCCACAGATTTCAGTAGAGTTTGGGTTTTAATATGAAATGTCTTCTTTATAATCTTTTCAGTGCTTTCATAATATTTTTGGGTAAAATAATTTAAAAGAATGATATTTTTTTAAATATGTCACTTTTTTTTTTTTTTATAAAAAATGTTATGTTTGCAAGAAACCTATGTTGCAGGTAAAAGCCCCATTCCTCCTGATTACAGCGACCACATATCTATCAGTAGACACCTGTTCCTGCCCAGGAGACATCCCATACTGAAAAGAGTGATTTATGACATTTTCAAATGAAGTACAACTACTATGCACACTGTCAACGCCTAAGCCTCAAATATTAAAAAAAACAATGGTGTGGGGTCCCGATGCACCAGTTATGGAGGCTGGTAGACCAGGGCGCGAAGGCCAAGCCCTGACCCCCGACCCTGAAGGCTACCAGCAAGCATAGCACTCACATGCCGTGGGCTCTTCTGCACCTCCTCTGGGCTTTGGGGATGTAGGCAATGGGCCAACGGGTAAGGGCAAGTCACCCACTTGCTGGCAGGGGACTTGCACTGGCATCCCATTCTGTGACTAAAGCAGCCTCTATTTAATAGCACAATAAACATTTGCACTTATTCTCATAGAAATCAGGCCTGATAAAGACACTTTTGCTGTGCATGCTCTCTGGTTTTTGTGGCACTGGCATCCCATTCTGTGACTAAAGCAGCCTCTATTTAATAGCATAATAAACATTTGCACTTATTCTCATAGAAATCAGGCCTGATAAAGACACTTTTGCTGTGCATGCTCTCTGGTTTTTGTGGCACTGGCATCCCATTCTGTGACTAAAGCAGCCTCTATTTAATAGCATAATAAACATTTGCACTTATTCTCATAGAAATCAGGCCTGATAAAGACACTTTTGCTGTGCATGCTCTCTGGTTTTTGTGGCACTGGCATCCCATTCTGTGACTAAAGCAGCCTCTATTTAATAGCACAATAAACATTTGCACTTATTCTCATAGAAATCAGGCCTGATAAAGACACTTTTGCTGTGCATGCTCTCTGGTTTTTGTGGCAATGGCATCCCATTCTGTGACTAAAGCAGCCTCTATTTAATAGCACAATAAACATTTGCACTTATTCTCATAGAAATCAGGCCTGATAAAGACACTTTTGCTGTGCATGCTCTCTGGTTTTTGTGGCACTGGCATCCCATTCTGTGACTAAAGCAGCCTCTATTTAATAGCATAATAAACATTTGCACTTATTCTCATAGAAATCAGGCCTGATAAAGACACTTTTGCTGTGCATGCTCTCTGGTTTTTGTGGCACTGGCATCCCATTCTGTGACTAAAGCAGCCTCTATTTAATAGCACAATAAACATTTGCACTTATTCTCATAGAAATCAGGCCTGATAAAGACACTTTTGCTGTGCATGCTCTCTGGTTTTTGTGGCACTGGCATCCCATTCTGTGACTAAAGCAGCCTCTATTTAATAGCACAATAAACATTTGCACTTATTCTCATAGAAATCAGGCCTGATAAAGACACTTTTGCTGTGCATGCTCTCTGGTTTTTGTGGCACTGGCATCCCATTCTGTGACTAAAGCAGCCTCTATTTAATAGCATAATAAACATTTGCACTTATTCTCATAGAAATCAGGCCTGATAAAGACACTTTTGCTGTGCATGCTCTCTGGTTTTTGTGGCACTGGCATCCCATTCTGTGACTAAAGCAGCCTCTATTTAATAGCACAATAAACATTTGCACTTATTCTCATAGAAATCAGGCCTGATAAAGACACTTTTGCTGTGCATGCTCTCTGGTTTTTGTGGCACTGGCATCCCATTCTGTGACTAAAGCAGCCTCTATTTAATAGCATAATAAACATTTGCACTTATTCTCATAGAAATCAGGCCTGATAAAGACACTTTTGCTGTGCATGCTCTCTGGTTTTTGTGGCAATGGCATCCCATTCTGTGACTAAAGCAGCCTCTATTTAATAGCACAATAAACATTTGCACTTATTCTCATAGAAATCAGGCCTGATAAAGACACTTTTGCTGTGCATGCTCTCTGGTTTTTGTGGCACTGGCATCCCATTCTGTGACTAAAGCAGCCTCTATTTAATAGCATAATAAACATTTGCACTTATTCTCATAGAAATCAGGCCTGATAAAGACACTTTTGCTGTGCATGCTCTCTGGTTTTTGTGGCACTGGCATCCCATTCTGTGACTAAAGCAGCCTCTATTTAATAGCACAATAAACATTTGCACTTATTCTCATAGAAATCAGGCCTGATAAAGACACTTTTGCTGTGCATGCTCTCTGGTTTTTGTGGCACTGGCATCCCATTCTGTGACTAAAGCAGCCTCTATTTAATAGCATAATAAACATTTGCACTTATTCTCATAGAAATCAGGCCTGATAAAGACACTTTTGCTGTGCATGCTCTCTGGTTTTTGTGGCACTGGCATCCCATTCTGTGACTAAAGCAGCCTCTATTTAATAGCATAATAAACATTTGCACTTATTCTCATAGAAATCAGGCCTGATAAAGACACTTTTGCTGTGCATGCTCTCTGGTTTTTGTGGCACTGGCATCCCATTCTGTGACTAAAGCAGCCTCTATTTAATAGCACAATAAACATTTGCACTTATTCTCATAGAAATCAGGCCTGATAAAGACACTTTTGCTGTGCATGCTCTCTGGTTTTTGTGGCACTGGCATCCCATTCTGTGACTAAAGCAGCCTCTATTTAATAGCATAATAAACATTTGCACTTATTCTCATAGAAATCAGGCCTGATAAAGACACTTTTGCTGTGCATGCTCTCTGGTTTTTGTGGCACTGGCATCCCATTCTGTGACTAAAGCAGCCTCTATTTAATAGCATAATAAACATTTGCACTTATTCTCATAGAAATCAGGCCTGATAAAGACACTTTTGCTGTGCATGCTCTCTGGTTTTTGTGGCACTGGCATCCCATTCTGTGACTAAAGCAGCCTCTATTTAATAGCATAATAAACATTTGCACTTATTCTCATAGAAATCAGGCCTGATAAAGACACTTTTGCTGTGCATGCTCTCTGGTTTTTGTGGCACTGGCATCCCATTCTGTGACTAAAGCAGCCTCTATTTAATAGCATAATAAACATTTGCACTTATTCTCATAGAAATCAGGCCTGATAAAGACACTTTTGCTGTGCATGCTCTCTGGTTTTTGTGGCACTGGCATCCCATTCTGTGACTAAAGCAGCCTCTATTTAATAGCACAATAAACATTTGCACTTATTCTCATAGAAATCAGGCCTGATAAAGACACTTTTGCTGTGCATGCTCTCTGGTTTTTGTGGCACTGGCATCCCATTCTGTGACTAAAGCAGCCTCTATTTAATAGCATAATAAACATTTGCACTTATTCTCATAGAAATCAGGCCTGATAAAGACACTTTTGCTGTGCATGCTCTCTGGTTTTTGTGGCACTGGCATCCCATTCTGTGACTAAAGCAGCCTCTATTTAATAGCATAATAAACATTTGCACTTATTCTCATAGAAATCAGGCCTGATAAAGACACTTTTGCTGGCCAAAGGCCTACTGGACCCTGCCAGCTCGATTCCTGCCCGGGGCATCCCATTCTGTGACTAAAGCAGCCTCTGTTTAAGACCATATAAGCATTTGCTCTTATCATATTTGAAATTAGGCCTGATAAAGACACTTTTGCTGGGCATAGCACAACTTGTCCCTGCCAGGTGTACTTACTGCTGGTTTTTAGGGCATCCCATTCTGTGACTACACCAGCCTCTATTTAAGAACCTAACCATTTGCACCTATTCTAATTGAAATTAGGCATGATAAAGACACTTTTGCTGTGCATAGTCTTACTGCTGCCTGCCAGGTGCTCTCTGGTTTTTGGGACATCCCATTCTGTAACATACCATTAGCCTCTGCATTAACTGTAAGCTGCACAGTTATTTAAAGAAATTTGGCCTGTATGAGCCTGCTAACACACTGCTGCTGTGTGCATATATACTGATCTCAAGTCTGCTTTGGGGCATCCCATTCTGTAACATACCATTAGCCTCTGCATTAACTGTAAGCTGCACATTTATTTAAAGAAATTTGGCCTGTATGAGCCTGCTAACACACTGCTGCTGTGTGCATATATACTGATCTCAAGTCTGCTTTGGGGCATCCCATTCTGTAACATACCATTAGCCTCTGCATTAACTGTAAGCTGCACAGTTATTTAAAGAAATTTGGCCTGTATGAGCCTGCTAACACACTGCTGCTGTGTGCATATATACTGATCTCAAGTCTGCTTGGGGCATCCCATTCTGTAACATACCATTAGCCTCTGCATTAACTGTAAGCTGCACAGTTATTTAAAGAAATTTGGCCTGTATGAGCCTGCTAACACACTGCTGCTGTGTGCATATATACTGATCTCAAGTCAGCTTGGGGCATCCCATTCTGTAACATACCATTAGCCTCTGCATTAACTGTAAGCTGCACAGTTATTTAAAGAAATTTGGCCTGTATGAGCCTGCTAACACACTGCTGCTGTGTGCATATATACTGATCTCAAGTCTGCTTTGGGGCATCCCATTCTGTAACATACCATTAGCCTCTGCATTAACTGTAAGCTGCACAGTTATTTAAAGAAATTTGGCCTGTATGAGCCTGCTAACACACTGCTGCTGTGTGCATATATACTGATCTCAAGTCTGCTTGGGGCATCCCATTCTGTAACATACCATTAGCCTCTGCATTAACTGTAAGCTGCACAGTTATTTAAAGAAATTTGGCCTGTATGAGCCTGCTAACACACTGCTGCTGTGTGCATATATACTGATCTCAAGTCAGCTTGGGGCATCCCATTCTGTAACATACCATTAGCCTCTGCATTAACTGTAAGCTGCACAGTTATTTAAAGAAATTTGGCCTGTATGAGCCTGCTAACACACTGCTGCTGTGTGCATATATACTGATCTCAAGTCTGCTTTGGGGCATCCCATTCTGTAACATACCATTAGCCTCTGCATTAACTGTAAGCTGCACAGTTATTTAAAGAAATTTGGCCTGTATGAGCCTGCTAACACACTGCTGCTGTGTGCATATATACTGATCTCAAGTCTGCTTGGGGCATCCCATTCTGTAACATACCATTAGCCTCTGCATTAACTGTAAGCTGCACAGTTATTTAAAGAAATTTGGCCTGTATGAGCCTGCTAACACACTGCTGCTGTGTGCATATATACTGATCTCAAGTCTGCTTGGGGCATCCCATTCTGTAACATAACATAACCTACCTACCATACTAAGCAGCTCTCTTATTTAAACTAAGCAGGCCTCTTGGAGGCTGAGTGTCCACTTTTGGGTGTGCATTTATATTCGGTTTCATATACAGTGGGGTATCCCAATTTGTAAGATAACCTACCCCAACCATGTAAACTAAATAGGCCTGTTGCAGCCTGAGTTTCTCTGCTTGCGTATGGCCTGCATTACAATCTGTCTCTTTCAATGACACTGCTGCCTGTGGTATCCCAATTTGTAAGATAACCTACCCCAACCATGTAAACTAAAGGTTACGTCCTTCCAGAAGGAAAACTTATGCCGAACACTATTTTTGTTAGGGGCATTGACCTTTGGATTGATCGGCATGAAATTAATTTTTTTTTTTCAAAGTATGGCGCTGTGAAGAAGGTCAAAATGATGTCTCATACTTGGATTATTGTTACTTTTTGTTCAGCTTGAAATATAACAGGCCACACGGGCATCCCAAGGCACATGCTATTTTAAACCTATCTGTTATACAACATAAGCGTTGATCAGGCTACTTCAGTTTGCACTTGTTTTTGACTGATTTTAATAAACCAGGCCGCAGGGCACCCCAAAGCTGCACCTTGCACCCTATCTGGTATACAACATAAGCGTTGATCAGCATCAGCTTCATTAAGCTACTTCAGTTTGCACTTCCTTTTTGACTGCTTTCATTTAACCAGGCCGCAGGGCACCCCAAAGCTGCACCTTGCACCCTACCTGTTTATACTAAATAAGCATCTACAGCCTCAGCTTTATTAAGTTATTGCATTTTGAATTGGTTTTGGTCTGCTTTAAATACACCAGGCCGCAGGGCATCCCAAACCTGCATGTTGCACCCCATCTGTTATACTAAATAAGCGTTGATCAGCATCAGCTTTATTAAGCTATTGCATTTTGCATTGGTTTTTGTACTGCTGCCAAAACACTAGCCCATATGGGCATCCCAAACCAGCACATGTCACCCTATCTGTTATACTAAATAAGCTTCTACAGGCCCTTTTTTTATTTATTTATTTTTATTTATATAGAGCTGCAATAGCTTATATTGTGAGGTTAATTTGCCATTTTGCAGCATAATATAGAGCAGCCCCTGTGTAAATCTGAGGGGCAATAGCTTATATAGTGAGGTAAATTTGCCATTTTGCTTCGTTATATAGAGCAGGCCCTGTGTAAATCTGAGGGGCAATAGCTTATATTGTGAGGTAAATTTGCCATTTTGCAGCATAATATAGAGCAGCCCCTGTGTAAATCTGAGGGGCAATAGCTTATATTGTGAGGTAAATTTGCCACTTTGCAGCATAATATAGAGCAGCCCCTGTGTAAATCTGAGGGGCAATAGCTCATATAGTGAGGTAAATTTGCCATTTTGCTTCGTTATATAGAGCAGCCCAGTTGCCATCTAAATCAACTACTGTCCGGCCAGTACAGCTTTTCCAGGGCAAACTCTGCTAGTTGCGGGCACAAGTCAAGTTTGGCTTCCCAGCAAATCCAGTGGATCTTGAAGGTGTGTTGGCATGGTCATGTCAAGGTATGACATGACCTGCTGTTTGAGGTCCAGCTCCAGGTCTTCCTGCTGCTCATGAGTAGACTCACTATGCGGGTGTAGAAAGCTACTCACTAGCGACTGAAGACTGAGGCTGCTGCTGATGGAGCTGCTGCTGCTGCTCCTTCCACCCCCCCAGCAGCCATGGCAGTGGAAGGTGATCGCAGAGGTCCCCCCGAGTCAGACCTGCGGGAGTATGGGCCATGGCGCAGATAGACATCGCCCAACTGACTACGTGGGATGTCTCTGTAGTAGGTCAGTTTGTCCTCCCTCTCAGTGGGCGTAAAAAATGCCCCCATTTTGTGCCGGAAGCGAGGGTCCAATAAGTTGGAGAGCCAGAAGTCTTCCCGCTGACAAATGGAGACAATTCTGCGCTCACTAGTACGCAAGCATGTGAGCATGCATCGTGCCATTTGTGCAAATGACTCGGAGGGACTACCTGTCTCCATCTCCACTGTAAACTGCCACGGTGTGTCTGGGTCCTCTGTCTCACCTTACTCACAACCCTCTAGCTCCTGTGGCTGCTCCTGCTCCTCCTCTTCTGTCAGATGACTAGATAAAATGGTCATTTTGTGAAACCTAAACTGTGGTTTGCTTTGCCCCACCCCCTCCTCCTCCTCCACTTCAGCCCCCACAGGCTTCATGTGGCTGTGAAATGTATGTGCCATGTCTCCAGTGCCCTGACCAGCCATGGTTTCCAACATGTGTTGTAGTACATGAAGCAGTGGAATCTCATCGTTCATCTCATAGTCCTGGCAACTGACTAATAACGTAGCTTCCTCAAAGGGCCTGAGCAAACGGTCGGTGTCACGTATGAGCTGCCAATGGTTTACATTGAATTTACACAGGTGTCCCCCTATCCGTTTGGATCATCCAGAAATCCGTGATGGCTTTTCTCTGTTCCTATAGTGCAGTGGTCCTCAACCCTGTCCTCAAGGCCCACCAACAAGTCATGTTTTTTGGATCTCCAAATAGCCAGCTCTATTGCTCTGCAGCTGCACTAATTACTCCACCTGTGCATCTTTGTGGAGATCTGCAAAACCTGGCCTGTTGGTGGGCCTTGAGGACAGGGTTGGGGACCACTGCTATAGTGGATCCTGCATATGGAGGGTGGAATTCCAACGGGTGGAAACATCGCAAATCAGACTATGGTGGGGTACACCGTTGTGACGCTGAGGCTCAATAGGGTTGTGCTTCGTGGTGTAGGAGTGCCAGAAGTGCATGCTAACTTTCTTTCCTGTTGTTCTTTCAGATGGGGGCAAGACTTAAAAACTAGACTGAACACGTGTGCCATGTGAGGACGCATGACTTTGGCTTCCTTGTCGCAGCGCAAACAAGATGTTCTTCCAAGTGTAATGCAGCAGGCTGGACTTATGGTGACGCTGTCTGAGAGGAGAAATCCCTCAGACATCAAGATTAAAAATTCCAAGAATTTTTGAGGGCTAATTATTCAGAGGCAAATGATAGCTAGTTGTTTCTGATTTAATTACAAGGTGGAAACACACCCTCAAACAAAACTTCACTTTGGCAATACTATTGCATTTGTCTATTCATAATTTTATGTATATACACTAACTAACCTACTTTTTCTCCCCAGGATGCTGCATGAAACACTGCCACATCGCTGAGTAGCTGATTTTTCCGAACAACAGTCCGCAATAATCTGCTGCTGCTGCCGCCGCCACCGCCGCAGACTCCAGGGACCCTCTTCCACTACCTCGGCTTGCAACACCTCCTCCCACGACACTCTCCTCATCACTAATTGCCGGCTACTGGAAGAAGAGGCGAGTGTCTCCTCCACTTCTTGGCTGGGCAGTAGCTGCTGAATTTTATGATTATCAGATCTTCATCAATGGATAGTGGAGCTGAACCCAAAGCATAACAGACAGACAGTTGACTGGGGGTGTCAGATGCCACTTGTGATGCAGTGGACTGCTTTTGCAGCACTTCGAGACAAAGTTGCTTCATTGGCTGACACAATGACTGGTAAATCTGTGGAACATATGGTTTACAAGCAAGAATAACCATTTGTTTTTATATGAAAAAGACCCTGGTTTATACAGACTTTTTTTTTCCAGAGACTGCCCTGCGTGGAAATGAATGGCGCTTGGATCATCCAAGCTTTCCTCCCAACAATGCCTGATGTATTCCAGTAGATTGATGACGGGGCCAGACCTACACTAAAGAAAGATGGATCGTGCAAAACAGATTTAAGGCGCTGCTCTCCAGTTACAGACATTCCTCCGCATCGGACCACAAGTAAGTATTGATAAAAAATCCTTTCCGTTACTCTTACTTTTTATTAATATTCTTCGGATAAGACGGATCAGACATGATTCCAGATTAAAAATTCCAAGAATTTTTGAGGGCTAATTAGTCAGAGGCAATGATACCTTCTTGTTTCTGATTTAATTAAAAGGTGGAAACACACCCTCAAACAAAACTTCACTTTGGCAATACTTTTGCATTTGTTTATTCATAATTTTATGTAGATATTACTAACTAAGCTACTTTTTCTCCACATGACTCTCCACAGGGTGTGATTCATCCAATTTTTGGGCTCCTGAAGCCAACCCCAGTGTCTCTTTAAAGTAATATTTGGGCTCCTGCTGCTGCCAACTCCAGGGTGTGATTCATCAAATTTTTGGGCTCCTGAAGCCAACCCCAGTGTCTCTTTATAGTAATATTTGGGCTCCTGCTGCTGCTGCTGCCAACTTCTGCCAACTCCAGGGTGTGATTCATCCAATTTTTGGGCTCCTGAAGCCAACTCCAGTGTATATTTGGGCTCCTGCTGCTGCTGCTGCCAACTTCTGCCAACTCCAGGGTGTGATTCATCCAATTTTTGGGCTCCTGAAGCCAACTCCAGTGTATATTTGGGCTCCTGCTGCTGCTGCTGCCAACTTCTGCCAACTCCAGGGTGTGATTCATCCAATTTTTGGGCTCCTGAAGCCAACTCCAGTGTATATTTGGGCTCCTGCTGCTACTACTGTCAACTCCTGCCAACTCCAGGGTGTGATTCATCCAATTTTTGGGCTCCTGAAGCCAACTCCAGTGTATATTTGGGCTCCTGCTGCTGCTGCTGCCAACTCCTGCCAACTCCAGGGTGTGATTCATCCAATTTTTGGGCTCCTGAAGCCAACTCCAGTGTATATTTGGGCTCCTGCTGCTGCTACTGTCAACTCCTGCCAACTCCAGGGTGTGATTCATCCAATTTTTGGGCTCCTGAGGCCAACTCCAGTGTATATTTGGGCTCCTGCTGCTGCTACTGTCAACTCCTGCCAACTCCAGGGTGTGATTCATCCAATTTTTGGGCTCCTGAAGCCAACTCCAGTGTATATTTGGGCTCCTGCTGCTGCTGCTGCTGCCAACTTCTGCCAACTCCAGGGTGTGATTCATCCAATTTTTGGGCTCCTGAAGCCAACTCCAGTGTATATTTGGGCTCCTGCTGCTGCTACTGTCAACTCCTGCCAACTCCAGGGTGTGATTCATCCAATTTTTGGGCTCCTGAGGCCAACTCCAGTGTATATTTGGGCTCCTGCTGCTGCTACTGTCAACTCCTGCCAACTCCAGGGTGTGATTCATCCAATTTTTGGGCTCCTGAAGCCAACTCCAGTGTATATTTGGGC
Source organism: Gastrophryne carolinensis (assembly GCA_027917425.1). Classification (NCBI taxonomy): domain Eukaryota; kingdom Metazoa; phylum Chordata; class Amphibia; order Anura; family Microhylidae; genus Gastrophryne; species Gastrophryne carolinensis. Next base: position 590,026,539 of record CM051234.1, read on the forward strand.
TCCTGCTGCTGCTACTGCCAACTTCTGCCAACTCCAGGGTGTGATTCATCCAATTTTTGGGCTCCTGAAGCCAACTCCAGTGTATATTTGGGCTCCTGCTGCTACTACTGCCAACTTCTGCCAACTCCAGGGTGTGATTCATCCAATTTTTGGGCTCCTGAGGCCAACTCCAGTGTATATTTGGGCTCCTGCTGCTACTACTGCCAACTTCTGCCAACTCCAGGGTGTGATTCATCCAATTTTTGGGCTCCTGAGGCCAACTCCAGTGTATATTTGGGCTCCTGCTGCTGCTGCTGCCAACTTCTGCCAACTCCAGGGTGTGATTCATCCAATTTTTGGGCTCCTGAAGCCAACTCCAGTGTATATTTGGGCTCCTGCTGCTACTACTGTCAACTCCTGCCAACTCCAGGGTGTGATTCATCCAATTTTTGGGCTCCTGAAGCCAACTCCAGTGTATATTTGGGCTCCTGCTGCTGCTGCTGCCAACTTCTGCCAACTCCAGGGTGTGATTCATCCAATTTTTGGGCTCCTGAGGCCAACTCCAGTGTATATTTGGGCTCCTGCTGCTGCTGCTGCCAACTTCTGCCAACTCCAGGGTGTGATTCATCCAATTTTTGGGCTCCTGAGGCCAACTCCAGTGTATATTTGGGCTCCTGCTGCTACTACTGTCAACTCCTGCCAACTCCAGGGTGTGATTCATCCAATTTTTGGGCTCCTGAGGCCAACTCCAGTGTATATTTGGGCTCCTGCTGCTGCTGCTGCCAACTTCTGCCAACTCCAGGGTGTGATTCTTCCAATTTTTGGGCTCCTGAGGCCAACTCCAGTGTATATTTGGGCTCCTTCTCCTGCTGCTGCCAACTTCTGCCAACTCCAGGGTGTGATTCATCCAATTTTTGGGCTCCTGAAGCCAACTCCAGTGTATATTTGGGCTCCTGCTGCTGCTGCCAACTTCTGCCAACTCCAGGGTGTGATTCATCCAATTTTTGGGCTCCTGAGGCCAACTCCAGTGTATATTTGGGCTCCTTCTGCCCCTCATAGTGATGCCACTTCAACTCTCTGCAATTGTGCCGCTCTGCGATTCTATTAGCGATGCCTCTGATCTGCATGTGATATTTCTTCAAAGTATTATTTAACAAACCCAGCACGCATCCTGTGCGTGTTACAGCAAGGCTGAATGGTTTACAACCCTATTGAGGCTGTAGGAGGCTCAGAAATAGCCGTTTTTAACGGCAAAAGTGTCTTTATCAGGCCTGATTTCTATGAGAATAAGTGCAAATGTTTATTGTGCTATTAAATAGAGGCTGCTTTAGTCACAGAATGGGATGCCATTGCCACAAAAACCAGAGAGCATGCACAGCAAAAGTGTCTTTATCAGGCCTGATTTCTATGAGAGTAAGTGCAAATGTTTATTGTGCTATTAAATAGAGGCTGCTTTAGTCACAGAATGGGATGCCAGTGCCACAAAAACCAGAGAGCATGCACAGCAAAAGTGTCTTTATCAGGCCTGATTTCTATGAGAATAAGTGCAAATGTTTATTATGCTATTAAATAGAGGCTGCTTTAGTCACAGAATGGGATGCCAGTGCCACAAAAACCAGAGAGCATGCACAGCAAAAGTGTCTTTATCAGGCCTGATTTCTATGAGAATAAGTGCAAATGTTTATTATGCTATTAAATAGAGGCTGCTTTAGTCACAGAATGGGATGCCAGTGCCACAAAAACCAGAGAGCATGCACAGCAAAAGTGTCTTTATCAGGCCTGATTTCTATGAGAATAAGTGCAAATGTTTATTGTGCTATTAAATAGAGGCTGCTTTAGTCACAGAATGGGATGCCAGTGCCACAAAAACCAGAGAGCATGCACAGCAAAAGTGTCTTTATCAGGCCTGATTTCTATGAGAATAAGTGCAAATGTTTATTGTGCTATTAAATAGAGGCTGCTTTAGTCACAGAATGGGATGCCAGTGCCACAAAAACCAGAGAGCATGCACAGCAAAAGTGTCTTTATCAGGCCTGATTTCTATGAGAATAAGTGCAAATGTTTATTGTGCTATTAAATAGAGGCTGCTTTAGTCACAGAATGGGATGCCAGTGCCACAAAAACCAGAGAGCATGCACAGCAAAAGTGTCTTTATCAGGCCTGATTTCTATGAGAATAAGTGCAAATGTTTATTATGCTATTAAATAGAGGCTGCTTTAGTCACAGAATGGGATGCCAGTGCCACAAAAACCAGAGAGCATGCACAGCAAAAGTGTCTTTATCAGGCCTGATTTCTATGAGAATAAGTGCAAATGTTTATTATGCTATTAAATAGAGGCTGCTTTAGTCACAGAATGGGATGCCAGTGCCACAAAAACCAGAGAGCATGCACAGCAAAAGTGTCTTTATCAGGCCTGATTTCTATGAGAATAAGTGCAAATGTTTATTATGCTATTAAATAGAGGCTGCTTTAGTCACAGAATGGGATGCCAGTGCCACAAAAACCAGAGAGCATGCACAGCAAAAGTGTCTTTATCAGGCCTGATTTCTATGAGAATAAGTGCAAATGTTTATTGTGCTATTAAATAGAGGCTGCTTTAGTCACAGAATGGGATGCCATTGCCACAAAAACCAGAGAGCATGCACAGCAAAAGTGTCTTTATCAGGCCTGATTTCTATGAGAATAAGTGCAAATGTTTATTGTGCTATTAAATAGAGGCTGCTTTAGTCACAGAATGGGATGCCAGTGCCACAAAAACCAGAGAGCATGCACAGCAAAAGTGTCTTTATCAGGCCTGATTTCTATGAGAATAAGTGCAAATGTTTATTATGCTATTAAATAGAGGCTGCTTTAGTCACAGAATGGGATGCCAGTGCCACAAAAACCAGAGAGCATGCACAGCAAAAGTGTCTTTATCAGGCCTGATTTCTATGAGAATAAGTGCAAATGTTTATTGTGCTATTAAATAGAGGCTGCTTTAGTCACAGAATGGGATGCCAGTGCCACAAAAACCAGAGAGCATGCACAGCAAAAGTGTCTTTATCAGGCCTGATTTCTATGAGAATAAGTGCAAATGTTTATTGTGCTATTAAATAGAGGCTGCTTTAGTCACAGAATGGGATGCCAGTGCCACAAAAACCAGAGAGCATGCACAGCAAAAGTGTCTTTATCAGGCCTGATTTCTATGAGAATAAGTGCAAATGTTTATTATGCTATTAAATAGAGGCTGCTTTAGTCACAGAATGGGATGCCAGTGCCACAAAAACCAGAGAGCATGCACAGCAAAAGTGTCTTTATCAGGCCTGATTTCTATGAGAATAAGTGCAAATGTTTATTATGCTATTAAATAGAGGCTGCTTTAGTCACAGAATGGGATGCCTCACAGCAGACTTAAGATCAGTTCAGTATATATGCACAGTTAGTTACTATAAGCAGCCTGAAAACGCTAACAAAGGCTGGATGAAAAAAAAAAAATCTCCCTGTCAGCCAGCTCCGTTTTTCCTACCTTTCCCTGGCTTTCTGTCTGTCTCCTGTCTGTCTCCTGCCTCTCTCCTGCCTGTCTCCAGCCTGTCCCTGTCTGTCCCTGTCTCCAGCCTGTCTCCAGCCTGTCTAACTGCCTCAGCTACACAGCGTTCTGTCTGTCTGTCACGAATGCAATAGAGAAATGAGGAAAAGCAAGATGGCCGCCGTTAAATACCGCTGTGTGACGTCACCGGGCTTGCTGGCTGCTGATAGGCTGCATGTGACTGCCCCAGCTTGCACTGGCGCGGGATACATGTCCAGACATGTCCCGCCCGCCATCTTAGAATGCCTGTAATGTAAATGAATGGATGTTAAAGGAAAACTTCGAGTGATCGAATCGCGGGGAAATTCGGATTCGATCCGAATCGAATTTTTCCTGAAATTCGGATCGAATCCGGGTTCGTCCGGATCGATTCGCTCATCCCTAATTGAAACAGCAGCGATAGTGCTGTGCTTACTTTCTCTAAGGATGCCAAGTGACCACAAATCTGATAAATAAGGTGAAGGATCTACAATAATGGGGCCCCCTGACCTCCTGGGCCCCAATGCGGATGCACCCCCCCTTTAGTTATGTTAACGATGGGCCTATGCTACCTATGTTTGCCTATGTCCATGTGTAGCCTGCCACTCCTCAATTTGCCTGGGGCCCCTTAGTACCTGTGAGGCTTGTTGTGCTTGAAAAAAAAGCCCTTACCTCCCTCTGGTGCCCCGAGTCTGCAGCGCTGCCCCTATTCTGAAGGGAGAAGTGGGCGGTGGGCGAGCCCAGAGGCACACGCGAGAGCCGTAGCTCCTAGGAGCACAGCAGGGTTGCTCCAGAGATCACTGCACACATCCCAGCGGTGGCAAAAATTGTAACCATAATTTCAGGCAAAGGCCGGGCCTCCTCTGAGGCATTTCGGCCTGGGACACAAGGTCTGTCCCTCCCCCCGATGGAGGCCCTGCACAGTCAGTGCACATAAATTGATGAATGCAATGCCTGTTAATATTCAATGTTCATATAAATGACATCTCTTTATTCAAAGTACATGTGGACCCCCTCCCAGCCCTTACAACATGCAGTGTGTGTGCAGATACTCCTCACTCTATTATATTCTTTATCTCATGAGCAGATCCCACAGTCCGAAAGGGTACAAATTACAAAAAGTTTGCGTGTTGACCTGTCTCTACAACTTCCAGCCTCTGTCCTCCACATGGCTCAGGATAATTACACCACAGGGGGAAACAGGGAGCAGTGCTGGAAGCTGCAGAAACAGTTAAAATGGAATGCATCTCTGCTCGCTGACTGAATAACCCCAGGCAATCTAAGAGCCACACAGCAGGTGTCTGCAAGCCACAAGTGGCTCCTGAGCTACAGGCTGAGGGCCCCTTCTCTAGAATGACCCCTCAGTCCTATATCACAATGGATCTTGGTAAGTGGCCCTGGTCACTTTCTGCATCATGGTTGCGGGAGGTACACCACCTGGGTTTTTCCATATCCCGGGTATCGTTTCTCTCTAGTGGGGCATCCCCTTTTGGGATTTCAAACCTCTGTTGGAAGGCATGTGGCCGTCAGTGGCAGACTTGGGCCAAAAATCATCCCGGGATTGTACCAGCACCTCCCCTGCCCATGAACAGCTAGTGGCATCTCTGCTGCTTCTGGGCCAGTTAACCAGTGTGTGCCAAGACTGGGGCTATATCATTAGGGTGAGGACATGGGTTCGGCTGGCTTGGGTGAGTGGATAGAATGGTGAAGGGGATGGATGGCTGGGATTGGATGAGAGTGCTAGTAAAGGTAGCAGCCCAGACTGCCCCAATGCAGTGCAGCCCACCGAGCATTTGCCGGGGTCTACCTATGGTCAGTCCGCCCCTGGTGGCCATGTTAGCTCAGAGAAGCCATATATGCTGGCCCTGTCTTCATTTCTTCAGAGTTACTAAAGTAAAATGCTAAAAACGAACAATGGCTGTGGCTCCCCGAGGGGCTCCAGTGTTGAACTTCGTGAAACAATAAAAAGCTATAAAAGATAATTATCTATTTACTTACTGATTGCTGCCAAGAGCCTGTTACCAAATTGCAAAACTCAAACACTAATAAAAGAATTGCTTCACAGAGATGATAAAATCAGAATACCTGAAGAGGCGAAATATTCAATCAGGAGTGAAGCTAAAACATTTTGTTCCACTGCTTAAATAAGCAACAAAACCCAGACAACGAGCCATATTTAAGAAGCATCAGCGCCACACAGCGCCACTTTTTTGGCCTCAGTGGCACTCAGAGTTTGATTTAACAACTGAAAAAAACGTTAAAGCCGATGCGGCTGCCATAGCGTCTTGATACAGTAACGCTGAAAAGGATGCAGCACCGTGCGCTCTTGTTGAAGAAGCACCAGAGCAAACCTGCCGCTGTAGCTCAAGATCCCATAGAGCACAATGGGCAGAACTGGATTTATTTGCACAGAACCTGCATTGGGACTTGTCAGTTATTGAAATGAACGACCTAGATGGTCCAAAATAAAAAAAAATTTTTTTTGGGGGGGGGGGGTTATTAAAATTGACTTTTGCTTAACAATGTTATATGGAGAACAACCACTACAATGAAACCGAAGCGTTGTAAAGTTTGTCCCCTTTGTCCCCAGCAGTGATTTCTTGTAACTGTAATGAAGAAACACCGACCAGTGGCAGAAAAATACAGCGCCAATGGTTTCAAGGAGGAAATATTTCATAAATATGATGGTGTGCGCCGAAAAAGCAGCACTACAAAGTGGTGCTCACTGGCGCTGGGATAATTGTCCAGCGAGTCCAAAAGGCACCAACATAGATCAGCCAATACCTCAGTACAACAATCAAAGCAGCTAATTAGTTAGCGTTTGGATCTCCCTGCCTCGCTGGCCTGAATGTCTGCTGCCGCACATAGTGGATGAGTATGAACACCATGGGATTCTAGGACACAGCGGGGCATCCCCAATTGGGATTTCCCCTGAAGGACCATTGTATGTGTTTTGGTCCACTTGAAAGTGCTAAAAATCTGTGCTAACCATAGCCCCGCAGCATTACCTACTACTCTTATCATAGAACAACGGACAGCATAATAATTATTATCACCATATGTTCACCAAATATTACTATTGCCATATGTGCAGAATCCACTGAGCACTGGATCTATATTGGTAGATGAGCTAAAAAAACGACTCATTGTTTTATTCCAAGGTGCTCAACAGACTAAATAGAGTGCTGGATCTATTATCACCATGTAAACCTGGGCTCCATGTACAAGGACCCTTTGGGGTTGCAAAAAGGTCCTATTGGTAACCTGCTGGGCCACTCAAAGCCTGCAAGAAAACACATAAAAATCTGCACAGTTTCAAGCAGTTTTATATTTTACAGTAAATCAGGCAAGATATAGTTGACAGCAGATCAGTTTGGGGCACTGATAAATATGCAGCCTTGTCGTGTACCACCTGATCTTGTGTAGCACTAGTGGTACGCATACCACTGGTAGAGAGACACAAGGACTGGAGCACCTTGGGCCCACCAGAGGCAATTATTAATGATATCCACTAGAGGAAATTTTGGGTCCCATCCTTCAGCTAAACCATAATTACATGTCTGCATAATTAACAGATGCCACTCACACATTGCAGTAAGTTGTAAGCTGTTCACATTTTAAAAGCCGGCTCCTGGCTGCTATATAATGTATCACAGCAAGACCATGCTCTTGTTACAGTATATAGCAGCCACAAGCCTAGCTATTTACAATGCAACGCACAGCAAGGCAGCTGGCTGGCTTTTTACAATGTAAAAATATGGCTCATATCACTTGTTGCATTGTACAGTACGAGGGGGAGCTTCAGCAACTCATCTATGTAGGTTTTCATAATTATTAAAGAGAACCAAAACCCACCATGGAGTCTATGAGACTCCAGGGCAGGCATACTCGCTCCCCCCAGGTCGCCCGAAAACTCACCATCTTTCCCAGTCTAATGGCGCATGTGCAAGCATGTCTGCACCCTGCAATCATAATCATCCTTACTGAACCTCTATTTAACTACCTTTACATGCCAGTTCTATGAATCACTCCCACTATCTTCACAGCAGGTCAGGGGCCACATCATATGGCTCCAGACTGATCATCTGACCCTCACACTGAGGGACAGCAAAAAAAAATACTCATTTCTATTTCTATACACTTAGAGGGGAGTATCGACAGGGACTTTGGCCAAATGCATTTCACAAGTTAAGTGGGTTTTGGTCCGCTTTAAACTGGAGCTGGTGATAAATTTGATGCAGGCTGGCGGACTGCCTCTTTTTTGTTTGTGGAATCATACACTGAGTGCCGCTGAAGCAAAGTATTGACACTGAGTGGCATTGACTGGTGCTGACGCTTGATAAATGAGGCTCAAAGTCTTGTATCTCTTGTACTTCCCTGATGGTTGCCCTGGGTTAGTCCCTGGGGGACCACCAGAAGTGGTCCTGGTGCTTTGATGGGCCAGTCCATCTGGCTGTAGGTTTTTTTTAAATCAGCATGTTGAGCCCACATAAAATAACTTTATGTTTAGCTTAAATTCAATAGAAATAAGAATGAAGCAATCTGTGCTAGATATAAGTGAACCCCACCCAAGCACCACAGTCATTGTACCGCTACAAAGATGTTATTGCGACGACACAACGCTCCGGTTGCCAAAAACATCTTCCAGTAATTCCCTAGTGAGCAAAACTACTCTTATCCCCGCAGTGCTTGCGCAGTCTCCCCCCTATTTCAGCTTTCTTGTTTTTATCTATATTTTATCCTTTTTGGCCGGGCGCCAGAACCGCAGCAGCGTGTAATACTGCTTAGAACACCATTGATGTAAACAAATCAATGCATGCGAACGTCCACAACTGTCACAATGCTTATCTTGCTCCCACAAACACAAAGCAGCTGCGGCTTCTCATAAGTGGGAAAACAAAGAGGAGGGCACTTCTGACGACTCTCATTTCTCTTTTTCTCTCGCCTTTTTTTTTTCTAAAGCAGAACCTAAAAAAACAAAACTTATCTTATGTGCTTCCTTTCAAGATCAACCCACATCCTTCCTCCCACAGGAAGAGCAGGTGAACAGGACATGGGGCACTTGGCCCATGCAGCACGCAGCTCGTCGACCTGTATTTTCACACTCAGCTGTATGAGAAGCTTTAGCTGAAACACATGAACACTTGGATATGGAAAGGCCATAAAATCAGTTTATTAAAGGCACTGACAAAAATGGCCAATTGCCCGTCAGGAGTGGGTACAATCCAAATTAATCCAAATAAATACTGTTGTTTTATTCAATATAGCAAGCAAACACCAGCACATAAAAACATGACAACTGGCTGGGCTACCAGGATGTAATATAGAATCTGTAAATTGACCTTATACTGATCTAAATACGTGCTCCCCTAATACAAAGGTCCCCACAATGCTGCAAGTTTAGCTAGATACAAAATATCACACATAAATGTACAATACCAATAACTATGCATCAAATTAATGCAAACATTGTTAAAAAAAATAAAGTTCCTAGTGCTAAAGTGTGTGATGCAAAGGTATGTTTAGCAGCAGGAGTATGGAGGAGGAACAGGGATCAGGGCGGGCGTCAGCACCCAGCATGGCGGGGCAGCTGCCGGGTGCCCTGGCCTCCAGGGGGGCCCACTGACAGGGCCGGCCTTTGGTGTGTGCGACAACGCTTGCCCTGTGGACTAGAAGGTCAACGCCATTGCTGGTGCCCACATCTCATTATGACCCACCAGCAATGGCGGAGGTGACGGTGCATCCAGATCTGGGACGTCCCTCGGTGATGTGATGTGACTCTTCACCCCAAAGGGGCTCACAAAGACCATGCCGCCCCAAGGGCCCACATAAACCTGGAGCCGGCCCTGACAGGAATAAAACTTCAAACATCCAAAAGGACAGCATGCCACACAAATGACCACCAGAATACACAAAAGCTTTAGTTTCTCCTCCAGACACCAGTAGTTTAAGAGATCTAAAAAACAAAGACAGACAAAGCACCAGCTGGTAAATCAGTAAGATAACATATAAAATAACGTAGCCTGAGGGAGGGAAGCCTGTATGCTGCCCTTTTTGGATGTTTAGGAAAGAAGTTAACAGGTAACTAACTTAAGTTTTCTCAAAACAACCACTGAGAGGTTAAGTGAGATACTACCTCCACCGGGCGGGAAAGGCTGCCTGCAACACACTTCTGCCAAAGGATTAATCTTGCAAGGTGAGTAGATCCAGATGTTAATGATTAATAAATGTCTTAGCTAAAGACCAGTTTACCGCGCTACAGGTCTGTTCAATAGAGGCACTAGCTTGCTCCGCCCAAGATGTAAAAATACTTCAATGAGCTGTAACCTTGGAGATTTGTTGTAAGCAAAACTAATGGTACTCTTCATCCATTGGGCCAATGTTGCCTTGGAAACACGCTGACCCTTTCTGGGACCCAAGAAGGAAACTAATAAGCTATTGGCCTTCCTCCAATATTTTCCAGCAAATAGGCCCTGACATCCAAAGACTTATATACAGAACCCATGGAGGAATCACTATCCTTGTTGGATGGAAGGATAATCTCTCGGGTCCGATGAAAGTCGGAAGATATCTTAGGTAGCAAGAATCCATCCGTAATATTATGAGATCTTGGAAAACTGGAACAATGGGTAACAGCAGGATAGAGCCTGGATATCATCGAGTCTGCGGGCTGAAATTATTGTCTCCAAAAACAGAGCCTTCCATGTCAGAAATGTATTATGGGTGCTCAACAGAGGTTCAAAGGGTGGTGCGCTCAGAGCTGTAAGGAACCGGGCCAGATTCCATTGAGGAGGTTACCTCAAATGGACCAGTCTGGACTGCCTGACAGCTAGCAAAAAATGCCTGACCAACGCAGAAGATGAAAGTGAAATGGACCATCAGGGTACTGATGCTAAGAGCCAGGTTGACTCTTTCCTGAATGAATTCCAATATGACCGGAAGACTAGAGGGGTATTTTTGATTACCCAACTTCCAGGTGTTAAAAGTTTTCTAAATTTTCAAATACATCTTCCTTGGCACTACCTTTCTGCTGGAATCTTGATCACCTCTCTCAAAAAAACCTTTTTCAGGAGCATCACAATCTCAGGGTCCAAAGTGTCAGACGTGGATCCTGACAAAGCACTGGTCCCTGGGATAGAAAATCTGGTGTTACTTGGAGTTCTCAAGGCTCTTGGACTGAGAGCATCTTTAAAGTTGAAAACCATGGTCTCTTTGGCCACCTTGGGACCAGCAATAGAATCGTGCCTGACTGGCAGGATATTTTGTTTAGAACCTGAGGGAGGATCCGAAATGGAGGAAAAATGTAAGCCAGACTGAAATGCCACTGGTGAGCCAGGGCATCTATTCCTAGAGCTTGATCAGAGGGATGAAGGGAGAGGAACTTCCTCAGCTTGTTTTTTCAACCGAAGGCGAAAAGATCCACCTCCGGACTTCCCCTTCGGACAGAAATCTGATTGAATACCTCCTGATTCAGTGACCATTTTGCTTCCGATAGCAGAGGGCCACTCAAAAAATCTGCCACCTGATTTTGGCAACCTTTCAGGTGGATTACTGATAGGACTAAAGGATTCAGTTCTACCTAGATCAGAATCAGATCAGAAAAGATCCTTTGCTCCTCGTTGCATGGCGGATGGCCTTGTCCCTCCGTGACAATTCAGATATGCCATTGTAGTCGCATTGTCTGTCCTGGTTTGTACGCAATGACCTTTCAGGTGAAGAGAGAAGGCTAGCAATGCCTCCTTCACAGCTGTCAATTCTCTGAGATTTGAGGAGGATAGGCTCAGTCTTCTGGGCCATTTCCCTTGAGCAGTCAGGGATCTGCAATGGGCCTCCCAACCCCATGAAGAGGCATCCTTCATCACTACCATGTCCTTGGGATCTGACCCAGAAGGCCACTGACAAACCTGTGCTTGCCTTGCCACCAACTCAGAGATTCTTTCACTAAATCTGAAACTTCAATTATCCTGTCTAAGGACTGCTGAGACCTGTCACAAGAGTTTAGAATATGCAACTGTAGAGTCCTTGAGTGTAGCTGACCCCATCTTACAGGGGGGAAGGACCAGGTCATTAGCCCCAGGATCCACATAGTTTGACGAACCGAAATTGACCGAGTAAGAGATAGGGGAATCTGGCCTATCCCCTGGAAGTCCCCTGGGTCCCTGGCAGGCTACCTCCAGAGCCAGGGCGTGGGTCAACCCCATCAGACCCACAGCAACCCGGTATACTTACCTAAGCCCGGGGTTCAGGAGCTGGTGTTCTTGCTCCTGTCTCAAGACAGGAACACATAAAAAACTGGTGTCTGGAGGAGGAGCTAAAGCTTTTGCGTAGCTAGACTTTCTGGCACCCGGGGCAAAGATTCAAAACGGCGCCCCCCCCCCCCCCCCACCTGTACTCAGGCCCCTCTTTGGCGCTCCCTTTACCTCCTGCACCTGGGGCACATGCCCCCCCCAGCTACACCCCTGCTGGTGGACATGTGTTCCTACCTTGAGGCGGAGCCTTAATTTTGCAGTGGTCTGCTGCCCTGATGTGGGGATATAAAAAAAAAAACAGTTGGGACATATAACTAAGCCAAGAGATCGGCAGACCCACGTATTACATGACATGGATTTGCCACTTTCTCAGGTTACATTGGTTCCTCATTTTACCCCCGCCTTTTTCCTCTATTTTACTTTGCCACTGTCACCCCTCTGTTCAAATTTCCCCCTCCACATTTCTTCTGCCTACTCTCTTTTTAAATTGCCTCTCACTCTCTCTTTTTCCAGTGTTTCCTCAGTCTCTTCCTTTTCATTTTTTTGTCATATTTCTCCTTCTCTTTCCCTTCATCCCTATCCTCATACTTTCTCTTGGTCTGTCTCTTTGTTGGCACCAATGGGTGGCACCATCCTAAAATCTTGCAAGGGGTGCCACTTAACTCAGTACTCACTACATCCTCAGACTGCAGGACGATGGGTAAAAATATGGTATGGGGATATGTAGACTTAAGGAGAGGAGTAGGGGATATGTTATTATGGATGAAATATGTAGGTGCTTAATGGAGGTGTACCAGTGCATTCAAACAGTTTTTTTAATGGGCAAAGTGGGCACATATGTATTTTTACTGGTAAGTAAGTAAATCCATAATGAGGGCCCTTTCTAGGGGCATGCAGTGTGTACCACTGCCCGGGACGACAGCTCTAGAAGAGGCGCAGCCAGGGACGGTCTGATGGCACTGCTGGGCTGGCTCGCCCCCCCCATAAAAAACGTTGGGCTCAGTACTAATATCAACTCGGTTGCACACCTGAGTGTTCAGCCAGCAGCTTGTGAATCCTGGACTTTAGTACGGGAGTGGCCATCCCACCCAGATTCTACAGCCACTCCTAAATCCCCGACCCAGAAGTCCAGTTTTAACAAACTGCTTGACAATCTGTTGCCAGCCATTAGCTTTACCAGGGACTTATGCCACTAAAAGCCTCAGTGGCACATATCTGCCATCCAGGACCAACCCTGCTGACTGTATTTATATATATATATATATATATATATATATATATATATATATCAGAATAATCTGCATTCTGGCCAGCAAGCCCAAATCTACAAGAAAGGCCAAGCAGCTGCAAAAAGCTGAGGCAGAATTCCGAATCCAAATGCGGTGCCAACGGACTAGATAGAAGAGATGCTCAAAAGATAAGCTGAGGTCACAACAGGAGTTCAAAGAGCTGAAATACAACCTGGTATATTTCGCTATAACAGGCTATGCATGCTGGGAGAGTCTTGGCTTTTTGTGGCCAACGGCCAATCAGGTCTGGCTAGAGTCAGCCCAAGATCATTAACCCCTGGCTATTCCAAAGGCAGCACTGGGCTGCAATGATCAGCAGAGTATGGCTGAAGTGAATGCTCTAGGAGGAGGTATGACTAATGGGACTACGGGATGCCGGGGATGCACAGGTTATGCTGCACCGCCAGAGTGCACAGGACAGGTAAAAATCAGGATAAGTCAGGGAAACATGAAATCCTTACACCCTAATCCCACCTGAATGAGCATTGGCTGGTTGCATTTGAATGCCCTGAAGACCAACCAAAGTCATGTACATCCCAAGGGAAGTTATTATTATTGTTGTTTATTTATATATTCTGTGGCACTGTAGTAAGTAGTAAGTTGCAGGAGGGTGGGAAGAGTAACATACTTATAGTACACAGGACATTAGGAGTTGTTTTTAATGCAGATTTGACAACAAATACATATAATGTATTATGAGTAAGATGCAACAAATCACATTAACTGAGGAGTAGGTGAGGAGAGAGACCAGCCCTTGCGAGCTTACAATCTAAAGTAATGAGAGAAACTGAGTAAATGCCACCAAGAAGACAAATGGAAATAGGAAAAAAACAAAACAAAAAAAGCCAAGGCAGACTTACGCAGAAAAGAGGACCAGATTTTTACCATCAAGATGTCCTCACACGTAGTGGCTGCACTCTTGTCTTGTTATCCACTGAAAACCCACCATCCAAATATTTTCTGCAAACCAACTGTTGTTTATAAGGTTCCTGGAGAAAAGACTCCAGGGCTGATTGTTAGCGAAGGCATAGCAAAATGGCAAAATTTATAGAAAATATAAGGACCTTGTCTTCTAGGGTTACAACTGAGCATGGCTGGATTATGAGGAGGGTGCAAGGGGTGCACGCCCTGGGGCCTCTAAAATAGTGGTTCTCAACTGTTTTACACCAAGTACCCCCTAGCGACAAGTAACTCAAGAAATAAGAGATAATGTATTGCTGGTAAAATGATATACCAAACCCATCAGACCCACCACGCTGGCGCACCTCTGATCAGCTTTCCTGGATTTCCAATCTCACACATCTTAGCAAATCCATGCTTTTTTCTGCGGCATGCCTATACTGGAACTAAACATTTAGGTGTTAATAACTAATATATCAGCACTTTTGCGCATTTTGTCTTATGCGCTATTAAAAAAGGATGAAATGGCCCTTATTTTCATGAGCTATTTTAAGGAACATTTACTGATTTGAGGCCAAGAATTTATCAAAGCTCTTAACTCACTTTCAAGACAAAGCAAATCCTGGATTATTTTGACAAAATTTCCTGTCCACAGAAGATGCAGGATAAGACACGGTGAATAAGGGCTTGTATTGGGGTGAATTCCTTGATATTGCAAAAATGAGGTTTGCCAGGTGTTCTAGAACACTGTTTCTCAACCTGCGGTACGTGTACCACAAGGGGTACTAGGTAATGTTCAAGGGTGCACCAATGGAGGGGGCTTGTAAATTTTCCTTAGGTCAGGGAATCTCCTGAGTCTTTGTGGTGTGGAACACTACCATCTTCCCTCTTACCTTATATACACATATTTATTAAGTTCTTGTGTCAGTTACACTCTTTTTCTGTTGGATAAACTTCCTTAGCAGAAATTACCATCTATATCTACCATCTCTCCTAGTGTATTTCAGTACAACCATGTATTTGTGCTTTTCTGTCATGTATTGTTAGTTGTTTTACCCTGTTTGTAATTTCACATTGTACTGCACCATGGAAGATGATGGTGCTTTATAAATAAACTTTAATAATAATATTACAACTCTACAACAATATCACAGAATGATACATGAAAATTGCATTGGTTCTAAATCTTTTGTCCTATCCTAACTCTAAATGAAAATGTTTTAGGTTTTAACACCTAGAGTCATCTCAGACCAAGAGCTAGAGGTTTTGAGGGTCCACATATCAATCCTACCAAAGTCCTTCTGGCCACACCTCTGTCCAGTCACTTCTGATGTTTGCTGGTGGTGCTCATCATTATCTTCAGCTTTTTTGAGGACCACGAAAAAACATTATGCTTTCTTAAATATTTCAGTCTTTTAAGGTGATGGAAGACAAGCAGCACATTATACGACAGTGATAGGAAATAAATGTGACAACTTTATGACTGGCTGTTATGTGCAGCAGCAGATAGAGAGGCTTTTGGTGAGTGGATTGTGTCATGATGACAGTTACCCCCCATGAAGCCTCCTTAGCTGAACATTCCCAGATCAGCAGTGACAGACAGCCTGGCTGCCACAAAGCTTTCTATGTGCTGTCACAGCTGTGGCGGAGCTAACTTTAGCAGACATTCAGTAATTTATCTCGTAAAATATTCTTCCAACTTCTGTAGGCCTGAAGACAACCTCTCATCAAGTATGTTTCTAATATTGATATATCTCTTGGCAGTTTCTTCATTCCCAAGATGATTTGGTGCTAGATTACATCTTTTTACTGATGTTAAGCCTAACTTCATAAGTAGTGGTGGACGAATCCCTCAACGATCAGGATCGGCAAGTTCGGACGAACTTTGAATAAAAGTTCGCGTTCAGGGACCCAAACCCGGTCCCTTTTCAAATCGATAGGGACCCGAACTTTGGAGGGCGATTCTGCCTCTGGGGCTCCTCCCCCCCTCACCCACCCGATTGTTCGGTGTGCTTGTGGGGGTGGGGGGCAGAGTGTGCAGCAGGAAACGACTGTAGCTTACCTGAGCCCGCGATCTGGTCCCTGGTCAGCTGTCAAATGGGTTACAGATGGGGCCACAGAAAGATGGCTGCCACACCCATGAGTGAGAACACTCCTAGTGCCAGCACTTTTAGTGTCCTCACTCATAGGAGCATTGGCCAACTTGCTGTGGTCCCAGCCATAGCCCATTTGACAACTGCAAGCCTGACTCGGGACCAGGGATCAGATGGTGGGGCTCAGGTGAGCTACAGCGCTTCCTGCTGCACACTCGAATATGGACTTTGCGGTTCAGGTTCGTCAACACTATTTATAAGATATTATGCTACTCTCTACCACATTAGCATCTAATTTCATGGGATAAGGTAATGTTCTTAAAGAAGGAAAATACAGAACATTGTGGCCACATAACCTATTGGCTGTTGCCGCTGCCTCAAGTTCAGAGCTGCTCTGCGAAATCTTTTTGGCTGGCCCACATTGTATGCCATTCATGGGCACTGCGCAGGCGTGAGATAGGGCCCACGCACAGTGCCTGATGGGATACAAGATGGCGTTGCCTGTTGGGTGGTCACCCACAATCCAAGGGACCCAGAAGATGGATGCCCCAGGGAGGTGGCCCAAAGCCCAAAACCGAAGGGGAGGGCAGCAGTCCGGTGAGGTTTGAGGGAGGTTTTAACCTTCCCCCGATCTTCCTCTTTATGGAATTATTAGCAAGACCATCTAAAAAATGAATAAAAGCTGTAAAGCAATTAGATGATCCTGGATGTATTACAAAGTTTACATATAAAACTATTGACAATAAGTCACTTTTTCTTTGACAAGCCTGTTGGTGAGAAAACATCTCTGCTAAGAACAATCCAAACATTTCTTTATGGGAAATATAATGGAGTACTGCAGAAACAAAGATAAAGCGGTGATTAATAAGTAGCAGTAGTCTAGACAGAAGCAAACACATGTACCTGAAGGAAGTTCAAGAAACTGTTGATTTTTTTCTGTAGATGGTATGTGACACTATCAGCCTAGGTGTGAAAGAAAACATCAAGTACATGATGACAAGGGAATGCATGAGAATCCCTGGATGAAAAGTTCATAACCATCACTATAGGCTTGATTCATAGCCAGGTGAGAAAACTCGCTCTTTTATTTTGAGATAAAATTGCGTTCACTTCCATTGTCTACTTTGGGGGTGATTCAGCAACCAGATGTAAGTTTTCACCTGGCTCTGAATCAGCCCCAAGGTAGACGATGAAAGTGAATGACAATTTTCTCTCCTAAAAAAGGAGTGAGTTTTCTGACCTGGCTCAGAATTGATGCCTATATATGAGTTTCCTTTGCCAGTGAGGTAAGATATATCTTTTTTTATAACCATAATTTTTCTATTAAATTAATTCACTGAACAGGAAACTATGCCAGATGTCCCCAGTGAGGTCAAGGACAGCTAAGTGTTCTAAATACAGAATAAATGTATTTGCCAAGTGCACAAAGACATACAAAGAATCATTTTACTTGGCTCTCTAAACGTTCACAAATGAGAAAGTATAATAGGTAATATAATATATACAAAGTGGCAGATACATCAAATTACAGCAAAAACCAAAAAAATATCCATAATGAGACAGGGCATAATAGCCATAGCCAGCTGCAGATTTATGTGGGCCCTTGGACAAAAAAAAAACTCAGTGGCTGTAATAAAGCTGAATGTACAGTACAGCAAAAGTACCCCCCCCCCCCCCGATTGTCCACCACTGTACTCTCGTATGAATGGTAAAACAAAACAAAAACTTAAATTTATCTTGTAAGTTTAGCAGCAACAATTTTAATTTGGGCCCTGAAAATGGTGGCCCGGGAAGCACACCGGAGCAGGCAGCCATTACCCAGGCACTTGTGTTGCTGGGTTAACATTGTCATAATTTTTCGGGACAGTAGCAGTTTTCATCTGACCTAGGTATTTGTCTGCATTACATTCATGTGATCGGGATCTATATATACTAATTTGTGTTATGGGAAGATTTACATGTAATATACTTATCATTGCTTACCAAGCCAGCAACCTTGTTATTTGAATCATATAATACCTTATATGGCCAAGCTGATAATTCCAGATCATGGTGTATTTTATTTCAAGTGTCTTTTAACCATGTCATTGTTGTTAACTTATAAACGTTATTAGCTTTTTCACATACTTTTGTGTTTATCTACCATGTGGGTCATTTATAGGTGTAGATGGGGATTTTCTAGGGGTTTGATATTTAGGGTCTACCTAGACCCTATACTGTTCATTTGTACTTACACCAACGATTGGGGGGGGTCTACAGTATTAAAGCAGGACAAAACCCATTTTGGGCTCCCCCACTCCCCACATGCCCTCCTTGCTCGAGTACCTTGGGGGATGCAGCCGGCTCGGTGGTTGCCCGTCTTTTGGACCGATAAGGCCATGACCACCTGACATTTTTGAGAGATTATATGATCTCAAAAAGACGAGCTTATATGACCCAGGCCACAGGCTGCGTCCCCAGCATCCCTGTAGACTGGGAAACACTCCTGGTTCAGCCTATCTGAATGGCTGGCTTAGCTACAAGGAAGCCAGATTGTGTTTCTTCAGCAACCCCCCCCCCGTCTAAACCTTATTGAATTTTTCCAGGGCAGGACCTGGAGACACACATCAACTGATATTTGGGCAGCATATCATCGACAAGTTTAACCACTAAGGATACCTCTGGAGGAGCTGCCTTCTTCCACCTTCGTGCCACAGCTTCCCAGGCTTGAAACAAAATCAGCCGAGACATAGCCCTAGGACCCTCGGTGTGTTATTTTTTTACTTTTACTTCACTAATTTGAACTAGTAAGTCCAGGGTATCCATATATTAGTTCAAAGGGTTGGGGGGCAGCAAGTTACCAGCCGCCATAGCAGGTGACTTGTCGTTAACTCCCCGCCACATATATTGAATTTACATATAATCCAATATATTGGGATGCTTTGAAATGGCCCACTTTACATTGTTCCCATAGAGGAATAAGTGGGGTAAAGTTAGCATGTACCTGGACAAGGACTTTATGAAACTTTTTTTTCTTTTTTTTTGGGTTAAAAGACCCTTCAAAGAGGGCTTCCGGTTAAAATAGACTGGATGTCCGTTTACCCTGGCAGCATGTGGGCATCTCCAGTGCAACACCCCCTGGAAGCCTAATGCCAGGCAACCACTATCCACCTCTTCCACATTTGCTGTTCCCATGAGACTACCAGTGACTTGCCTGCTGGGCTTTCACATAATTCTACCTGCCTGCTCAGTGAACCCGATTAGCCAATGAACTGCCTAGGCTTGAGCTCTGCTAGGATAAGGTGAGAGTCTCTCTAATGCAGGGGTAACTGATGACATGAGAGGGTATGTTAGTTTTCTGTCCCTGTGAAGTGGAACCCTTTCTGGCAAGTGTTGAATTTTGTTCTAATGTTTAAGCTTTAGGTTAGTTTTAATCGGGTCCCTTTGTAGTACCCAGCCGATCAAAGAAATCACATACAAATGCTAGAAGCGAATGTTGGCCAGACAGGATGAGCAGCAGTAAAACCCGCCTGGCATGAGTTCTCAGAAGCCTAGGATTGCTGTATCCATTTTTGTTTAATGATGAGTTCAAGCAAAGGACTAAAAGTTGCTGACGGTATCACAATCCAGATTAGGCAGCAGGATTCTATTTCCATGTGAACTGTGGGGTCACTTGTGGAATCTTCCTCTACTCCAAACTTCTGTCTATTGTTTGATGGTCTTTGAACTCCAGCACCTGTCATATTCTCCCCGGAGAGACCACCACCGCTTGTGTCAGCTCACAAAGAAAATATTTTCATGAGCAGCTTACCCTAAAAACCAGTCATAACAGTACTGCGCTACATGGGCCGATGACAGCCATCCACAGATGAGTTATGGTACTATGACTATGGGCCTGTGTGGTGTGACATGTCTCATCACAACACTCCTTACTAATATATGATGCTTGGAACTGACTGCATTTTTAAAAATAGGCATTTTTTATGGCTAATGAAATAAGGTTATGTGCAAACAAATGCAAATTAGTGTAAATAAAGGACAATAAGTGTGTTTAAATAAAAATCTACCCCCCCAACCTGAATATTGGTAGGTTTTACTCCCTCTTGGATTTGCCATACTTCAGCAATTGTGAAGCTTAATAGATAAACTGACCAGATGTCTCACTTTCGGTGGGACAGTCCCACTTTGGGGCCAACTGTCTCTCTGAAAAACTCTAGGGACACCTAAATGTCCCACTTTGCTGACCTTGTGAGGCAGGCTGTCCCACCAAATACAACATGCAGAATGTCTGGGCGGTTTACAACGGCTGAAACTTTGGCTGATTTGCAGTAGTAGAATGCATGAAGTGGCTGAGCATTGGTTCAATCACCAACATCTATTATGAACTAAAGATCCCTAGAGCATGTGACCAGGAGCAGGGCTCCTCCTACACTTATACACATAAGTAACATAGAGTGTGAATAAGCCTCATCCCTAAACCACACACCCACTATGCTCATTACCCACAAACTGGTTTCAGCTGTCCCACTTTGAGCCCCCAATAAATTGCCAGTTTATTCATGGAGTTAAAACCTTGACTCAAGCATCATGTCTTGGGATCTTCTTTTGTCTTGGACGGAGCGCGTGCATGGCCGGGGATGTGGTTGATGCCGCTCCCCATTCATTGCAGTGAGAGACGCCTGGTGAATGAAGTAGTCACAGGTGAGTTTTTATGGGCAATCTGGGGGAGATTCACACAGCAGGACATCCCAATTCGAGATGCCCCAGGGGCACGGAAAAACAAAACACGGGAAAGTCAAATTCCTGGGTTTGTTCTGCTTTAACAATTAAATGACTACACACAGTCAATCATACAAGGCACTAGCAATTAGCACACCTAAATGTCTCTCTTGGTCAAAATTATATATACAGTTATATACAAAATACTTACCAAGTTGAAAACTAGAAAGACATACAACAATAGATGGCATGTTTTCTTATTAAAAGAAAGTACCTAAAAAACATTTTAAAGCTGGATAGCCCTCTGTATTCCAATCACTCTCAGAGGGTGAAACCAGCTGGGTGCAGGTCTGACTTCTAATAGAATTGTGCCACTGGATCTGATTACTCAGAAGTCAGAACCAGACTCTAAGGACCCTTTCACATCTAGTCGTTTGTGTTGGAATTCATGCATGCTGCGTTCTGAATGCAATGCGAATGCAAACACAGCTCCATAGAGGTCTTATCCAATGCAAAATGCATGTAAAACACAACGCAGCTCAGCGCAAAAGTGCAGCAGTGTGAAAAGAGCCTTATTCTCTTTCAGGAACGTCCAAATTTCACATAGCTACCACCTGTACAGAATATAAAGACAACCTATGCACATTTTGTATCAAAAAGAAGCGTGGAAACCTTTATTTGAGATACTGAGGGAATTGGCATTAAGAAGAGCTAACTGTTCAGACAGTGCATTATCCTGACCGTTTTTGGGCCATAAACAAGATACCATAAACAAGCTAACTGAGAAGACACCAACACTCTGTTTCCCCTGCCAACTACTGGTGTAAAACAGTTTCATACCTTTAAAGCATAGATGCACTACCTGAGGCCCAGGGGCCACATGTGGCCCACAGTGTCCTCATATGTGGTCCCTGGCACACCTGCAGTAGCTCTATATGTTAGGGAGCTGTAAAGCTGCGATTGCCTAGTATAAAATCCACACGGCTGGCCACTAGAGGCAGTGCAGTGCTAATTACCTCACCATCTGCTAAACCTCTGCCCACCTCACCTTTGCCTACATCTATCCACCTCTTCCTGTCTCACCTATGCTTAAATTATCTCTTCTAACTTCTGCCCACCTCACTTTTATTCTCCTTCCTTACCTGTTTTTGCCTCACCTCCTTCTGCCTCATCTCATCCATCCCCAATTTTTCCTGACACACCGCCGGGGCCGGCTCCAGGTTTATGTGGGCTCTTGAGCGGCATGGTCTCAGTGGGCCCTTTTGTGGTGAAGAGTGGCGTCACATCACGAACGTTCTAAATCTGGATGCCCCCTAAGGATCACGCTATTTGGACCAAAACTCTAGTTTTGGTCTACTTTGAAGAGCACCAAACCTCTTTAAACCTGACCTCGGAGTCTAAACGAATCTAGGTTCTCCTGATTTTGGATGCCCCTGTGTGTGACCCCCTCCCCTTTACTCATTACTTTCCTCGATCTGGTGAATGCACTGTGGGATCGCCAGTTTGAGTTAACGCCAAACCAGGGAGTTCTTTCACAAACATGGGTATCCCAAATAGAGATGCCCCATAAAGTGGACCAAAACTCAGGGGTGGAATTGGTTGCATAGTGGGTTGTTTCTTTTGAATTTGTGCAAGCACATGGGGTGTGGGGTCTAGGCTGTATTGCTTCAACCCTTCCACCCCATTGACTGCACTTGAGGTTTAGGGCAACCTCAGGTAAGCCTGCTCCTAATTTATCTATTGCATTGTATGTCCCAAATGGGAGATTAGAGTTAGGACTGCACCCCACAGAGGCACCTTGGCACTGGTGGTGCAGCTTAAGCATACTTCTGCAGATGTGTGTGACTGAGTCATCTGTTTTTAACCAAGTTTAGAGACAGATTTTAGGTTGGTCTGCAAGCTAACAGGGTTGAATGCTGTGGCTCCTTTAAGACTTTTGCATAGTGGGGATCCCAGGGGGTTTCACGCAGTAGGGTATCACAGACTAGGATGCTCCAGGCATTGGAAACCAGCTGGGGTGGCCAACTTAGAAGTAGAACAAAACCCAGCACTTCCTCCCCTGGAATCTAAATCGAGATGTCCCGTTGTGTGGAATCAAGCCATTCGAGGAGATGCTGGTCAAGCGCCGTCGCACACTCCAAAGGCCAGCCCTGTCAGTGGGCCCCCCTGGAGGGTGGGGGCCCCCGGCATCTGCCCTGCCTTGCCGGGTGCTGACGCTATACCTGCTCACCGCCACATCTTCTCACCTTTGCATATACACAAAAGCATATATAAAGCTTCAAGGTTACAGCTTTCCTGCAGTAAAATGTTTGCGTGTTCACTGCATCCATTGTATTGCGGCCCTTTAAAGTGGACCAAAACCCACCCTGATCTAGGACTGATGTACTCGCTCCCCCCGGGATACACCGGGTGCCCCACTGTGTGAAACCCCCCAGGTTGCCCCAAAACTCGTTCCAGTCCAACTGCGCATGAGCAAGCAGCGGCTGCATCCTCGCTATCCCATTAGCAGGGTGCGTGCCTGCGCCAGGCATTTATGAACAGTCGGCACAGGCATGCTCCCTGTTAAAGGGTAGCGGGGGATTCAGCCACCAGCGTGCTCGGATCCGCTTGGATTACAATAGCTCCTGGACAAAGGGGCTCACGGGTCCAAGCACTCTGATTGGACGAGCGGCCATGCATGCATCTTAGGACTGAAAGAGGTCAGTTCGTTCAGGGGGGTTTCACACCCCAATCGGGATGACCCAGGGGCAAGGACTAAAACCCAGGATCCCTGGTTTTGGTCCACTTAAAACTGAAACAAAAAGACAGTGAGGCCCTTAGACCAAAAAAGGTTGTGCACACCTGTTTTAAAGTCATTGTCCCCCACAGCTGATTGGTACAAATCACCCTAATCGAATCCCGCACCGCCAGGGCTGAAGATCTTACACCACTCCTCACCAATCACAGTGCCCATGCTACACCCTCTTCCTTCACTACAATGCAGGTGGTGTGCTGAGGACTGAATCCCCCCCCCCCCCTTTCACTGCAATGAATGAGTGGCAAAGCATGCAATCCAGCAATCGGGTGAATTGCTGATCATTGGAGTTGGACCGATCAGCTGCAGGGGGCAAAAGGGGAGTATCCTTTTTTTTATTTGGGTGGTCAGTCACTTTAACATGCAAATCCCCCAGAGAACAAAGCTCTTTTACATCAGCTAATTGGTAAACTGCATGTAGACCACAATGTCTGGCCATGCTATTTAATTAAAGCACCATGTATTCTGCTGGCCACGAGTGTATTTCTAAAGCTCCTGTCCAGACACCCACTATCTTCCTCCCACCCTTTTCCTTAGGGTTACTATCTGGCCTGTATTTTTTTTAATTTACTGGACACTAGCCTGGTGGTGCCAGGTAATTGTAATTGCAGGTATACTTTTCCCATGCCCAGCAACCAATAAAAAAAAAATACCAGGACCACCAGGCCAGTGGCCAGTAAATAAAAAAAAAATACCGGCTAAGTGGCAACCCTACGTACCCCCCTTGGATACTGTGTAAAATCAAGCATTTCAAAGCATCTCAAAATCTTCAATTATATGTAAATACATTATGTTTACTTCTCTTAAATTTCTGGGTGGTTGCTGAGATGGAAGGTCATGTCAAGGCATACCTTTATGAGTCTTAAGCATGCTCTGCTGTGATCAGAGACAGCTGGGGGACCACTGTGACTTGTCATGCTCACTCGTGCTGAGAACACCAAGGGACAGAGTGACTGTTCAACCACTTTTTGCATGGCCCCAGAGGAATAATAATAATAATAATAATTTAAAGGAGGGCAAACATTTTGTAAATAAGAGGCCTTTATGCAAACTTAATATTGTTAAAATATTTTGTAATGTTTAAATTTATTTGTATCTTTCGCTATGTATAATCAGTTGCTTTTGACCAGTCATACATAGTCATACAAGTCCGGTTAAAGTCCCTCACAGGCCCAGAGGCTTGTCAGACCAAATTCCATTGCCCCACTCTAATAATAAAACATGTTTCCAAATCAAGTTTGGGAGGGCAGAAACTGGATTCAAATCCAGTTTCATTGGCTGGGAAATTCCGATACTTGCCCACCTAAGAGTCCAGTAAAACAGGTCCACAAGTTTCAGGCTAGTGAAACTGGCAGGGCAAGTCTGGACATCAAAGTAATATCGTGGTATAACTGGAGGGTGGAGGCCTTAGGGAAGGCGAGAGGAAAGGGGTCCTAAGAGAAAGAAAGGAGGCCAAGGCTGCGAGCTTGAAGGTCTGCTTGTGGGTTCCCCTGTCTGGAGGGTAATTATATCAGTTGCTGGTCAGGTAATACTCCTAAGTCTGCCTTAACCACTGTATATGTGTATCATATAACTCTCAATCATAAACCCTAATATATCTCTTTATTTGCCATTTGTCTGTGTTCTTTGATTTACCAGGTATCTAAATGATCCTACAATATTTTGCGTGTATCCATTGCGTTACCATTGGCCAGTTATTAATAATATTTATATATTTGTTTGCCTATTTTAGTCGAGCCAGGCAGGATATATATATATATACATATATATTATTAATATTTTAGTTATTAAATTGTTTACATTAATCATTGATATTCCTTTTGATGGTTTTTATAACAATAATAATTGTTTGCATATTTGGCCATATTGGTTCCAGGAGATATTAGATATAATTTTTTACATTATTTGGGAGCCAGGCAAGAAGACATTAGTTATTATTTTTTTAGAAGATTACATTTTTATAATTTGAGCCCTGCCACAGCATCTCCCCTGCAATGCAGAAAAATTAGGAGAGGCATTGAGTGGGCTACTTACTGCCTTATTGTTGCCATTGAGTTTACGGTCCCTTTAAGTGAGCAGACCCCATGAAAATGTTGCTTTAGGAACCTGCATACTAAATAATTGATAAATACGTGAAATTACATGAAATAAATGCAGGCTACTATAGGACTTCAGCCTCACTTTATTTTTCAATAGTCAATAGCCAACCGGGCAGATGTCGCCACAGCAATGGTAACTTCCAAAACATAAACCGTTGTAAAAACAGAAAGCTTCAGTCAGTGTGAAAGGCAGGAAGCACACAAGTTCCCTAATGAGCGTAGCGTTGTCTTTGTAGAGAAAACATATTATGGACCAGCCAGTGAACAGATTCTCTGCTGCAAAAGGATTGGCTGAGGCGGCCGGAGCTGTTTGAAAAAGCTGCGCAGCTGATATTTATACAGACACACTGGAGGATTGTCCTGAATAGCCAGTAACCCCAATCCAAACATCAATAGCTAAGAATTTATCTCTGCATGGCCTCTCGCTGTTTTATTATGCTGTTATCTTTCCAGAGCGCTGGGACAATAGGAAAATGTACTGTTTCCAGGCTGGGATTGACGGGGTGAACTAGGTCGGGAGCATGAAATAACAAGAGATTAGGCCTGAGAGGAGACATAAAGCCAAGCACCCACAGTTCATGCTGCTGGAAAATCCAAATGTCTCCACACAGGAAAGCCCATTCCATGTGTAAAACAGACCTACGGTAATAACTGAAATGTCACCTTATTGCCACTTACTAGATAATTGTCATTAATGATATTTCAACCCCCTTCGTCAGCGGTCACCTGCCAGTCAACTGCGGCAAATTTCTGTCTTGTGACTTTGAAGAGCTCAGTGGGAACTCAACGTAAGCAGGTGGAGAGAAAATCTTTCCTGGGCCCCTTCAACCATATAGTTTACTTGCTTCCTTCCAGGGGCGGGCTGGCCATAGGGCATACCGGGCAAAATCCCGGTAGGCCGGCACTAGCAAAGGCCACGAATGACAGATGCGGGAGGGTGGGCGGCATCTGCCATTCGCGGCCCCTCGCTGCTGTTCCCCCGGCCGCCGCTGCCGCTCTCACACACACGCAACACACACACACATACACATGCTTACCGGCACTTCCTGGTTGTTACGCGGTGGGCATCTATGGGCGGCGTCCATTGTTTTCATTGGATGCCGGCCATCTGGGGCCCGTCCACCGACCAGGAAGTGCCGGTTAGCATGTGTATGTGTGTGTGTGTTGTGTGTGTGAGAATGGCAGCGGCGCCGGGGGAACAGCAGCGAGGGGCCGCGAATGGCAGATGCCGCCCACCCTCCCGCATGTGTCATTTGCAGGCTATGCATGGCTTCGGCGGCAGCAGCAGAACAGCAGTGAAGGGCAGACCGGCCCTCCGCCCACCAGGAACCAGGGTGAGTGTGTGTGTGTTTGTGTGTGTGTGTACAGCGGGGGGGGGCGGATTGAGGGATGCCCTCCACTGGCTGCACTGAGGGATGCCCCCACTGGCTGCACTGAGGGATGCCTCCACTGAGGGATGCCCCCACTGGCTGCACTGAGGGATGCCCCCACTGGCTGCACTGAGGGATGCCTCCACTGAGGGATGCCCCCACTGGCTGCACTGAGGGATGCCTCCACTGAGGGATGCCCCCACTGGCTGCACTGAGGGATGCCCCCACTGGCTGCACTGAGGGATGCCCCCGCTGGCTGCACTGAGGGATGCCCCCACTGGCTGCACTGAGGGATGCCCCCCACTGGCTGCACTGAGGGATGCCCCCACTGGCTATTCTGAGGAATGCCCCCACTGGCTGCACTGAGGGATGCCCCCACTGGCTATTCTGAGGAATGACCCCACTGGCTGCACTGAGGGATGCCCCCACTGCTTGTACTGAGGGATGCTACTTAATGGTTGTAATGAGGGATGCCGCTCACTGACTGTAATGGGGGGATTTTATCACACCATTTGGTTCATAATATTTTCTTTCTTTATTTTGTCCTCTAAACCCTGTGTGCGTGCTGTGGAACGAAAAATAAGGCTTATATATAATGTGACATTACAATACTATACTGGGCCAGAGGCAGTGCAGCAGGGCCGGTGTGCCCCAAAAAGTCCCGGGCCGTTTTTTAGCCCCAGTCCGCCCCTGCTTCCTTCCACATTATCCTGAACATTTCTAAATATTTCCATGTATGGCAAATACACATGTGCTGCTAAAAGCCCTGAAGGAGCAAGAACTTGGTTCTCAGTTCAAAAGGAAAATGTTATGAAGGAAGAACTGCCGGGCATTGGGGTGGTGGTTATATTCTAGGATGCAACAGTGGCCGCCACTGAAGTAAGCTTGGCTTTTGTCATGTGACCATGTTGTCATCCAGGACATATTTTTGTTAGTGTCCTAAATGGATTTGGGATTTTAGGGTCTCTTTAATGAATGATTGATAGATTCTCTCAGTCCCACTTCCTACAAATCCTGCTGACTTTTCTTTAATCATATTTTGTGTGTGGACTGCTCTGATGGTGACATTACATTTGCCACAACAAATTCCCCACCAGAGAAAATCATGCTTGGGGTATACCAGATGAAATCATTCTTGGAGTCTACTAGAGAAATCATTCTTTGGTCCAACAGAGGAAATTATTTTTGGGTCCACCTCAGGAAATCCTTATTGGGCCCACCAAAGGAAATCATTTTTGGGTCTATCACAGGAATTCATTTTTGGACCTACCAAAGGAAATCATTCTTGGGGTCCACCACAATTAACTAGACCTAGGGGCCACCACAGGTAATCATTTTTGGGCCCACTAGAAGAAATCTTTCTTTGTGTCCACTAGAGGTAATCATTCTTGGGATCCACTAGAAAAAAAACATTCATGGGCCCAGCAGAGAAAATCATTCTTGGGGTTCACAAAGGCATCCACCAGAGGAAAGCATTCATGAGCTTACTAGAGAAAATAATTTTGGGGGTCCAACAGAGAAAATCATTCATTGGGTTCACCATAGTTAATCATTCTTGGGGTCTGCCAGCAGAAATCATTCTTGGGGTTCACCAGAGGAAATCATTCTTGGTGCCCACCAGAGGAAATCATACTTGAGGCTCAGCAGTTATAATTATTCCCCGGAACACCAGAGGAAATCATTCATGGGGTCCACCAGTGGAAATCATTGTTGTCCGCCAAAGGAAATCATACGTGGGTCCAACAGAGGAAATCATTCTTGAGGTTCACTAGTGAATAAACAACAAACTCACAGAGCACCCCAAACTAAAGTCTTGTACCCCCTGTACTGCCATGATGGTGGCCTAATTTA
This sequence comes from Gastrophryne carolinensis, assembly GCA_027917425.1. Classification (NCBI taxonomy): domain Eukaryota; kingdom Metazoa; phylum Chordata; class Amphibia; order Anura; family Microhylidae; genus Gastrophryne; species Gastrophryne carolinensis. Next base: position 590,055,406 of record CM051234.1, read on the forward strand.
TTATCACTAGCGCTTCACAGAGCCACTTAAATGTTTGCCGAGATGCACTATTAGCTCTTCTGCCACACCACCAGCCACAGGCAGGCGGCGCAGACGGTGCTGCTAGCGTTCAGTGCTGAAGACTATGTGGTGCCCCCCTTTGTTTTCTTTCCAATGGAGCTAGCCCTGGGTAGCGCTGGTGGGGAGCGCCAGAAATCAATCAAATTTAACATGTAAAAGAACAGCGCCAGCACTGGCGCTGTGAAACCATGACACTCAGGCATACAGCACCCCATGCAATACAGAAAATGGCTTTAACTGTGGATGGCAGCATAGTGACCAAGCGAAAACTCATGGAATGACATTGGGGACATACAAATGACATGACACATGATTGGCAGGCTTGAAAACGCAAGTTAGCTGCTGGTAACCTAAGTTTTTAATTAACCAAAAAAACATTCTGAACAGGCCAGGAATCCAAAATTAAATTACAAATTAAAAAACGCTATCCAGAAGTCACCAAAATAACATAACTGGAATGGCTAATTGAAGTCTATAGGAGAACGGCACTGAGCGTCTGATGTGAGGAGGCACTTTAGGGGACACAGTGTCAGCGCTAACCAAACACCCGGCACTCTTGATACATGGAATGCTACATGGCGCTATGTGTGGCACTAAACATTTTTCCGCATCATAAATATGACTTGCTGGTGGCGCTGAAGAAAACACCTGGAGCTACGTGTCGCTATGTGGCATTAGAGTTTCTTAAAGTGGACCAAAATGCAGCTCTATCGGCCCAGGGCCGATCGATTGCCCGCCCCTGTGTGAAACCCTCCAGGTCACCCTATTCACTTACCCCAGTTCCCGGTCTCACGGCACGTCTGTTACAGGGAAGTGGAGGATGCGGCCGTCAGGGCCTTCAGAGCCGCTGCTCTTAAACACTTTAAATAGGTCCCTAAATCTCATTGCCAGGAGAATGGTCGACTTCAACAGTGTGACCTGTCCACCAACATGACTTTGGACACTGCATGATTAGGGTACAAAAGTCCTTATTGTCGATTAGGAAACCTTTTCTGGAGCTGGGTCTGGCTTTCATGGTGTTGTGTTCCAAAAAAAAAAACAAAATCAGAATAAAATCAATGATCTGAGAAGCTTTTGAAAAAAAACACACAATCTGATTTGTTATCTTGTACAGATGTCCCTGACGAGAGGTCCCCCTGCTCAGAGAGTCTGCCAGTAGATTCTCTGCCCTCGAGATGTACACAGCTGAAATGCATTGAACATTGGCCTCTGCCCATGTCAGAATCCATGACACCTCCTGGAGGGCCCTCCTGCTCCGGGTCCCTCCCTGATGGTTGATGTAGGCAACCGCCGTCCTGTTGTCTGAGCGCACCTGCACAGACAGACCCCTCAGGTGATTGGTCAACTGCTCCAGTACCAACCTGATTGCCCGCAGTTCCAGAATGTTGATGGGTAAGTGGGCCTTCTGAGGACCCCACCTCCCCTGGAACCGCAGGGACTTCCAGAATCCCCCCCATCCTGACAGACTGGCATCCGTGGTGACTGTCTCCCAGGAGGGGCCAGAAAGGACCTGCTCCCCAGCAAGTTCCTGTGGTCCAGCCACCACGAAAGGGACCGTCTGACCAAGGGGGAAAGCACACAGATCCCGTCCAAGGACGTTGGATCCTTGTCCCATACTGACAGAAGGTGAAGTTGTAGAGGCCTCAAATGGAACTGAGCAAAGGGCACCGCCTCGAAGCACGCCACCATCAGGCCCACCAACTGCATTCCCTGCCTGAGTGAGGGTTGGGGGCACGATAGCAGGAACCTCACATGCGTAGTTAGAGCTTCCACCTTCTATTGAGGAAGGAATATCCTTGACTGAATCGTATCCAGAATCATTCCCAGGAATGGGGTCACCGAGGAAGGGGACAGGGAGGACTTGGGGTGATTGATCACCAAGCCAAAGGACTCCAGGATGGACACCACCAGCTGAGTGTCCAACTCTGCCTGCTGCAGAGACCGAGAGGTGATGAGTATGTCGTACAGGTAGGGCAGCACGCGTATGCCCCTTGACCTCACCAGAGACATCACCCCCGCCAGCACCTTGGTGAACACTCTGGGAGCTGAGGTGAGGCCAAAAGGCAGGGCCACAAATTGGAAATGTTGATCTTCCAAAGCGAATCTGAGAAACCTTTGGTGTCCCGGGAACACAGGGATGTGAAGGTAAGCATCTTTGATGTCCACCGATGTCATGAGATCCCCTGGGCGCAGGGAGCCAATGGCCGAGCGCAGAGTTTCCATGCGAAAGCGCCTGTTTCTGACAAATTTGTTGAGGATCTTTAAATCCAGAATTGGCCTGACTGACCCATCTTTTTTGGGGACTGTGAAAAGGTTGGAATTGAACCCCTTGCCTCTTTCTCTTAAGGGGACCCTGCAAATGACCCCCAGATCCAGAAGGCCTTGCACGGCCTGCATCAAGACCTGAGCTGAGACAGGGTCCTGGGGGATCCGGGACTTGACAAATCTTGGGGGGGGGGCACACAGCAAACTCTATCTTGTAACCAGAGGACACTACCTCCTGAATCCACCTGTCTGAGACGTGATGCCTCCAGACGTGCGCAAAGTGCTGTAGCCGTCCCCCCACCCTGATGGGCGAGGGCGCCCCATCATGCCTGAGGGGGCTTGGGAGAGGGTTTTGGTTTAGACCCCCATGAAGCGCCAGGACGTCGTCCTCTGCTCCTGTGCCAGGAATCTGCACGAGCCCCCGCGAAGGACACCCCTTTTCCCTGCTTAGCACCGCGGTAGGGGAGTGAAGGGGGGCCCTGGCCCCGAAAGGGGCGAGACTGCCGCCTGCATTGGGGTAACTTACCTCCTTTAGCAAAAAGGTCTAGGCGGTCCCCAAACAGGCGTAGCCCCTTAAATGGAAGAACAGTAAGGGCCCTCTTAGCAGCATTGTCAGCAGCCCACTGGCGCAGCCAAACCGCGCGGCGTATAGCTACTGCCAAGGCAGAGGTTCTGGCACACATCCTAATGACATCATCCAAGGCAGATAGGATAAAGTTTACAAACACATCACAGTTAGACAGTGCATTAAACGTATCAGGTGGCACTTCATCAGAACCTTCAAGTACACTTCTGATCAGGGTGCTGAGCGCCTCGGACGTAATGGCCGAAGCGCAAACCGGGCGTAGCACCGCCCCCACAAATGCAAAGGCATGACACACCAATTGGTCAATGCGCCGGTCCTCAGCGTCCCGCAGCGTAGTAGTGTCAGGGGAGTGCATAATAGAGGTGTTAGACAACCCTAAAATAGGAGCATCGACCTCAGGGGGCGATGACCAGCACTTGACCATATCAGCAGGAAAGGGATACTTTCTGTCCCAACTCTTAGGTATACCGGGAAGTCTACTGGGACGTTCCCACTCCTTAAGCACGAGGTTATTGAAATGGGTTTGCTCAGGAAATTCCAAACGAGCTTTAGCAGTATGAAAAAGCTCACCCCTTTGCCTGGGAGCCGCAACAGGGGGAGAGATGGACAAAACCTCAAATATCTGGACCAGCAGTCTGTCAGTATCATCCGGGGTCCAGGGGTCAGAGCCAGAATCGTCATTACCCCTGAGTCTCTCGTCAGATGACCCTGAGTCATAAAACAGCTCCCCTTCGTCCGATGGGGTGTAGCCATACAGATGCAACAACTCATCATATTCCATAGGAGACGGAGTGGCATCAGGAGTTAAGTGACACTTTTTAGCGGAGGCCTTACGCACTAAGGTATTAGCAATCAATTTTTCAACACTGGCCAGTCTAGCAGACACATCAGGTTGAGAATCCCCGCTTGTATGTAATTCAATGGGGGTGAGACTCAAGCTTGGGGGAGTAGGTGAAGTGAGACGAGGTGCAGGTCCAGCCACAGGAGGGACGGGTTGCAACGTTAGCGCCTGCTGTGCGCAAGGAACACAGACCCGTGCGCTGTCACCGCTGATAGGTGAGACCCCACAAGCTACACACAGCCGGGCTTGTCCCGAAGGAACCCCGGTCCCATTATCCTGGGATGCCTCCATATGGTGATTATTAGGCACAATATGCCAGTAGGGATTGACGCTATAAAGCAACCCAGGATGCCCCAATGACCCGCTAGGGAAGTGGAAGTAATTATACTAGGCCCAACTACAATTACACTGGGCCGGGAGAAGCCACTGGATTCACCCATCTGAAAGACACAATGAGAAGAAGGGGCATCAGAGCCATACACGGTAAATAATGAGTATTAAAGTCACCCGCGAGGGCACTTACAGACCGCGGGAGGGGGGACCGCTACACACACGCGCGCGGGACTGTACAGGGAAAAGGCACCAAACGAACCTCGAAGGGTGGGCCAGAGCGAACCGTGACGGAGGGTGCGCCAGGCCAGGCCCCGCCCCCTGAAGAGCGCGAAGTCAACCAGACAAGCAGCCAATGAGGATGCAGGAGCGTCTGAGGTGACGCCGCCGCCCGGCGCGGAGCACCCAAATGAAGGGAAAAGGTGCGTCCGGCGGCGGCGTTTGCAATAAGTAAAAAGCGCGGCGGTTGTCACATATACTAGGTCCCGACACACATGCCAACAGGCGGTATGCACGAATCACGATACATGCTCACCCACACCCCCCCCCTTCTTTTCCTCCCGAAGGCTACAGGGAGAATGAGGGAGGATGGCGGCCCTCTGTACAGGACCCACCGCTACCGGGGCATGGGACAATAATGCGGGAGGGGCATCCCATAAAGGCTCACCATCAGCCTATACCGCCTACCCTTTGGTGGGGGACTGCGGGGGAGCAGCGCTCCTTAAGCACACATGGTGCTGCCTACCCTCACCCGACCAGCGCAGCCCAGGCTGGGAGGCACATCACAAGAAGGATGGGTGGGAATAGTCCAACAGGGCCGCAGGCTTTAATAGCCCCGCTCACCTGCGACAGAGTGATAATTCATGTCTTTGCAGTAAGCACTGCAGAGAAATCTGAGGATTTGTGGGAGGTCCCCGGGTATTTGAGGGGCCGGGAGGAGCCTGTTTTACATGTCTCTGCAGTGCAGCGGCATCTGCCGGAGGATAACCCAAGTGTAAGTAATCTATCTGGAGCAGGACGTACTGTATACTAAGAATAAAAGAATCTTTGTCTACACAGTATAAAGAGAAATCACGTGAGCTCATGAAGGGCCTGTACTTGGGAGAGTCTCGTAGATTCCATGTTACTCTGTTGCCAAAAGATAGTTCAGCGTAAGGCCATAGAAAGAGCGCGCTCGTAACCTCGCCAGCTGCAGCCCACGGCCGCTACTTGTTTATGCTCAGGGCAGAATTGACCACTTTTGTTTTTCAGACAGATTAACCTGACTGCTCAGCTCGCGGGTCAGTGGCTGGGAAACAAACACACTTCACTGCCCGCTTCCCCGAAGCGCTTGGCATTAGATGAATGTCACCGTGCCATCTGAAAGGGCACCTAAGTGATATTTGTTTTACAGTGCCAATTAAAGAACAAAGCTCCTAAACATACATGTGCTTTAAGGAGCAAAGCCCTCTTGTTCTTGACCTGCTACTCAGATTGGCCTTCTTCAACCAACAGCATCACCATGCTGTTCCATAGTGTTCCATAGTAAGGGAAAACATCAGGGTCCTGACATCAAATGATGAGGCCTCTCCTATACTCGCTGCCCCCACCCCCACTATCACCCTGCTCTAATAGCCTGAGAACACTAAACGAACATATAAGATGATAAAGATTCCAATTTACAAGCAAGAAAGAGGGGTTGGAAGGTAGAAGTATTTGAACTCTCCAGTATAACATATAAGGATAACACTGCCCAGAATTTCTCTTTCCTCCCCCGCAGCAGATCCCGGCCAGTCCAGGGGGATTCTGAGTTCCAAACTTCTGATGTCTTTATACCTACCCGATCACTACAGCCCCCCCATGGCGGGGCTATGACAAACAGGGAGTGCTGAAGGGAAGGGAGAAACTCGGAGGCTTGTTTATTTCTTGAATTCGGTTGATTTGGATCATGAGCCCAAGCTAGTTCATTAATCAATTAATCATCATCTAGTCAGGATCAGGAAAGTATTTATATGTATCTTTCCCCAAAACTTATTATAAACATTATCGATTAGGAATAATCAAATAAATAGAAATAAAATAAAAAGTATTGGTCTATAAAAGTTTGTAAACTTTTTATGTCTCAAAAATATTTATTAAAATGTCATGATATCTATTAAAATGGATATATATGCATAGTCATAATCTATCTTTTGTATATTAGATTGAGAATAAGAAGGAGGGAAGAGGTCATTAAAGTTGAGGACAGGAAGAGGTTGGAAGAGGTTGGTATCCACAGACTAGTGAAGAGAAGCATAAAGGGACTTGGCTGTATAGTGAGACCTTAAAGTGGACCAACACCCAGGATTTTGACTATCCTGGGTCTTGGTCCACTTCGGTGGGGCACCCCCGATCGGGGTGCCCCGCTGTGTGAAACCCCCCCGAACCCCCCGAACTCACCTCTGTCAGCGGCGACGGACAAGCCGCGGACAAGCGGCTCCTCCGCCGCCGCCTCCCGCGCGTCCCTGTTGACGCGCGCGTGCCCGCGCCGGCCATTCACAGACGGCCGGCGCGGGCGCGCGCACGACTAGAGGGGCGCGAGGGAGGCGGCGGCGGCCGGCCGCCGCCGAAACTAAGGTAAGGAGTTTGGGGGGGTTTCACCCCGCGGGACATCCCGATCTCGGATGTCCCGCGGGGAGGGAGGTGATCGGTCCGGGAATCTTATAGATTCCCGGGCCGATCACGGGTGGGTGTTGGTCCACTTTAAGCGACCTCAAGCAACCATGATCATTGACGGATCTTGCTCTTAAATGACCAGCAGCAGGGCCGGTGTGCTGGTGGAACAACAGCTGGCAACACTGAAATCTGTGGGCTTTCTATTTTGCCTTTTTTTTTTGGGGGGGGGGGGTTAACAGCCTAGACAGGGAGGTATTTACACACTTTATCAAAAATTGGAAAAATTATGGGGTCCTGTTCAGTTAAAAAGGAAAATTCAGTTCAATAAAAGAAGCCATGTGATGCTTTTCTTGATGCTACAATTTTTATATCTGCCTAGAGATAGCATGAAAAGAAAGTGTAAGTTAAAAATAGGTCAAAAATAATAGAATCACATGCTCATTAAACACATGCTGCATTTCTTCCAAATCCTCTTTTTGCACCTATTTGGCCACTGATATGTACAAAGTGTATTCGAATGCTTTTATTTTTTTCTTTGCTGATTTAAATACATGGGGGAAATGAATCAGAGCCTAAATGTTGACCAATACTTGGGTACCTTAGGGAACCACACATCTGTACTTATGGGAACTGTCAAATGTGGCCGGTGCTCAGGATCAGCCATTCCAAGAAATCAGTCCACCCTATTCCCAAAGAACCAATTCTACTTTTCTGAAGAACAAAACAATGGTCATAGTTTAAGCAAATTTTCAGGATTCATCACATTTGACGCATATTTCAGGTGATGCAAGTTTTACATTCTTCAGGGAAAACATTAACTTTTACACATTCCTCTCTTTGGGTTAAATAAATATCGAGTTAATGTTTGCAAAAAATAGAAATTCCCAACTACAAGGTCCAAAACATCAATTTTTTATCTAAGCTAGTAATTAATTGAGGATCTATGAATGGGGCTTTCTTTAAAAAATATCACCTGGATTTTGATGTCAGTCGATGATCATAAACCTTAAGTAGCAACTGTAGGACCATTGAGTAGACTGACGGCCATTCCCAAGGCTGGCACCAGAGTATGAGTCCTCTGCTGTCTGAAGCCTGGAACCCACGAGGGCCGGGTGACTAAACTGCAGTGACTAAAAGAGCGGTGGTGGAGACATAGTCACAGGTCAGCAACAGGCTTGGCAGGTCAGGATATGTCAGACAGGTAGGGTCAGCAATAGGCTGCCAAAGATTAATTGCAGGCGTGGTAGAAGATGTAGTGGGATGAGGCAGGGTCAGCAATAGGATTGGCACAGGAAATATGATCAGACAGGCTCGGCTGGCAACAGACTTGGAAAAAGTGACGTGGTCAGACAGGCAAGGTTTGCAACAAGCAAGACAGGGGTTAACAGGCTTGGCAGAGAGTAGTGGCTGGACAAGCAGGTTTGACAAACAGCTTGGCACAGGAGACGTGGTCAGACAGGCTGGTTTGGCAACAGACTTGGCATATACGAGACGTGGTCAGATAGGCTTGGTTGGCAACAGGCTTGGAACAGGTGTTGTGATTACGCAGAGAGAAATGGAAACAGGCAAGTCAAGAGTTATACATTGCTGGGCATGCGGTGTGGGCAACAAGTTTGGCAGGATAATAGCAGATGAACCATCGGCAGGTCATCTGGAACAGCCCTCGCCCTGTGTTCTTAATATACATTAGCTACGCTGAGTCCACACAGAATTCCTGTGACTTTAGTTCCCACTGGTTCCTTGACTGTGACCACTGGGCCACAGATCCAAGATCTCTAGCTATGCCCCATGGCTTAATTATTTTAAGTTCCTGACTTGTCTGCTTACTCCTCTCTCCTTTATTAACCCCCCGAGCATTGTTTTGGGAGCAGTGATCCCATTCTTTCAGGTGGATCAGACTATTACCCATGGATTTCATTGGCATTACAAACAAAACCCCCCAGTTTCTTTAGTCTCGAATGCCTCTATACAGCACTTTTTTTGGCCAACAACTCCCTGGGGCCCAGACTTTGCAGAAACTGTCTTTTAGCTTCTAGTTTGGTAGTTCCCCTTCAACCTACCTCACTTTAAACTTTTTCACATGCATGTTGTAGGGAGGGTTGGAGGGCAGTACATTTTTTACATATCCTTGTATGAGACAGACTCTCCAAACTCAATGCATAGGAATCCCAAACTATTGGAGAGGTGCTTCCAAAATGAGCAAAGCCTTTCCAAATGTTTTTAAATATCCCATAGGCCCAATCACACACATGTACATTCACTCTTAGACTAGGTAGACTAGGTAGTAAAACGCTGGGTATGTGAGAAAAAGAGAACAATGAAAAAAAAAGTCAAAAGCAGCGAAAAAAGAGAGAAATAAGAGCAGCAAGAGCTAGTACCCTAGGACCCTCCATCTGCATATCATAAGGGCTGGCCCTGTTTATGGTGTGAGTTACACTATGGCAGCCAGGCAACATTTCCAGTGGTGTTTTGTGTTTTCTAATTTTCTTTAGAATTCAAGTTAGAGATAATGGAGGGAGCATAGAGGGAGAGAGTATGAAATTTGGGACTTTTACATGGGTAATTGTAGTCCTGTTAGGGACACATATATATATATATATATATATATATATATATATAAATATATTGGTATATATATAATAATTATTCATTATGTTGTTCATTGATTTCGAAAACAAAGATTTTGCCAGCCTCTTAATGGCACCCAGACACTCATCATCTCGCAGACAGTCACAGGATGAGCATGACCTGATCTTGTGATATATGCTCACATTAATAGTGCTACAGATAAGCCGCCTATATTCATATAAACACGGGGTCACACTCAGGCCCTGGAATTGGAACGTCAGCATGATTTACCATAAACACCACACAGAGGCTGTAGCTGCATACAGACATGGCAGTGACTCCAGACAGAAACCCCAAATTACTGTCATTTCTGTTCCTCTATTACAGGTTCCATACTACAGACCCAAGTGCCAGGGTGGGTCCTGGTCCACAGTGACACTAAACTAACCAAACCTACCCCTCACCCTATTAGTAAGCCCTAATGTCTCTGGGTAAGGATCTATATTTACAGGGATAAAATATTCCCTCTTTAAGAAATGTAAAACATCTACATGTAAAACTATGGATGTTCTATAAGAATTGGAATCAGTGTTACATTGCATCAGTAAGGCCTTGATTCAGTAAACTTGCCTTTATTTTTAGGAGACATTTTAAAAACGTGGGATTTTGACCATCATAGGTTTGGGTCCATGTCCCTGGGTGATTTAGGCTACCTTGCTGTTTGAAACTCCCTGGGGTCTTTGGTATTTGGTACTCACCCCGACCAGCGATCTGCTGGTGCATGGGTAGGTATAGAACCCAGGTATAGAACCCAGCTCAGAGATCAAAGAGGGGCCAGCATTCCGGGTTTGTTTCTGGCAGATTATTGCACTCCAGCACCCAGCCTATCTGATTGGTTGGGCATCAGAGCACATATCAGCAAAGGAATGCTAGCAATGAGGGCGGGGATTGATTTTGCCTCTGTACAGATGTTTAAAGTGGACACTTGGCTCCATTCTCCTACAAGAAACCTTACCTGCAGCAATTTGGAGTCCATCATTGAGTGGAATTACTATTGCAAGCAATTTTGGGGTGCAAGCGCATTTAATGGCTCAGTGTGAACGGGGCCTAAAAGCTTTCGGACCAGTGATGAGCCATTACAGTTGATGGCTTTTTGGCTAAAGATAAAGCATTATTGTGCCGAGCTATAGGGTAATTTCAAATGTGGGAATGGGTTTTTCAGAAGTGGGGCTCCCAGAATTGTAGCGAGGTGGCTGCTCCCATGGAGTTCAAGAACACAGAAACTTCATGCTACTCCACAACATCTGCATGTTATTAAGCCCTCTCTAATAGCGTACATCCCTGATTGCTGGGGGGGGGGTTATTTGAGAAATTTACTAAAGTTAGATTGTTTTGACTGGAGGTCTGCTTTAAATATCATGAGTGTATATAACATACATACATATATGACCTATCCTATGGTGTTGACTGGCACCACTAACAATGGCCATAAACAATCTGCTGAAAACAGGATGGCTGGAATATAGGCATCTCCTGCATGCACAATGGACTTGGCACCCAGGGAAATCATCCTGCTCATCCACCCTTGGAAGTTGCCCTAAAAAAAAATATGGGATTGATTTACAGACTCCTATGCTGTACATTTTTATTTACCAGCCTATGCCCTTCGGCCAATGCCAACATGCAACAGGGTCAAAGAGTGCGTCATTAATTGGGAGAAGGTATTGGCAAGCCACTTCCACACCATTTAATGCCAAAGTTTATTACTATCACTGTCCATTATGCAACTTGCTTGCTTAAAGGGTGCTGTCTTCTGTGAATCTTGATCCCATGTGTAGTGGTTCAATTTTTCTTCTTTCTGGCTGCTAAATATACAGGAAGGGGTATTTATTCACTGGAGGAGGTTTTTCCCCAATGTCAACTTGCGTTCTAGTACATCATTGTGATATTAGAGAAATCTCAGGCAAAAATGACCTCTGAGGGCATAAATGTGATACTTTGTACAGATTTCAGCTGAACACCAGATACACAAATTGTCTCTTTGTCACATGACCCTCATGACCCTCATGGGTACCTGCAGGTGACATGGCAGCCCCTACCCTGTGACCTCTTGCCTTTTCCCCCCATGTAATGATAAAAAAAACAACACACAAATAAAAGGTAAGACTCTGTTCACACCTCTTGTTGCACTGTGTTACAACGCAGAGAAAATTTTTACTTTATTCTAGATGGGACAATTCACATATCTGCACTGCCTTGCACTACACATTAAATAGCATTGCAGACAACTTATTCAGGGCAACATTGTACCAGCGCATGTCAACAGAAGTCTATGGCAATGCAAGTGCAATGCACGTATAGCACAGTGTACCTGCATTGCATTTGTGTTACCACATCCCCAGCAGTGGGCACTTTCCCGCCCCCAGTCTATCGGAATGCCTGGGGCCAGAAGCGTGCGCACATGACCCAAAGATGCAGGGAATGCGGCCACCGGTGTTTACTTTGGCGCGGGAGCGTGATCCTGCGTGAGGAGGGTTCACACAATGGGGCATCCTAATTTGGGATATCCCAGGGAAAGGCCAGCGACCGATCCTGGGATCTTTTACAATGCAGGGCTGGCATGCAGAGTTTTGTTCCGCTTTAATAATGCAAGAGATTAAATAAATAACATATTGGTCTTTTCATGCTTCCACAAGAAGTTAAAAAGACCTGAGACATAGGTCACTATAATATCTATAATGTATAGCAATGACCTGAAGTTTAACCAGACATTTTGAGAGGAGGAGGCAGACAACTTTAATGGTGACTTTCCATTTGGTAGTAGAGTTCAGGTGATCAATGCACTTGTCTTTAGCAGAAGTGCCAATGGCTTATTAGAGCGCTTTTCTGCTCACTCGTGTGTTCTTTGTGTCAGCTTTGTCTGCGTGTGTGAATGGACGCAGTCTCAGGGCAACTTAGAAGGAACAGAGACCCTTTTCTCGCCCTCGTGGCTTTTCTCCCCCTTTTCACTGGGACTCAATTTAACAATTCTGCAACCTGGGGTCAAGCTGTGTAAAACAAGAGGGGAGCACAAGATGCTCTATTTATTCCTTCCAAGCTGATGGAGCGCCTGTGATTTATCTGCCATTGAGATAAATGTTTTAAGTAGGTCATCAAAAGAGAGGCATAAAGAGAGTCCTGTAAACATGGCTCTGTAATAACCAACACACTTCTCCAGAGGGGGAGCACGGGACAAGCCTTGGTGTAAAGAAATAAGTGCTGCCAAAGTACATCTGATGTTTTACATGGCTCAGAGAGTACTGTATATACAGACAGGGCCGGATTATGAGGGGACGCAAGGGGCAGGCGCCCTGGGGCCTCTACCACTTGCCCTGCAAAGGGGGCCTCCACTGTTGGGTTATGGTTGGTCCAGGAGGCTTTTCACCCTTTGGTCTGATGGGCCACAGAGCCAGCAACAAAGCAATTGGTGGCTCTTGGGGCCCCCCGCACCTGGGCAAGCATTTTTTTAGGGTTTGCAAACTGGCAGCCGAAGCCACCGCAGGGCAGGACATCTAGAGCAGCAAAGCCGCCATCAGCAATGCTAGAGTGATGGATGGGTGCAGAGCAGGCAATCGGCATCCATTCACTGCACATGAGCCACCAAGCACATCCGCTGGTAGCTCAATGCAGGGAACTGTTTTCTGCTGGATCATCTGGGTCACTACACTACCCCCCACCCAGAATGGCAAAGCAGGAGCAGCACGCACCCGCACATGGGTGGCCCAAGGGACTCGATCTGACGTTGCAGTAAGTGGGCGGGTGCCAGACAACCATCAATCAGTTACTTGACTGCACTATTTTATAGGGAAAAATACTGTATCTGGGACCTCCACTAGATTTGGTGCCCAGGGGCCTCCCCCACACTTAACTCGGTCCCGTATACAGACATCAGTCTGAAACATTCCATCAGTGGGATTTTTTTGTCTGGTCCTGTGTGGAGCTCTGAGAGTTTCAAATGATTACCTATGTATTGCGTGAGTACAGGTAAGTCCAAATAGTTTACACTGTAATGGCACCAGTCTTAAATTTGTGCTATTGGTGCTAAAATGGAACTCTAATCAAAAATAACTACTCAAGCCCCCACTCAGAGTATTCTCATTTGAGATGCGCCAACTGTTAAAGGTTAAAAATAGGGCAAAATATCCCACTTGGTCTATTCACCCTCGCAACACATCCCTCCCCATGTGACCAATGAAGGACAGTAAAGTTTGGGGGCAGAACAGGGAGCACAAGAACAGGAGTATGACTAAGATGCAGTAGTTGCCTAGTATCTTTCCTGATTTTCCTTTTAAAGGTATCCCAGGCAGTGGCGTTATTAATATGATGGGCCATAGTGCGAACATTAAATAGGGCTCTGTCAAGACTCAAACAGTATATTTTTTGCATTTAAACTCAGTTGGATGCAGCTTGACAACTAAATGCTGAAACAGCAGAGACACAAGGGCCCTTATTTATGAAGGAATAGCGACAGGTAGCGACTGGTGAGCGACCGGTAATGACAGGCCCCGCCACGAGAACGCCGGCTCCCCACCACAATCACACATTTATCAAGCCGATCCTGCTTAGCGACTGAGATAGCGTCATATAGCCACTCATTCATCATTATTCCAGCCTCAGCCCACAGCACCAGCGTCCGACCTTGAACAGCGACAGGTATGACCTCTCGCTACCTGGCGCTCTCCAATGCATTTCAATGGAGCAATCTTTAAATATTCATAAGTAATTGTTATTAATTTTTTTTTTTTTTTTTTTTTTTAATGTGAAAAATTCTGTGACCACTTCTGCCATGTTAGATAATTTTATTAAGGTAAAAATTACAGGTCTGATATTATTGTATTCATATTACTAAATTCTTTAAAAAAAATTTTTTTTTTGGTTTCCAAAAACTATGGTGGTTTGGGGGTTAAAAAACTACTTTTAACACATCGCCGCCAGCGCTCTGGGGTTTAAAGAATTTTTTGAGCGTGATTTTTTGATGACTATGGTGGGAGCCGGTCGCTCTGACCAGTCGCTATCATGCGCACCGATACATCGCGGAACCTGTCAAATAGCGACTCGTCACCCCGTATTTAACATTACTGCACACCGACTCAGTCGTTATCAACAACCGAACAATGGCCAAGCACAGCGACTACTAGCGGGCGCTGTGAAAATACTGCTACAGTCGCTCAACTGTCGCTACCTGCCGCTATTAATGAATCGGCCTCAAGGTTGTTCTTTATCTAAATGATAGCAAGTGAGCACAAATATGATAAATAAGGTGGAGGAGCAACAATGATGGCCCCCCTGAATATCTGGGCCCCTTTTCCCAGGAGCCCTGCACTGGAAGCCATATGGGTTCATATGAACATGAATGTTTTTTACATGTCTGCCATTCGTATGTATTCCTGCTGACTTTGTCTCAGGTCTGCTTTTCAGTTTTTAAACATTGCCAGCTGCATAAACATCCAACAAGGTAACAGTTGGAAGGAGTCAGACAAACTTTTTATTAGCAGTTCCAATAACTGTAAGCTTATAAAATAGACTTTAGCTGTTATATTACACAGGAGACAGCAACAAAACAAGGATGAAGAAAAAAATATGGTAGCCATGGGGCATTAAAACTACTGGAGAACGTGTTTTTCTGTTCAGACTGAACTTTCACTTGTCTCTATGAATTTACGGGGAAAAATTGTTTAACGCAATCACATTATCTTGCAGGGGCTGGGAGTAGTTCCGTGTCTAATAACAAACTTGGCAAGCTATCGACATGTAACCTGCCAAACCTGAATGACTTGAAGGCTTTCAGAAAAATAATGTTTACCACGCTACTTCCCAGCTTATTAACAGTATTAACATTTTTGCTTACACAGACATTGCTTTTATTACACCCAGTAAACAAGAGAGCTATGGGAAAGCATAAAATGTCAACGAAAAGACTTTTGGAACAGTTTTATTGAGTATTATCACAGTTTGATATATACCCCCAGCTGAGATACCAGCTTGTCCAAGAAAAGCTCAGCATGGTTGAAGCAGGATAAGATTATGTATAAATTCTGGTTGTTAATAAAATTATGGAACATTTTCATTAAGTTAATTGAGTTGCGTGGTTTGGTGGTGACTAGAGATGAGCGAACTTTTGAAAAATTCGATTCGACTGATTCGCCGAATTTTCCGACAAAAATCGTTTCGACCCGAATAAATTCGCGACGAATCGCTATTAAAAACGGCTATTTCTGAGCCTCCTACAGCCTCAATAGGGTTGTAAACCATTCAGCCTTGCTGTAACACGCACAGGATGCGTGCTGGGTTAGTTAAATAATACTTTTAAGAAATATCACATGCAGATCAGAGGCATCGCTAATAGAATCGCAGAGCGGCACAATTGCAGAGAGTTGAAGTGGCATCACTATGAGGGGCAGAAGGAGCCCAAATATACACTGGAGTTGGCTTCAGGAGCCCAAAAATTGGATGAATCACACCCTGGAGTTGGCAGAAGTTGGCAGCAGCAGCAGCAGGAGCCCAAATATACACTGGAGTTGGCTTCAGGAGCCCAAAAATTGGATGAATCACACCCTGGAGTTGGCAGAAGTTGGCAGCAGCAGCAGCAGGAGCCCAAATATACACTGGAGTTGGCTTCAGGAGCCCAAAAATTGGATGAATCACACCCTGGAGTTGGCAGGAGTTGACAGCAGCAGCAGCAGGAGCCCAAATATACACTGGAGTTGGCTTCAGGAGCCCAAAAATTGGATGAATCACACCCTGGAGTTGGCAGGAGTTGACAGCAGCAGCAGCAGGAGCCCAAATATACACTGGAGTTGGCTTCAGGAGCCCAAAAATTGGATGAATCACACCCTGGAGTTGGCAGAAGTTGGCAGCAGCAGCAGCAGGAGCCCAAATATACACTGGAGTTGGCTTCAGGAGCCCAAAAATTGGATGAATCACACCCTGGAGTTGGCAGGAGTTGACAGCAGCAGCAGCAGGAGCCCAAATATACACTGGAGTTGGCTTCAGGAGCCCAAAAATTGGATGAATCACACCCTGGAGTTGGCAGAAGTTGGCAGCAGCAGCAGCAGGAGCCCAAATATACACTGGAGTTGGCTTCAGGAGCCCAAAAATTGGATGAATCACACCCTGGAGTTGGCAGGAGTTGACAGCAGCAGCAGCAGGAGCCCAAATATACACTGGAGTTGGCTTCAGGAGCCCAAAAATTGGATGAATCACACCCTGGAGTTGGCAGAAGTTGGCAGCAGCAGCAGCAGGAGCCCAAATATACACTGGAGTTGGCTTCAGGAGCCCAAAAATTGGATGAATCACACCCTGGAGTTGGCAGGAGTTGACAGCAGCAGCAGCAGGAGCCCAAATATACACTGGAGTTGGCTTCAGGAGCCCAAAAATTGGATGAATCACACCCTGGAGTTGGCAGAAGTTGGCAGCAGCAGCAGCAGGAGCCCAAATATACACTGGAGTTGGCTTCAGGAGCCCAAAAATTGGATGAATCACACCCTGGAGTTGGCAGGAGTTGACAGCAGCAGCAGCAGGAGCCCAAATATACACTGGAGTTGGCTTCAGGAGCCCAAAAATTGGATGAATCACACCCTGGAGTTGGCAGAAGTTGGCAGCAGCAGCAGCAGGAGCCCAAATATACACTGGAGTTGGCTTCAGGAGCCCAAAAATTGGATGAATCACACCCTGGAGTTGGCAGGAGTTGACAGCAGCAGCAGCAGGAGCCCAAATATACACTGGAGTTGGCTTCAGGAGCCCAAAAATTGGATGAATCACACCCTGGAGTTGGCAGGAGTTGACAGTAGCAGCAGCAGGAGCCCAAATATACACTGGAGTTGGCTTCAGGAGCCCAAAAATTGGATGAATCACACCCTGGAGTTGGCAGGAGTTGACAGTAGCAGCAGCAGGAGCCCAAAAAATGGCCTAAAGACATAAATATGTTTTGCACCATTTGGAAAGTGTAAAACGTGGCACCATGCTGAATCTAGTCGCATGCATCAGGCATTGGTGGGTGGAAATCCTGGCTGATCCATCCCTGATTCATTTTGACAAAGGTGAGTCTCTCCACATTTTTAGTTGACAGACGAGTTCTCCTCGCCGTAACTATGGCCCCCGCCGCACTAAACACCCGCTCAGATGGCACGCTACTTGCCGGGCAGGACAGCTTTTCCAGGGCAAACTCTGCTAGTTGCGGCCACAAATCAAGTTTGGCTGCCCAGAAGTCCAGCGGATCCTCAAGGTGTGTTGGCATGGTCATGTCAAAGTATGACATGACCTGCTGGTTCAGGTCCTGCTCCAGGTCTTCCTGCTGCTCATGAGTAGCCTCACTATGCGGGTGTAGAAAGCTACTCATTAGCGACTGAAGACTGAGGCTGCTGCTGCTGATGGAGCTTCTGCTGCTGCTGCTGCCAACCCCCCCAGCGGCCATGGCAGTGGAAGGTGAGCGCAGAGGTCCCCTCGAGTCAGACCTGCGAGAGTATGGACCATGGCGCAGATAGGCATCGGCCAACTGCCTACGTAGAATGTCTTTGTAGTAGTTGAGTTTGTCCTCCCTCTCGGTGGGTTTAAAAAATGCCCCCATTTTGTGCCGGAAGCGAGGGTCCAATAAGGTGGACAGCCAGAAGTCATCCCGCCGACAGATGGAAACAATTCTGGGGTCACTACGCAAGCACGTGAGCATGCTTCGTGCCATTTGCGCAAGTGACTCGGATGGACTACCTGTCTCCATCTCCACTGCATACTGCCACGGTGTGCCCGGGTCCTCTGTCTCTCCTTCCTCAAAAACCTCTAGCTCCTCTGGCTGCTCCTGCTCCTCCTCTCCTGTCCGCTGACTAGATAAACCAGCCATTTCGCCAAGCCTAAACTGTGTTTCGCTGGGCAACTCCTCCTCCTCCTCTTCCTCCTCCTCCTCCTCCAGTTCAGCTCCAAGGGGGTTCATGTGGCCGTAAGATGTAAACGCCATGTCTCCAGTGCCCTGACCAGCCATGGTTTCCAACATGTGCTGCAGTACATGAAGCAGTGGAATCACGTCGTTCATCCCGTAATCCTGCCGACTGACAAATAAAGTGGCTTCCTCAAAGGGCCTGAGCAAACGGCAGGTGTCACGTATGAGCTGCCACTGGTTGACATTGAAGTTACACAGGGGAGTCCCCCTATCTGCTTGGATCATCAGGAAATCCGTGATGGCTTTTCTCTGTTCATATAATCGGTCCAACATGTGAAGGGTGGAATTCCAACGGGTGGAAACATCGCAAATCAGACTATGTTGGGGGATACCATTCTGACGCTGTAGCTCAAGAAGGGTGTGTTTGGCAGTGTAGGAGTGGCTGAAGTGCATGCAAAGTTTCCGTGAAGTTGTTAGGATGTCCTGCAGATGGGGGGAACACTTCAGAAACCGCTTGACAACCAGATTGAAGACGTGAGCCATGCAGGGGGCATGGGTCAGGCTTCCTTGGCGCAGCGCAGACAAAATGTTCTTCCCATTGTCGGTAACCATGATTCCCATTTTAAGTTTTCTCGGAGTAAGCCATGTTTGGATTTCCTGATGAATACATTTAAGCAGTTCCTCCCCTGTGTGACTCCGTTCGCCAAGACAAACCATGTGAAGCACTGCGTGACACCTCCGTGCCCTGCACACATGGTAGACTGGAGGGGCACTGAGACTTGAGCCTACAGTGGAGGGTGAGGAGATGGCGGAGGATGAGGAGGCCGAGTCGCACGGTGTCACAGGCCCAATGGGCAGAGAGCGCGGAGGCCGAAGCGGCGTGACCTGTCCAAGTTGCTGCTGCAAAGGGACCACATTCACCCAGTGGGCCGTAAACGACATGTACTGCCCCTGACCGTAGTTACAGCTCCAGATGTCGGCGCTGCCATGTATTTTGCTACACACCGACAGGCTCAAGGACTGGCCCACCTTCTGTTCAACAAAAGTGTGCAGCGCTGGTACTGCCTTCTTGGCAAAGAAATGACGGCTTGGGACTCTCCACCTCGGCTCGGCACAAGCCATCAGTTCTCTGAAAGGTGCAGATTCCACCACCTGAAAAGGGAGCGACTGCAGCACCAGCAACTTGGACAGGAGCACATTCAGCTTCTGCGCCGTAGGATGAGTGGGCGCATACTGCTGTCTCTTGGACATGGCTTCGCTGATGGATTGCTGGCGGGATGCATGACTTGGAGGAGGAGGAGGAGGAGCAGGAGCGACAGAGGATGGGTATGACGCACAGCTGCCTTCGGCTGAGGTGCTGGAGCCTTGGCTGGCAGAAATTGGGAGCTCACTTGGTGAGGAAGCAGACTGGACCACCCCTTGGGAGCCTCGGTTCTCCCAGGTCGTTTTATGGTGACGCATCATATGTTGACGCAGGGCCGTGGTGCCAACATTTGGACCCTGGCCACGCTTCACCTTTTGCCTACATATCTTGCATGTGGCCATGTTACCCTCCTGCGGATGCCTCAGGAAAAACTGCCACACTGCCGAGTAGCTACTTTTCCCACCCCCTGGCCTCACTGATTCACTGCTGCTGTTGCCAACTCCAGGAACCCCTGCTCCACTACCTCCCGATAAGGTAGACTGCCGCACAGCAGGTGCTCTACCCCGGCCCCGGCCCCGGCCGGCTCCAGCCTTTGGAATTGTGCCCCCATGCTGACTGCTACCACTTTGCTGCCTCAGCTGCTGACTCCGGGGCAACCTGCACCCCTCTTCTCCTGATGATGACGATGAAGCCCCTTCATCACCCGGCTCCCAAGTGCGATCGGCTTCATCGTCATCATCATCATCATCACCGGGTTGTGGCTGTACGTCACTGATGTTCGTGGATTCGTCAACAGTGTCTGGCGCAGGAGCTGGAACGCTCGCAGCACCCACGACACTGTCCACATCACTATTTGTCTGCCTAGCTAAAGAAGCCACCTCCATTTCTTGGCTGGGCAGTAGCTGCTGACTGTCCTCTATCTGATGGTCCTCCTCACTAAAGAGTGGAGCTGAACCCAAAGCATAGGATACGTCGCTGGGGGAGGGAACGGCGTAGGCCAGAGGCAATGGGAGGACAGGGACTGCTCTCGGGGCATGCCAACTCAGGGTTGTGTCAGAGGAACCTACCGACCCTAGACTGGGGGTCTCAGACGTAAGTTGTGATGATGTTGTTGATGAGCGCGTCAACCAATCTACCACGGCAGATGCGTTACTGGTGGAGACCCGACCGCTAGCAGATACTGGCAGATTAGGTCTCTCAGCGTGACTCCTGCTGCTACTGGCCCCCAGTCTGATGCGAGCTCTTCCTGCGGAATCTTGGCCTCTGCCACTCCTCTTTTCACTTCCAGGCACTTGTCTGCCCGACATAGTCTAACTGGCGTGGTAGTAGGTGATATTTAAAAAAACCCCGGGCAGCGGTGGGTCTATATGAAACAGAATATAATGCACACCAAAAGTGAGCAGTAACACTCAGCCTCCAACAGGCCTGCTTAGTGTAAATAAGAGAGCTGCTTAGTGTAAATAAAGAGGGGTATGCTATGTTACAGAATGGGATGCCTCAACAGAAGTGCACCTGGCAGGCAGCAGTAAGCCTATGCCCAGCAAAAGTGTCTTATAATATAAATATAATAAGAGCAAATGCTTATATGGTCTTAAACAGAGGCTGCTTTAGTCACAGAATGGGATGCCCCGGGCAGGAATCGAGCTGCCAGGGTACAGTAGTGCTTTGGCCAGCAAAAGTGTCTTTATCAGGCCTAATTTCAAATATGATTAGAGCAAATGCTTATATGGTCTTAAACAGAGGCTGCTTTAGTCACAGAATGGGATGCCCCGGGCAGGAATCGAGCTGCCAGGGTACAGTAGTGCTTTGGCCAGCAAAAGTGTCTTTATCAGGCCTAATTTCAAATATGATTAGAGCAAATGCTTATATGGTCTTAAACAGAGGCTGCTTTAGTCACAGAATGGGATGCCCCGGGCAGGAATCGAGCTGCCAGGGTACAGTAGTGCTTTGGCCAGCAAAAGTGTCTTTATCAGGCCTAATTTCAAATATGATTAGAGCAAATGCTTATATGGTCTTAAACAGAGGCTGCTTTAGTCACAGAATGGGATGCCCCGGGCAGGAATCGAGCTGCCAGGGTACAGTAGTGCTTTGGCCAGCAAAAGTGTCTTTATCAGGCCTAATTTCAAATATGATTAGAGCAAATGCTTATATGGTCTTAAACAGAGGCTGCTTTAGTCACAGAATGGGATGCCCCGGGCAGGAATCGAGCTGCCAGGGTACAGTAGTGCTTTGGCCAGCAAAAGTGTCTTTATCAGGCCTAATTTCAAATATGATTAGAGCAAATGCTTATATGGTCTTAAACAGAGGCTGCTTTAGTCACAGAATGGGATGCCCCGGGCAGGAATCGAGCTGCCAGGGTACAGTAGTGCTTTGGCCAGCAAAAGTGTCTTTATCAGGCCTAATTTCAAATATGATTAGAGCAAATGCTTATATGGTCTTAAACAGAGGCTGCTTTAGTCACAGAATGGGATGCCCCGGGCAGGAATCGAGCTGCCAGGGTACAGTAGTGCTTTGGCCAGCAAAAGTGTCTTTATCAGGCCTAATTTCAAATATGATTAGAGCAAATGCTTATATGGTCTTAAACAGAGGCTGCTTTAGTCACAGAATGGGATGCCCCGGGCAGGAATCGAGCTGCCAGGGTACAGTAGTGCTTTGGCCAGCAAAAGTGTCTTTATCAGGCCTAATTTCAAATATGATTAGAGCAAATGCTTATATGGTCTTAAACAGAGGCTGCTTTAGTCACAGAATGGGATGCCCCGGGCAGGAATCGAGCTGCCAGGGTACAGTAGTGCTTTGGCCAGCAAAAGTGTCTTTATCAGGCCTAATTTCAAATATGATTAGAGCAAATGCTTATATGGTCTTAAACAGAGGCTGCTTTAGTCACAGAATGGGATGCCCCGGGCAGGAATCGAGCTGCCAGGGTACAGTAGTGCTTTGGCCAGCAAAAGTGTCTTTATCAGGCCTAATTTCAAATATGATTAGAGCAAATGCTTATATGGTCTTAAACAGAGGCTGCTTTAGTCACAGAATGGGATGCCCCGGGCAGGAATCGAGCTGCCAGGGTACAGTAGTGCTTTGGCCAGCAAAAGTGTCTTTATCAGGCCTAATTTCAAATATGATTAGAGCAAATGCTTATATGGTCTTAAACAGAGGCTGCTTTAGTCACAGAATGGGATGCCCCGGGCAGGAATCGAGCTGCCAGGGTACAGTAGTGCTTTGGCCAGCAAAAGTGTCTTTATCAGGCCTAATTTCAAATATGATTAGAGCAAATGCTTATATGGTCTTAAACAGAGGCTGCTTTAGTCACAGAATGGGATGCCCCGGGCAGGAATCGAGCTGCCAGGGTACAGTAGTGCTTTGGCCAGCAAAAGTGTCTTTATCAGGCCTAATTTCAAATATGATTAGAGCAAATGCTTATATGGTCTTAAACAGAGGCTGCTTTAGTCACAGAATGGGATGCCCCGGGCAGGAATCGAGCTGCCAGGGTACAGTAGTGCTTTGGCCAGCAAAAGTGTCTTTATCAGGCCTAATTTCAAATATGATTAGAGCAAATGCTTATATGGTCTTAAACAGAGGCTGCTTTAGTCACAGAATGGGATGCCCCGGGCAGGAATCGAGCTGCCAGGGTACAGTAGTGCTTTGGCCAGCAAAAGTGTCTTTATCAGGCCTAATTTCAAATATGATTAGAGCAAATGCTTATATGGTCTTAAACAGAGGCTGCTTTAGTCACAGAATGGGATGCCCCGGGCAGGAATCGAGCTGCCAGGGTACAGTAGTGCTTTGGCCAGCAAAAGTGTCTTTATCAGGCCTAATTTCAAATATGATTAGAGCAAATGCTTATATGGTCTTAAACAGAGGCTGCTTTAGTCACAGAATGGGATGCCCCGGGCAGGAATCGAGCTGCCAGGGTACAGTAGTGCTTTGGCCAGCAAAAGTGTCTTTATCAGGCCTAATTTCAAATATGATTAGAGCAAATGCTTATATGGTCTTAAACAGAGGCTGCTTTAGTCACAGAATGGGATGCCCCGGGCAGGAATCGAGCTGCCAGGGTACAGTAGTGCTTTGGCCAGCAAAAGTGTCTTTATCAGGCCTAATTTCAAATATGATTAGAGCAAATGCTTATATGGTCTTAAACAGAGGCTGCTTTAGTCACAGAATGGGATGCCCCGGGCAGGAATCGAGCTGCCAGGGTACAGTAGTGCTTTGGCCAGCAAAAGTGTCTTTATCAGGCCTAATTTCAAATATGATTAGAGCAAATGCTTATATGGTCTTAAACAGAGGCTGCTTTAGTCACAGAATGGGATGCCCCGGGCAGGAATCGAGCTGCCAGGGTACAGTAGTGCTTTGGCCAGCAAAAGTGTCTTTATCAGGCCTAATTTCAAATATGATTAGAGCAAATGCTTATATGGTCTTAAACAGAGGCTGCTTTAGTCACAGAATGGGATGCCCCGGGCAGGAATCGAGCTGCCAGGGTACAGTAGTGCTTTGGCCAGCAAAAGTGTCTTTATCAGGCCTAATTTCAAATATGATTAGAGCAAATGCTTATATGGTCTTAAACAGAGGCTGCTTTAGTCACAGAATGGGATGCCCCGGGCAGGAATCGAGCTGCCAGGGTACAGTAGTGCTTTGGCCAGCAAAAGTGTCTTTATCAGGCCTAATTTCAAATATGATTAGAGCAAATGCTTATATGGTCTTAAACAGAGGCTGCTTTAGTCACAGAATGGGATGCCCCGGGCAGGAATCGAGCTGCCAGGGTACAGTAGTGCTTTGGCCAGCAAAAGTGTCTTTATCAGGCCTAATTTCAAATATGATTAGAGCAAATGCTTATATGGTCTTAAACAGAGGCTGCTTTAGTCACAGAATGGGATGCCCCGGGCAGGAATCGAGCTGCCAGGGTACAGTAGTGCTTTGGCCAGCAAAAGTGTCTTTATCAGGCCTAATTTCAAATATGATTAGAGCAAATGCTTATATGGTCTTAAACAGAGGCTGCTTTAGTCACAGAATGGGATGCCCCGGGCAGGAATCGAGCTGCCAGGGTACAGTAGTGCTTTGGCCAGCAAAAGTGTCTTTTTCAGGCCTAATTTCAAATATGATTAGAGCAAATGCTTATATGGTCTTAAACAGAGGCTGCTTTAGTCACAGAATGGGATGCCCCGGGCAGGAATCGAGCTGCCAGGGTACAGTAGTGCTTTGGCCAGCAAAAGTGTCTTTATCAGGCCTAATTTCAAATATGATTAGAGCAAATGCTTATATGGTCTTAAACAGAGGCTGCTTTAGTCACAGAATGGGATGCCCCGGGCAGGAATCGAGCTGCCAGGGTACAGTAGTGCTTTGGCCAGCAAAAGTGTCTTTATCAGGCCTAATTTCAAATATGATTAGAGCAAATGCTTATATGGTCTTAAACAGAGGCTGCTTTAGTCACAGAATGGGATGCCCCGGGCAGGAATCGAGCTGCCAGGGTACAGTAGTGCTTTGGCCAGCAAAAGTGTCTTTATCAGGCCTAATTTCAAATATGATTAGAGCAAATGCTTATATGGTCTTAAACAGAGGCTGCTTTAGTCACAGAATGGGATGCCCCGGGCAGGAATCGAGCTGCCAGGGTACAGTAGTGCTTTGGCCAGCAAAAGTGTCTTTATCAGGCCTAATTTCAAATATGATTAGAGCAAATGCTTATATGGTCTTAAACAGAGGCTGCTTTAGTCACAGAATGGGATGCCCCGGGCAGGAATCGAGCTGCCAGGGTACAGTAGTGCTTTGGCCAGCAAAAGTGTCTTTATCAGGCCTAATTTCAAATATGATTAGAGCAAATGCTTATATGGTCTTAAACAGAGGCTGCTTTAGTCACAGAATGGGATGCCCCGGGCAGGAATCGAGCTGCCAGGGTACAGTAGTGCTTTGGCCAGCAAAAGTGTCTTTATCAGGCCTAATTTCAAATATGATTAGAGCAAATGCTTATATGGTCTTAAACAGAGGCTGCTTTAGTCACAGAATGGGATGCCCCGGGCAGGAATCGAGCTGCCAGGGTACAGTAGTGCTTTGGCCAGCAAAAGTGTCTTTATCAGGCCTAATTTCAAATATGATTAGAGCAAATGCTTATATGGTCTTAAACAGAGGCTGCTTTAGTCACAGAATGGGATGCCCCGGGCAGGAATCGAGCTGCCAGGGTACAGTAGTGCTTTGGCCAGCAAAAGTGTCTTTATCAGGCCTAATTTCAAATATGATTAGAGCAAATGCTTATATGGTCTTAAACAGAGGCTGCTTTAGTCACAGAATGGGATGCCCCGGGCAGGAATTGAGCTGCCAGGGTACAGTAGTGCTTTGGCCAGCAAAAGTGTCTTTATCAGGCCTAATTTCAAATATGATTAGAGCAAATGCTTATATGGTCTTAAACAGAGGCTGCTTTAGTCACAGAATGGGATGCCTCACAGCAGACTTAAGATCAGTTCAGTATATATGCACAGTTAGTTACTATAAGCAGCCTGAAAACGCTAACAAAGGCTGGATGAAAAAAAAAAAATCTCCCTGTCAGCCAGCTCCGTTTTTCCTACCTTTCCCTGGCTTTCTGTCTGTCTCCTGTCTGTCTCCTGCCTGTCTCCTGCCTGTCTCCAGCCTGTCCCTGTCTGTCCCTGTCTCCAGCCTGTCTCCAGCCTGTCTAACTGCCTCAGCTACACAGCGTTCTGTCTGTCTGTCACGAATGCAATAGAGAAATGAGGAAAAGCAAGATGGCCGCCGTTAAATACCGCTGTGTGACGTCACCGGGCTTGCTGGCTGCTGATAGGCTGCATGTGACTGCCCCAGCTTGCACTGGCGCGGGATACATGTCCAGACATGTCCCGCCCGCCATCTTAGAATGCCTGTAATGTAAATGAATGGATGTTAAAGGAAAACTTCGAGTGATCGAATCGCGGGGAAATTCGGATTCGATCCGAATCGAATTTTTCCTGAAATTCGGATCGAATCCGGGTTCGTCCGGATCGATTCGCTCATCCCTAGTGGTGACCTCAAGGAAATAAATAAGAAAACCTGTTTATCAGTTGGCTTTCCTTTAAATTCGAAAAGGATTTCTGAGAGAGTAGGTTGATCATAATTGTTAACCCAAAGCTGCTGTGGAAATATCTTTTACTCATTAGGGAAGGTTCACACATCTTTAGGTCTAGTGAGACTAATTTGCTGCCTTAGGTACCTAGATAATATGAAGATGCTGCAAAAGTATGTACAGATGGAAACATCACATTCATAGATGTTTTCTAAATCTGTATCTTCTAAACCTCAACCATTTCAAGAGCGCGGGCCATTTGGAAAAATGTTCAAAATACATGCTGCCTCCACAAACTCCATTACAGTGATTTTTTACACTCATATGTCTTTCCACCACACCACCCCATTACCAAATTTATATCTAACTATCCCCACCTACTAGCAATTCACATGCTGATTGCCCTACCTCTCGATATGGTCCCATATTTAGAGCCCATCCCCCTGTCAGTCCCAAATCATAGCCGTATTCCCAAAACTCAACCTAATCATAAAATTAAATGTAGAAAAAAAGATTTTCTTGTTTTAGTACTGGAGATTTCACCCAGGAGATGTGTTGTACTATCAATGTCCTCACATTGCTCTGTGCCACCACTACCACCTCTATTTGGCTTTTCCCCTTTATCATGCAATCATCCTTACTGAACCTCTATTTAACAACCTTTACATGCCAGTTCTATTTACCTCTCATACATTCGCAGCAGGTCATAAGCCACGTCAGAAGACTCAGAGGACCACATGTGGCCCCCGAGCTACAGATTAAGCATATGTGTTCTAAACAATGCCAATATGTCATAGGTCTTCTACTTGCTGTTGTGACAGAATAAACTATTATGGGAATGTTTTTAAGATTTCGGAACATGGCTAGTGGAAATGTATCTAGCCATAGCGCTATATAGTAGTTTATAGTGCATAGTATATAAAGTCAGGAACAGCTCCCAATAGTAAATAGGGTCATGGTCTGGTTTCTATGTAGACTACTCAAGTTCCAAAACAGATTTTTGTGCTTTGTGCTACACTAGACTAGGACCCACAGTAAACTGTTGCCACAAAGCTGGAAGCACAGATTTCTCTAGAATTTGTATGTCATTGTATGATGCAATGAAATGATTTCCATTCAGTCGAATCAGGCACCCCCCAACTAGCCATCTTGATAAGGGATACTCTGCATACCGGTGCTGGAGGCCCAGTCCCTTTCCCTGGTACTCTATATGCTTCACTTCTATTTTCCCTGGAGGTTCACAGCTCCACATGACTTCCACCTTGCAGGTGGTTGGTATGATCAGTGCATGTCAGCCCCATGACCCTATTTGGTCCATGACAGAGTAGTGAACACACCTCTAGCAGCTGTTGGTTGCTGACACGGGGGTGTGAACAGATAGTGTTTTAGCCCAGTTTCCAGCTTTACTGAGATAGTTAGAAGGGCAGGCATCCCAACTCCTTAGTCTTGTTTAAATGCTGATTCTAGAGGAAAAGAGATCTTTCTAAAAACAGTTTTTTATTTTATATTTTATCTCTTAGCCTACAGCAGTGCCAGACATAGAGGGACCTGGTTTTCTACTGCACTGTGCATAGGAAACATGAATGACAGCATAGATGTAAAGAAGCTGGGCTGGTGCCAGCACTGGGCATATCTGGGCAAGGGGCAGGGCCCAGCCATGACATCTTCTGGGGCTCATTTAGGTGGTGAAGACCAGAGGCCAATTGGCATCAATTGCAGACTGCTAAGTGGCAGCTGAAAAGACAGTAAGGGCTGGAGGATGATCAGCAGCATTGGAGAAAACAGTAAAGACTTGGGGGGGGGGGGGGGGGTGATGGGCAGTGGAGAAGGTTACAATAAGGAGAATAAGTAGTGCGAATAAAGGTGGTGAGGACAAAAGAACGATCGGTGGCAGAGGAGAAGGCAATGGGACCACATAAACCAGGAGCTGACCCTGCAAGGTCCTGTTACTCTTTGTAACTTCGTCATGGCAACAGAATTCAAAACACAATGTTGGTAGAATTTACACAGAACAACCGAGGTAACCCATCATTTCACAATCAACGCTGTAAAAGTGACTTACTGATACCTCTGTCAGGGCCGGCACCAGCACAGGGCAAACCTGGGCAATTGCTAGGGGCCCTGGCATCTTCAGTGGCCCATCCAGGCTCACATTTAGCCATGATATTATTTTACAGTGGACCGAATCACTGAATGCCGGGTGTTGTGTGCAGACCTGCTCATGGCTGTCCTCAGCAACAGGGGATAATCAGCAACATTGGAGAAGGTGGCATGGAATGGGGGGCAATTGATGGAAGCTCAGAAGGTGGCGAGAACCAGGTGACAATGATGCAGTCTTTATTGGCAGCGGAGCAAGCAGTAAGGGCTAAAGGGAGTTTGGTGCCACTAGAGAATGCAACAAGGACTAGCGGACAATTGGTGGCTATAGGGAAGGCAATAAGGACTGGAGGGCCATCAGCAGCAGAAGGTGACCCATTTGTGGCCCACTAAGACTCTCCTGTGTGATAGTTGTCCTTTAACAAGCAGCAGTACCCCTGGCTCTGTGTAGGCCAGGACCAGTAGCGGAGAAATTGTGAAACAGCACTTTTATAAACAGGGGTCCCAATTTGGACCAGTCAGGCTGGGCTTTGAACAGCAGCCCTAGAATCTTTATATCCTGAAGGAAGTCTAAACACACCATCCTAAAAAAAAGTATATAAAATTAACAATCTTTTTATAATATATCTTTAGGACTTTTAGAGTAATATATTAGAATAAGCGTATCCAGAATTAGAAAACTACCCTCTTCAACTTTAATGCAACATGTGCTACAAATTTCCTGTTAATACCAATGGAAAAAATAACTTGGCAAGATATATATATATATATATATATATATATATATATATATATATATAATGTTATATATAAGCTTTGTACAACACCATCTGCTCTGCAACGGTCGAGGTTAAATCCTTCTATGGAAGAATACAGTAGAAGTTGCTGTTAATTTCCACTGGGAGATTTATTCCAGCTGTTGTTGTTCAATTCAAATATTTATTGCATAGATTTTGCTGAAAACTTTTTCCATTGTTTTGTTTTTTTAGATACAAATGTATTGTTTGTCTTAAAATTGCTATTCTTGTTCCTAACATTTCATTTATTAAAATTTTAGGTTTTCAGTGATTCAGTGAGACTCCAGGGCAGGCATACTCGCTCCCCCCGGGCCATCCAGACTCAGTATTCCCAGCTATGTCAAACCCCCCAGGTTTCCTGAAAACTCACCTTCTTTTCAGTCCAAAGGCATCCCTGCTTTCCCTTTAGCAGGGCACGTGCCTTCGCCAGGCATTTGTGAATGGCCGTTGCGAGCACGCTCCCTGTTAAGGGGTAGCAAGGGATGCGGCCGCCAGCATTTTCGGATCTCTCGCACGCTTTAGACCAGCTCTTGGACGAAGGGGCAGGAGCGGATCCGAGCGTGCTGACTGGACGAGAGGCTGCACATGCGCCGTAGAACCGAGGAGGGGTGAGTGAGATTGGGCAACCTGGGGGGTTTCACAAAGCGGGGTATCCCCAATCGGGGTGCCGGGGGGCAAAGACCCAGGATAGTCAATCGTAAAATTGAGACCTCCTCTATCTTTTAATAAATAATAGACCCTGTTATTAAAGGACATTTATAAGCTGTAATAGAACATACCTTACAAATGCATCCACAAAGCAGAGGTGCCCCTGTCTCAAGTAGATACTTACACAATGTTATGGTCTTTGTAGCTTTTATTTGTAACTTAAATTATTTAAATCTATTTGAAGATGTGGTTTTCACTCAATAAAGTTAGCCATTTTACCTATGGCTTTTAAAGTCAACCTTTTTATATGGATTTGTATATAAATGTGTGTATGTGCAATACCTTCACAATAGTATTTTCATTGTATTTTGCATGGAAAAATACATCTGCTGTAAATAGTAGTTGACGTTTTGCATTACTTTACAGACAAGCAGAAAACTCAAATTAGTGCTTGGACTTGAAACTGTCATTTAAAGTGCTAATAAAATGTGATTTATTCAGGTCAAGATATTTCATAGCTCTGTTCTCAAACCAATGATGAGAACAGGTCAAAGCATCTCCAGAGGGATATTGAATTCTATAGTAGACTGACAGTTGGCCGCAGAGGAATTTATATTGTATGAAATACATTTCAGAAATTGTAATAGCAAAGATTTGCATCTATTATAGAGATAATGTCATCCCCTGTGAAAATCACAAAGTATGATGTATAATACATGACTAAAAGTGGACCAACAGTCAAAAATTACTTAAATCAGACCAACGCAACAAATAGTGCTCATATGCATCCCTCCCCAGGGCAATTTAGATTGCTGCACATAAAAGTTAATTTACCTTTTCCTAAGTCCTGCTGTGGTAAATTTTAGAAACATTATGACAGCTCATGGATGTGCAGGCCGCCTGCAAACAGGAAGTTCTGCTGGGTTTACTATTACTGTGCATTGTCAGTTATGTCAGTTGAATCCAGGCTGCAGCATGGCTGAGATGCTGGGAGAGGAAGCTCCAAAATGGACGCTACTTTCTTTTCCAACTGTGTCAGGCTGTTGGTCCAGTTTAAAGAGGTCCAACGCCTATTTTCCAGCAAATGGGTGCTGGACTGCAGTGGGAGGCTTGGCATTCAGAGTGCTGGAGCTCCCATGCAACCACGAATTTCACTCACGATCCCCTGCCAAAATGCGTCCCCGTGAATGGTCCCCGGCAAATGGTTTAGATGAATGAAATTCGGGGTTGCACGGGGCTATGCATGGGGAGGGAGCTCCAGCAACCTGGATGCCTTACAAGCATGTCCAAGGGTGGTCAAGAACCCATTTGTTGCTGGAATATGGTGTTGAAGCTACAGCTGTAGGCAAAATTAAAATCCCTTATTGCTTAGTAATACCATTTTTTTGGCTGTTTTGGCTATTACTTTTTCCAGTGTAATTTTATTAAAGCTACAGGTATATCAAAATAGAAAAAACACAGGCAAGTTCAGCACATTGAGCACGATATTATGGCACACAATAATATAAACTTTTAAAAAGGCCATAAAAGTGGAATTACCCTTAGAAGCATTTTGTCATGTCCTCTGCTCCAGAGCATGTAGCAAGGGACAGCATGGTTGTGGTTGCAGTAGCGGGCGCAGTAACAGGCAACAGCTTCATATTTCTCTCAGACCTCTCCATGCTGCTTTCCCAATACCCTCTTCCCACATCCCCCATCCCAACTCCCCCTCCCACATTTCAACCCCCCCCCGAACTAACAAGACAATTGAAGCAGCAGTGTGCTCCCTAAACCACGCCCCCCAATGTGGCTCCAAATATAGGTCTGGCCCTCCCCCTCACAAACCTGCTTTAATTGTTAGTCCCCATAACTCAGCTGCTAAGTGGACAGTTGCATTTATCCTGGATGCCCAGCAGAACCTAATCCTATCACTTCTTTCATGCTTTTTATTTACTACTGGGACTAGGGCCCCCACTAAGTAGAACTGCTGCCCATACTTCTTCTAGGGGGCCTAGGACCCCCTCCATTTGCTGCCTTCCAATTGGCTGCCTGGATATAGTCTCCTAGGATTGGGAAGGCCCTTTCCTGATCCTCAGCACTGTGTACTGTGCTTAAAGAAGCACTATGATGATAAAAATCTATATAAATATACTGGGTGGTGGTGGGGGGTCACTTATAAACCCAGCATCAAGAAATATCCAGCCTGGCTTATTTAGGAAAAGGACATCCAGGGTGACAGGCTCTGTCACCCCTGATAGACTAAACCTGTCACCTCTGGATTTTATCCCTACCATAAGAGACTAAGCCACAAGCTTGGCGGGAGTTTTATTCAGTTGGTGTGTATAAGAGACCCCTCCTCTCATTAGGCAACGTGTTTATATGGATTTTTAATATTACACAATTTTGTGATGGTGCTCCTTTAATGTTTTGTTCCTCAACCTGCTGTACTGATTCTCCATGTCCAAATCAAATTTATAGTATATATTATAGTGTCAAATATACCGGACAGAACAAACGTGACTCTGATTCTGCATAAATGCAGAGGTTATAAGGAGGACATTTCTGTAAGCACTGACCTTTCTCCGTTAATAGGGACTAGAATGGAATATGACCTTCTCTATTAATGTAACATTTCTTGAGTTCTTCATCAGCTTTCTTCGAGTGTTCATATAGGTAATGGCGGAGAACAAAGGCTGCTCTTGTTGGTCATATCAGCACACCTGTGGGAAAGAAAACATTGCACATGGTTAAGGCTAAAGACAAAAACAACTTAAAATAATTTAATCTCACAATTAAATCTGTTGAAAGGTAAAAACTACAGTGATCTATGATCTAGAATGAAAGGAGGGCAAATGGCAGCTGTAACATTTCTATATCCTACAGCCAAGGAACCATCAAAGGACCTGTCTAAACACATGAAACATATACCCACCTTCTCTCCCCCCACAGCAGCTTCTTAGAGCTTCAAACATTGAACAGTGTCAAACAGTGAATAAAGCAGCAGTGGTAATTACTCCAAGGCCTATCCTTCAAGTATACAGTAAAATGCAAGACCACTCTTAAAGTGGACTTTCAGTCAAAAAAGGTTAGTAAATTGCTCCGCTAAACACCCCTCTGATAATTAGTGGCATAAACCGTTTGAGAGGGCTTAATCCAATGCAGATGTTGAGGAATAGCTGCACTCCTAGAATTACATGGGAGTGGCCATCTTATTACACACCTGACATGAGGGGGGGCTGTGCCAGCAGAGAGAGAGATATATGCCTCAGAAATATGGGGAAGCTTGACTCTCATTCTAACACACACACTAGAGATGAGTGAACCGGTTCGGACGGAATTCGCTCCGAATTTCAGGAAATATTCGATTCGGCACGAACCCGAATATTTTGTGGTTCGTGCCGATCGAATTTTTCCTGAAATTAAAAAAAAAAAAATGCCGGCATGGTGGGAGCGGAGCCGGCCGGCCCTCTGATGACGCGCCCTCAGATGACAGCTGAGAGCGGCGCCGGCCTCCACGCTCCGGACCTGCAGGTAAGTGTTTGCTTTTTTTTTAAATGCTGGCATGGTGGGAGCGGGCCGGCCGGTTCCGCTGTCAGCGCGGAACCGGCCGGCCCGCTCCCACCATGCCGGCAAAAATGCTTTTTTTTTTTTTTTGGTTTTTTAAATGCCGGCATGATGGTGGGAGCGGGCCGGACGGCTTTACCGGCCCGCTCCCACCATGCCGGCATTTTTGATGGGGAACTTCGTAAAAGTTCGATTCGCCCGAACCCGAATTTCTTTGTGAAATTCGGCGAATCGGCCGAATCGAACTTTTCAAAAGTTCGCTCATCTCTAACACACACACTAAATAAGCAGCTGCTGGAAGAATTCTACGTGAAGAGGTATCTGTTGCATTGTGTCTTCATGTTATGTGAATCCTGCAGTAGGTGCAGAGCATTCACAGTGTAATTGATTTATCTAAAATGTAACTACCGTATTTTTTGCCCAAAAAGACACAGCTGCCCATTAAATACACCTAGAATTTAGAGGTGGAAAATAAGAAAAAAATATTCTAAAATGTTTTGCTAAAACACCCCATTACAGACATTCCCCCCACCACATTTCCTATAGCCAGTGTGGCATTCCCCCCTTCTATTCCTCATATGCAGTGTGGCATCCCTCTATCCCATTACCATAGGCAGTATGGCATTCCCTCCTCCCATTCCCATAGGCAGTGTTGCATTCCCCCCTCACATTCCCATAGGCAGTGTGGCAATTCCCCTTCCCATTCCCATAGGCAGTGTGGCTTTCCCCCTTCCATTCCCCATAGGCAGTGCATTTCCCCCCTCTCCTTACATTAACGCTGTCCTAGACCGAAAGCCAGAGCAGCAACAGCGGGTGCAAGACTCATGTAAGTATACTTTTTTCACTTTTGTTTTTTACATTCGCTCCAATAAGACACACTGACATTTTCCCCCCACTTTTGGGAAAAAATGATGCGTCTTATAGGGTGAAGAATACGGTAGTTGCTCTCAGCTGTGAGCAGAGCAATGGTGGGTCATTACAGCTGTTGAATTTCTACTTCTGGCTAGGAATAATGATTGGGCGATTTTTATGAAGGCGATTCTGGTGAGTGACTCTAACAGCATACGATTCATCATTACAGGACCTTTCTTTTCTTCTTTTCTTTCTCCCTCCCTCCCCCTCTCCTGTCTTCTTCCCCTCCCTGCTGGGTTAATGATGGCAGCCGGATCATTGCCCGGACGGGATGGGATGGGATGACGGGAATGTGGGGATGAGCGTGGACCCTGTTACATCTGTGTCCGCGCCCGTGCTGCGGCCTACTGGCCGTGCACGGATGGGTGATGTGGGGCCGCAGGTAAGTGTTGATGTCGTTCGCGTTCCCCTTGCCGGATATCCGGTGGGAGGTGAGGATGTGTGCTGGCTGCTGCTGGGGTTGTGTGAGATGCAGTAATGTACTGCACCTGCTGCACACCCTTCGGTAGTCATGCGCATTGGGCGGTGGGCCTGGGGAGGGGGGAGCCAAGAGCCCCAAAGGAGACAGAGGTGGGAATCCCTCACCCCCAACAGAAGCTGTGGGCGCACGTCGGTGCGCGCGGGGGAGCTTTGCACACCCGGGTTTGATTATTTGTTTCACATGCGGCTTTGAAATCTTGTCATCAATTCCTTATTATTGTTGTAATTCACTTACCCAGACTGCCATGGTCCTTGAATGATAGCCAGTGGAGTCTGTAGACTACATGCTAGCTTCATGCATTAGCAACTGCTGCCATTTTAAACATTATTTATTTCACTAGCACTTTAGAGTTTGCACTGATCAATTGCACAAATAGTATCTAGTATGTATTGTAGTTAGGCTATAATGATTATTTTAGTTTTTTATAGCACTTTATATTAGGGATTAGTCATTTATTTAGCATGGTCACTTTATATATACAGTGTGCATTGTTATTAGGGATTACTAAGGGTTAATTAGTCACATTTTTTACTCTTGTGTTTTGTATTTAGGAACTATTATGGGGTATGATGCATTTATAATAGGTCGAGTAGCCTCATATATTTTGT
The DNA here is from genome assembly GCA_027917425.1 of Gastrophryne carolinensis. Lineage (NCBI taxonomy): Eukaryota > Metazoa > Chordata > Amphibia > Anura > Microhylidae > Gastrophryne > Gastrophryne carolinensis. The sequence continues at coordinate 590,090,864 of CM051234.1, forward strand.
ACTCATTTGACTTAATAATACTGATAGCATTGTGATGTATTTATTATTAATTAATCTTATATATGTATTGTAGTCTTATTTGCCCTGGGTGTTTTAGTGTTATATTTTAAAGTGTTTTGTCATTGTGTCATTTGTGTTTTTTATACTCTTTGATGGCTTAGTCTATACAATAAATATTTCAATTAATGTTTTTTTTCTTTCAATGATTTTTATTGAAATTCGCAAAAGTATCAAAGACAAAATGGTACTTACAAGACTTTGCTAGTATACAACGAGGACTTTAAACATTTCAAGGTATCGCCCCATAAGTAGCTATAATAAAGGCTATGAAAATAACTCAGAGCATCTTCTTTCGCGTACAATAAACATCACATCAGAACTGATAGACAAGAAGCGATCCGGGCAGCATTGCAAGGCTCGCACCAAAACCAAAGCTACTTACTAGCCTGAGCGTTTCCCGAATATATTGACTGAAATACATCGAGTATAGATCAAATCACAGAGCCCCAGAGAGAGCTCGGCTGAAAGGTGAGGAGGAGGGGGAGGGAGAAAAAGGGGAAGGATAGAAGGAGAGGAGGGAAGGATAAGGATCTGAATATTTTGAAATAAACCGGTACCTAAACACTTAAAAGGTCCTAGTCGAACGTGTTAGGAAAAACTTCCCTGATCCAAGGAGCCCACACCTCCCGGAACTCCTCCAGACTGCCTTCATGGATAGCTGATAGTTTTTCCATAGTTAGTGTGTTATTGACCCTGTTTTTAAATTCCTCAAAGCTTAGCGAGGGAGTTTTCCATGCCTTAGCGATGACTGACTTAGCACAGGTAAGGACATGGTACAGCAATCGTCTCTGCCTAATCGAGGTTCCTGCTAGAGGTTCGTTTAATAATGCCACCCAGGGGTCTAAGGTAATATTTATACCAAAAACCTTACATAGTAGAGTTTGGATCTTATCCCAGTATTTCCTGGAAACCTCGCAATTCCACCAAATATGGCTATTCGAGCCTGGCATATCGCAGCCGCGAAAGCATTTATTCTGCGCCCCCACCGATACGTGCACTAGTTGCGTAGGGACCAAATACCAACGCAGAGCTACCTTTACGTTAACTTCTATTGCTTGTACTGAGGCTCTTTTGCCAAATGATGCCCGCCACATCCTATCCCATATTTCGGGGGCCCTTTCTCCTCCCAATTCGGATTCCCATTTTTTCCTGTATGTTGGGGTGGCACCGTCTAAGTTCTTGCAGAGTGAGTGGTATAAGCTAGCGATAGCTCCTTTGTCCCTCGGATTGCGTATACATCAGCGTTCAAAACAAGAATAGTCTTCTAGGTTTGGAGCGTTCTTCACTATAGACTTTACGAAATGATGTACTTGGAGATATCCAAAGAAATCTTTTGGCGAGAGACCAAACTTATCTCTAAGATGTTGGAAGGAGGCTATTTCGGAGCCATGACAGCAGTCAAGCACGCGTAAGAGTCCCGAGTTACGCCACCTGCTAAACCTAAGTGGATCAGTAATTCCGGGGGTAAATAATGGATTTCCCCAAAGTGGCATTAGAGGCAGATGTGGAGAGGCCAGCCCGCCCGAGAATTTAATGTCGTCCCACAACTGAAGAGAGTGAGTCATAATCAGATTATTCCCTAGGTTTCTAGCCTTCGGTGTGAGCCATAAAAGGTCACTAATCGGTGAGGGCATGGACATGACCGATTCGATACGGACCCAACCTGGAGCATCAACGGTAGCGTGGTATGAGAGAAGCTGCGAGGCTTGTGCAGCCTGATAGTATTTCTCGAATCTTGGCACCCCCATGCCCCCCGCCGATTTTGACCGCAGCATAATTTTCCGCGCTATCCTTTGACGTTTCCCACTCCAAATAAATCTAAGAACCTGGCCTTGAATCTCCTTAAGAAACTTAGATGGGAGCCTCACTGGAAGAGTTCTAGATAGGTACAAAAATTTGGGTAACAAGGACATCTTGACCGCTGCCATTCTGCCCAGCCACGATAAATTGCATTCCTGCCATTGTGTCATTAAAGTATGAAATTTCCTGCGTAAGGGTAAGTAATTAGCCGCATAGAGAGATTCGTATGTGTTAGTCAGAGCTATCCCTAGATATTTAATTGCCTTAATTTCCCAGCTAAAGTAGTAACTGGCTTGTAACTGACGCCAAAGTCCTTCTGGGAGGTTAATATTTAACGCTTTGGATTTTGCGGTGTTGACCCGTAGGCCGGATATTTCCGCGAATTGACTCAGGATTTGTAATAAATTAGGTATGGATATAATAGGATTGGAAACACTTAACAGAACGTCGTCTGCAAACAGACTGAGTTTATGTTGTTCATCCCCAATTTCCACTCCTAGAACATCTGGGGAGCTTCTTATCATCTGAGCTAAAGGCTCCATCGCCATGGCAAATAGTAAGGGGGACAATGGGCACCCCTGTCTCGTCCCTCTGGCCAGCGGGAAGGGATCTGACTTGAATCCGCAATATTTCACAAAGGCTATTGGTGCTTTGTAGACTGCTTTTAGTATATTCAGAAACTGGGGGCCGAAGCCCCATTTTTCCAATAGGTAGAAAAGGTATTCCCAAGACACAGAATCAAAAGCTTTTTTGATGTCCAGCGAGAGCATCAAAATGGGCAGATCCCTTTCCCTGGCCACATTCGAGATCTGTAGCATTCGTCTAATATTATCTCCCGCTTGCCTCCCTGGTATAAAGCCTGTCTGATCATTATGGATTAAAAGTGGCAGATATCGAGATAATCTATCTGCTAGGACTTTTGTAAATATCTTAACGTCCAGGTTAATTAAAGATATTGGTCTGAAATTAGACCAAGTCGTGTGATCCGAGTCTGGCTTCGGGATCATGCTTATCGAGGCAGTGAGTGATTCCTGCGAGAAGGACTCACCGCCTCGAATCGCACTAAAGACCGCCGTCAGCCTCGGAGCCAATATAGAAGTAAAGCATTTATAGTATGCGGCAGGGAATCCGTCAGGTCCTGGCCTTTTATTAGGTTGTAGTCCGGCTATTACTTTTTGGATTTCTGCAACGTTAAAGTCAGAGTCCATAAGGGTTCTCAGCGTATCCGGTATGTCGGGCAGGGAAAGTCTCTCCAAAAAGGCCGAGATCTCTTCCACTTTTGGCGGACAGGGGTTAGAGTATAACTTAGAAAGTTGGTCTCTGAAAATCTTTACTATTTTAACCGGGTTACTAGAGACTATCTCTCTATCGCTTTTCAATTTAATAGGACTATAAGACTGATCAGGGGTTTTCAGCCTTTTTGCCAGTAGAGAGTCAGGCTTATTTGCTTTGCAATAATATTTATGTTTAAGGCGCCTTAAGACATTTCCCGCTTTACCCGCTAGAGCAAGGTTAAGTTCGTCAGACACTCTATTTAGTTTAGACCTGATATCTGTCGTCATTTGTCGTTTGGCTTTGTCTGCTAGTTCTAGGTATTCCTTTTCCAGTTTGTCTATATGGGCATTCCTTTCCCTTTTTTTCTTCGAGGCTAATTGGATTAACTTACCCCTAATGGTTGGCTTATATGCTTCCCAGCATATCGTGGTAGAGACCTCTCCCGTATCGTTTAATGTAAAGTATTCAGTCAGTGTGTCAGTGATGGATTGGGTTAGCACCGGGTCTGAGAGAAGAGATTCATTAAGGGACCACAACGAACTCAGCGGTCTGCTAAGTAGGGAATGCAATCTGAGTAACTGGCCATCGTGGTCGGACCAAGAAATCGGAATTATGTCTATAGCCGTCAATAACGCCAGAGTAGGTATGGATAGTAGGATATGATCTATTCTGGTATATACCGAGTGGGGATGGGAGTAGTGCGTAAAATTCTGGGTTCCAGGGTGAGCTTCTCTCCAACAATCTACTACTGAACAGGAGTCTAATAGATTTCTAAAGGCTTTTGAGGTCGCAATCAACTGGGATCCTGCTAAGGATCCTTTCGTGGACTGTCTATCCAGAAGGGGGTTTAGAACTAAATTTGAGTCTCCGCATATTATAATTGTCCCTTTGGCTACAGCCGTCACCTCTTTTAGGAAGCGAGACAAAAAAGGTAGCTGATTGACGTTGGGGGCATAGTATGTAGCAAGCGTTACTTCAGCGTCATGCATTTCACCAATAAGGATAAGATATCTGCCTCCTTCATCTGAGATTTCCTTGGAACAATGGAATTGGGTTCCCCTTTTGAAGCCAATAAGGACTCCTTTCTGTTTAGTGTCCGCGCAGGACATAAAAATTTGTGGGTATTTAGCGTTAAGGAATTTAGGTCTGGAGGAGCTCGAGAAGTGTGTCTCCTGGAGGCATATGATATCCGGGTGCAGAGTGTTTATTTTACGGAAGGCCATACTCCTCTTGTTAGGGGAGTTAAATCCCTGAACGTTCAACGAGAATATTGTAGCCATGGTGATTACTTGTAAACGGGAAGAGGGGTGAGGGTGGGAGAGGGTAAAGGGGAAGAGGAAGAAAAGAAGAAAAGAAAAAAGTCCTCGTTCAGGCCGCCACCTATTGATGCGGCCACTGAAGGAAATTACCAGTTAAGATTATGAAAGAAAGTCGTCCAGTCGATTCTGCAGAGGGGGGCGGCCCACCAACTTGCGTTGCGCACAGTACCTAAGGGTAAATTTAGGCGGACAACCTCCCTCCACAGGATCAACCAGGCGAGCTGTGCACCGTCAGACCCTCCTAAGTATTAGGCCGAGGGCGCACTAGATCTGAAGCTGGATAAAAAGCAGAACAAGAATAAAAAGAAAGTTATTTACTAAAACAATGGTGATAGTCACTTAACTTCAATTAATGTTTTATCTGGTTGAGTGCCCCGGTTCTGTTGGACTCCCTGGTTGGGTTGTTCTTTAGCTTGCGCTGTATAAATGTGGGGAGCCCAGGGTTCACCTTCTGGATGTAATACAGTTTTGTAATTGTTAGTGGTGCCCTCACCTGCTTCTTTCTTGTTGTTTTCTTTTGTTTAAACAGGGTTTTTTGCTTTTATTTTTTTTTCTCTCAAACCATTGTGTCACCCATCCTGGCCTAGAAAGAGTCATTTTTGAAAACCTTTTTGATTTTTTATATTTTTATGCAGAATTATCATTATAGATCTGGCATTAAAGTATTAATGTCACAGTGTTACAACAATGTAATTCCATGTGTTTTCGCTTTGTTACTGGTGGATATGTGTTCAAAAAAATTAATCACACAGCGTCTGGCGCTCTATGCTATAGCGACCAGATCCAGGGCGCCTACGCTCTGTGTGTCTGTTTTTTTGTTGAATATGGTGTGAGTCGCTGAGAGTCGGACGCAATGAGCTGGCGCTACCTTTCGCTCCCTGCAATGCTGTACTGGTGTTAGAACAGCCAACATCTCATTCATCAATGCCAGCCAGGGTACTATAGCGACTGAGGTGCTCTGTTACAGAGCCCTATAGCCAATCACAGCATATACTAGCGGTCACTCTAAGCGCTGCTATACAGACGCTATACAGATGCTTATCTGCTGATACCTGGCGCTAGTAATGAATCAGCCTGTATGTGTTCTACATAGCTTGAGAAAAACTGAATACAGAGCTTCTAAAGTCTTGCTTTCAATGGCTTTCTTCTTGCCACTCCTCCACAAAGGGCAGAATACATGACTAATAGTTTTCCCAGTTACTGTTTTCCTTGCATAGGCTCTCAGTGGATGGTGGCCATATCTTGGTAGGTTTGTAGCTGTGCCATACTCCTCTTTTTTCGGATGATGGATTGAACAATGCTCTGTGAGTTGTTCATAGCTTGGGTATTTTTTAAACTAACCCTGCTATATAATACCCCAGAACTTTATCCTTGAGCTGTCTGGTGTGTTCCTTGGTTTTCATGATGTTGTTTATTCACTAATATTCTCTAACAAACCCCTGAAGCTTTTCACAGAGCAGCTGCTGTTATACTGTGAATACATTACATACAGGTGAACTCTGCAAACTGGGCAAACTAAAATTTGTTTAGCAGTATCAGAGTACAGGGGTCTGAATACATCTGAACGCTACACTTTCCAGTTTTTTATTTTTTAAAAATGTGGAAAAGCATGGATCATTTTCTTTTACACTTTACAAAAACTTGCTAGTTTGTGTTTCTCTACCACATAAAATCCCAATAAAGTACATTTAAGTTCATGGCTGTAAAATTTAAAGGTGGAAAAGTTCAGGAATGTAACTACTTTTTCAAGGCACTGCATGGATTACCAGAACACCTCCACTTTTCCAGTTTGTATTGATATTTACACAAATTTCTGAAAAATACTTTTAAAATGAAAACATGGAAAATGGATTAACTTTTTTCAGCAATTTCATTCTATTTTTTTACACTTTTAATTACACAGTTCCTTCTACAACTACATTAGAAGTTTCTTTCGTACAGTGCTGCAGAAGTTCCCACAAATGTGCTGCACTTGTAGGTTACTGTTTACCCTTTTGTTCCCAAGTTCAACTGGGTTTAAGTCTGTAGACTGTGCAACCCATTCTACCCGTTGATGCCTACTAGCTTTTTGTCTTCTTAAGTAGTTTAGACATAACCTAGAAGTATGTTTTGGAGCATAGCCTTGCTGTATTATGAAACAATGACCAACTAGACATAAGCCAGACATGCAGCATGGTGCATCAAAATGCTGTGGTAGCCCTGTTGTCCAGTGTGCCAGTCCTGAGACCGGAGCTTGCGGCAGCGTTTCCCGAAAGCATTACCCTACGCGCTCCCTGTAGACCATGGGCAAGAGTAACAGATCAGGGACAACGGCTAAAACACCGAAGGCACCCCAGAACCCAATCACCAACATGTCCACCAGGAACCTGCTGGACATGTTTAAGTCGTAGCAGCGGAGGATGCAGGGCAGCACCCACCTAAGATGGCGGCCTCGTTCTCACCTGAGAGCTCCCCGGACAGGTCCAGCTTGGCGGCCTCTGAGAGAGAGGAGCAGGACGTCACGGCTCAAATCAGCCAACTCCCCACCCGCTCAGAGCTTGCGAGATTTGGTGGTGAAATCAAGACCATCATTGCGGATGCAGTAGCTGACCTTAAGGCTGACATGCGGGCTTTGGCCCAGAGATTGGAAGGAGTGGAGAGGGAGGAGGTGATCACAAGGTGCAGGCTGCGGGAGGCGAGCGAGGTTGTCAACGCGCACAACAACTACATACTTAACGTGCATAGACACTTGGAAGATTTGGACAATAGAAATAGAAGGTGCAACATTAGAGTGAGAGGAGTCCCGGAGGCGGTGGCGCAGGACCAGATCGCTAGCGCCTCACTCTGCTGGAGCACCCGCCAGACACTCCAATCGACCTGGTTTGGGCTCACAGAGCGCTTCATCCGAGAAACATGGGGGATTCAAATCCCAGAGACATTATATGCTGCTTACAAAGTTTTGCTCTAAAAGAGGAGATTATCTCGAAGGCCAGGGGTCGGGACTCAATCTTATTTAACAACAACGAGATTCAACTATTCCAAGACCTCTCTGGCATCACGCTTCAAAGCCGGAGGGCCTTAAGACCCCTCACGATGATGCTGAGGAAAAGAGGTATCCCTTATCGCTGGAGATTTCCATTCGCGCTGTCGGCTACTAAGAACGGGAAAACAGGCACCTTGCGTACCCCGGGCAACCTGGCAGACTTCTGCACTTCGCTTCACCTACCGCAGGTATCAGTTCTGGATTGGTTCTTGGACTTTGCAATCCCGGACCTGCTGGTGTTCCCTTTGAGAGGTGGATCCCCTAACCCTTTACCAAGAAGAGTCTCCCCTGCATCGTCTCCGAGAGGTCCTTCAGATCGGCGCAACCTCGGGTCTCTGGTGAGAGGGACATGACTGAAGAGTTTTTTTTTTTTTCCAATATGCTCTTTCCGGGAGGGGCCTTCCATAGTCCCCTTTACAGTCGAATCACTGTCTCTCTAGCGGTAATATTGTTTACATATAAAGTGCCTAACGCCTACATCTGTCCTGCGCATCCCATTCCGCAGGCTGCGGCGAGGGTGCTGTTAGACACAGACGGTTAACGTAAATCTACCTCCTATATGACGAATAGAGTCGCTAGTGGTAATGTGATGCCTATTTGATTATGTTTTTCTAGTTAAGTATATGACGAGTTCTGCATTTGTTAGTTAGCTGAGATAGATAGCCTCCCTTAAGTTAATGCAGGGTCTCTTTTAGGCCATTAGGGTGGCGAGAGGGATGTTTTCTTTGGGAAGGTTTTGCTCACTTGGTGGCCTTTTGTCTTGTTTATTGCCTAAGTCACACTTGTTAATATGGCTGTCTCAGATGGGCTCGGGAGCCCCTGCCCTCCCATCTTATGCTTTCATGGAGGAGTGGAGGAGGCAGCTTGCGCTCACTGAGCGCAGCCTTTCAAAGAACTCTTTACAGGCTAATCATTGTCTACATAGATGTAATAAGATTTACCTGAACTGCATTTTAGCGCCCTCATTCAATATATGCATCCCATACCGCACGCAGCGGCGAGGGCACCATTGGACGTGGGCAGTTAACATAAATCTACCTCATGTATGTTGAATGGAGCTGCTAGTAGTATTGTGTGACCGACTTGATTGTGTTTTTCTAGTTGGGCATCTGACATGTTTAGCGTTTACTAACTAGTTAAGGGAGATAGCCTCTCTTGCGCTTGTGCTGCTGTCTTCCGGGGCTGTCAGAATTGTATTATTAAGGTTTTGTTGGGATGCCCTTGTATGAGGGTTGGCCTTCAGCCTTGTCTATGGTCTGAGTTCAACTATATAGCATGGCCATTTCATATGGGTAATGGGGCTCCCCCCCTTCCAGGTTATGCATACAGCCCAAACCTCCTGTGACGATCATCTCAGGGATCTAACATTTCAGCTGCCGCTTCTGTTAATGAGAGCGAGCTGGGTACTTTATGAAACCGCCTTAAACCGGACCTTCACCATGATTTAATGAAAAGCCCAAACTCTTAAAAAACAATTCCTCAGCATCTAAAATTAATATATTTTACATGTTTAGTCACTAATTTATTATACTTTCCCCCACTGGGCTGCAACTCTGTTCGGGAATTTAGGATACGGGCGCCGCCATCTTGACTCAGAAGCATCACACTTACTGAGGAGAGGAGAGTGGGATAAGGTACAGGGGGGCGGGTTATAGCTGTGCTTTGCTCAGACAGAGCAGAGCTGGGGTCAGGGAAAGGTCAGCAGTCCCAGAATGCAGAGCAGCACAGTCACTTCCTGTTTGCAGGCACTTCCTGTTTGCAGGCTGCCTGCAAAAATGGCAGCTTCCATAAGCCGCCATCTTGGATGTTTAAAGGCTTATAAAATGCAGTAGATGCAGGTAGGATGATTTTTAATGTGAGCAATCTGTATGTACAGGGTGTGGGAAACATATAAGATAGACTCTTATTTAGAGTGAAGGTCCGCTTTAAGGAGGCTAATAGACTGCTGTCATCAAGAGTATGTGTTTGGACGGTTTTCCCCTGATTTGCGCGTTCCTTTCCGCTCATCTTGGCATGGGCGAGGGAGTGTGAGGAGATACTGAGCGCTTACACACCCTGTTAGACTGTCTGCAGGGATGAGTATGAGCTTCCGTAGGATATCAAAGCGTGCAGGCAGGGGAACGCTATCTCTTGACACTGGTGTGGGTTGTTTGGCACGGATTGCCATTCCGGGGCTTGGAGGTGAGCCTTGGGGATGGGGGGGCCTCCGTCCCACTTCCCTTTTTTACCGAGGGTCATTCTCTCTTTCGATCATGTTCCGGGATGGCTGCCATCAAGGAGGTGTGGGGGGGTCTGCCCTGTGGAAGTAGCTATTCTATTTTGTATTGTTTGCAGCAGGCGGGGGCGCTCATGCCTTCCTGGCTTCTGCTCTAGGAGATGTTGGCCAGGGTTACTTTGTTCCCCTGCTCGTGCAATATAAATGTTGAGGGGGTATGTCATCTTGAATGTTCCGGTTGGTCTGATCAGAGTTGTGAAGCCAGATAGAGTATTGAAGGATGCAAGTGATCTTAATTCAAATTCCCGGTATCCTATAAAGTTGGGTCCTGACTTTCGCGGGAAAGCGAAGTGACTCTTTGCCAACCCTGGAAGGTATTTGGAGTGGATTATTGGTCATCTAAGAAGTCATTGGTCATCTAAGAAGTCCACAAGATGCAAGTGATCTTAATTCAAATTCCCGGTATCCTATAAAGTTGGGTCCTGACTTTCGCGGGAAAGCGAAGTGACTCTTTGCCAACCCTGGAAGGTATTTGGAGTGGATCATTGGTCATCTAAGAAGTCCACTCCTGGTTGGTTCCTTGCTAATTTCTGTGGTTCTCCAGAACACAGTTAGATCGTAGTTTTTCTCTGTCCTTCTCTCTAACACTCTCTAACTTTTCCCCCTTCTTCCCCTAACTTCCCTGCCCCTCTTTACCTACATCCCCATCCAGAACCTTCCCTACCTTCACTGGAAGGAGGGGGGGGCTTGGGCTCACTTGCTTGGTTTCACTGGGGTTACTAGCGACACCCTTAGGGGCAATTTAATCAGTAATGATGGGGGACAACCTTAAAATCAATGTTTTGTCAGTGAACTTTAGGGGCCTTAATTCCCCACATAAACGGCAATCTCTACTAAGGGAACTTAGGAGGCAGAAAGCCTATAATGCTCTGATTCAAGAAATGCATTTTCAGAAAGACAAGACCCCATATCTGGGAATAGGATCTATAATACTCACCGGTATGCTCCTTCTCCTCTATCCAAGACGAAGGAGGTTTCGATCCTAATTGATAAAGCGTTGTTATTCACTATAACAGCTGAAAGCACGGATAGTGAAGGGAGATTAATTTTAATGAAAGGGAAATTGCCCTCTGGGATTGCCCTCACTATTGCAAATGCGTATGCTCCAAATAGGGGCCAACAAGGTGACCTGACTTCAACCATGAGGCAGCTTGGGTCATTTCAGGAAGGAATTTTGATTTTGGGGGGGGGGACTTAAATTGTGCCCTCAATCCACTCGTAGACACATCAGATGCCAAATCAATTATTACATATAGAGCACTGCAGCAGATTAAGAAGTCCTTGACAGACATTCAAGCTATAGATACTTATTATTACACCCTACTGAGAAGGATTACACCTTTTATTCACCTATTCATAACAAATATTCACAAATCTTTTCTTGTCGCAAAGAGACTTGCATCTCATTCTCGGATCACGCCCCTGTGATTCTTGGTCTGGAGTTTCCTGCTCGGGAGCATAAGGAGTGGAATTGGAGGATGAATACAGGTTTACTGAAAGACAACAGAGTAGCTGATAAGGTAAAAGAGAATATAGTTCAGTTTTTCAGAGAAAATGTATCTGAGGAATTAAGCCCTTTAACCATCTGGGAAGCTCATAAGTGTAAAATTAGGGGCCCCTTAATTCAGGAAGGGGCTAGAAGGAAAAAAGAGAGAAGCGCCAAACTGGAGGAAACAATTAAGCAGGTTACATTATTGGAGGCAAAGCACAAAAAATCTCTGATGGAGAGTCATCTAAAGGACTTGGAGGAGAAGAGAAGGGAGCTTAAGGACTTATTAGAGAGAGCAACGAGGAGAGATTTTACGTATAGAAGTGGGCTGTTTTATGAGTTGGGGAACAAGCCAGGCTACTTGCTAGCGAGGGCATTGAATCCTAGAGGTACGAGGGTGGGGATTGAGGGGATCAGGGATGCTAAAGGGGTCTTACACCAGAAGGACAGAGAAATAGCGGAGCAATTCAGAACCTATTACACTGGTCTTTACAATCTGCCAAACCAGGGACAAAAGGAAGCCTGTAGGAAAATGATGTTGTCGTATCTAAAAGACTCTCAGATGCCCAGCCTTTCAGAGGAGGTCATAGAACAGTTGGAGGCTCCAATAACTGTTACTGAACTGCAGGAGGCTATTAAGGGCTCTAGGTCAGGTAAAGCCCCAGATCCTGATGGCTTCCCGAGTCAATACTCTAAAGTATTTGCCCCCCAGCTACTCCCGTATATGGCCAAGGCTTTTGAAACAACTGCTGAAACTGGGACACTTTCGTCCTCTTCTTTAGAAGCTCAGATTGTTGTCAATAGCCTTTCTCTACATATTTGGTGGTCTTGCCCGAGGATAGCCACATTTTGGGAGGAAGTTCAGGAGATTACTCGGAAAATTCTGGGATGCTCTTTGGATTGGGGACCAGCAAGCTACCTATTGAATTGGACGGTGGACAAGAGAGGGGTAGGGGGTCTGGGTCCTTTGGGGATCCATCTGATGAACACGGTGAGAGTTCTGATACCTAGGTGTTGGAGAACCCAGAAGACCCCTTCACTTAGAGAATGGTACACGCAAATTAATTATCTGGAAGAAATGGAAGAAATCTTACTAGGGACAAATCAGAAGGGGATGGTAGATTGGCGGAAAAGGTAAATAAACGGGGAAGAAACACGGATACTCCTGCTTTGGGCTGATGGACAGGTGACTTGCTGACTTGCTCCAGTGAGATGCTGAGCCTGACCTTCTCCCCCCCTCCCCCCCACCCCCCTTCCCTTCCTCTCCCCATCCCCTATGCCCCCCTTTTCTCATCTTTCCTTTTCTTCTATCCCTTTGCCTTTCCTTCTCTCTCTTCTAATCCTCTCTGTTGAGGATACACCCTCTTTCTCCCCCCTACCCTCATAGTTATTCCTCTTCGACCTAACCTTCCTTTCCTCTTCATAGGTTTTCCCTTCTTTGACTCGTACTAATAGCTAGCTCTGGCTTCCTTTCTCTACTCACTTTTCCTCTTTTTCTTGCCCTTTCTTGCCCCTTCATTTCCTTTCCTCTTCTTCTGGCCTATTGGAGGCCTGCTGGAGTGGTACGTGGGGGCCGGGAGAAGTCAGTGATCGATACATGGATCGCTGGAGATGACTTGGTGCCAGACAGTCACCCAAGAGAGAATGCATGGCGGGTTGTGAGCTTGGGAAGCAACAGACACTGAGCTATTAGGAGGGGAGGTCTCTCGTCCTCTCTGGATATGTTTTCAAAGCAAATAAGGATGTTAAAGCGGACCAACACCCAGGGGGGATCGGCCCGGGCATCCCGATTTCAGATGCCCCGCGGGGTGAAACCCCCCAGGAAGCCCACAATCCTACCTTTTCCATGTTCCAGTGGCACATGCGCATCCGCCGCCGCCTCCCGCGCGTCCCTCTAGCAGGGCGCACTCCCACGGGCTTTCTGGGGGGTTTCACACAGCGGGGTGATCGGGGTGCCCCACCGAAGTGGACCAAAACCCAGGATAGTCAAAATCCTGGGTGTTGGTCCACTTTAAGGTACAGATTTGACTCCAGTTGCGTTTCTTTATAAATGTAATTGCTACTTTATTTAAATAGCATTTTCAGAATCTGACCATATGACCCAAAGGCTGCTTGTTTGGTGACATGTACTTATTATGTATGTGACTGATGTATCCTTTGCCTTTCCTGTATTATGTCAATTCTTGAAAACCCAAATAAAAATAGTATGAACAAAAAAAAAACTTCAAAAGGGCCCTTAAAACCCACCTTTTTAGACAAGCCTATCATCTGACTTACCGTAACAGTTTTATCACTCAACACTGGTCACCTACTTAGTACATACCCTTTGTGTCCCGCCCTCTTTTCCCAGAGCCTCTTTTCATTAGATGGTAAACTTACAAGGGCAGGGCTCTCTCTCCTAATGTTTTCCCACAGCTATGTGTTTAGTTAGTTTTCTGTTACATCTGGCTCATAATATCATGTGTTATCACTGCATTGTTGTACTTTACTTGTCCTGTAATTTCTACCTTATACAGGGCCACGGACTATAATAGCACTTTAAACAATAATAATGCTACTCAATAACATACAATGACATACATACAATGACAAACCCTGTGTGATGTACCAACAAAGTCAAATTGGATTCAACAGTATAAAAAAGTTTCCTTTCTTCAGTAGTCCGCTGGAGGTGCTTCTTGGCCCAGGCAAGTCTTATTTTTCTGCAATCTTAGCAGAGGCTTTCCTGCTGACTGACCGGTCAAACCTACTAATAGAAATCTTCCCTTCACAGTTGAAGCGTAAGCTTTTTGCTGCATTTAGCTGTACTTGAGGCTTTTGCTCTGTGAGGCACCGATCACACAAAATGCAGACACTCAAAAATGTGCCATCTGATTTTGTAGTAGCATTTAGTTTGCTAGTTTTCTCAAGTTCCCAAGTGTCTTTTGATGGCATAGGACAGTTGTTCTCAACCTTTTTACATCAAGTACCCTCAAGGAGGTGATAATAGTATAACCAAACCAAGTAGGCCACAGACATTGTAGCACTTTTAAAGAAGGAAGCGATAAGGTTCCACTGTTAAAATAATATATCAGACAAGTCAGACACCCCCTCTTGTTGTTCTCCTGAACATCACTGCTAGAAGCAGTAAGAAACAGTGGCATAGGAAATTGCTCTGTTTGTCACCTTTGCATTCTTGGAAATTTCTCTGTAGGGTTATAATTGTCTTTCAATGATCTTAATTATAATTTTCTTTCCCTTATGATAGAAATGTGCACTGCCCTGAAGAGCACAACTGTCCAATTCCTGCACTAGACAGTTGGCCTGATTCAGAGCCTCTCTTGCATGCATTCTGGCCAACGGGTGATTTAGAGCCTTGTTTTTGTGACCAAGTTGTCCTTTTTATGGGAAATTACGGTATGCATACGCCAAACCGAGTGTTCGCCATATAAACAAGGCTCAATGCGTCCGTGTATCCATAATACTATGGGTTTAGCCTGTGCTTGCACGTGATTCTGAGTTGTGTGTTTTTGAACCTATACAAGCCGTAGGTTTCCAGTTCTACCCGAAACTAGCAGGCTGTGACCCTTCCCCTATGTAGTGCACCGAATGGGAGTCGCCAGCTCCCGGTAAGTAGCTCTGTATTTTATTAGCTGCAGTACATGTCCCTATTATGGGGCTCATATAGTAGGGACCTCACTAAACTCAGAGTGCCTTGTCGGGGCAGTGTGGCTTCCACATGTATTTGCAGATATATGCGACCAAATCTCTGTCTTTCCACATAGCTAGACTTGCTTGGTGCTTAATACTTAGATGAGACTCATTGGTGGGCTCACATTGGGGCCTCCCACACTATTTAATTCTCAGAGCAGCTTGCCATTTTTCTTTCCCTTTCAGTACTTGCCTCTGGAGGATACTGATCTGGGATGCCTCTGCAATTAAAGGGCCAGTCCAGCCAGACTACACGTTTTAACCCCCGCCGCCTTTCGCTTGCCCTGAGAATGGCTGAAGGAAAGATGGTGCTGCCCAGCGCGGGCATCTCCCAGTTATCTGTGCTGGATTTGGGGCTGCTTGTTTATTTTATGTAACCCCCCACCGTGCATCAGCGCTATGGAAAGGTGGCAGGGCAAAATTGGCTCTTTAAAAATCTTTAGGAAGCTAAAATCGGACATGGAACTCTGTTGGGTGACCCTAACCTTTCTTCCCAGTGAAGCAAGTGATCCTTTAGGTTAATTAATTTCCTCTCTGGATCATTCCCTGCCAGTCATTAGTGATAAATTTAATGTCATTATGTACTAAGATAATTATTTGTATTTTTGTTCTGGTAAATCTAAAAACAATAACAAATAATATGTGGCACAGTCCCCGTCCCTTAAACCTGTAAATAAATTGTTTTAAAAATGAATCTTAGCAAGACGTTTAAAGAAACTGACATCTGTAAAGGCAATAAAATGTCTGTAGCGGTTTTGTGCTGTTACTATATTCCCCCAGTGACACGCTGGCTGGGCGCCCGCCATCTCGCTGTGCGCCTTTGTCAAGGGCTGACTTTATGCTGCTCTGCACTCAAAGACAGTTATTGTGCTTTAGCATGAATTTGAATATATTAGAAATGCTGCATAATAAAAAGCTAATGTGACATTCGCTTCACTATCGCTGCCGAATAGTTTCATTCCGAAATATTATTGCTGACATTTCACTGTAGGTTGCTATGCACAGGCTTAAATGTAGAGAAAGGCAGAGATGCAGATGACTTAATATTTTATGTCATCTCTGTGCAGTGTCCTCCCCAAGCCCCCCATAAATATATTATTAAATGATTGCTAGTGTTATACCTGCAGGATAAGCATTACCTTTTCCAAATTCCCTGTGTGTACAGAGATGAGTAGTCACACATGGCTATAGTCTGGGGAGTAACTATTGGCGATGCAGGGGATGCGACTGCACTGCAGCCCAGAAGTATGCAATACATAAAGCGCTGATTGGGCAAGTGCCCCCGCATGTGCCATGGGAGCAGCAGAAAGGTGAGTGGAGAGGATGATCTGGGGTGTTTCAAACAGTGGGGTATCCCAAATCAGGGTGCCTCCAGAGCAAGGAGCAATCACAAGGATGGTAAAAATCCTGGTGAATGGTCCACTTTAAAGTGCTACTGCAGGTAGGGAAGGTAAGTGTTACACCATTGCGCTGGGCTACATTTTCACTGTTCTAAACTGTTTTCCATTTTTTAAATTGAAGGATCAAAACCCAGCAGGATCGGCCCGGGAATCTATAAGATTTCCGGGCCAATTGATTTCCTCCCCTGGGGCATCCAAAATTGGGATTCCCCGCTGTGTGAAACCCCCCAGGTTGCCCCATACACTTACCTTGTGTTAGGGCGAGCGCTGCACACCCGTCTCACAGCAAGTCACTTACCTCCATGGCTGCATGCAGCCGTCATCCATCTTGCAGCACTTCCCTCATGGCTGCATCCAGCTGCCGCCCTTCCCCCCATGCTTCTTCCTCAAATGCTCAGGTGCGCGCACGTCTCCATCCACTAGAGGGCGAGCGCACTGGCTTCCTGAGATTTAAAGGGCCTGTACAGCACTGATTGGTGTTTGGTCATCCAATCCTGCATCCTCTTCCCCTATTTAAAGAGGCACTTCCTTCCTTCAGTGCCGGATCTTGGTCTCTCCATGCTTGTTGAAAGTCAGACATTCTTGGATTGCTCACCCGTGTACCGACCTCTGCCTGTCCCCGATTCTGAACCTTTACTGCCTGCCCCGACCTCGGCTACTCACCTTTACTGCGAACCTGTGCTGCCAGCCCTGACCTCTGCCTGTACTTACTACACCTTTTGCCTGCCACTTGTGTACCTCGCTGAACCTCGGCTGACTGTGGGACTGGGCCGCTGTTGGGGGGTAGCAACCTGGGGGTCACTCGCCGCACAAGACCAAGCTGCCTTGCGGTGGGCTCTGGTGAATACCGGTGGCCCCTTAGACTCCGCTCCCCTGACACGCTACCCACCATCGGTCCCACGGTTAAAGCGGATCCACACCTGAGTCCGCTCCACCCGGTCCATGACACCTTACTTCCCGGTCCAACGGCCCATGAGCTATCCCTCTAGCAGGGTGTGTGCCCGTGCCAGCCATTTGTGCATGGCCGGCGCGGGCATACTCCCTGTTAGAGGGAAGCGGGGAGCTGCTAGCCTTAGCCGATGCCATAATAGAAGGCGTGACATCAGCGGCTCCGTGCACGCTGATTGGACGAGCGGCCACGCATTTGCTGTTGGACCGGGAAGAGGTGAGTTGTGCTTGGCAATCTGTGGGGTTTCACACAGCGGGGCACCGCCAATCAGGGTGCTCCAGGGGAAAGGATCAAAACCCAGGATAGTCAAAATCCTGGGTTTTGGTCCACTTTAATGGCTGTACAGAAATAAGTCATAAGGCGAAACAGTCTCCAGGCATCTTCTCCAGGAGGGGGATCAAACTCCTCTTCCCAATTAGAAACATAATAAGGAGTCTCAGAAACATCTGAGAGTTACGAGTAGATTCAAGAAAAAGATCAACCCCTTTGGATTAGGATTGGTTAAACTCCTGTCCATATATATAATACATATATTATCCAAACAAGCGCAGCCTCTGATAATTTAGATAACAAAATGTTTCAACTAAATATGTTGAAAAATGTCAGAAATCAGTCGATTAAGTCTGCCGTTAAGCAACATCTGAAAAGAGAGAACACTTCCTTATCCACCAGGGGCATAACTACAGAGGGCACAAAGGTAGCGACAGCATCAGTGCCCATGAGGTTAGGAGGCCCCATCATTTTTGGCCCTCCACTTTATTTATGGAGGGATCTTGTGGGGAATCCACAGATGGCAGGTGGAGTGGATGCAACAGCCTCACTCTGGCATGAAGAAGATGACAGCCGATGGAGCAGGAGGAAGACCCAGCGGGGGACAGATGAAGAAAGATGAGGCCACGGTGAGTTTATTTGTATTTAAAACTTTATTTTTTAAAACTGTTTGTGAACTGGTAAGGGGTCAAAGGGCCCACTACCTAGTCTGAGACAGTATTTACCGCCCTGGGGGCCTGGGCAATTGCCCACTTTGCCCACCCCATGGTCCCAAAGTCAGCCAGCACCCAAGAACAAGAAAAATTCATTTCTAACTTCTGCTGTAGCAAATTTTATAAACAAAATGGCGGCTCATGCATTTGCAGGCCACCTACAAACAGGAAATGCTGCTGGGCTTCTTGTTACTGTGCATTGTCTGTTATATCAAATGAATCATTGAATCCATGCAGCAGAATGGCTGGGATGCTGGGAGAGGAAGCTCCAAAATGGCCGCTACCTTTCTTTACCAACTGTGCCAGGCTGTTGATCCTAACCCAGCTCAGTAGAACTAAGCTACCTACTGTCAAGTGACAGAAAATGGCAAAAGTACTGGACTGTCATGTCACATTCTGTTTTCTAATATTGGCTTGTCTCTCCTTGATTGGCTGCTGATTGTTGTCTCAGCTTCATCGTTGGCCTACCAGACTAATTTCTGACCTGTCATTCCATGCTAGGAAATGTATTTCCCATGTTGGGCTTCTAACCTTCAGACAAGCCTTGGGGGATCTCCAGGAACCTGAGGCCACAAAGACTACTGGACAGCCAGGAAAATGCTAGTACACAAAGGTATACAGGAGCAATGCAAGAAAGTGGTCCACCAATTAGTAAGAGGTACTCCAGAGAAAGATGTACAGAAGAACAGCCAACAAGATAAGTAGGGATGAATCTGAAGAAGCATAGATCCAGAGAGTAAGGTCATGAAAGCGGCCCTCCAGTGACAAAAAAATGTTATGCTGTGCATTTAGTAACCCCTTGTCTCATCATTTTAAGACCTTACAGAAGTTTCTAACTCATTCTGTTGACTGGAAAGTACTGTGGTCCGCTGACCATATCTTGTGGGTGCCACCATGATGGGTACACCCAGTGTTCTGCTTCCAGGTGCAGAGGGCTGGCTGAATAATTCAGATCAGATGTCTGTGGTGCGGTTGCCTGTAGTATTTTTCCAGTGAGTAGGGGAACTATGATCAAGGCTTCTACCCAGTTTTGACTTAAAACCCAACTAACAGCCTTGCACAGTTGAAAATAACTCCTGAAAACTCACTTGACCCATCTGTATGCATGATACTGAAGCATTGTCAGCACTTACATTTGCTCCTGCATCTATTTAACCCTGAAATGCTGCCTCCTTCCTCCTGGGCAGGGCCAGAACCCAGAAGGCTTCCTTTCCTAGCATCCCAACCTTCCTGAATCTGTCCTACATAACCCACAATTCACAAAGGTGGGAACCCCAGCAGCACTTCCTCATTACAGGCCACTGGCAGGTCCATAGGATGTCATGAGGGGGAAGCAGGGAATCAACCACAGCAGAAGTTACAAGACTGCGAATGAATTCTTTTTATGCAGCAATCTGAATTGCCCTGGGAGGGATGCATATGAGCACTGTTTGTTGTAGGTGTGGGGGTCTGGTTTAAAAACTGCTTCAAAGGAACAACAGTACAGAATTAACACCCTAACAAAATGTTGTCATGGTTGGAGTGGAACCAGAAATAAACTTTAAAAAAATGCCTAAAAACTTCATGGTAGATAGCAAGAGCAGGGGGTTATTATCCTGTATCAAAAATAATGACTGGAAGGAGGGAAAATTAGGTGTGACTGAATGTGACTAAATGTTCTGCTTTTCCAAGGGAGAACTGCTCAACTCCAACGTTCTGTCTCCTGAGCTGGCCCCTCGAGTAATGGCTTATTGCTATTGATGTGTGTGTAGATGCCTCTACCCACCATGCAGTGCTTTGGACAGATACTAGAGTACTTGCTGCAATGGTACTGCAATGGTCTGCCACAGGCTGGCTCAGGAGATGGGCAGTTAGAATTTAACAGTTTTCTTTTGTAAGGTGATGGGGCCAGGGCTAGCCTTAGGATTGTAGGTGCCCTGGTGCCCACCAACAACCTCTTTGGTTCCTCACTACTGGCCTACGGGTGTGGGTATGGTAGTGATCGCTGCGATCAGTGGGCGGGTTGAGTTGCAAGCGAGATTACAGATGAGCAGGTCGGGGCATCAAGCGGGTGGGTGCAGCTGTGCAGCACCCCCCTGATCATGGCACTCTGTGCAATGGCACACCTTGCACAACCCCAAAGGCCTGCCCTGTATGGGACCCCCTGGTGGGTCCTTCAGTTGGTCAGTCCATTGGTGGCTCCAGTTATCAAACCTGAAAAGGGACAAATGATTACAGGGGACAGTTGGAATGGGTATTTTATTTATACCAAGTAGTACATGTGCATAGTAGACTTCATACCAAGTAGTACATGTGTATTTTGAACTTCATACATACATATACCAGCTGTTCGATTAATAGTAAATTCTGAGAAACTACAGTTCAATGTTACAATATACAGTTACAGTACACAGAGATACACAACATCCTAATTAATGATTCAGGAAAG
Source organism: Gastrophryne carolinensis (assembly GCA_027917425.1). Taxonomy (NCBI): domain Eukaryota; kingdom Metazoa; phylum Chordata; class Amphibia; order Anura; family Microhylidae; genus Gastrophryne; species Gastrophryne carolinensis. The sequence continues at coordinate 590,111,554 of CM051234.1, forward strand.
GTGACACACTGTGTCATAGGTAGCGGGTCGCAGAAATGTTTCCTATATGTCTATTAGTACTGATAGGAAACAGTGCTCCAGCTCTATTCAAGATGTCAGAATATTCTGTACATTTGTTTTAACCATGACGCGTTTCGACCATCAAGGTTACAATACTTATCCATACCTTTCCCCTAAATCTTACTCAGTTATGCACGTATCTCTACCCATAGATTCACAGGAATCATTCAACTGTACTGATGATATACATTACCCGAACTACAATACACAATACAAGTTAGTTAAGCACAGTAACCCATGGTGGAACAAAGTAAGACCCACCATGACCCAACTACTACTACAATACTCATACCTCCTGAGCTCCCAATTTTACCACTTTCCACCATTTTCCCCCCAGCTAGTTCAGCAATACAACAAGATAAACCCATTCTACACTCTGCATCAGGGTACATATTCTGACATCATGAATAGAGCTGCAGCACATATAGACATATAAGGAGCATTTCTGCGGCCCACTACCTATGACACAGCGTGAATCATTAATCAGGACACTGCATATCTCTTTGTACTGTAACTGTATATTGTAACATTGAACTATAGCTTCTCACAATTGACTATGAATCTAACAGATGGTGTATGTATGTATGAAGTCTAATATACACATGTACTATTTGGTATGAAGTCTACTACACACAGAATACACTGAAATCTAAAATTTCCCAAATTTTATAAAAACTGAAAATACAAAGTTGGTCCAGAGTTGGGCTTCAATAAAAGTAAATTGATTGTGATGGACTGATAGGGATAGAGGTGTTTCTCCTATTCCCTGTGGGGACTGAGCCTCTCCGGGGGGAAGGAAACCACTGTCCGGAGTGAAATCTGTTTATGCTTTCTCTATCAAAGAGCCTTTCATCTCCACAAAGCAAATTATTAACACATTCCTTTGGAGACATGGGGGTGGATGTCGGCCTTGAAAAAAAGTTGGCCAAAAATGAACATTTTTTATAAACACTTTAATGATATTAAGGGGCTTCTTGCCAAAGCTCTTGTGCCTAGTGGAGCACTGCGAGATGATTGTTCGCCGGCAGAAGTCCTGTGGGCTGAGCCTTTTGTGTCTAGGAATTTTCAATTTGAAAGGCAGCTGTGTAGGAGGTGGTGCCCCCCCCCCCACCCCATACTTTCAAGTCAAGTATATAGGCTACAATACTTTTTGCTCATTAAATTCTAGTTTTCCACTAGATGAATGAACATAATCACCCGTACACCGGCCGCATCGTATTGTTTTTATAGAAAGAGAGTCAGAAGGTCATGATAAATCAACATGCAGTGATATCCAAAACATAAAAAAGAACTCCCGCGTAATGTGAAACTTAAAGAATCACAAAACTGAGCCAATAATAAAACTCCACATAAATAAGTGGATTACTGACACCTTGTATAAAAAATGACTTCCACTTTAAATAGAAATGTATTTTATTGGTTTTATTAAATTATTAAACAATAACACTATTCCCATTAACTAATGGTTAAGCAAATAAGTACGGTAATTTTAATTAACCCATGAAACAGTTAATGGGTTAATTACACAATATACATATATACAAGATCATTCAGCTGGGCAGAAAGCCTGGGGTCATACATTACTGGTGGTCACATCTGGGACCTCCAGCTATTAAAGCTTAAAGAAATAACAGCCCACATGAGTAAGTCCCACAGATGCTACAAAAGTTTGGATCTTTATACAATATCAGTAGGCGCATAACAAAGGGGAATCTGTGGTGTTTTGCATAAGATGTAATATATGCCTCTGCATTTAACCCCTTGCACCTTCCATTTAAAAAAAAAAAATGACATGTTCTTTTATTTTTTTGTTTTAAAAGTTTAAAAATGAAAAAGCCACCCAGCCAGACATAGGGGCTGGCAGCCCAGGGCTCGGGGCCATCTTGCCGGCCCCTTGCCTTACTGGTTTACCAGCCCCTATGCCCTTCAGTATGAGTTTGGTGCTCTTCCAATGGTGCTGGGGTGCACTGCTGGAACAACACCGGGCACATACCAATAGGCACTGGGCTTTTCTGCACCCCTGGTGCCCCAAGAAGAGGTTCAACTTTTTTGGGAGGGGGTACCTGCCGGTGCTGACAGGCTACGTGTCTGTCTCCTACCCTGAGAACTGGTATAGGGGACTCCTGGACCCTTTACCAGTTCACCAACAGTAGTCAAAAATAAAACAAACCAAAAAAAATCGACTTTTAATCTTCTAAATTTCACTACTTACCAAAATCGTGCAATAATGCATTCTCATACACTGGTGAATCGACCCTAAATTCTCTCCATTTAACCCTGTCTGCTTTTAATCCCTTGCACAGCACATAGTCTGCATTACACAATGTCCTGAGGAAGTGACGTGGGTGACGTCACGCAACGCGTAGACGCAGGGGCAGTGGGCTGGTGGTCGTACTGTTATGTAAGTTATTTTTCTGTATATATTGGGGCTTCATCTCTTGGCCCGTCCCGGCTGGTCCTTATTCATGTGTATGCATTTATTATTAGGTATAGGATTTCAGTTTCACTAGGTTTATACTTACTTAAGTTAGTTTGGAAGATATATCACATGGTGTTATTATTTTTAATGTGATATTGCACATGCACTTTGCACTATAGCACTTTATAACTTGTTTCATCCGCCGGGCAGTATTAATCATGTAATGTTATTATATAAATTGTACTAGCCACCTCCCTGTCTGCCCCTTCATGTGTGTTTTTCCCTTCCCCTGTTGGACAATGGTCTTGAGTGTTTTTTAATTAGTCTTTAGTGTATGTAGTTTAGGTGACCCTGATATCAATAAACATATATTTTTTACAATTGAAGTAGTGGTGCCATATATCTTTGTGGGTGGTTTGGAAGGAGTGGGGCCTCCCTTTGTTCTTTGGTATAGTCTGCATCTACCATTTGCACCTCCCTGCACTGTCTGCATTTAACTCCTGGTGTCCTCTCTCCCCCTGCACTGCTAAGGGCCATCTGTTATGGGGGGCAGGAAATATTTTATTTTTGAGAGCTAAAGGAGAGATCCAGGCTAACTCTACATATTAATCTCGAAAGCTGGGGTTTGACACACATACATATTCATTTTGGGTGGCTGAGGAGAGAACAATGCTCATTCAGCATATTCCTTTTAGGGGCCAATGGTGGAATCAACCTGTATGCTGCATATTGCATTTCAGAGGGCTGAAGGGAGTTTGCTTGAGTGGTGGGCAGCTAATTTTGGGTGTAAGGGGTTTGTGCACTGGGGGGCAGTTTATTTTCAAGGGTAGGGTGAACATACACTGCATATTTGTGTTGGGGCTGGGGGGGTAGTCCTTGCGGACACTAAGGTGTTGGATTTTTATACTTGTAGACCATGACTTGACTCAACAAAAGGGGACACAAATACAAAAACTGCCTAGGACTAAATATGACCCTAGACATAAAGGAAAAAAGGTCAAACAAATCAAAATTCCAAAAAATATTCTAGATAGCAGGAGATAGATAGAAGGAAAAATTCAGGATGACAGATTTTAAAATGAACTAAAAACTGTGATTTTCACAATCCCGGGTTTTGGTCCCCTGGTGCACCTCGATCTTAGATTCTGGTTTTGGTCAATTTTAAACACATTATTCTGCTTTTGCAATGGAGATCTGCTCTTCTATCTCTAATGACCTTTCTCCTGAGCCAGTCTGTGCTGAAATATCAGAAATTATGTGATCCTTTAGGGTTATGTTGTAAGTGTAGGAGCGTGGGTAATTTTGCTATTTTCACCATAATACTGTGCCATATCTTTTCCATATTCAGTTAATCTAGAAGTAATAGGAATATTGAAAATGTGGTTGTAATTGCAGGTGTTGGTCACTAGATTCCCTCTTCAACATCACAACGAATCCTGGGTAATTCTACTGTACGATTTACGTGGCTATGTAGGCCTGTATGTAATCTAGGAATCTTGAGGAGGTGCAATGTATGTGCGGTATCGGCCTGAGCCCGGTGCTGTAGCCAAAATACTGTAACATAAGGAATGGGAAAGTCTCACCTATCTCTTACAGCCAAATACTTCCACCCTCGTGCCAAAAGCTTGAGACACATGTCCAAAAGTGTAAGATGTTTGGCTTTAAATTTTAAGCAAATCCTTGGGATTGCACACTGGATATCCGCCTTGGATGGCCCCAAGTAAATGGATGGCCCCAAGTGGCCCCATGTTAAAAAGCAATTCTGTGAGTACTCACCTCTAGAATTGTTTTTGTTCTTGCATGGCACGGCCCACTTCGGTATTCATAACACTTGGGGTTATTCCGCCACAAGTTGGCGCAGTGGTACTGCAGAAAGCTGTAGCATCTCCCGGCCCCCTATAAAAACGGGATTAACCATAGAGTTCCCAGCGTAGACAAGCAGTAAGACAAGAAGCCGGGAGAGAATAAAGGTAAAAAATGTAAAAAAGAGTAAAAAACCCCAATTAACTTGGAACAATCACAATAAAGAGGCAACCAAGAATAACGGTAACAAGGGTGGGGAGAAGCGGGCCGTGCCATGCAAGAACAAAAAAAATTCTACAGGTGAGTACTCACAGAATTGCTTTTTTCTTTATTGCATGGCACGGCCCGCTTCTGTATTCATAACAGTTGGGACATCCAAAAGCAGTGTCCAAAAGTAGGGTGGGATCCCCAAAGAGTAACGGCCAGTGGTTCAAGTCTCTACCACCTGAAGCACCTTGCGGGCAAAAGCAGCATCCGCTGAGGCCTTAACATCAACCTTGTAAAACTTGGAAAAGGTATGAACAGAAGACCAAGTAGCGGCCTTGCAAACTTGTTCTACAGAAGCTTGGTGCTGAAAAGCCCAAGAGGCACCAATAGCACGAGTGGAATGAGCAGTCACCCTAAAGGGAGGTTCCTTTCCCTTAGCAGAATAGGCTTGAATCAATTCAAATCCCAGACTGGTAGCAAAGGCTTACGGGGTGGATGCACATGAGAAACACCCTGGAAAAAGGTTTTAACCAACGGTGATTGACAAAGGATCTTCGGACAAAAATTGCCAGAACAGAAACATTGCCTTTTAGGGTACTAAGTTGAAGGCCTACATCCAAACCATGTTGCAAGAATTCCAGAATCCTGGGAATAGAAAAAACCCAACAGGGAAGAGACTTAGACTCACACCAGGCAATGTAAGCATGCCAGACCCTGTAATAGATAAAGGACAAAGACTTCTTCCTAGCCCTAATCATGGTATCAACAACAGAAGCAGGCAACCCCTTTTCCATCAATTTGGAGGTTTCAGCAGCCAAGCCGTTACAGCCAGCGTTTGTAAATTGGGATGGCGTAGCTGCCCCTGAGTGAGAAGATCTGGATCCTTGAGCAAGATGTACCGGTCTACTGCCAACTGCGCGACGTCTGCGAACCAAACTCTTCTTGACCAACAAGTGGCCACCAGGATGGCTGGTACCCGCTCCTGGACTATCTTGCGCATGACCCTGCCCAGGAGAGGAAATGGAGGGAACACATAGAGAAGCCGAAACTCCGTCCAAGGTATTGCCAGGGCATCCGTGGCGAAGGCCAGAGGATCCTGAGATAGAGAGACAAATCTGGGAAGTTTGTGATTGTGACGGGATGTAAACAAGTCCACGTTCGGCTGACCCCAGCGGTGACACAGGGAGAGAAACACCCGGTTGTTGAGGGACCATTCCCCCAGACGAGACGACCCCCTGCTCAGGGAGTCCGCCACCTGGTTCTCCACTCCCGGTATGTAGACCGCTGAGATGCAGAGAACAAGACAGAATCAGGGACACTTCCTTGAAGGCTTGCTTGCTCCGAGTCCCTCCCTGATGATTGATGTAGGCAACCGCCGTTTGGTTGTCTGAGCGGATCTGAACAGCCCGACCCTGAAGGTGAGTGGTTAGGCAAGAAAGAACCAACTTCATCGCCTGGAACTTCAGGGACTTCCAGAAGCCTCCCCAACTGATCAGACTGGCATCTGTGGTGACCTTCTCCCAGCACGGGGGCAGGAAGGTCCTGCCCCCCAAAAGGTTCCTTGAGTCCAGCCACCACGAGAGGGACTGTCTGGCCAGAGGAGACAGAGCAAATTCCTGATCCAGGGACACAGGGTCCCGATCCCAAACTGACAAGAGGTGCAACTGAAGAGGTCTCATGTTAAACTGAGCAAAGGGGACTGCCTCGAAGCAGGACACCATCAGGCCCACCAACTGCATACCCTGACGGATGGAGGGATGAGGACATGATAGCAGAGCCCGAGCCTGCATCTGAAGACCCCCCACCTTCTGCTGAAGAAGGAACACCTTGACCTGAGAGGTATCCAGAGTCATGCCCAGAAAGGACCTCACCAAGGACGGGGACAGAGAAGACTTGGGATAGTTGATCACCCAGCCGAAGGACTCTAGAGTGGATGTCACCATCTGAGTGTCCTGCTCGGCCTGAGGAAAGGACTTGGCCACAATCAGGATGTCGTCCAGGTAAGGAATGATGCGTTTGCCCTGGTTCCTTAGCAGAGCCATCACCCCCGCCAGTACCTTGGTGAACACCCGAGGCGCCGAGGTGATACCGAAGGGTAGGGCCACAAACTGGTAATGCTGATCCTGCAGCTCGAACCTTAGAAATTTCTGATGACCTGGGAGGATAGGCACATGAAGATACGCATCCTTGATGTCCACATTGGTCATGAAGTCGCCCGGGCGAAGGGTACTGACAGCAGAGCGCAGCGTCTCCATACGGAAATGCTTGAATCTGACAAATTTGTTGAGGCCCTTCAGGGCCAGAATGGGCCTCAGAGAGCCGTCCTTTTTGGGGACCGTGAAAAGATTGGAATAGTACCACTGACCCTGTTCTTGATGGGGCACCTGACAAATGACTCCTGACTCTAACAGGCATTGAACCGCCAGAAGCAACCCTTGAGCAGACAGGGGGTTTAAAGACATCCTAGATCTGATGAATCTTGGGGCAGCCAGGCTGCAAACTCTATCTTGTAACCAGAGGACACTACTTTCTGAATCCACCGGTCTGAGACGTGAAGCCTCCAGACGTGAGCAAAGCCCCGAAGTCGACCCCCCCCCCACCCGGATGGGTGAGGGCGCCTCTTCATGCCTGAGGGGGCTTGGGAGAGCTCCTGGAACTCCAGGAGAGACCGGGACGACCACAGGATCTGCCACGGCCCCAAGAATCTCTGTGGCCACTAGAGAGGAGGGAGCCACTGCCTCCTCTGGGAGCATGAAAGGAAGGGAGGGGGACGGAGGACCCCTGAAGGGGCCGAGACTGCCTCCTTAGCTGAGGCATTCTGCCATCCTTGGCTAGAACATCAAGACGCTCCCCAAATATCCGCAGCCCCGCGAAGGGGAGTCCAGTGAGAGCTTTCTTAGCAGCGGCGTCAGCTGCCCACTGACTTAACCAAACAGAGTGGCGCATAGCCACCAAGAGCGCAGAGGCCCTACTGCTTAGCCACACAGCATCATCCATAGCAGTAAGGATAAAGGCAGTGTCAGGTGAAGGCATGACCGAAGTATTGGACAAGCCTAGCACGGGAGCGTCCACTTCAGGGGGAAATGACCACCTCTTAACAAGATCAGCAGGAAAGGGATACTTCTTATCCAAAGCCTTGGGCACAGCAGGCAGCCTGTTGGGACGTTCCCATTCTTTAAGCACCATAGTGGTGAAATGCCCCTGCTCAGAGAACTCCAGACGCTGTTTACTAGGACGAAACAGATGTGAGACAGCAAATTATCAGTGTCCTCAGGATACCATGATTCCTCCCCAGATTCAGGGTCACTATCACAACCCTCCTGCTGGTCCTCAGAGGAGTGAGAGTCCTGGAGCAATTCCTCTTCCTCTAGGGAATAACGTTAAGCAGTGACACCAAATTCCTCATACTCCTCTGTAGAGCGTGAGGGAGTGGAAATCAGGTGCCGCTTCTTGCCAGAGGCCTTCCTGGGAACAGGCCTGGCAAGCTGCCTCTCAATGCTGGCCACCCGCAGAGCAAAATCAGAGTGCGATCCCCTGCAAATATCCCCTTCACTAGGGCCCAATTGCAGGAGCGGGGGAGTAGCTGAAGCCGAGGGAGGCGCAGAGCTGGGAAGCGCAGCAGGCAAACCATCTTGAAGCGCAAGTACACTCTCAGCGCACGGCACGCACACCGTGACACTGTTACTCACAGGGAATACCCCACACATGGAACACAGCCAAGCTTGTCCCGAAGGACCCCCAAGCGCGATATCCCCAGAAGCCTCCATATGGTGATTAACACAGGCACAATAGGCCAGCGGTGGGTAAAGGCTAATACAGAAGCCATCCTGGATGTCCTCCCACAGGATGCCCCCAGAAATCGTGAAAGGGGGGGATGAGGGGGAGGAAGGAGTAGAGCCGGGAGAGACCACAACCTGAAAGACATAAGTGAAAAAGACACATGAGCATCCCACAGCACATACCCCCAAGGGCAATAAAAAAAACCCAGGGGGCACTCACAGACCAAAGACACCGCAGGGTCACCAAGGCACAGCCCGCAGGATGAAGCGATACACCAGAGGAAGCAGCGCTGCAGGCAGGAAGGGAGAAATCCAGACGCACAGCTAGTCCAAAATGGGGCCGGCAGAGGTACCTCAAGGAGCGGGCCGCGGGGAGACGACGCGATATGCGTCATCCTAAGGCCCCCCTCCCGAAGAGTGCGAAAACGGCGATCACGTGACCTGGCCGGCGCCATGACAGAGCAAAAACGCCCCAGGTTATAGCGCCAACCACCGTGGAGCGCAGTACAAGCACGCGGCGGCTGAAAAACACCAAAAAACACATAATAAACGCCAGAACACCACATAGAATACCACTCGCCGATGCCAACCGCCCCCCCCCCCCCCCCCCCCGAACAAAGCCAGAGAAGGGGGGGGGGAGAGAGATGAGAGTCCAGCGGCGAGCATCCAGGCCAGGGACGGGGAGAGGGGGGGGGGCCTGAAGGAAAGGAAGGGGTGGGGGGGGACCCCTGAAGGAAAGGAAGGGGAAACAATCCCCAAAACACTTACCCCGTCAGAAGCCAGGACAGGAACTCCGCATCCCTAGTAGGCTCACCATAAAGCCTGTGGCCGGCTACCCTTTGTGGAACAGGGACTGCGGCTTGAAGCAGCGCTCCAGGAGCACTTGACCCTAGTGCTCTTCTACCCTCACCCGATCTGTCAGCCAAGGCTGGGAGGCAGAGAGGGTCCAGAAACGGGTGGAAATAGACTTGCAGGGCCGCAGGCTTGGTTGCCTCGCTCACCTGCGCATAGAGAGAGAGCCATCTATCTTTGCAGTTTCACTTCAGAGGAAACACTGGGAACTCTATGGTTAATCCCGTTTTTTTATAGGGGGCCGGGAGATGCCACAGCTTTCTGCAGTACCACTGCGCCACCTTGTGGCGGAATAACCCCAACTGTTATGAATACCGAAGCGGGCCGTGCCATGCAATAAAGAAAAAGATTATATATATAGGCCCACCCACTGCAAGGAGTGATACATATATCAATTATTCCTCTTGCTGGGCACTGTGTAAATGCTTTCCATTCTAGGTGGCACCCCTTTTCCTTTACCTCTTAGTACTCTTCCCTGTACTATCTTTTCAACATTTCATTATTTACTCTCTATTTTTCCTACTCTGTTTTTTCATTCCCTCTCTCACACACACCTTTGCTTTTTTTCGCCCATTCCCTGTTTCTTTCTTTTGCACAGGGTGACATGTGCCCTATAGCCATCCTTGGGCAAAAACCCCCTAGGGAACCTGCATGCTGGACCAAACACCTTTTACAACTTTTAGTCTGCTTTAATTTTAATAATTCCTCTATAGAGAATGTTCCCCTTTAACCCACTAACAAAAAAGACAAAGCGAAAGATAGATGGAAGCCCATGGCAGCATACATTGTGTCATACACATGCTCAACAATCCCCATGGACAGGGGGTAGTCTGTGGACTGACACAGAGAAGTTGGGAGTTAGTGAGATTGCTCAATATTTCAATATTTATCAAGATATTTACTTAGAGAATTTATGGGATAGACTTCAGAAAAAGAGATGCCCGAGGGGTTGAGAGTTGCAACATTAGCAGTGTGATTTATGCTTGACTTAATGCTTGTGCTAAATCCGTCAATAGCGCTCTGAGAAAAATAGGTCTAGTGCTCTGCCACAGCCATTCAGAGCATAGGCGCTCCTTTATATTCCTGGCTGGCCATGTTTGGAATGATGCCGTTCACAGCCCTGACATGTATGATCCCAAGAGATTAGAGAAGCTAAACAAGGTCAAGTCTAGTCAGCATTTAAATAGACAAGCAGGACATAGAAGCAGTCGAAGTTTCTGAACTTTGTCCTCTGCTTTATTCTCTGAGTCCATTTTCTGTCTGTGGGGGCTCCTCTGGAGCTCAGTTTCATTCCATCTACAGTATTTTTTTCTTTTTCAGTTTTCACTTAACTGAGCTGTATCATGAAATCACCTAATAAAAGAATACACATGCTGGATAATGGGAGGAGGAGTCACTTATACACCCCAACAGATGAAAAAAAAATCTGCTTTTATAAATGTTATTATCCAGGGATGACTTGTGGGGGGGTTAGACCACAGGACAATAATCAGGACTGGGGCAAGAAAAACGGACAGGCACTGGATACCATAAACTCACTAGTAGGAGACGATCAGCTTATTCACATACGCAGCAAGAATATAGTGAAAGGCATGTGAGATGTACTGAAAAGGCTGCATAAGAGATCCAGTTAAAACAAGTTGTTTCTGCTGAGTAGACTTTACAGAACGAGGTTTAGCAGAGATCAGAACATGCAGAAGCATATAAATGGCATTCTGGAAGTGATTGCACAACTCAGATCAGTTGGTGAAAATATAACAGACAATCACGCCACAGCCATGTTGTTGTGCAGCCTACCTGATACATATACTGCACTGACCAATGCACTAGAGACAAGGCATGAGACAGATCTGACACTAGCATTTGTAAAGACAACCTCATAGATGAGTATCAGTGAAGAAAGAAGCTTGCCCATGACTCCACAGAAACCAACACCAGAACCACTCTTAAAGCTACAGGCACAAGGTTACACAGGAAGGAAAGCAGGGTGTGCTTTAGATGCCACAAACAGGAGCACATAAAGAGAAACTGTACTATATGAAAAGTTGAGCAAATGAGACAGTGCCCCTCCTAGACTAAACAGAAGCTCAAAGCCATAATTTCTAATCCATGTGAATGGAACTAGAATGCCACATTTAAAATGACAGACAGCCATACAGACATACAAAGACTCAGGAGCAACCATTCACATGACAAGTGATAGAAGCTTTTTCACAGAACTTGATCTGAAAAAGATAGAGACTATTTACCTTGCAGGTGTAAATACATCAAGTAAAATACATGCAGAGGGATATAGGTATGGAACCCTTGTATATTACATGATGATACGGGACACAATTTAGCTGAGCTAAAAGGAGTATTCTTATCTGTGAAGCGTCTTACAGCCATCAAGGTGACAAGTGTTCTGTCCTGGGTGACGATCTGTATCACATCAACACAGTAAATGAAAAGGTGAGGCTATGCACCCAGAAAAAAACAATGACTGTATACACACAGGTGTTTAGATCACAGACACCCAGAATGCATACAAGAACTACAAATGAGAAATCTGACAAAGGATCTAACAGTATCCCCTTGCCGTTACTGTTAATTGTGAATTTTGCATAAAATCCAAAGCTAAAAGAGCAACACTTCCTAAAGTCAGTCAGAAAAGAGCTTCAAGACCACTTGACCTAGGTCACAGTGATGTATAGGGTCCTCTAAAGCCACCTCTATCTGAAGGCAACAGGTATATAGCGACTTTCATAGATGACTATTCAAGACACACAGTCACTTACCTAATGCAACACAAGAGTGAAGTTCTTCACAAATTTCAGGGCTACGTAGTAAAGGCAAATAACAAGTTTCAGAGGAAACCTCATACTTGAATACACAGGACACAAAGTACAATAGTACTTAAAGCAGAATCAAATAGAGAATCAAAAGACAGTGATATACACACCAGAGAAAAATGAGGTAGCTGAAAGAAAGAACCGAACTCTGACTGAAATAATTAGTTGTATGCTGACAGACTCTGGACTATCACAAAAACTAGGGTGAGACAGCAAAGACAGACACTTATTTGCAGACCAGACTCTTTTCTAGAAAAGTGGAAACAACTCCATATGAACTGTGGCACAATGAAAAGCCAAGTGTGTTTTCAGAGGAAAAACGCACCAAACTCCAACAGAGCAATTGAAGGAATCATCTGTAACTTCTGAACAAACAGTTGAAGCGAGTTCAGAACCTACCAGTATTGAACAGCAAACACAAGCAAGCTCAGACACAGAACTGATGCGCTGAACAAGAGAAAACAAAGGTAAACCACCTGTACGACTCTCATACAAGTCAAACATGCTACAATAAGGACTTTGCTGACAGTAGCCGCCACAAGGAAAATGCAAGTTAAACACTTTGATGTGAAAACAGCCTTCTACATGGCAAGTTAACAGAAGACATCTACACAGAACAACCACCAGGATTTAAAGATGAACAAATGCCACACATAGTATGCAAACTTCAGATGAGTATATAAGGTCTAAAGCAAGCCAACAGAGCATGAAATATGAAAATAAATGAAGTGCTTACACGCAAGGACTTTCAGGGGAGTAAAGCAGATCCCTGCATATACACAAAGAAATTGGAAGACAGATGGATCTATGTGCTCATTTATGGGGACGATATCCTCATTTGTTTTGAGCAAGAAGGAGATGAAGCAGAGGTACTGCAAACCTTGAATCAGCATTTTAAGACCAAAGGTCTTGGAAACATAAATAACTTAAAATTCAGATTGAGAAAAAGGAAGAGCTTTCTTCTGAACCAAAAGCACAAAATACAAGAAATAACTGAAACATTTGAAATGGAGGATGCCAAACTAGTAAAGTCTTCTATGGAAACCAACTACCTAAAGGAGATAAACAGCCAATATACTGCACTACCAACTAACAGTCAGTACAAGAAATCAATAGGGACATTTCTGTACATTCCCACCACCACAAGGCCTGACATTGTAGCAGCTATTGGAATCCTATGTAGAAAGGTTTCAGTGCCGAGTCAGATGCACTGGAATGCTGTAAAGTGAATAAGGGATTTTAGAATCCTTTTTTTTAGCAGCCAGTGAGGAGCAGCCTTACAGGGCACCCACCAGTGCTGAAGGGCATAGCAACTGTTATAACGTGGCTGTAGTATAGTGGAAGACACCTGAGCTATTAGGATGCCTCACTCATTTAACCTGCATTTTACCTCACCCAAGCCAACTCATTACCAGCCTGCAACACTTCTACCAAGCCTCTCCCCAGTGTGCTTCCCAGCCAATCAAGGAGTGCACTCCAATGCTAAGGCCATAGAACTGAAGGGAAAAATCATGGTGCATATGGGCACTGAAGCATTAAGATTGTAGGGGTAGATACTGTGGCAGGTGTAGGTATGGAGCCCCATGGCCATGATGTTAAGTTTATACCATTGCAGGGGCAGAACATAGGCTGGGGGTTCTTAACTGTGGGCGGGGGTACAGAAGTGCAAATACATGGCAGTGGGGGCTTGGGAGCTTAGAAGCATCACCAACCAGTCCTGGCTTCCCTTTTCCGGTCTGCCCCTGCCCGGATGAGTGGGTTTAGTGGACCGAAAGTCATTTTTGATTGTAAAGCCTTAGCCTCAATCAGTAAAAAAATCCTTCTTTCTACAGAATGTCCCAAAGAAACAAGTACAAGAAAAAATGGCAAAGCCTTCTGACCCACAAAGCACAGGGACTGAAACCAACCCAGCCTGTGAGGCAGAATCAGAAAATAAATATCACACAAATCTGCCCTTTGTGAAGGTTTTCTTCATGGATCTTGTCTCTTGACCCAGCGCCAGAAGAGCTTGCTTTTGGCATTAACTAAGAAGTCCAAACAGAAGCTCTTCTTTAAAAAGTCTAGTTATGCAGCATATTTATAGTCTAGGCCTCCATGGGCCTATTTCTATCCTCAGCATTCTTTAAATATAGCAAAATATAGCATTCTTTGGTATTCACTGTTCAGTTACATTTTTGGTATAGTTACTGGTCCCAAGCAGCAGAGCAACATGTCCAATGAGCAATCCTAGCATATAAAAAAGTAGAGTGGTCAACATTCTGTGTCTAACCAAGTTCTGTATTACTGTTATCAGGAGCACACCCACCCTACTGGAGCTCTGGTTTACAAATAGACACATAAGTATCTTAGTTACCCCCCCCCCCCCGCTCACACATCCATCATCATTCTCAGCGTTCAGCTGCATATGCGTATTAAAACAAAAGAATTACTACTCACCTGGACCCCACAGTGAGATTGGGGAGGATATACTTGGCCATAGCAAATCAGTGCTCAGTGCGAGAATGAGACAACCGCACCCATCCTATTCTGATTCTGTCCCATACGGGTATGTACATTATGTGTCTCTACCATAGCAGCAGGCAGTGCCCCCCCCCCCCCCCATGACTGAACCCAATATGGGTGATGAAGGGCCTACACCACTAATAGTGGCCCTCACTCATCTGCAGAAAGTAGGATGGTTGGGATAAAAGCGCCCCCGATGGCCTGAGGGCGAACGCTCTACATGCCCTCCCCTAGACACAGCCCTGTTCTTGGTGAATAAGAATCGCCTCCTTCCAGCACCAACTTTCATATTTAAAATGGACCAAAACCTGGGATTTTCACTATCCTGGGCTGTGGTCCACCCCCCTGGGGCATCCTGATTTGGGATGACCTGCACTGTGAAACCTAGTCATTCACCCGTATTCCTTACTTTTTAATGAGCCCATGGCAAAGACGTGTCTCTCCTCCAATCAGATTCTCCGGCCGCCCTTTGATGTGTGGCTGGGGAAGCAGAATGTAATCCCAGCTGCACAGATGATCGGCACACAGTATCACTTGTATCCTTTAGCACAACCTGAGTAGGATGCGAGCGACCATTGGCTATGAGCAAGTTGGTGAAGTAAATGGGGGGGTTCACACAGTAGGGCATCCCAGTTCCAAATACCCCAGGGAGATGGCTGAGACGCGGAGAAAATCAGTGAGGGGTATGTGAGTTTCGGGGAGTTTTAACTGTGCAAGGCTGTTGATCCAGTTTCGATGGAAAAGTAAAGAATAATTCCTGTATGCAACCTCCAACCAAGTTATACCAGATGCTGGGGATGGCTGATATTTTCTTATGCTTTAGCAATGGAGAAAAGGTACTGGACAGGAGTTATACACTACATAGATTTCCATGGACAGAACCCCTAAGTATTTAGGACCAGACTTTTATAGATCTCATGGAGATGTTAGCAAGATAACTCATATTCGAGTTAGGAGACAAATTATTTGCTGTACCAAGTTTTACTGTTAAAACTATTAAGACATGCCATTACATAATAAAACCTAGCCAAAGCGTACCAGCTATTTTTATGGCCCTGCCTCTTGCACAATTCCAGGCCTCTTGTTCAGCAGTGTTTATTTTCTCTAGAGATTAGAAAGAAATGCAAGGTCCTACTTTGTGAATAAATATGGGCAGGAGACACCGAATATCACAGTGGGGGTGCAGATAATCTGCCAAGGGGCATCAACAAACTCGTCCTTTTAGTCCCATTGCTTCAGGACCACACTCCAGATTTGGTCACTTGTGGGGCTTGCTCACACTGAGGGACAGCCGCAGCTGTGCAACAACATTTGGCGTGTTGTCATGGAAGAATGGAAAGGAAAGAGGGGCAAATTTTGGAAACCTACAGAGCACTGTAGGAAATGGGAGAGGCACATGGGACAGGCTTTAGATGAGCTTCTTGTTGTCTTATTGCCATTGCTTGGACACACAAGCTTTCAAACCTCATAAACATGTTATAGTACAGAAATGTATTTGCTTTCCTCGGTTGAATGATGTTTCCTCACCTAGTTTGGCACACCAGTGGATTTGAAACCTGAGAAAAGGCCACACAGCCTATAGGGAATAAGCCCAGCTATGGAATAAAAGCCATGACATCACTGCTCATAAGAAGGTTGTGCTTCTACAACCTGCTCGCTGATCTTTAATTTTTTTCATTTCCAAACTGTTTATTCCCTGGGGTGATTAGAGCTTAAATCACTTTTACTTGGCAACTAATCCCTTGAGCTGTAAGTCACAAAACACAGAGGTATACAAACAAATGAGTAATCAGTGAGCTAAACATCTAATAATATAAATGAGCTCAGGTTATTTAATCATACATCACATATGATGCCCATGTTCTGTTATAAATTTATCATACTTGGCAATGTTTAATGCGGTTTACTGATCAGATGTTTCATAACTTAGTCTACTTCATGGGAAGCTGAGGGTATGTCTATAGGATGGTAAATCCACCCACAACATTAATGAGTTTTCTTTTTTTCCTCCTTCCCTTTGGCTTCCAGTCTAGGGCCCAAGACACAGGAGCTGCTAAGCCCAGAACTCGAAGGCCAAGAAGGAGGCTCCAATCCCTAGGCATACGAGCCTCCATGTTGTTCATCACAGCTCTTACATGGGTTCTGGGGCCATGCCTAGGGGCACCAGGCTTTTCTTGCACCATTGTGCCCAGTGTGTGGGACAGGTAATCAGGCACGGTGTATCAGCAAGGCCCACATCAGCTACTTGGCACCCCTATTCTTTTCACAAGTAGGTAAAGTGAACAAACAAACTGATTTTTTTTATAAATCTACATTAACTATACTTACCTATGGCGTCCTCTTCCAGGGTTGGACAGTGTCTTCCTATAAGGTTCAGCGGGTGAAGAGAAGGGTCCTGGTGCTCCTTTCTAGATACAGCAGGTCCTCCTCTACCAGTGTTGGCAGCTGGGGCAGCTGATTCACTGCCATTTGAGCTTGTGGGTGATAGAGGTCCCATCTCCCGTTAGAGGAAACACTTCGCAGCCAGGGGGTGAGTATTACATAATCCAGAAGTGTGGCTTCTGTTGATTCCCCTCCAATGCAACGTGAATTCCTTGTTTTGGAGTAAAAAAAAAATTGCCACATAATAGGGTCGATTCATGGTCAGATGGAGCGCAAACGATTCTGCATGGGCCTAGGAGCATGATTAATGGCTGTACGCGCACACTGGGCACAAGCGCGAATCACACCGAATGGCAAGTGCATGGGAGAATCACAAAGCGGCTCTTCTGGCATCAATTTGTACCTTACACAGGGAAAATCTGCTATATTGAAGTGCAAACGCCCCTGCTTCATGCGCATTTGGCCGGCTAAGCTCTTAACTGCTCTCGATGTTCCCCCATGTTTCCCCCTCTTTTCCTTTGCTGTTTCTCCATAGCGACTTGATTTTTCCAGCTTCTGTGTTCAGAGTGTATTCTCTGGAGAACCTGAGTTCTCCATTTTCTGGGGGGGATACTGTGATTCCAGTTAACCCTTAGCTTTTTTTGCCCAATGTTTTGTCCCAGATGTTCACTTTAACTCTCCCTCGCCTGTTTAGTCTGCATATTAATGATTAATAATTTAACTATAACTTTGGGGGGTTGCCTTTGCTAAACTTTGGGGCCCAATATCCACATTTATTGTTTTGAACTTAATTTTTGTGATTTTGGAAAGCGTTTTATCATTTTTTTTTAACAGAAACCCAAAAAAAGGGTTCAATCCATAAAAAGAACTTGTGGCTGACACTTTCCTTGTTCAAAACATGTCAAACTGGAGGATTACAAAGAAGATGGGTTTAACAGACCCTTAGCTGTTGGAGATACTGTGCAACAGCTTACAGCTTGCATTTGTATGTGAACTGCATCTATATTGTTAGGTTATTGCAGTTTACATTTATGACGGTAGATGGCACTGTTACAAATATTTATGTGTAGTTGCTATTGTACATTCTCTACTGCATGTTGTATTTCCTGTACATTGATGCGATCTCTATGACTTCTTTTTCCTGCCTGTTATCCACTATGTAAGGTGACTTTCTCTTACTGCACTCCTGTTCCAGTAAAGCCAGTTCCTGTTGCACCACAAATGTCTATCTGTATTTGACTCCACTGCACCTACAGAACACTGCTGCTATGGCTGCTGCTGAGATGAGGTAGCTTACTCAACCTTACACATGCACCGCAGCAGTGTTCTGTGTGTACAGAACTCACTTCTCTTTTTTTGTAGATCTTGGTGTACAGACTCACTGTACGATTGCCAATATCAACAGATGTGGAAGTGAAAAGCACTTTCATAGAAATCCTCAACGTTTGATAAGTATTGTAACCACTTAACTTTAACCATTTTGATTCTCATTCTTCGTCAAAGGTAGCGTCTAAGAAATTATCCACATCATTGGACACATCCACATCAGCTGTAGAAAAGCAAAGTTTTAAGGCTTTTGTATGTAACTAGTTTGGATACAGCTATCCTGTTCTTTGCCGAACAGTATGACCCACTATTAGTTGTGCAGGCCAGTAAACAGGCCCCTCAACCCCCCCCCCCTGCATATTGTGCTCAGTCATGGGGAGGGGGCACTGCTGCTGCTATGGTAGAGGCACAGCTTGGCACATACCTGTATGGGACAGCAGAAGCACCATAGGATGGGTGAGGAGGGGCAGGGAAAAAAAATATGCAATCAAGGGGAAGCCTATGCTGCAGGGCCAGGCTTCCCCTAAAGGGTGTAGGTCCACTAAATAGTAAGTCAGAAACTAGGTGTGGTTGCATGGGCAGATTTAGCCTAATTAGAGTCCTTAAAGCAGATCAACAGTCAAAAATGAATTAAGTCAGACCAACACAGCAAACAGTGCTCATATGCATCCCTCTCCAGGACAATTTAGTCAGCTGCACATACAAATTAATTTACCTTTTTCTAATTCCTACTGGGATAAATTTTAAAAACAAGAGGGCCGCTCATGGGCTTGCAGGCCACCTGCAAACAGGAAGTCTTACTGGGATTCCTGTTACTGTGTATTTCAGTTATGTCAGTTGGGAGAGGAAGTTCCAAAGTGGCCGCTATCTTTCTTGTCCAACTGTGCCGGGCTGTTGGTCTGGTTAAAGCACTGATACCCATTACTTAGTCTGGTCCAGTTAGATACATTTATGCAAGTGGGATGGTGTCAGTGGGGACTGGCACTTTTTGATGGGCCTTACTGAGTGCCAGCCTGGAGCTTCTAAATGTGGTCATGCTCCAACAAATGAGATGTCCTTAGCATGTTGTTGCCATGCTTCTCATATTCCTGGGACTCTGTTTTGCTGCAGTGGGAGGGGTTGTCATGGCCTTGAGTAAAAAACATGGACTACAAGTCCCACAATTCTTCCAATGTAACAAGTGAACCTCTAAGCAGCCTATTGACTTATCCAGCTGACAACCTGGCTATTAACCCTTGCTACTGGAACACAAGACTGTGAACCTTCCAAACTGAAGAAGTTAAATTTCAGCAGAATGAGTTAAACCAGTCACTTGTGCCTTAGCCAATCAAATGATTAGCAAGCTAGAGTGAGGAAGTCTATGATATGTACTCAAAATCAGCACTTTGGTGTACATAGCTAAGGTAAACACATTGTTGCTATGGGGAACTTGTTTTCTTTTATAACACAGAGTTGCAAACAAATAGCAAAGCTGAGCACATTGAAGACATTATTTTTTCACACAACAATGGAATCTTTTAAAAATGCCATCGAAAGTGGAATTACCCTTTAAGTCTCTCCTGATTATCAGAGAGGTAATTCCTTCTACCAAACCAACTTTGCTGGTTGCCTGCAGTGAATGTATGTTGGATTTTGTGTTACGGCTCTTTTAGTACATTTTCAGTCAAAAAATTAAAAAAAAAACTATACTCCCCTTTCCTCCCATGCAGACCATCACTCCTTGTCTGGAGCTGCAGAGCTTACCTGAAAGGCACCTCTCGCAGCACCGCTTTCTTGTCGGGCTTCTCTTCCTGTCTCCCTCTGACGTGGCCAGAAAAGGCAAGTATAGCTTTTTTACCTAATACCCTTATTAGTATCCTGTGGCACTAATGTATCTTTCCTGACTGGTGCAGCCCATGTGAGGTAAGGGATGAACTGATGTATCTTCACATACATCACATTTGGATATGTGGCTAGTTCATTTCCTGAAAATGAAAAATGCTTTATGGAGTTTTGCATTTCTCTGCTCACTTGCTTTTGTTGTGTACACTATTTTAAAGTCCCTGTGCAGGTACGCATGTAAATCCCTTGTATATTCTAAGTAAAGCCACTGGCTTTGCTTCCATTTATGGGTGTGGTTGCGGATGTGGTTTCTGGGCATGTCAAAGCAAACTGTTCTGAGTTATGTATGTGTGTGCTCTGCTGTGCTCAGAGCCAACTTCTTTTATGGATGAAGAGTAAAAGTGAGCATCCCTCTCCGGGCACACACATTATCCCTCTTGGGAACAGTGTAAAATAAGCAATTTCATAGAAACATGATTCTGGTTAATTGGTGGTGGACAATCAGACTGAGAGGAGGTTATGAAACATTTTTTACTAATTCAAAGAATGTCATGGTGAAGATTTCTGTTTAATAATAAATAATGAATAAACAAAAGGGGGACAGTCAGGCCTGAACCCAGAATGCAAACTGTATGCAACTAGAAAAGGGAATGCATTTCAGAAGACAGTCACATCTCAATCTTTAGTTTGAAAAAAAGAATGAATATATATATATATATATATATATATATATATATATATATATATATATATGTATATAGGAGGCTTGCAAATAAAACTACTACACAAAATTTCATGTCAATTCTATGGTCATCCAAGTTGTACCTAGCAATAGATTCCATACCAGAAGAGGTATTAAACAGGGTGAGGTCTCCTGATGCGACATTGTGGTGTTGATTATTACAGATCTTGGTCTATCTAGCTAGGGAACAACTGCAAAGAAGGGGGGGGGGGGGGGGAATACCAGATTCATTACTGTAAGGCTTGTCCTCGTCTGCTTGCCCTATGTACTATGGCAGGGGTGTCAAACTCCAGTAGCAGGTCATGTTTTGTGCCCCTCTCTGTCTGAGCACTAATTACTCCACTTGTGTACCTATGTGGATATCTGTAAAGCATGGCCTGTTGCTGGCCCTTCAGGAGGGAGTTTAACACCTGTGTACAATGGGAAATCTTGTTGAATATTCACTAAACAATGGCAAAATTCAGTTCTGATCAAACTGCATCGGATCGACAATGATTAGCTTAAATTTAATCATTACCTGAATCTGAACCACCATTTATTGTGGAGTATTTTCCAATGCAAAAGGTCTTCCCAGAATATATTAGCAAAGTTCTCGTGAGAATTATGAATAATCTTGTTTCCATGTTCAGTGGAGATTCTTTTGTACTTTGATCTCTTTAGTTTTTTTTTTTTTTTTTTTTTGTGGTTAACTGACAGTTCTTTTCTTTGCTATATGCCCTCAAGGGAGGTGTTCAGAGACACAATATTCAGTGTGTTCTACACTATCCCCAAAAAATCTTAAACAAGAAATCTTAAACACTGAGATCTGTCTTCTTCTAAGCTAAATATATTTCATGTGAACTTTGCATGTTAAAAGTTGGCAGGTGAAGTTTTGGTACATCTCCCTTCAACAAACAGGACAAAGGGTTTCACCAACCTTTTATCAAAATTGTCTGCTTGAATAATACTACACATGCCAAATCCTGCGGTGCAGCAACCCCAGCAGTGTTTTTGCCCTACTCCACTTCGAAACAACTAAGCAGGCGCTAAAATTGGTTGCTGCAGTGTCCACAGCCATCGCTATCCTGCTTGGCATAGGCAGGGCCGTATTATCCATTAGGCACACTAGGCATCGGCCTAGGGGTGGCACAAGGGGGAGGGGCGGGAGGCTCGGACTGAAGAGATCGCCCTGCACAGTATATTCCCCAGCTGCTATTAAAGTGTCAGCCGACTTCAATAGCAGACGGGTGGGTGGCAGTTAAGTGTGTGATTTGCTGTCTTAGTAAGTTACTTGGGCCCTTATTTATGAAGGAATAGCGACAGGTAGCAACCGGTGAGCGGCCGGTAATGACAGGCCCCGCCACGAGAACGCCGGCTCCCCACCACAATCACACATTTATCAAGCCAATCCTGCTTAGCGACTGAGATAGCGCCATATAGCCACTCATTCATCATTATTCCAGCCTCAGCCCACAGCGCGACAGGTATGACCTCTCGCTACCTGGTGCTCTCCAATGCATTTCAATGGAACAATCTTTAAATATTCATAATTAATTGTTATGAATTGTTTTTTTTTTTTTTAAATGTGAAAAATGTTGTGACCACTTCTGCCATTTTAGATAATTTTAAAAGGTAAAAAAAAAAAAAAAAAATGTACTGAATTGATATTACAGGTCTGATATTAATGTATTCATATTACCAAATTATTTTAAAAACTTTTTTTTTTTGTTTCCAAAAATATGGTGGTTTGGGGGTTAAAAAACTACTTTTAACCCATCGCCTCCAGCGCTCTGGGGTTTAAACATGCATTTTACAGCGCTAGAATTTTTTGAGCATGATTTTTTAATGAATATGGTGGGAGCCGGTCGCTAGGGCCAGTCGCTATCATGCGCTCCCATACAGCGCAGAACCTGTCAAATAGCGACTCCTCACCCAATATTCAACATTACGGCAAACCGACTGAGTCGCTATCAACTACCGAACAACGGCCAAGCAAAACGACTACTAGCGGGCGCTCTGAAAATGCCGCTACAGTCGCTCAACTGTCGCTACCTGCCGCTATTAATGAATCGGCCTCTTGGTGGGGGCCGAGAGAAGTGAGGAGTCCTGGTAAACAAAAAGCAGCGGAGAGTAACACATTGCTCGGCAGTGCTGGGTGTCTGGATGGATGGTAGGCTGTTCCTGCAACATCACTTCCCCCTCTGTATCTCAGCATGCAGTCATGGCTGTGTGTGTGGCAGACAAGGAAGCGCCACTTCTCCTCCTCTGCGCAGCACAAGCCTTTCACCAGGAAACAGAGTTAGAATAAGGTGAGCAGCTCCTCCTATGCTCTGCTCCATGTGCTGAGAGGAGACAGCCAGACTGCTGCACTGCAAAGGTTTAATGTTGTACAATATATGTGTTATGCTGTGTGATAGTGTGTGAGTGGTCTACATTCTGGGGAAGGGGGGTAATGTAGTGCCTTCTGCATCTTGAAGTGTGTTTATGTAGTGCTGTCTGCGTGTTGTGGGTTCTAAGATGCTATTAGCTGGACATGCTATACTGGTGCATACCTCTCATAAGCTAGGCAGTCATATTAAAGCAGAAGAAAACCCAAAAGGGCCGGCCCTAGGATCATAAATATTCCATGGCCAGCCACTGCCCCTCCCCTGGGGCATCCCACTGCGTGAACCCCCCCAGGATGCCACAAAACCCTCCTTCTTGCCGGCTCGCTCACCAATGTAAATATCGGCAACCGCATCCCCAGCATCTCTGGGCTGTGGCACACCCCCGCCTCTAACCATTTAGATAGGCTGGGGACAGGATTGCACCCCCACCAGAGGATACGGCCAAACTCACTCCCGATTGCTGTAGCACTCCGCTTGCCGTTTGTCAAGCAATACAAATATTTTGGCTATAGACATTTGATATTCTGATGGAAGATTTATTTTTTATTATGGCATGGCAGGTTGAGATACAAAGTAGATCTATTACTTTGTGATTTATAGTTTGAGCAATTTTTGACTGAACATGCTGTAACATATTAAAGTGTAATACCAATAAAAAAATAAAAGAAAAAAATGCACAGCGAACGGCTCTGATTGGATGAGAGCCCGCACATGCGCAGTAAGGCCAGGGAAAGGTGAGTTTTTATGGGCAAATTAGGGGAGGTTTCACAAAGCATGGCAGGGAACAAAACCTGAGATAGGCAACATTTCCCGACGATGCAGCTGGCTCGGCAATGGCTTGTTTTTTTTTTTAAAAGGCCACGCCACGCATTCCCCGGTTCCCTGTTCACTTTGGAGCGCTCCCGCATCGAGTCTGAGTGGTTAGGTGTGGGAGAACACCAGCGATTACAGCATCTCTGGAGCCACTGTTTCTCAGTGGCTCCCGAGATGCTGTAATCGCCGATAAGATTACCACCGATCCTAGAAATTTCAAACAGTGGGGCATCCCAATTTATGTCTTTGAGACTCCAGGGCTGGCTGCAGCAGCTTTTGTGCTGCTTTAAATTACACTATGTTTCTTATTAGTAAGATCTTTAATATAAGATTAGATAATTTCCCGCTGCCTTGATCTATTGTTGTTCAACCAGCTGCAGCTCATCTTTTTTGCACCAAAGCTGACAGTGTGCTCCCAGACTTGCTGTGGCCAGCATCTGTGTGAGCTCCTGCTGTCATTCAAGGAGAAAGCCTGCTCATCCACAGCTGGAAGCAGGGACTGCACCAATGCAGTCCCTGCCAGGCGGGCTCTCTGCCAACATGCTTCCAAAATTATGTTTCAGAAACAAGAGAGAGAAAAACACGACTGGGTTGACCATCCCTAGGCCACCCTCCCGCCTAGATAGGTAGGTGACATTTCTTTTCACCAGGTTCATGCGGTTTCCCCATAACATCTGGAAAAACACGCTGTAGACCCTGGTGTAGAGAGACACTGGCAAAACACAGACGAAGCTGACGTATAAAAAGATGGGGATCAGGTAGGTCTTGATAAGGTCAACCCTTTCCCTGAGAGACATTTTCCAGCTCTTCCAGACTGCAACCTTGGCATTGGCAATTTCCAGCCTGCGCTCCCAGTTTTTGTGGCCATAATCGCCAGGACCGAAATTTATGCCAAGGATCTTAATTTCCTGCTGGGGCACTGGGAAGGCGTCCGGAAGTTCGAAGCCCTCACCCTCACCCATCCAGAAAACTTCACTCTTCTCGTGATTGACCTTGGAGCCCGACGCTTCTGTATACTGTGCTATAAGAGAGGCCACCTCCTCCGCCTCATTTGTCCCAGAGACAATCACAGATACATCATCAGCATAGGCAATGACCTTCAAAGGAGGCTCACCAGGCATACCCAGAGGAACCCCACATAACATGCTGCTCTCGACCCTCCTTATAAAGGGATCAATCGCAAACACATACAGTAGGGGACTCAGAGGGCATCCCTGTCGCACACCAGAGCCAACTTCGAAAGGCCTTCCAACCCAACCATTAACAAGAGGGAAGCTCTCAGCCCCTTCATAAAGGGTTTGTAGCCAATTAATGAACCGCCCCGGCAGGCCGTACTTACCAAGAAGCAGCCATAGGTACTCATGATTGACCCTATCAAAAGCCTTTGCCTGATCCAACGCCAACAAGTACTTTCCCCAGCCTGCAGCCCTGCACCGCTCCAAGGCTTCCCGGACAGCTAAAACCGCTGAGAAGGTGCTTCTACCTTGGATGGAGCAATGCTGGTGACAAGAAAGCAGTTGCTCCGCCACTGACGACAAGCGCCAGAACAAAATCTTTGCCAGTATCTTTCTATCGACATTGAGAAGGCTGATGGGGCGCCAGTTCTCAATCATCGAAGAGTCCTTACCTTTTGACAGAAGGATCACGGCCGAGCGCCTCATGGAGGGAGGGAGGGAACCCTCTGCCAGACAGCAATTAAAAATCTCCACCAAATGTGGTGCCAGGATGGTCTTAAAACATTTATAAAATTCAGCTGTCAGACCATCTGACCCGGGCGACTTTTTGATGGCAAGGTGATCAATTGCACTTACCACCTCATCAGCCGTGACCGGTTCTGTCAAGCCAGTGATAGAAATGTCACCATTTTCCAATCCTGGAGTAGAG
Organism: Gastrophryne carolinensis; assembly: GCA_027917425.1. Lineage (NCBI taxonomy): Eukaryota > Metazoa > Chordata > Amphibia > Anura > Microhylidae > Gastrophryne > Gastrophryne carolinensis. The sequence continues at coordinate 590,137,341 of CM051234.1, forward strand.
TCCAGGAAACTTTCCATCCTTGCCCGGTCAAGAACCTTTCTGCCCAGGAGGTCAGCATAAAAGGACCTAATGATCTCCAGGATCCCAGATTTAGATCTTACCAGGGAACCTGTGCTATCCTTCAGACCAAGGACAGTCTTGAGAGCTGCAGCCTGTCTGCAATTCTGATAGGGATCGGGAGAGTGGTATTTCCCATAATCCCTTTCCAGAACCAGAGAAGCATGCCGGTCATACTGACACTTCCTGAGGAGAAGCTTGACTTCAGAGATTGCCCCTTGATCTCCACCATTCGAGACAAGGATGTCAAGCTTCCTCCGCAAGCGCTGGTAGGCAATGTATTTATCAAGCTGTTTCCTTTTTCCTAGGCCCCTGAAAAGCCCAGCAATTCTCATTTTGGTCAGCTCCCACCACTCAGACCTGCTGCTGCAAAAATCCTTAATGGAAACCTGTGCCTGAAAGAATTCCTCAAAGGATTGTCTTATCCACTCCTCCTCAAGGAGAGCCGAATACATCCTCCAGATGCCCCTTCCTCTAGGGGGTGTGTCAGAAGCATTCAAGACCATCGATAGTAAAAGGTGATCGGAGAACTCGACCGCCTGCAGCCGGGGAGGCTGAGAAGCCGAGCCCTCCTTCAAAAGAAACCTGTCTATCCTACTCTGACTGCTACCTCGCTGAAAAGTGAAGCCCGTGAGGTCCGGGGAGTGCTTAATGTGCACATCTTCCAGACCTGCCTCTCTAACCATGCTATTCAAAAAGAGACTATCGCAGCCCAGCTTGCCTTTGAAGCCTCTCCTGTCCATGGGCCTAGTCACGGTGTTAAAATCACCCCCAAAGACTACTGGCCGGGCTGTAAAAAGGAACGGCTTGATCTTTGTAAAGAGGCATTTCCTGTCCCACTTAGTTTGAGGTCCATAGATATTTATTAGGCGCAGGTCCTGCCCCTTCACAATGACGTCCAATACCATGCACCTCCCGATCTCCACCTCAATGACTCGCCGGCAAGTTACCATGTCAGTTTTAAAAAGCACCGCCACTCCGCTGTAAGGCTCGGCCGCAAGAGACCAAAAAGAGGGTCCGTGCCTCCACTCCCGCTTCACAGCGTGAATGTCAGCCAGACTGGCCAATCTGGTCTCCTGCAAAAATAAAATGTCAGCATCAAACTGGCTGAGAAAAAATAAGGCCATAAAACGAGCGCTTACAGATTTAATGCTGGCAACATTAATGGTTGCCACCTTTATCGGAGGGGGAACTGCCATCAGAGTCATTCGGGAGAATGTCTCTTAGCCTTCCCTCCGGCCTCACTATCTGACCCTAAACGCTTACTGGAGGAGACTGGTGCTTCCTCCTCCATATCTGAAGCCTCGGAATCAAAAGAAGATATTTCAATAGATGAGTCCTCAGAAAGTGCCTCAAACCTGTTGGAGAGCTGCACCCCACTGCTCTCCCCCGGCTCCGGCACTGCATTACCCTTTTTCCTTTTTTTCTTTGTAGCTAGCCTGTAAGCCAGGTAATCCTGATCCCCAGGGGAGAGTCCAGACCACGCTGTCTTGGGATCTGAACTCCCACCCTGCTCAGAAGGGAGTGCAGGATCAGGATCACCTAGCCCCAGCCTGCGAGATCTTACAGCAGGGGGCACAATTACTGAAACCCCCTTGGTACTTGCAGTGCCAGCCCCCCGGGCCGCCTCAGCTATTATATTGCTTGGTCTTACATTAGTGGTTGCTGACTTGGGGGCAGACTGTGGATTCACCTTAGGGACCCCTGCAGATGGCACAGGCACAGGGGCCTCAGGAACCCCCAGCTGAGTGGGGGGAGGGACCGCAGACGGGGCAGCATGGGAATGTTCCTCCCTATCCAGCCGCAGCATTTCCTGCACCACTTCCCTGTCCAGGTTGTGCCAGGCCTCAGGACACTGACTATAAGGGTGGCCGAGCTGGTTACATAGATTACAGCGGATCGTGTTGCAGTCCTTAGCCAAGTGTCCCAAGCCCTGGCACAAAGAGCACCTAAGAAGCGAGCAGGAGGAGCTGAAGTGACCCTTGGCCCCACATTTATGGCAAACCTTGGGCTGACCAGGATAAAAGATGGTCAGCCGGTCACGGCCAATATAGGCAGATGATGGCAAGTGGGTGATCTGGTTGCCATTCCTGCGGAGCCTCAGGGTCACTGACCAGCCCCCGGTCCAGATGTCGCGATCGTCCAAAATTTTTTTCAGGGGAGTGAGAACATCACCATAACGCCTTAGCCAGACGGTCAAATCTGAGGGGGGAATGGACTCATTTCTTACTAGGATGGTGATGTTTTTAATGAGCTGCTGCCTGGAGACCTGGATGGGAGTTAACCCCTTCCAGGCAGGACGTTGCTTTTGCAGCTCGTACCGCTCCCAAAACAAGTCCATCCCCTCTGGTCTAACGAAGCTCAAGTCATGTTCTGCACTCCCCACTGGACTGATCAGGGCAAAAATGTCTGCGGCTGTAAATCCCATACCCAGGATGAGATCCACCACCGCCCGCCGGGTGATAACTGGCCCCTCCCCCTCCCACCTAAGCTGGACCAGGTTGCGCCTATTGAAGCCACTGGCAGGGGCGTTGACCTCACTGGGCACAGACATCCTCTCACCAGCAGCTTCTCCTCCGCGCCTGGCAACCTGGGCATAGGACACAGGGGACTGCACTGCAGCACCAACAGCATTATTGGCCCCACTCCCTGTGCCACCTCGCTGGATGAAATACAGGGCAGGGCGGACAGCAGGGGCCCCAGCATTAGGTGGCACAGTCTTCTTATAGTCCACCTGAGGTGCAGGTGAGGGGACAGTCACAGCATCAGTCACAGCAGAAAGTCCAGCAATAGATTTAACCCCTGTGGACTCAACCCCAGACACAGCAGCAACAGGAGCAACAACATCAATAACAGCACCTAAACCAGCTGAAGCAGAATCAATAGAAGCCCTGCCAGCAAGACCCAAACCTGCGGGTGAGTCACCCATGGCCCCAGGCCCACCAAGTTCGGCGCACCCAGGAACCCGGATGGGTGCCAGGATGGTACTTACGTCTGGCGCCACCTCACCCTTTTCAGGGCAAGGAGCGCCACAGTCTTCTATACCCCCTGACACAGCGCCTATGGCGCACTCCGCAGGTTGGCTGGACAGATGGATGTCGTCCTTAGCTGGCATGGGCTCCTCAGGCTGGCGGCTGTCCTCTGCAAGATCTGCTCCAGTAGGGGCTTCCTGGATGCCCAGCGATGTCACGCACTCCTGATGTGTTGCCTCAGCAAGAAAGTCTTCCAATGCTGGTTCCGGGGCTCCCGGCTCTGCTACTGCTGCAACTTTGGGTGGAGGTACAGCTGGAGAATCCTCCACCATCTGGGTCTCGTCCACATGGTCGGCCTCTTCCTCCTTCACAGTGGGGCCTGAGCGCTGCATGGACTTAAATCGCTCCTCGTTTTTATATTTTTCTTTAAAGGCCCCACTGCTTGCTTTAAGGGACGCAACCAACTTTTCCTGCTGCCGGCATGCTGATTCAAGCTCAGCTAAGTCTGCTTTGCTTGACCGCTTATCCAATCCCCGCGCCTTGCTGGTGTCCATTTTCTTTTTCTTTAATGCGATTTTCATCTTGCACAGCTTCTCCTCCTCCTTCGCCACATTGCACAAATTACTGCATACACGGCTGCGAAAGGCTGACAAACTCTCACCGGGCTGGGGCACCGTGGTGTTACTAGCGCCGCTGGTGGAAGCAGTCCCGGGATCCGGAGGTTTAATAGTCCTCCGGGGGTATCGGCGAGATTCACCCCCAGAATCCTCCATCTTGCCTGGGATAATCCTCCCAGCAAGGCCTCAGGCTTCACAGCTCACAGCACACAGCTCACAGCTCACAGCTCTCCAGCTGCAGGTAATCAGAGGAAGCACACACACCAGGAGGTGACCACACCCTCCTGATTACCCTAATAGATTGTAAGCTCTTCTCCTTCTGTATCCTCCCTTATACACTAATAGATTGTAAGCTCTTCTCCTTCTGTATCCTCCCTTATACACTAATAGATTGTAAGCTCTTCTCCTTCTGTATCCTCCCTTATACCCCAATAGATTGTAAGCTCTTCTCCTTCTGTATCCTTCCTTATACCCTAATAGATTCTAAGCTCTTCTTCTGTATCCTCCCTTATACCCTAATAGAGTGTAAGCTCTTCTCCTCCTGAATCCTCCCTTATTCCCTAATAGAGTGTAAGCTCTTCTCCTCCTGTATCCCCCCTTATACCCTAATAGATTGTAACTTTTTTTATTGAGTAAAATCAAGCAATCATATACAATATATACAATATATACAAAGTTACAATAATAAATAAATAAAAATAAAATAAATAATAACTAAACAAAAAGAAACAGGCCTAACAATTCGGCATATAATATATAATATCCATTATTCTATATACAATCCTGTCTACAACACTACACTCTACACAACTCAGCAGGAAGACTAAGAGACCCCGTCACCTGTGCACGCAGCCGTTCTTCAAAAATCTGTCATTGTTATAAAAATCTATGGGTGATAAGAGATAGGAAAGCTCACCCAGAGGGAAGTCATGGGGATCAAGGAGGCCTGATGTTCCTCCACGCCTTCATCCAGGCCCCCCGTTCCCACCTGTCCCTCTCCAGCACCCGGATCTTGCCCACCTCATGCAGGATGTCATGCACCACCACCGGGACAGGGAGGACTTTCCTCCTAATGCAGAGCTGGCACCGTGCATTCCATGTGAAATAGCGGATCACTAGACTAACTAGATATAAAGTGTCCAAACAAAAATCCCCTCTGTTCTTGAATGCTCCATACACCCACTCAGCATAGGAAAGCTGGGAGAAGAAGGGGGCACCGAGGGCCAACCCCACCTGTTTACACACCTCTACATTAAAGGGACACCGGAGCAGGAAGTGGTCCATAGTCTCCACCTCATCCCGACACTGCTCCCGGAGACAAATTATCTCTGGCAGGCTGCGACTCTTCCGGATCCCCCTAAGGTAGAGTTTTCCTTGGAAGGAGAGCCAGGCTATATCCCGGTATTTCAAAGGAATTCTTGAGGAGTTAATAAGCCTCAAACCCTCCCTCATGATGGAGCCTGGGCAATCCCTGAGGGACAATGGTTCATGAAAAGCCAGACCCAGGACCCGACTCACCAGAAGCTTCCTCGGAGTAGATCTCATGTCCTCTGCTGTCAATTGCCATTGCCGAAGTATTTTCAAGCACGGGACAACATAGGCCGGGAGCTGAGCCTGAGGAACTCGAGGGCTTTTCATCCGGCCACCATTCTCCCAGTCTCGCAGGAAGGGCTTAAACCAGGACTGGAAAATACCTACCCAACCAGGCGGGCTCTCTGCCAACATGCTTCCAAAATTATGTTTCAGAAACAAGAGAGAGAAAAACACGACTGGGTTGACCATCCCTAGGCCACCCTCCCGCCTAGATAGGTAGGTGACATTTCTTTTCACCAGGTTCATGCGGTTTCCCCATAACATCTGGAAAAATACGCTGTAGACCCTGGTGTAGAGAGACACTGGCAAAACACAGACGAAGCTGACGTATAAAAAGATGGGGATCAGGTAGGTCTTGATAAGGTCAACCCTTTCCCTGAGAGACATTTTCCAGCTCTTCCAGACCGCAACCTTGGCATTGGCAATTTCCAGCCTGCGCTCCCAGTTTTTTTGGCCATAATCACCAGGACCGAAATTTATGCCAAGGATCTTAATTTCCTGCTGGGGCACTGGGAAGGCGTCCGGAAGTTCGAAGCCCTCACCCTCACCCATCCAGAAAACTTCACTCTTCTCGTGATTGACCTTGGAGCCCGACGCTTCTGTATACTGTGATATTAGAGAGGCCACCTCCTCCGCCTCATTTGTCCCAGAGACAATCACAGATACATCATCAGCATAGGCAATGACCTTCAAAGGAGGCTCACCAGGCACACCCAGAGGAACCCCACATAACATGCTGCTCTCGACCCTCCTTATAAAGGGATCGATCGCAAACACATACAGTAGGGGACTCAGGGGGCATCCCTGTCGCACACCAGAGCCAACTTCGAAAGGCCTTCCAACCCAACCATTAACAAGAGGGAAGCTCTCAGCCCCTTCATACAGGGTTTGTAGCCAATTAATGAACCGCCCCGGCAGGCCGTACTTACCAAGAAGCAGCCATAGGTACTCATGATTGACCCTATCAAAAGCCTTTGCCTGATCCAACGCCAACAAGTACTTTCCCCAGCCTGCAGCCCTGCACCGCTCCAAGGCTTCCCGGACAGCTAAAACCGCTGAGAAGGTGCTTCTACCTTGGATGGAGCAATGCTGGTGACAAGAAAGCAGTTGCTCCGCCACTGACGACAAGCGCCAGAACAAAACCTTTGCCAGTATCTTTCTATCGACATTGAGAAGGCTGATGGGGCGCCAGTTCTCAATCATCGAAGAGTCCTTACCTTTTGACAGAAGGATCACGGCCGAGCGCCTCATGGAGGGAGGGAGGGAACCCTCTGCCAGACAGCAATTAAAAACCTCCACCAAATGTGGTGCCAGGATGGTCTTAAAACATTTATAAAATTCAGCTGTCAGACCATCTGACCCGGGCGACTTTTTGATGGCAAGGTGATCAATTGCACTTACCACCTCATCAGCCGTGACCGGCCAGTGATAGAAATGTCACCATTTTCCAATCCTGGAGTAGAGTCCAGGAAACTTTCCATCCTTGCCCGGTCAAGAACCTTTCTGCCCAGGAGGTCAGCATAGAAGGACCTAATGATCTCCAGGATCCCAGATTTAGATCTTACCAGGGATCCTGTACTATCCTTTAGACCAAGGACAGTCTTGAGAGCTGCAGCCTGTCTGCAATTCTGATAGGGATCGGGCGAGTGGTATTTCCCATAATCCCTTTCCAGAACCAGAGAAGCATGCCGGTCATACTGACACTTCCTGAGGAGAAGCTTGACTTCAGAGATTGCCCCTTGATCTCCACCATTCGAGACAAGGATGTCAAGCTTCCTCCGCAAGCGCTGGTAGGCAATGTATTTATCAAGCTGTTTCCTTTTTCCTAGGCCCCTGAAAAGCCCAGCAATTCTCATTTTGGTCAGCTCCCACCACTCAGACCTGCTGCTGCAAAAATCCTTAAAGTGGACCAACACCCAGGATTTTGACTATCCTGGGTTTTGGTCCACTTCGGCGGGGCACCCCGATCGGGGGTGCCCCGCTGTGTGAAACCCCCCAGAAAGCCCCAAAATCTTACCTGTCCCCGCTCCCACGTGACTGGACGGTCCAATCCCCGCCAACGTCCAGGCGGGGATCAGGAACGTCCAAGCGGCTGCCGCCGCCGCCGCCTCCCTCGCGTCACTTTCGGCGCGCGCGCGCCCCCGCCGGCCATTTGCAGACGGCCGGCGCGGGCGCGCGCACGTCTACAGGGGCGCGAGGGAGGCGGCGGCGGCCGGCCGCCGCCGAAGATCAGGTAAGCGATTTGGGGTGTCTGGGGGGGTTTCACCCCGCGGGACATCCCGATCTCGGATGTCCCGCGGGGTGGGAGGTGATCGGCCCGGAAATCTTATAGATTTCCGGGCCGATCACCTCTCGGTGTTGGTCCACTTTAATGGAAACCTGTGCCTGAAAGAATTCCTCAAAGGATTGTCTTACCCACTCCTCCTCAAGGAGAGCCGAATTCATCCTCCAGATGCCCCTTCCTCTAGGGGGTGTGTCAGAAGCATTCAAGACCATCGATAGTAAAAGGTGATCGGAGAACTCGACCGCCTGCAGCCGGGGAGGCTGAGAAGCCGAGCCCTCCTTCAAAAAAAAACCTGTCTATCCTACTCTGACTGTTACCTCGCTGAAAAGTGAAGCCCGTGAGGTCCGGGGAGTGCTTAATGTGCACATCCTTCAGACCTGCCTCTCTAACCATACTATTCAAAAAGAGACTATCGCAGCCCAGCTTGCCTTTGAAGCCTCTCCTGTCCATGGGCCTAGTCACGGTGTTAAAATCACCTCCAAAGACTACTGGCCGGGTTGTAAAAAGGAACGGCTTGATCTTTGTAAAGAGGCATTTCCTGTCCCACTTAGTTTGAGGTCCATAGATATTTATTAGGCGCAGGTCCTGCCCCTTCACAATGACGTCCAATACCATGCACCTCCCGATCTCCACCTCAATGACTCGCCGGCAAGTTACCATGTCAGTTTTAAAAAGCACCGCCACTCCGCTGTAAGGCTCGGCCGCAAGAGACCAAAAAGAGGGTCCGTGCCTCCACTCCCGCTTCACAGCGTGAATGTCAGCCAGACTGGCCAATCTGGTCTCCTGCAAAAACAAAATGTCAGCATCAAACTGGCTGAGAAGAAATAAGGCCATAAAACGAGCGCTTACAGATTTAATGCTGGCAACATTAATGCTTGCCACCTTTATCGGAGGGGGAACTGCCATCAGAGTCATTCGGGAGAACGTCTCTTAGCCTTCCCTCCGGCCTCACTATCTGACCCTAAACGCTTACTGGAGGAGACTGGTGCTTCCTCCTCCATATCTGATGCCTCGGAATCAAAAGAAGATATTTCAATAGATGAGTCCTCAGAAAGTGCCTCAAACCTGTTGGAGAGCTGCACCCCACTGCTCTCCCCCGGCTCCGGCACTGCATTACCCTTTTTCCTTTTTTTCTTTGTAGCTAGCCTGAAAGCAAGGTAATCCTGATCCCCAGGGGAGAGTCCAGACCACGCTGTCTTGGGATCTGAACTCCCACCCTGCTCAGAAGGGGGTGCAGGATCAGGATCACCTAGCCCCAGCCTGCGAGATCTTACAGCAGGGGGCACAATTACTGAAACCCCCTTGGTACTTGCAGTGCCAGCCCCCCGGGCCGCCTCAGCTATTATATTGCTTGGTCTTACATTAGTGGTTGCTGACTTGGGGGCAGACTGGGGATTCACCTTAGGGCCACCTGCAGATGGCACAGGCACAGGGGCCTCAGGAACCCCCAGCTGAGTTGGGGGAGGGACCGCAGACGGGGCAGCATGGGAATGTTCCTCCCTATCCAGCCGCAGCATTTCCTGCACCACTTCCCTGTCCAGGTTGTGCCAGGCCTCAGGACACTGACTATAAGGGTGGCCGAGCTGGTTACATAGATTACAGCGGATGGTATTGCAGTCCTTAGCCAAGTGTCCCAAGCCCTGGCACAACGAGCACCTAAGAAGCGAGCAGGAGGAGCTGAAGTGACCCTTGGCCCCACATTTATGGCAAACCTTGGGCTGACCAGGATAAAAGATGGTCAGCCGGTCACGGCCAATATAGGCAGATGATGGCAAGTGGGTGACCTGGTTGCCATTCATGCGGAGCCTCAGGGTCACTGACCAGCCCCCGGTCCAGATGTCGCGATCGTCCAAAATTTTTTTCAGGGGAGTGAGAACATCACCATAACGCCTTAGCCAGACGGTCAAATCTGAGGGGGGAATGGACTCATTTCTTACTAGGATGGTGATGTTTTTTATGAGCTGCTGCCTGGAGACCTGGATGGGAGTTAACCCCTTCCAGGCAGGATGTTGCTTTTGCAGCTCGTACCGCTCCCAAAACAAGTCCATCCCCTCTGGTCTAACGAAGCTCAAGTCATGTTCTGCGCTCCCCACTGGACTGATCAGGGCAAAAATGTCTGCGGCTGTAAATCCCATACCCAGGATGAGATCCACCACCGCCCGCCGGGTGATAACTGGCCCCTCCCCCTCCCACCTAAGCTGGACCAGGTTGCGCCTATTGAAGCCACTGGCAGGGGCGTTGACCTCACTGGGCACAGACATCCTCTCACCAGCAGCTTCTCCTCCACGCCTGGCAACCTGGGCATAGGACACAGGGGGCTGCACTGCAGCACCAACAGCATTATTGGCCCCACTCCCTGTGCCACCTCGCTGGATGAAATACAGGGCAGGGCGGACAGCAGGGGCCCCAGCATTAGGTGGCACAGTCTTCTTATAGTCCACCTGAGGTGCAGGTGAGGGGACAGTCATATCATCAGCAGCAGTCACAGCAGCAGTCACAGCAGAAAGTCCAGCAATAGATTTAACCCCTGTGGATTCAACCCCAGACACAGCAGCAGTAACAGGAGCAACAACATCAATAACAGCATCCAAACCAGCTGAAGCAGAATCAATAGAAGCCCTGCGAGCAAGACCCAAACCTGCGGGTGAGTCACCCATGGCCCCAGGCCCACCAAGTTCGGCGCACCCAGGAACCCGGATGGGTGCCAGGATGGTACTTACGTCTGGCGCCACCTCACCCTTTTCAGGGCAAGGAGCGCCACAGTCTTCTATACCCCCTGACACAGCGCCTATGGCGCACTCCGCAGGCTGGCTGGACAGATGGACGTCGTCCTTAGCTGGCATGGGCTCCTCAGGCTGGCGGCTGTCCTCTGGAAGATCTGCTCCAGTACGGGCTTCCTGGATGCCCAGCGATGTCACGCACTCCTGATGTGTTGCCTCAGCAAGAAAGTCTTCCAATGCTGGTTCCGGGGCTCCTGGCTCTGCTACTGCTGCAACTTTGGGTGGAGGTACAGCTGGAGAATCCTCCACCATCTGGGTCTCGTCCACATGGTCGGCCTCTTCCTCCTTCACTGTGGGGCCTGAGCGCTGCATGGACTTAAATCGCTCCTCATTTTTATATTTTTCTTTAAAGGCCCCACTGCTTGCTTTAAGGGACGCAACCAACTTTTCCTGCTGCCGACATGCTGATTCAAGCTCAGCTAAGTCTGCTTTGCTTGACCGCTTATCCAATCCTCTCGCCTTGCTGGTGTCCATTTTCTTTTTCTTTAATGCAATTTTCATCTTGCAAAGCTTCTCCTCCTCCTTCGCCACATTGCACAAATTACTGCATACACGGCTGCGAAAGGCTGACAAACTCTCACCGGGCTGGGGCACCGTGGTGTTACTAGCGCCGCTGGTGGAAGCAGACCCGGGATCCGGAGGTTTAATAGTCCTCCGGGGGTATCGGCGAGATTCACCCCCAGAATCCTCCATCTTGCCTGGGATAATCCTCCCAGCAAGGCCTCAGGCTTCTCAGCTCACAGCACACAGCACACAGCTCACAGCTCTCCAGCTGCAGGTAATCAGAGGAAGCACACACACCAGGAGGTGACCGCACCCTCCTGATTACCCTAATAGATTGTAAGCTCTTCTCCTTCTGTATCCTCCCTTATACACTAATAGATTGTAAGCTCTTCTCCTTCTGTATCCTCCCTTATACCCTAATAGATTCTAAGCTATTCTTCTGTATCCCCCCTTATACCCTAATAGATTGTAAGCTCTTCTCCTTCTGTATCCTCCCTTATACCCTAATAGATTCTAAGCTCTTCTTCTGTATCCCCCCTTATACCCTAATAGATTGTAAGCTCTTCTCCTCCTGTATCCCCCCTTATACCCTAATAGATTGTAAGCTCTTCTCCTTCTGTATCCTCCCTTATACCCAAATAGAGTGTAAGCTCTTCTCCTTCTGTATGCTCCCTTATACCCTAATAGAGTGTAAGCTCTTCTCCTCCTGTATCCCCCCTTATACCCTAATAGATTGTAAGCTCTTCTCCTTCTGTATCCTTCCTTATACCCTAATAGATTGTAAGCTCTTCTTCTGTATCCTCCCTTATACCCTAATAGAGTGTAAGCTCTTCTCCTCCTATATCCTCCCTTATTCCCTAATAGAGTGTAAGCTCTTCTCCTTCTGTATCCTTCCTTATACACTAATAGATTGTAAGCTCTTCTCCTTCTGTATCCTCCCTTATACCCCAATAGATTGTAAGCTCTTCTCCTTCTGTATCCTCCCTTATACCCAAATAGAGTGTAAGCTCTTCTCCTTCTGTATCCTCCCTTATACCCAAATAGAGTGTAAGCTCTTCTCCTTCTGTATCCTCCCTTATACCCAAATAGAGTGTAAGCTCTTCTCCTTCTGTATGCTCCCTTATACCCTAATAGAGTGTAAGCTCTTCTCCTCCTGTATCCCCCCTTATACCCTAATAGATTGTAAGCTCTTCTCCTTCTGTATCCTTCCTTATACCCTAATAGATTGTAAGCTCTTCTTCTGTATCCTCCCTTATACCCTAATAGAGTGTAAGCTCTTCTCCTCCTATATCCTCCCTTATACCCTAATAGAGTGTAAGCTCTTCTCCTCCTATATCCTCCCTTATTCCCTAATAGAGTGTAAGCTCTTCTCCTTCTGTATCCTCCCTTATACCCTAATAGATTGTAAGCTCTTCTCCTTCTGTATCCTCCCTTATACACTAATAGATTGTAAGCTCTTCTCCTTCTGTATCCTCCCTTATACCCCAATAGATTGTAAGCTCTTCTCCTTCTGTATCCTTCCTTATACCCTAATAGAGTGTAAGCTCTTCTCCTCCTGTATCCCCCCTTATACCCTAATAGATTGTAAGCTCTTCTCCTTCTGTATCCTCCCTTATACCCTAATAGATTGTAAGCTCTTCTCCTTCTGTATCCTCCCTTATACCCAAATAGAGTGTAAGCTCTTCTCCTTCTGTATGCTCCCTTATACCCTAATAGAGTGTAAGCTCTTCTCCTCCTGTATCCCCCCTTATACCCTAATAGATTGTAAGCTCTTCTCCTTCTGTATCCTCCCTTATACCCAAATAGAGTGTAAGCTCTTCTCCTTCTGTATGCTCCCTTATACCCTAATAGAGTGTAAGCTCTTCTCCTCCTGTATCCCCCCTTATACCCTAATAGATTGTAAGCTCTTCTCCTTCTGTATCCTCCCTTATACCCTAATAGAGTGTAAACTCTTCTCCTTCTGTATCCTCCCTTATACCCTAATAGAGTGTAAACTCTTCTCCTCCTGTATCCTCCCTTATACCCTAATAGAGTGTAAGCTCTTCTCCTTCTGTATCCTTCCTTATACCCTAATAGAGTGTAAGTTCTTCTCCTTCTGTATCCTCCCTTATACCCTAATAGAGTGTAAGCTCTTCTCCTTCTGTATCCCCCCTTATACCCTAATAGAGTATCCTTCTGTATCCTTCCTTATATGACTGAAACAGGGCCCGCCCTCACATGCTCCTGGCGTAAAGTGCCAGCACAGCATGACAGGCCCAACAGGCTGAACACAGGGTCGGACTAGGCCACCCAGGTAGCCTGGATCGGAACAATAAAAGTTTTTTCTCCCCTGCAGCAGCTCCTGTGATGAGGGCGCACCTCAACATTTTTTGGTCTCGCTGCCAACCCTTGCTGTTTGTTGTGGCCTTGCTACCCACATTAGTTACAGTGCATTAGTGTGCATGCCCAGCGCATACCTCCCAACTTCTGAAAACGTGAAAGCGGGACAAGCCATGCCCCCGGCCACACCCCCGTCACGCCCCGGCCACACCCCCGTCACGCCCCGGCCACACCCCCGTCACGCCCCGGCCACACCCCCGTCACGCCCCGGCCACACACCCGTCACGCCCCGGCCACGCCCCCGTCACGCCCCGGCCACGCTCTCCAGCTCCAGCAATGTCGGCTGCCTTCACCCCTGCATGCGTACGTATCCCCAAACCAGCATATTCAATGCAATGGAGGGGGTATGTCAAAGTGGTGTCTGGCTGCTCTTTTACTGAAGTGAATGGAGTGGGCATGCTTGCGTCGCTGTGAATGTTTGTGGAGGTGGGAGGGCCATTCCTGGAGGCATCCTGGTGTAAGGCAATGTGGCCTAGAGCACAGGGTACCTGATTACATATATTTTGGTTAAGTTACATGGCTGTACTTTTACATTACAGAAAAAAAAAATACTCTGTAGGGGGCCACCAAATTTTGTGCCCAGGGGCCTCCACCACACTTGATCCGGCCCTGGGGTCCAGTCACACCTCTGTATGCACAGGGATATACTCCACCACTGTCAGGATACATAGAAATACTGCCCAGTGCACATGTGGATGCAGTGTGCCTGCAGTTTGTGCAATGCAGGTATATTGGCAGCAAAGGTATAGCACCCCTATACGTATTCTCCCTGACCTGAGTTTTTATTTAGCCAAGTATAGCCTGCACTCACCTTGTTTATTAGTTCAGTGGTAAGGAGTATCTGAGCCACTTTGAACCAGGGCCCCCAGTATTGGGGTGTGCGGCCACATCTGCGTTACTGCTACACCTCAGTTAAGGTTCCTTCATAGCGCACTAGGTAATAATAAACTTTACTGTCTTTTTAAGGCTGTCATATTGTGTTTATGCACATACCGTATATACTCGAGTATAGGCCGACCCGAATATAAGCCGAGGCACCTAATTTTACCACAAAAAACTGGAAAAAGTTATTGACTCGAGTATAAGCCGAGGGTGTTGGAGGATAGCGGAGGATGCAGCCGCCAGCGCACTCAGATCCACTAGCCTTAGACGAGCTATTAGACGAAGGCAGGAGCGGACCTGAACGTGCTGACTGAACCAGAGGCATTAGCCCCAGTCTGTGCCTGTCCCATTGGGAATGCCCCTGTCATTCCAGAATTAAACACTGCCAGTCATGGCATTAGCCCCAGCCTGTGCCCTGTCCCATTGGGAATGCCCCTGTCATTCCAGAATTAAACACTGCCAGTCATGGCATTAGCCCCAGTTTGTGCCCTGTCCCAATGGCCAATGCCCCTGCCATTGTAAAATAAAACAATGTGATCATGGCCACAGCAATGACCCCCCAGTATAGTGTCACCCCCTCACACAGCCGCTGGCAGCCTGCCCTCCCGATGCCCAGTCATATTGGAATGGCAGCCTGTGACGGGCATGATGCTGCCAATGAGCAGCACTCAGTAATTTGGTTTTGTTCCTTTCTGGATGAGCAACCTGATTTGGCATACTGCTGTGTGTATCCCCAGGAATCGCCCCTTAACTCACTTTTTCCTTGTTCTGATGGCACATGTGTAGGGCACTAAGTCAATCAGCCATGCTCATTCTATTTAGATATCCTTTACTACTCTGAGCTCAGAGCAGCAAGGAAATCTAAATGGAGTGAGCACTTGCCGCATCCCCACTTGCCTTTAGCTGTGGGCATGCACTGTCCACACCAACCATTCAAAGGTGCCGAGATGTGGCAAGGACTCGGGGAAGAGGCGAGTTAACCCAGCGGCCCTGAGATTTCACACGGGGGCATACCAATTTAGGTTGCCCCAATAAGAGGTAGGGATGTTGCCAACATATCTGCATGAACACTGGATGTGTACTGAAGAACATAGTGTCTGGAGGCCAGCTGCTTAACTTCCAAACCCTAGACATACCAGCCATTATGCCTGTTGCACCAGGGTAGGAGCCTGGAGGGAGATGGAGTGACATTTTTTATTGCTAGACCTAGGCCAGAGTTTAAAAAATAAGGATGTACAAAGATGGCTTTCTTACAGATACGGGCATGATGCTGCCAATGAGCAGTGCTAGGGAAGCAGCTGCCAATATTACCTGGGCTGGAGGCTGGAGCGGGCATGGTCACACGCACACACGGACACTGCAGCCGCCACCCTGTCCTCGTGAATGCAGCACGAGGACCCCCCCCCCCTTACCTGTTGTTGCGCGCTGGCCACCTCCGTTCCCTCTGCCTCCGCCGCCGCCGCCTCCTCCTCCGCCGCCGCCGCCTCCTCCGCCGCCGCCGCCTCCTCCTCCGCCGCCGCCGCCTCCTCCTCCTCCGCCGCCGCCGCTCTCACAAACGTGCAGGCACTTCCTGGTTGTTGCGCGCCGGTTGGTGGGCGGGCCCCATGTGGTCGGCGTCCAATAGAAACAATGGACGCCTCCCACCAACCTGCGCGCAACAGCCAGTAAGTGTCAGTGTGTGTGAGAGCACTGACTCGAGTATAAGCCGAGGTGGCTTTTTTCAGCCCAAAAAGTGGGCTGAAAAACTCGGCTTATACTCGAGTATATACGGTAATTGTGAATATGTATATAGGTATATAGTTTACTGTCTCTCACTATGTAATTGGTGTTTCTTTTGTCAATCAACTTTGCTGTTTATGCCTTTGTCAGCTGTATTTTACAACTTGTGATTTGTTCTATGGAATATGGTATGTGCAGATAATAGCACCTGTCTATGTCTTAGCTATAGTAGCTTTTAGAAGCCATGGTCATAATCCCACAGTTTATTAACAGTGTGCCTGCACTAACCAATACCAATACCCATATTTCTATATACAATATGTGAGCTTTTGAAAGTATTTACCGTATTTTTCTTCCTAGAAGAAGCACTTATTTTTCCCTAAAAGTGGGGACAGCCACTCATCCATCGTCTGACTTCCCGGACTGCCAGCAGTGCTGTGTATGTTAGTTTCCTTTTTTTTATTTGTTCAGTGTTGGGGAAGGGAGTTGGGAAGATTCTGCCACACTGCCTATATGGGGAATGAAAGGAGGAAGGGCCACACTGCCCTACCGGGAATAGGGGAGGGGAATGCCACACTGCTTATAGGGAATGGGATGGCAGGAATGCTACACTGCCTATGGGGAATGGGGTGGGGGGAAAGCCACACTGCCTATGGGGAATGGGATGGCAGGAATGCTACACTGCCTATGGGGAATGGGATGGGAGGAAAGCCACACTGCCTATGGGGAATGGGATGGGAGGAAAGCCACACTGCCTATGGGGAATGGGATGGCAGGAATGCTACACTGCCTATGGGGAATGGGATGGGAGGAAAGCCACACTGCCTATGGGGAATGGGGTGGGGGGAAAGCCACACTGCCTATGGGGAATGGGATGGGAGGAAAGCCACACTGCCTATGGGGAATGGGATGGCAGGAATGCTACACTGCCTATGGGGAATGGGTTGAGGGGATGCCACATTGTCTATGAGAAATGAGATGGGGAAATTTATGGAGAATGGGATGGGGAGAATGCCACACTGCCTATATAGGGAATACGATGGGGGAATGCCACACTGCCTATATGGGGAATGGGATGGAGTAATGCCACATTTCCTGTATGGGGATTGGGATGGCGGAATGCCACACTGCCTAGGGGGAATCGGAGGGGAAAATGCCACACTGCCTGTAAAGGGGAGATTCTGCACCTTGCCTAGTACTTGGTTCTTGGGGGTAGTGTTTAGCACAACTTTTGGTTCAGCACCTGCCCATAAGACACACCTAGGATTTGAAGTAGGAAATTGCCAAATTGCCATATAGGCAATGTGACATTTCCCCATCCCATTCCCTATATAGGCGGTGTGACATTTCCCCTTCCCATTCCACATATAGGCAGTGTGGCATTACCCTATCCCATTCCCTATATAGGCGGTGTGACATTTCCCCTTCCCATTCCACATATAGGCAGTGTGGCATTACTCCATCCCATTCCCCATATAGGCGATGTGACATACCTCCCTCCCATTCCACATATAGGCAATGTGGCATTACCCTATCCCATTCCCTATATTGGGGAATGGGAAGGGGTTAAAATGGGATGGGAAGTCTTATAGGGCAAACAATATGGTACTTTGTAAACATTCAATATATTCCTTAATCGGGAGATTTAAGCATAAGCAAGGTGTGTGTGAATTTAAATCCTTCTTTGGATCATTCATTGGTGGGCAATTAAAACTCACTTTTAGCGCTGCACCCTTACAGCATTTACTTTGTTTAACCCTTTGGTGTGCCAAACCAGGTATTGATTTCATTCCTTCACTCCTCAGCTAAAAGTCTACAAAACATCTGACTAAAGGGTCTCTAACTTTAATCAATCTCAACAATGTATAGTTTAGGTCACACGTCGCACATATCTCTAGTCACACTTATTATGTGAGTCAACCTTCCAGTACCAGAACTGGAGCAAACCTTTTCTGGCTTCTTGTTGTTTACTGTACACTGATGGTGACTCATCATCTGTATTTCCAACATTAAATGTATTATCTAAGTTAAGATCAGACTTTACTGTATTGTACTGCCTAACCACATTAACAAACTAAATCCTAAACATACGAATACTAAATCTAAAGTTATAAGTTCTCTCCTAACAGTATTTGTTGTGTAAGAGGGCTCTAAACCCGCTTTGTTCTATCTAGTATTTAGTAACTGTTGCAATCCTCATTCTATATTTTCTTCTGAATACAACCTTACTCAAAACTAAGGTCTGATATACAACTTATCTAATGTGAAGCACAGTATAGCCCTCAAACGTTTTGCTCAGTATGACAATGCTGCCCAATCTCTTATTTGTAACACCCCATATTTTTATTACAGGGGAGGAGCAGGGCCTGCTGAATTTTGGCCATTTGCAGGTGGTGTGATTGTAAGTCCAGTCATGGGTGTTGCTTCAAAATTCAGGAATTATGACCTCTCCTTTTCTCTGAGGTGGAAGGAGCCTGTCAAGGAGTCTAACATGGATTATTTTCTTTTAAACCAGTTGAACTTGCCTTGCAAACTATAGATGTAGCATTTTGCAGAGTGATATTTTCATTGCAACAGCATGATGGAGAGATCACTCACACGCCATGGAAAGCTGTGCGTCAGTTGTAAACCCATTAAATTGTGATAACAGTCTTGTGGCCGCAATACAATGTAAAACAGCAGGGAGCTGATAAGCTTTTTGCAATGCAACAGCAGGACTTGTGCATGGCTGTGCATACTCCTCTGGTCTTTCCATTGATTATGATGACAGTTGGGGTCAGCCATTACTCTACTCATGGCCAACAGTGGCTGGACTGCAGAAGTCAGAAGACACAACAAGGAAGATCAGGGATTGATGTTCAGTTAAAATGTTTGGTATTTTGAAGCACGTCACTTTAAAATATATTTTTAGGCATAACACTAGGTGCATTGGAAGACAGAGGGTGTCGTCCTGCTTTCCTTTTTAGTCATCAATACCTACTTATGCTTTTTAGTTTGGTATTTGGTGGACAGTCAGGATCTGAGTGTAAGCATCTCACAAAAACTGACACGCTGGACTTGATTCTATTGAGAGTAGAAAAAAATTCTCATGATAGTAAAAAATTCACTTTATGAGAAAAAAACCTGAGAAATAAACTGCAGATGAATCACTAGTTCGGAAGACAATGAAAGTCAAATGGCACTTTTTACTAGCGAGTAAAAAGTTCACTACTTTTCTACCATTGACTTTCATTTTCTTCCAAACAGGTGATTCGACAACATTGCAATTTTCATGCTTTTTTCTCATAAAGTAATTTTTTTTCACTACCATGAGAATTTTTTTCTAACCTTATTGAATCAAGGCCGCTGTTTAGGAACTGTATTTATGGCGAGCCAGTTGCTCCACAAGATGCTGTTTCTGACAGTAAAACATTACAAACTCTCTATACATTTATAGGCACAGTATTGACTTTGGATTGGCATCATTCTTTAACTAAAGTTATCTAACATCACATACACAAATTATATATTATAAGATCACCATATACCTCAATTATCTTCTTCACTGCACAGTAATCTAATTACTTTAAAAAAAAAGGAAGCCTGGGGCTTACGCCAAATGTGTGTAAAAGTCGCCATCTGCTGGTAGACCATAGTAGCTGTCTGAATTATATCCTACTCTGAAATGTCAACCGGAAAGAAAAAATAGCACCCTGCATCCTCAGGTGCAATAAATAATAATAATAAATAATAATATATAAAGACTACTGTTTTCTACCTTTTAGGAAAACTTAGGTACACAACACTATGTTTTTTTTATTTTTCTGTCATTCCTTTGGTAATTTTTTTTATAAAATAGCTTTGTATAAAGTGTGAAAAAATAGAACCTATATCCCGTCTTCACTGCTGCATTTTTGTAAATCAAATTCCTTTTCCCTTTAGTAGTAATCCCTCATCTACTGTCCTGTTTAATAATTACAACCAGGGCTGTGGAGTCAGAGGCATGGAGTTGGAGCTAGTTTTGGCTGGATGTAATGTTATAGGAAGTTTAGAAACATTGATTATAAATGTATTTTAGATTATATAAATCTAAAGCCATTGCTTCTAAAAAAATTATATATATATATATATATATATATATATATATATATATATATATATATATTATAATAAGTGATTTGCAGCAGCCAGGTGTTCGAGGAGATAGTAATGAGTTCTCCACTGCCCCTAATGCTCTGTGTCCTTATGCTGCCCCAAGGCCCTTAATTACAACACCTGAAACTGTGCTGCACTGTGCTGTAAGTTCCTCCTCTAAAGACCTGAGGAAAAATCACTGAGTTCGCCTGCAGTTACCTCAGAAGTGCATCTATGATGGAGGGTCTGACTAAAGCAATACTTTTTTAAGAACAAATTCAAAGATTTCTATGAATTTCCTTTAAATATTTCAATTCTATTTTTTATTAGAAGCATAGCAAATATTTCAGTTATTACATATATGCTTACAGGAATGTAAAGTCATTGTCCAGGCATGGCTGTTAACGGAATAACCAAGTAACCCTACATTCCTTCAAGCTCCCATTTTTTTTTCTTTTTTCAAAAAAACAAAGTTTGCAATGCAGAGAAAACGTACTTTATGTTTTATGTTGATTTCTACATTTCTCGGGTAGTTGGCGTGTCCTTTCTCTTAGTGTACTGCCTGTATTAGCATAAGCTTTTCCTTTAGAATGCAGAGAGGGAGGGGGGGGGGACTCAGAGTACTGAAAAGAAGGGGAAATGAGGGATTGGTTAGCAGCCAGGAAGAGGAGGAATAGAGGCAGGGGCCCTGCATAGTAAGATTACCCTGTCTGGACAATGACTTATCTAATGACGAATCTAAAAGATACCAGGGCCGGCCGCTGGCCTTCCACTTCTCTTTAAGAAAAATTACAAAAATCCTCATAAATATATTAGATGACAAGGGAATGGGCTACTTATACACCCTGCATCAAAAATGTATCTAAATGTATTTATGTCTTTTACGTGAAGGGAGAAAAATAATGGGTGTCCATTTTGCACATACCTGTGATGCCCTGGCCAATCACTGGCCTTCATACAGATGACAGATGTTGCGATTAAAGGTGGATTCTGGCAGCAAGCTATTGCAGTCAAATAACAAGTGAAGGTCAGCAACAGGCAGTCAATAGCCCAAAGACAGAACACCCTAACAGACTAAACGCTAATGAATGTACCAAACCGCCCAGCCAGCACCTGAACAGCGGGGCAGGGGAGTGCTTTGCAGGTAAGTAGACTCTCTAAGCACCATTCTGCTTTTACAGGGTAGAGCTGCTTAACTCGAATCTCCTGACTCTGTCTGTGTTTCCTAAATATGGCAGTTTTGCTGAGGGTTTATTTTTTCAGTGGGGGTATATAAGTAACTCATCTTCTCACTATTTAACTCGTTTCTTATTTGGTGATAGAGCTCCAGTAACACTTTTTTTGTCTTATCATGACATTACAAAAGTTGCTGTGGGCATACACATCAGCTTCCATATACAAAAATAGCTTGGCAAAATAAAAATAGGTTGGTGGTACCCTCCTGCCTACTAAGAGGGCTGAGATCAGACACTTACAGGCCCAAATCAGGGCCTTTTTATTTTATTCCTTCTGAGACTATCTGCATTTTATTCCATCCAGCGTGAGTTTATGAAAGATCACTCCTGCCAATTCATTCAGCTCCTATGGAGCAGTAAGTGGCACTCTTGATGTTGAAAATGTAGTTGGCACTGATTCTTTTTAGCTTTTGCCAAAGCATTTGATAATGTCCTACATAATAACTCCAAGACACCTTGACGCTATGGTAATTATGGCAAATAGATTTTGCAATAGATTGTATATATGCTGAGGTGGTTTATGTAAAAGTAATTTTGAATTTAAAAATCATTTTTTTAATATCTTTATATATCTTTATATAGCTTTGATTAAAGTGTACCAAAACCTAGGATTTTTCTGCCATTCGCCGAATCTACTTACCTCTTATCGGTCCAACTGTGCATGCGCAGCCGCTCGTCCAATCAGCTTTTTCGGGCATGCATATTAATGTGCAGCTGGAGAAGCTGAATGGAATCTCCAGCCAACACACCTGCGGCACACGGAATCACTTGTTTCTTTCGGCTGTGCGCGGCCATGCACACTCATTCCGTTACGGCGGGCGTGGTTGCACACAGCTAAGAAAGGATCCGATTGATGTCAGCGCTTGTGGTGCATGCGCTGTGGCCTTGGTGGAAAGCTAAGAGTTGGTGGGGCATCTTAGTTCGGGAAGCCCCGGTGAAGGGGGAGTAAGCAGGCCCTGGAGTCTATGTGATTTTCCTCCACTTTAAAGTGATTCTATACCTAGAAGCTTATGTTGTCACTGTTTATCCCCAGTCCAGTGCCCCAAAACAGCCTGTGTTTCTTTTTTTACTATCTATCTACCATTTTTTGCGTGGTCCTGGTGCAATATTTTGAAAGGAGGGCAAACTTTGTAAAACAGCCCCCATTGAAATCAATGGGGACCTGAACTTTGAGGATATTTCTGCCTCTGGGGCCCCCCCACACCTGAAATCGCTGAAGAGGACTCTGAAAAATAATTTTTCTAGCCGTTTAGATTTATAGGCCAGCTAAAGCTCATATTCACATAATAAGATTTTACTAGCTACTCTAAAATATTCAGAACTCTTAGCAGCAGAAACTCCTGCCAGCTATATTCCACTTTAATATTTTCCATTAGAATTGATGACTATTATTCCTTGCCAGCTCATTTGCACTTATTTCAACATTTACAGCTCTTAGCAAACCGTGTCTGGGTGAAAAATAACAGCTTGATTCCATATTTTTGCTGGTTATTGTTATCTGATTTGCTATTTTGTCAGATCATTACTGAAAGACAGGCCTATTTAAAATTTAATGAAGCAGAAGCCGTCAAAACAATGTAATCTAGTGCAAAAAATAAAGTTGGGATTTGCAATGGCAACAACAAACAAATCAGTATCATTATGAAGCTGATGCATTTATTAAAAGCTGTAAAACCTGAAGGCACAAAAAGAAACCAAAATATAATAAAAATGATTTCGGTATTTTTTTGCCCCACCGTTTCTCGGCATTACCGAACCTAGATGCCGTGCACCATCCATGGGTCGTGTGGAAATGTATGCAATATAATGGAAAAATGAACACCCAAACATAGCTATGCAAAAATGATTTGTGATGCTTTAATGCTGGTAATAAAGAATTAACAACATGATGTAATACACAATATTCACACTCAATAATATACATACAATCCTAGCCCAAACAGAATGCTGATAAAGAGACTTTAGACATGTGTTTCAGCACATGTTGAGAATCACAATCTGGGATTAATGTCCAAAGGGATAACCAGTGTCACAACTAGCTTACCTGCGCCACGCTCCAGTGGTGTCTCCGCCGCCTCCCCGCTCGTCCGTCGGCCACGCCGGGCGGCTGCTAGCTCTTCTGCGAGCGCGCCCCCCGCCTCCTCCTCCTCTGCCGGCGTCCCCGGCATCCGCGAGCACGTTCTGTTTATGCCCTCCGGCGGCGCTGCTCTCAGCGCGGCCGCAGGAGGAAAAGTTAAAGGGCTAATGAGCCCAGGTGGGGTGGGGGGAAAACGCCAGTTTAAGCCACTGCCAATGAGCTCAAAGGAGTTCTTGGGCTATACGCCCTGTTCTGGTTCTAGTCCAATCATGTTCTGAATTGTAGTAGCACCAATCACACACCCAGTTCCCCCATCTCCAATCATATCTGGTTCCTTTAAAGGTTTCACCCCATCAGTCCCTGTGATAGCGCCTAGTACCTTGTTTGTCGTTGAAATTATTCTCTGTTTGATCTTCGTTGCCGACCCTTGCCTGAACCGACCATTATCTGACTGATCTCCATTGCCGACCTCTGCCTGAACCGACCAATCTCTGTCTGATCTTCGTTGCCGACCTGTGCCTGAACCGACCAATCTCTGTCTGATCTTCGTTGCCGACCTCTGCCTGAACCGACCAATCTCTGTCTGATCTCCGTTGCCGACCCCTGCCTGAACCGACTACCCTCTCTGATTGATCTCCGTTGCCGACCCCTGCTTTGTACCCCAACCTCGAGCTGTCTCATCCTACTGTACCGTCACGATCTCTGCATACTCGGTGTTGACCTCTGTCCTGTCTTTGGACTTCCTAGAGATACCTGCTCCAACATTAGACTCGCTCTAATTCCGCTCTTCGTTATTGGTTCTCCAGTAAGCTCCCATGCTTTGAGCCATTGAAGTCCTGGGGGCAACCGATCCCGGGCAGGCGTCCCGGCAAGCGGGGGCTTCTACAGGTGAAGCTGGCTGCGGAGATTGGGAATTGAGGGCTTACCTGGAGGGCTGGAGTTACCTGAGCATGTCATTGGAGTTACCCGGGCATGGCAACCAGTTCATCAGTAGTACAGGAAAAATAGACCAAATGGCCATACAGATAATCACAGAGAGTCCCCTGAATCAAAAACGTTATGCATTTTTTTTAAAAAACGTTTTTTTTATTGTATACTCAATACTTTTGGGTAAAATATGTGCAATTTGTAGTGTTTTTTTTGTAATAAAAAATAGAAGTTTGTCAATAAAATCTTATTGCGTGTGAAACCCCAATTTCTCCCCGGCACAGTGGTACCACATATGTATTGGTAGACACCCTTTCCTGCCCAGGAGACTCCCCCAAACTGAAACAGCGCTTTAGGAGATTTTCTGATAAAATACAACTATGCTACACGCTAAGCGCACCTTGCAGTTTTTGCAGAAAAACAACCCTTTACATTTGAAATACGCCGCACAAATGATATATTCTCTGGAAGTACACGCCTCAAGCTTTCTAGGCGTACCAGGCTTGTTTATGTGGGTGTAGTTTTGTGGAAGTAATCCCTCAATCAATTCTTTGGTTGCACAGAGTTTCCCTAAAAAAGAATAAAAAAGAAGAATACAAGCCACATTTTCCTAAAAAAAAAACTATATGCAAACAATAAAAAACAAGTAAAATCTGAAAAAGCAATATCCCCTGAACAGAACGGTACCCAACATGCATAGGTACTTTCAAGGAAAGAGTTGACAAACACCCCAAAGTAAAGCATGCGCATAACGGTAATTTTACTTGAAATTTTCAGCTCTGCTGACATTGCGTGGCAGTGCGCACCTTGCAATTTTTAAACCGAAACAACCCTTTACATTTGGAATATCCCTCATAAATATATATTCCCTGAAAATACACATGTTAAGCTTTCTAAGCGTACTGAGCTTGTTGTAGTGGGCACATTCTTTTGGAAGTAATCCCTTGAAGAATTCTTAGGTTGCACAGGGTTTCAATATCAATATGCAAACAAGAAAAAACAAGCTAAATCTGAAAGAGCAAGGTCCCCCGAGCAGAACAATACCCAACATGCATAGGTACTATTATAAATGCCATCCTACTGGAAGTTTTGTCACCCTCTGTTGACAGGTCATTTTTCCCCATTTTGCGCCATGTTTAACTGATTTTTGCTGAAATTTCCAGAAAAATTATATACATATTTTTTGCAGCAGAGTTTAGGCTTTAACATGAAATATCTTGTTTGTAATTTTTCTACAGTTTTTAAAATATTTTTGCGTAAAAAAACAAAAAAATAAATAAAATATTTTTTAGACAATTGTTTCCTTTATTTTAAATAAAACATTTGTTTATTAATGAAAACCATATTGCATGTGAGCCCCATTTCTCTCGATTACAACGGTACCACATATGTATTGGTAGCCCCCCCATTCTTGCCCAGGAGACCCCCCAAACTGAAAAGAGCACTTTTATAACCTTTACAAATAAAATACAACTACTATCCACACTATAAACATAAGGGGTTAATTTAAAAAAAAATTGCAAAAAATGTTGGTGCGCTACACACGCTTATCCTCTCCCCCCTCTTCTCATACCTACCTCAAGTGTAGAGGTATGTTTCTCATGGGGTGCCACACCTCTTCCTTGACACAGCCCCTCCTATGGATTGGGTTGTTGTTACTGAGGGATGGCCTGAGAAGGTGCCCATGATAATGTTGATATAGAGCCCTGTAAAACCTATGTACACCCCTGCATGGGAGCGAGGTCGGTGCGTGTTCATAGGCCAACCTGGGCATCTCCCAGGGACAGGAAATCTCCCAGCCCTGGAGCGTTTTAAACTTTAGAGATGGGTGAACTGATTCCTCTGTATTACAGCTTCGGTTTTATGAGGGTAAGAAGTTAGCCATCTATTTTTGCATCCACCTATGGCAATGGATACCTCACTCAAATGTACAAAAAGTGCAACCCAACCCCCCCCCCCCAAACATAGAAACATAGAAGGTTGACGGCAGAAGGAGAGCATACACTCTATCTAACATTGCCCCTGATCTTCCCCCCGACTAGCTTCAGGGGGGACAAGGGGGCACAACCTGAAGCTAGTCGGGGGGAAGATCAGGAGTAATGTTAGAAAATATTATTTTACAGAAAGAGTAGTAGATGCTTGGAACAAACTTCCAGCAGAGGTATTTAAAAAATCGTCCGTCAGTGAATTTAAACATGCCTGGGATAAAAACACATCTATCCTAAGATAAAGAGTATATACAGTATACACATAAGGGCAGACTAGATGGAGCTTATGGTCTCCTGCCGTCAACCTTCTATGTTTCTATGTTTGGGGGGGGGGGGGTTGCAGTTTTTGAACATTTGAGTGAAGTATCCACTGCCTTAGGTAGAAACTAATCCTATCCATCCTAGATGAACATAAAAGGAGCGCTTGTCAGTAGAGACTTAAACCGGCCGACCCCATATCACTGCTTTCTGTTTGATTTGAGATACAAAAAGAAATGCAATGCTCCCCTATGATTCTGGAAATCGCTTGATGGCTTGTTTGGCTTTGTTATTTCTCGAACAGAAATCAAATCACGTTGGAAATTCTGGATCACCTTTGTGTGACTGCACAGCGGAGCTTGGGCTCATTTTAGGTAACAATGGGAGATGACAGTCACTAAGAAGATCATTTACATGACAACTATTCAGTGTCACACAGCAACTGTAACATTTCTGCCCACACATATACACTGTTTTATCAAGTGTTAATGATTTTCAAATTACAATTTGTGTGCGCTGTAGTTAATAAGGAAAATATCATGATGCCCTAAGGGAATTCATTTGAATGCAACTGCAGGCAACAAAGCATTTATTTTAATAGAAACTACTTTGATGAGTTAAAGAGCCACTCCAGCATTCCAACAAATTAAAAATAACCCCCGCCCTGCCCAGGCCAAATAGCGATTAAGCTCATGCAATTAATGACAAAAAAGACACTTACCTTTACCCTGAATACAGCCCCTGAAGTTGGCAGTGCCACAGCTGCTGCACTGTACACCTGCCGATGTCTTCCTGATGTCCCAGCAAATGGCTGGGAACATCGTGTGCCCTCCTGTCCACTCATTCACATGAATGGGCAGGCAGGAGCGCACGCAATGCGGAGGGAGCTGCTCCATGCAGGTGACCGGGACCATGGCAGCTGCAGCACCACATACTTTGGGGGTTGGATTGGGGGTTAAGGTGAGTGTCTTTTTTTTTCATTTATTACATGAGCTTAATCGCTATTTTGCAGCTACAGGGCGGGGGTTATTTTTAAATTGTTGGAAGGGGCTGGAGTGGCCCTCTAAAGGGACTGTAAAACCAAGGGCAATAATAGGGCAGCAAGCAGCTCACTTAATACCTGTCCCATGAGCCTCTCCTCCATTTCCTGCAGTGCCAGTTAGAAGCTGTAGCAGGGCTACAAACTTGGCCCTCCTTAAAATTTCAATTCTCAAGGAGCACTCAAATAGTGGTCAGCCCCTTTGTCCCTTAGTGATCTCAGCGTGAGCGATCATGGCAAGCCGCAGTGGTTCTACAGCTTTGTCCCTTAGTGATCTCAGCGTGAGCGATCATGGCAAGCCGCAGTGGTTCTACAGCTACATGATCACAGCAGAGCATGCTCAAGACACATAAAGCTGATTGTTACTTGCCCCGGGGCCATCCCAATTTGAGATGCCCCACTGTGCAATAACCTCCCCCCCCCCCCCAAGATTGCGCAGAAAGACGCACCTTTCCCTGGCCCTACAGCACATGTGTGGGCTCTCGACCAATCACAGTCATTTGTGCATATTAATGAATGGAAAATGGCTCTGCCCTCAGCAAACGAGCGGATGCATCCCCAAACGGGCTTCTGCCCTCATGCTATCTGAAGGGTTGGGAGCAGGATCGCGCTTCATCCCGGGAGTCTCATAGACTCCAGGGTGGGTTTTGGTCCACTTCAAAAGGTATATATTACCAACAGTTCAACAACAAAGATGAGTATACCAATGGTTGTGTAGTAGTATTACAGCATTACAATATATAGTATTTCTGTAGTGTTTGCTGAAGTGTTTTATGGAATTTTTTATTTTTACCAAAGTTTTCAAGGCAAACTAGAAAGTGTAGGTAATATCGCTATATAATGACATTTCAATACCTTAACAACCAATACATACTTGGAGTTTTATTTAAGAAGAGCTAGTGCCACGTAGTGCCAGATGAACGTCAGGTGAATGTCAGATTCCAGTGCAAAAGGTTTATTTATCAAGTCAAAAATCCAGAGCACCTCTGATAATGGCAGGTAGTGTCCCATCTATCAACATGCAGGTGATGGGATGAGTGCAGTGACAGATAGGACCAGGTGCTCACCCTGCACTATATGGCCTTATCCCATAGATGCCAGTGGGCTGGGATGGTTATAATTATTTTGGGTACTTGTTTGGGGGGGGGGTGCATGTGCCACAGGATTCCTGGGATGTTTAGAATGAATTTTTTTGCACTTTTGGGTTGCAAACATGTGATTTGGGACATGCAAATCTTGTGTCATGTCTTTCAAGCATGCCCAATGCAATGGCAGTTTTTTTTATTGTGCTGCTATCACCCCAAAAATAAAAAAGGGGCTTGCAAAAGGCACTGAATTCCTAAAATTCCCTTGAAAGACTATCCCCTTGTTTATCCGTTTAAGCAATAAGTGATAATTACTAAATGTTTCATATTTTTTTACTTAAATTAAATATTGATTACATAAATACAAAATTTTTAAATAAATAATTCAATAAATAATTGTCAATAATGGGTATTGGTCATAGGGTCAGTGGCAGGACTGCCCTGAGATGGCATTATTGTGCAAATCATGGGACCAGAGCAGAGGGTGGGAGGAGTCAGGTACTTTTAGAGAGGGGTGGAGTCTAGGTGGGTACATGTGGTCAACGCCCCTAGTTTGAAAGGGAGCCCAGGTGGAACGACAGGAACTTGTGACATGGCGATGGAAGAAGGCGGTGAAGCGTGAGCTGCGACCACAAACCTGCCCTAGGGTGAGCGCTGGAGGGAAGATGAGAGCCTGTCTGGCCAATGTACCCTTTAGGACCTTATTTTTATTGGAAAAACTGGTTAGAAAATGAATTATTTGGCCCAGACGATCTCGCCAGTAAAAAGCTGGCAAGAGCGTCTGGCTTAGCACAGGCAAACTTCTTAAATATCATGCAACAAATAAATGTTTGCCTTAATTTTTTTCTTTTTTGGCCCTTTTTATTGTTAAAATTAACATTTATTACATTCAGAAAAAAAAACGTGCCCCCCTCCCAAAGCAAACCAGCCCAGGCACCAAGCATAAGAGCTTGTAACCCTTCCACCCCTGGAAGAATCCCGCGCCCAAACCAATGGGCACCGGTCTCTTCCGCACCCCCAATGCCCTAAATGGGGGTGCGGTTATGGTAGAAAGAAGTGCACCCACACATTTATGTGCTAAAAAAGAGATTTATCTGAAGATTATCCATTAAGGTGAGTATTGTACAGTAATATAAATAATGTGCTGTTATTCACACTTTGGTCACCGCTTGAGAGTATAAGACAACAAATGAAAAGAGCATTTTATTCAGCATCTCAGAATGATTTCTGATAAATAAGATACATTCGCTGAACAACAGGAAACTGCTAAAATTGGTTGGGAGTTTTTCGGAGGGAAAACCTCAGGCAACAATGTATTGAGCAGAGGTATCATAAAGTGAAGCCAGGGAATCATCCATAACCATGCTAAGGGAAAGACTGGAGTAACCTCTCTGGTGGGGCTTAGGAAGATGTGGCTGTAGTGTAAGCAGAGCCACGCCAAGTTTAAGAGAGAGAGCTGAGGTATACGCAGAGAGAGTTGAGGTCAATGCAGTAAGAAACCCAGTGGAGTCCTGATGTGGATGGGACAGAGGAGGTTTCTCTTAGCACTACAGAGGATCCAAAAGGACTGCCAAGCCACGATGGAGGAGCTGCTGTGCCTGAGACTTCAGTAAGGTGTGGCTGCCCCTGTCTGAGAACTCTGCCCTGTAGTGACTGTTGTGTGAGGAATAAGCTCTCGTGCTGTGGGTTGGTAGGGTCTGGGGGCCCGATGAGGAGAGGTTTCCCATGCGTTTTACTCACTTGCAACCGCACAGACCCTCTGCGGACGCTGGGCAATCTCGCTTCCCAGTCTGGGATACCCCATAGACGGTCTCCAATACAAGGTGGTACACAGCTCAAAGTGGTGTGTTGGCCATCCAAATCTCCCTCTTGAAAAAGACCTACATGTAATTGGGAAATACCAGCCTGTTTACCGCAATGCTTAAACCGGACCTTCAGCATGATTTAATGAAAAGCCCAAACCCTTGAAAAACTATTCCCCAGCATCTAAGATGAAGTTTTTAGTCACTTAATTATTATTCTTTCCCCCACCAGGCTGCAACTCTGTTCAGGACTCTAGGATATGGGCACCACCATCTTGACTCAGAAGCATCACACATACAGAGGAGAGGAGAGCAGGATAAAGTACAGGGGGTCGGGGCAGGGCTGTATTTAGAAATGCAACTGCCTTAGGCACTTTTTGGTGATGCCCCCCCCCCCCCCATTTTTCAAAGTAGACCAAACCCCTGCGTTTGGAGCCTAAAAATGGTCATATTTGGGGTTCATGCTGCCCTAGGAGCTGTTACCTTTTTGATCTGCCTTAAACTGCCTTTCACAAAACGGTTGTTGTACCTAACTTGGGTGGGGGAATCTATATTGCCTGTGCCTCCCTTGTGCAATAACCCCATTAAATCAGAGAAATCTTACCTTTCTCCTCGGTACCCAGGCGAAATCAAGTGTTGCAACTGCTCACCGCGGTGAGGTCCACAGGCTCCTTCCTAGTATCCAGCCACTGGCAACCGGGTGACAACGGTGGCCAACCACAGCACTGGTTTTTACCGGGGGACTGAAGAGAAAAGGTAAAGGTTTTTCGTTTAACAGGGTTAATGCACAGGGGGGCACCAGCAATCGAGATGCCCCCTTGCGCTAGGAACAACGCCCATTTTGGGAAAGGTAGGTGTGGCCTTTCTGAATGGCCCACGGGCATGCAACGGTTAGGAGGTGTGCGGGGGATGTGGCTGGCGGCACACTCGGCTCCCCTCAGCGCCACTTGGCTTAGCCGTCCAGGCAGCTTAGCCGTCAGCGGAGCTGAGTGAAAGCAAGGGCGCTGATTGGGTGAACTAGATGCTCACCCAATCAGCGTCCCAATTCGGAATGCCACCACTGAGAGGAACAACACCCCAAGAATTGAAAATCGATTGGAGACAAACTTGCTTGCCTGTTTTCAGTGCACTACTGTGGTGGCGTGCAGTCCCTGCTTCCAGCTGTGGATGAGCAGGCTTTCTCCTTGAATGACAGCAGGGGCTCACACAGATGCTGGCCACAGCAAGTCTGGGAGTACACTTTGGTGCAAAAAAGATGAGCTGCAGCTGGTTGAACAACAATGGATCAAGGCAGCGTGTATCGGGTAACTATCTAATCTTATATTAAAGATCTTACTAATAAGAAACATAGTGTAATTTAAAGCAGCCCAAAAGCTGCTGCAGCCAGCCTTGGAGTCTAAAAGACCTATATTGGGATGCCCCACTCTTTCAAATTTCTAGGATCGGTGGTAATCTTATCGGCGATTACAGCATCTCGGGAGCCACTAGGTGTTCTCCCACACCTAACCACTCAGACTCGACGCGGGAGCGCTCCAAAGTGAACAGGGAACCGGGGATGTGTGGCCTTGGTGGTTGCAACCCCCCTTTTTTAAAAAAAACAAACCATTGCCGAGCCAGCTGCATCGTCGGGGGAATGTTGCCTATGTAAGGTTTTGTTCCCTGCCATGCTTTGTGAAACCTCCCCTAATTTGTCCATAAAAACTCACCTTTCCCTGGCCTTACTGCACATGTGCGGGCTCTCGTCCAATCAGAGCCGTTCGCTGTGCATTTTTTTCTGCAGGGGTTTCATGCAGTGGGATGCCCCAGGGGAGGGGCAGTGGCTGGCCATGGAATATTTATGATCCTAGGGCCGGCCCTTTTGGGTTTTCTTCTGCTTTAATATGACTGCCTAGCTCATGAGAGGTATGCACCAGTATAGCATGTCCAGCTAAAAGCATCTTTGTCACCCATCAACCCTGCCTTGTCACCCATCAACCCTGCCTTCAACCCTGCCTTTGTCACCCAATGTATTCTTAAAGATAGACTTTTTCTTTTCAAAGGCAGAATCTTCGTTACAAAATCATTACGATCCAAGGTCTTAACCCTCTCTCGTGATCACCCAGTGGCTGGACATTTTGGGGTAGGCAAGACCCGGACCTGGTCTTTTTGGTGGCCAACTATCAATTCAGATTGCAAGGATTATGTTAGAAATGTTGATGTCTGTGGCAGATGCAAGACTCAGCACTCCCATCCAGCCTGTTTACTACAACCTCTTCCTGTCCCAAATCATCCTTGGTCTAACAATGCCATGGATTTTATTGTCGAATTTCCGATGTCTCAAGGAAACAACACAATCCTGGTAGTGGTGGATTGATTTTCAAAGATGTTCCTGGTCTTCCGCCTGCAGCTGCTTTGACAAAAAGCTTAAAGCGGAACTTCAGCAACATTTGATGAAAAGCCCAAACCCTTCAAAAACTATTCCCCAGCATCTAAAAATAATATATTTAACGTTATTAGTTATATTAGTATTATTAGTTATTAGTTATATAGGTATTAGTTATATAAGTATACAGCACGTCCTGTTCCAGAAGATATTCCTTACTCTTGGGTTATACATCCAGTAGGTGGCACTCGACTGCAGAGACAGAAAAGTGGCTCCTCCCAGGCCCCATATATACCAGGGACCTCCCACAAATTCCCCAGTTCTTCTCTGCAGTCTGGGCTGCGATGACTAGAAGATGGCTCTTTCTACTCCCAGGTGAGCGGGGCTTATTAGCCTGCGGCCCTGTAGGACTATTCCCACCCATTTCTTTTCACTGCCTCCCAGCTTAGGCTGTGCTGGTCGGGTGATGGTAGGCAGCTAGGTGCTAAGGAGCGCTGCTCCTACCGCAGTCCCCCACCAAAGGGTAGGCGGTAAATGGGAGGCCCCTCCCACGGCCGTTTGCCCCTTGCCCCCTGTCCCCTCAGTTAGGCTCCTCTTAGGTCCGCTGCTTCCCCTGGGTAGATCTCCGGGGGGGGGGGGGGAGTATATATTACTATGTAATTCATTACATATACTATATATTACTATATTTTTCTATGTGTTTTGCATTGGTTGCACTGGTTTTGCTATTGCCGCCGCCGCGCGCTTGTACTCCGCTCTGCGGACGGCGGCGACATCGCCTCAGGAGGTGCTGCGCCGTCATTAGCTGGCCTTGTCACGGGGGCGCGTTTTCACGCACTTCGGGGGGCGGGCCTTGCGGATGACGTTTTCCCCATCACTTCTCTGCGGCCCGCCCCTCGAGGTATATGCAGGCGCCATTTTGGAGCTCCTGTGCTGCGTGTCTGGCGTCCCCCTAAGTGCCCCTGCGGGCTGGCTTTTCTTTACATTTCATTGTATTATGCTTACGGGTTCTTTGCTTTATGTCTTACAGGCGGGTCAAACTTTTTTGTGGTTTCTCCCGGTCCTATCCCCTTTTAGCGTTAACTACTTATTGGAGGGCTATTGTATTGTATATCTCCCACTTCCCTAGCGGGCTATTGGGGCATCCCGGGTAGCCTTATTGGCGTCAATCCCAATTGGCCTATTGGCCATATGGAGGCTTCTCAGGATAATGTGCTCGGGGTTCCTTCGGGACAAGCCCGGCTGTGTGTGGCGTGTGGGGTATCCCCTATAAGTGATGATGTCAGGGTGTGTGTACCCTGCGCCCAGCAGATGCTTGTGCTGCAGTCTGGGTTACCGGTGGCTGGGCCTGCGCCCCCTCTGGCTTCGCCTACCCCCCCACGCTTACATCTGACTCCTAGTGAGGTGCATACCAGTGGGGAGTCTCAACCTGATTTGGCTGCATGGGTGGCTAGCATTGAGAGACATATTGCTGGGTCTGGCCCGCTTAAGGCTTCTGCTAAGAAGCTGCATTTATCACCTGGTGTTTACCTCTTTCCTATGGAGGCTGAGTATACCCCCCTGAAAGAGGGGGAATTATTTTCTGATTCAGAATCATCTGAAGAACAATCTAGGGAGTATGGTGCCGATTCTGGGTCTGACCCATGGGCTTCAGATGATACTGACAGGTTTTTAGCTCACATTTTTGAAGTACTCTGTATCTCTCCTCCTGCCGTGGCTCCGCGGCAGCAGGGGGAGCTGTTTCATACTGTTAAACCACACTTGGAGTTTCCTGAACAAACTCATTTTAATAATCTGGTGCTCAAAGAGTGGGAACGGCCTAGCCAGCTCCCCGGGGTGCCAAAGAGTTGGGATAAGTGGTATCCCTTTCCTGCTGAAATGGTTAAACGGTGGTCATGTCCTCCTGAGGTGGATGCACCAGTTCTGGGGTTGTCCAACACATCCGTCATGCATTCCCCTGACTCTACTACCCTGAGGGATGGGGAGGACAGGCGCAAAGATCAGCTGGCTTGCCATGCCTTTGTCTGTGTGGGGACCGCGCTCCGTCTGGTCTGCCATTACTGCTATTAAAAGCCTGCTCAGGGGTCTCTTAGATGGGTCCCCTGATGATGCTGATGGTGAAGAGTATAGAGCTCTTCTGCGTTGTGAGGAATTTGTTGCATATGTTCTCTCTGCCTTGGATGATACCATTAGAATGTGTGGCAGGGCATCTGCCTTGTTGGTGGCGATACGCCGCTCGGTCTGGCTGCACCAATGGGCAGCTGACAACGCTGCTAAGAAGGCTCTCACTGGGTTTCTCTTCAAGGGACTGCGCCTCTTTGGTGAACATCTGGATTTGTTTGCTAAGGGAGGCAAGTTACCATAGGCGTAGAAGGCAGCCCCGGTCCTTTCGGGGTTCAGGTGCCTTTCCTCCTTTTTTCCAGGGTTTCAGAATTGGACGGGGAGCTTCCTTTGCTGGAGCCCATGGAGATTTTTGGGGCAGGGGCAGAGGACGCGGCCGCCCTGGCCCCTCCTGCGGTCCCAAGCCTAAGTCCTCCCCCAAGCCCCCTCAGGTATGAAGGGGCGCCCTCACCCATCCTGGATTTAAAGCACCTCAACAAATTTGTCAGATTCAGACACTTTTGCATGGAGACTCTGCGCTCAGCTGTGACTTTCCTACGCCCAGGGGACTTCATGACCTCTGTAGACATCAAGGATGCTTACCTTCACATACCTATCTTTCCGGGTCATCAGAGATTCCTCAGGTTCGCTCTGGAGGATCAGCACTACCAATTTGTGGCCTTGCCCTTCGGTCTCACCTCGGCTCCCAGGGTATTCACCAAGGTGCTGGCAGGAGTAATGGCTTTGCTGAAATCTCAGGGCATTCGCATTCTTCCCTACTTGGACGACATGCTTATCGCTTCTCAGTCCTTCCATCAGGCAGAGCTGGACACTCAGCGGGTGGTGTTCACTGTTCACACTGGAGTCATTCGGCTGGGTGATCAACCACCCCAAATCTTCCCTGTCTCCTTCGATGGTGAAGTCCTTTCTGGGCTTGATTCTGGATTCATCTCAGGTCAAGATCTTTCTTCCTCAGCAGAAGGTGGAGAGTCTTCAAGCTCCTTCTGTCTTGTCCTCATCCGTCCATCAGGCAGGGAATGCAGCTGGTGTGCCTGATGGTGTCCTGCTTCGAGGCGGTTCCATATGCTCAGTTCCACATGAGGCCTCTTCAGCTTCACCTCTTGTCAGTATGGGATCGGGACCCCGTGTCCTTGGATCAGGTGTTTGGGAGACTGTCACCACGGATGCCAGTCTGACAGGTTGGGGGGGCTTTTGGAAGTCTCTGAAATTCCAGGGTCAGTGGGTCCCTCAGGAGGCCCATACCCTTATCAACATTCTGGAGTTGAGGGCGATCAGGTTGGTTCTCGCCCATTTAACCCCACACCTGCGGGGTCGGGCTGTTCAGGTCCGCTCAGACAACTAGATGGCGATTGCCTACATCAATCATCAGGGAGGGACCCGGAGCAAGAGGGCCCTCAAGGAAGTGTCCCTGATACTGTCCTGGGCGGAGGCGAATGTTACCTGCATCTCAGCTGTGTACATTCCGGGGGTGGAGAATCTGGAGGCAGACTCCCTGAGCAGGGGGACCTCTCATCTGGGAGAATGGTCCCTCAGCAGCAGGGTGTTTCGCTCCCTGTGCCACCGCTGGGGTCAGCTGGATGTGGATCTGTTTGCGTCCTGTAACAATCACAAGCTTCCAGTCTTTGTCTCTCTGTCCCAGGATCCTCTGGCCTTGTTCATGGATGCCTTGGCAATGTCTTGGACGAGTTTTCAGCTCCTGTATGTGTTTCCCCTGCTGGGCAGGGTGCTGCGCAAGGTAGCTCAGGAACGGGTGCCAGCCATACTGGTGGCCCCCTGTTGGCCAAGAAGAGTATGGTTCGCAGACATCGTGCAGCTGGCAGTAGATCAGTATGCCCTGCCCCGGGTTCCAGATCTGCTCACTCAGGTGCACCTACGCCACCCCAATTTACAAACGCTGGCTTTGACGGCCTGGCTGCTGAAACCTCCATCTTGATGGAAAAGGGGCTGCCTGCCTTGGTTGTTAATACCATGATCAGGGCTAGGAAAAGGTCCTCTTCTTCTATCTACTATAGGGTTTGGCGTACTTACATTGACTGGTGTGAGTCTAACTCGCTTTCCTGTCATGTGTTTTCTATTCCTGGGATTCTGGAGTTTCTGCAACATGGTTTGGATCTGGGTCTTCAGCTCAGTACTCTGAAAGGTCATGTTTCTGCCTTGGCCATTTTTTTCCAAAGATCCTTTGCTCAGCATCCCCTGGTCAAGACTTTCTTCCAGGGGGTTACTCACGTGCGTCCCCCATGTAAGCCTATGTTACCAGTCTGGGATTTGAACTTGGTCTTATCTGCCCTGCAGGGGTCTCCCTTCGAGCCCTTGCAGGGGGCCCCTTGTCCATTCTTACGCTTTTTTGGTGGCTATCACTTCTGTTAGGCGTGTTTCTGAGTTGGCGGCGCTTTCCATCAAACCTCCTTATTTTGAGAGACACCAGGACAAGGTGGTGTTTCGTTTTAAGCCAGATTTTCTGCCTAAGGTTGTTTCTGCCTTTCATCTCAATCAGGACATTGTTTTGCCTTCTCTGTGTCCTAATCCTAGTAACTCTAAGGAGAGGGTTTTACACTCTCTGGATGTGGTCAGGACTCTGAAGTTCTCTTTGGTGGCTACTGAACCCTTCAGGAAGACTGATGCTCTTTTTGTGCTCCCGTCTGGACCTAAGAAGGGTCTGGCTCCGGCTAAGTCCACTATCAGCAAGTGGATCCGTCAGGCTGTGATACAGGCCTACTCTGCTAAGGGGAAGGAGCCTCCCTTCCGCCTTACTGCTCATTATACTCGTGCTATTGGTGCCTCTTGGGCTTTTCAGCACCAGGCTTCTGTTGAACAAGTTTGCAAGGCCGCCACTTGGTCTTCTGTTCATACTTTTTCTAAGTTTTACAAGGTTGATGTTAAGGCTTCAGCTGATGCTGCTTTTGGTCGCAAAGTTCTGCAGGCGGCAGTGGTTTAAACTGTCTGCTGTTACTTTTGGGGATCCCACCCTACCTTACGGACAATGCTATTGGATGTCCCAAGAGTAAGGAATATCTTCTGGAACAGGACGTGCTGTATACTTGGAATAATACAATTCCGTGATTACTCGCCTGTAGAATTGGAATTATACGTATACAGCACATCCTGTTCCACCCCACTCTTGTTATCATTATTTTTAGTTACCTCTTTATGGTGATTGTTCTTATGTTCAATTTTTATATAATGGTTATAGTTCTCCTGGTCTCATTTTAACTGCTTTTCAATACTGGGGAATTTGTGGGAGGTCCCTGGTATATATGGGGCCGGGAGGAGCCACTTTTCGGTCTCTGCAGTCCAGCGCCATCTACTGGATGTATAACCCAAGAGTAAGGAATATCTTCTGGAACAGGACGTGCTGTATAAGTATAATACCAATTCTACAAGTGAGTAATCACAGAATTGTATTTTTAGTCACTCACATTTTATTCTTTCCCTCACTGGCCTGCAACTCTGTTCAGGACTCTACTCAGACTCATCTACTGAGGAGAGGAGAGGGGTCAAAAGTGCAGGGGAGCGGGGATATAGCTGTGCTTTGCACATACAGAGCAGATCTGGGGTCAGGAAAAGGTCAGCAATCCCAGAATACAGAGCGGCACAGTCTGAAGGCACTTCCTGTTTGCAGGCTGCCTGATGCTCCATGAGTCGCTATCTTGGATGTTTAAAGTATCAGAAAATGCAGTAGCTGCAGGTAGGATGATTTTTAATGTGGGCAATCTGTATGTAC
Source organism: Gastrophryne carolinensis (assembly GCA_027917425.1). NCBI lineage: Eukaryota > Metazoa > Chordata > Amphibia > Anura > Microhylidae > Gastrophryne > Gastrophryne carolinensis. Next base: position 590,175,856 of record CM051234.1, read on the forward strand.
AGGGTGTGGGAAACATATAAGATAGGCTCTTATTTAGGGTGAAGGTCCGCTTTAACCGAACACATTTTTCGTCTTCATGGCCTCCCTGATGATATTAGGATTGATTCACGGTCTTTGTCGAAACAATTCTGAATGTGCCTAGTCATGGCTGCATGCGCACACTGGGCACACGTGTGAAGTGCACCAAATGGAAAGCACACAGGCAAATAGCACCTTCTTGCACCAATCTGCTGTTTTGAAGCACAAATGGACTTGTTCCATGCACATTTGACCGGCTTTATGCTTAACTGCTTCTAATGGTCCCCATTTTTCTCCCCTTTCCCTTACAGTTGCTCCATAGTGATTTGATCTCTCCAGCTTTTGTGTTTTCTGCGAAGATCTATTTGCCATTTCAGAGTGTATTCTCTGAAGAACCTGTGTTCTACATTTTTTTTTTGGGGGGGGGATTTCCAATTCCAGTTAACCCTGTCCAAGATGTTCTCTTTAACTCTCCCTGTTTGTAAATGTAACTTTATTTTTTATTGTTTGTGTTTTTGCTAAACTGAGGATCCATATCCACATTTATGTTGTTTAGACCTTTTGACAACTTTTTATCATTTTTATTATCAACAAAAACAAAAAAGGTTCAGTCACTGAAAAAAGCTTGCGCTTGACACTTTCATTGTTCAAAAACATGCTGGACACCACCGGCATATACTTTTGGAATTAGATAATTCTGTTACTCATTGGAATCAGCTGTTTCCTCCACCTATTTGCTGGAGGAAATTCATTCTTTAAATTGTAGTAGATGCTTGGAACAAACTTCCATCAGAGAAAGTTGAAAAATCAACAGTCACTGAATTTAAACATGCCTGGGATAAGCACACCTCTATCCTAAGATAAGGGGGGGGTGGAGTTTACATTTATACTGGAGGGTTTAATGGGTGGGGCCCATGGTAGATCACTAGGTAGGTCACCCTTAAAAGTCCAGTTTCACGGTGGTCTGGGAGGTGACGGCAACAGCTAACACAAAGCAGGAAGACATACGGCTTTGGTGCACAAGGGTTTTGGGATCCCTATAGAAGGACCTGGTTGAGAGAGCTAGAGAGAGCCACATACGTACCTGTGGCATGGATTTGGAGCCTCAAGGAAAGGTGCCTGAGCTACGATAAGGTGCGGCTGCCCCTTTTGAAAACCCTTTAGCCCCAGGGAAGTTTGGAACCTGATTGGAAATGTTGCCCTGGACATTCTGCTTGACTGTATCGGAACTGAAACTGAACTATATAGGCCATAGCCCTAAAGTGGTAGAGGTCTCCCTTAGCGAACATTGTCCTGTGCAATCTCCTGCCTTGAAAACTTAGAGTTGACTGGGAGGGAGTAGTTGGGGTATCCATGCCTATTTACTCCTATTACTAAGATGAACTGTAAACTAAGATTTAAACAAGCATTAACTGAGCCTGATTTGTATTAACTGAATGCATCTGTTCTTTGCATTGGAGATAAAGTCTGCTTTCTTTTGAGGTGATATGAGCTTTTTTTCTTGCCAACGAGTAAATAAAGACAAACTAAACTGGTTTAGGAAATCAGTAGTGGTGTGAAAGTCTGTTGGCCTGCCGTTAAAGTACCGTTACATACCTTGGCCTATTGGATTACTATTAATGTGACATCTGTTGTTCTGAGGCCCATGACATATGCCTACAGGAGTATAAGAACTGTACTTCTGACCATGACGGAGTTTGTGGAGAACAAGTTCTATCTGACCTTTATTTTACCACTGCAGTTAATGACCACCTGTGAGCAAGGGGGGGGGGCTGCAATTCCAGCACTTCTAGTGTCAGATGGCAGTGTCCTCATTCTACCCATTCTACCCACAGACTAGAGAGACTACACATTAGCATTAGTAACAGCACCATCGAATGTCCTATTAAAGAACTGTAGTCCCTGCAGCATAATAGGCAATACACATATTAGGCTGAAGCTGTTGTATCCCCAACAGAACTTAGGCTCCCCCTGGCTGATCTCAAAAGAATAGCACAAGTGGCAGCAAAATAACCCAGAAACTGGATGGTAAAAATAGCTTTAGTATTCATGAGATATGGCTTTTAATAAACAAAATGAACATGTTATTATTGGTTTCATATTTCCATAACTTGGAAAAAAACCTCTAAAATAAAAGACACTAAGAGTTCTCATTATTTCCAGATATCCAATTTCCCAAGCACTTGGGACAATAAATCTCATAAAATTTGTTCAGAGGAATTTCGGCTTGCTCCAGCCACTACTGAAATAGATGCAATTGCAAATAACAGCAAATCTTCTTCCCAGCAGGGAGCACTTTAGAAATATACAAATCTATTTGTGGCTCATACAGGAAGCACATATTATTTTCAAGTAGGCAGATTCTACAACGTAATGTGGAAAATGTCACCGAGAAAAAACTGTCACAATATTATTATTGAAGTCTCCCCACGAAATAAAATAGTCAAGCCAAATGTAATATATCTTTAGGTGTGCACACAAGCACTGGATTCGAGATTACAGCTACTGCAATAGAAATAACCTAAATTAAATATATCTAATGTTTCCCGCTATTGAAAATAAGTGCAATAGAGGCATATATCAATAGTCAGAGTAAATAAATATATCTTCCAGTGCGCTGTATATATCTTTAACCCCCCCCCCCCCATATTGCGCTCATGTGTTTAAATGACATTTGCCTAATATCTTATGCCAACTTTTATGTGAATAAGGATAGGATTGTTATCCTAAGGGCGCCGCCATAATTTTTCCCTGGACCTGGGTTGTTTGCCAGCTTTGAAAAATGATACAATTTACAACTTGTTAACTGTGTGACTGGCATAAAGGACTAATGCTCCAATATGTCACAAAATACTGAAAAAACTTTATTGAAAATATTGCACATATACCCACACCAAAGGACTGTAAAGAATTTCAAAAGTTAAAAACACAATGTTGTGTTACTAAACCCCGCCCCCATTCGCTCGCATGCACCCACGCATGCATCCACATTTCATCCTCGTTATTGCACTAAGAGGAAAAGCAGAAGCCGTCAGATAAACTGTCATGTCTTGTTCAATGAACACAGCTCATAAGTCCTCCATAGTAGGGGCCATGAAGTGCATCACGCTTTTATAGTATATTGTTACACTTGCAATGTCTTTCTGCTCAGCTAACACGTGTTACTGGCTCATATAGTAAACAGCGGGCTTGGTTGCTGCCAGGCTCCTCACCCCGATCACAACACACTCTGCCCCTCAAAGTTCAAATGCCAGATACTTCAATCAATGCGTGTGTCTTAACAGCCATGTGTGCAGCATAGCATATTCATATCCTATGAGCGAGCCAGTGGCCCGTCTCAGCACGTGATGTAGGGATGCGAGCAGGGAGGGGCCGCCGTCTGCCGATGCACGTTTCGCACCGCCCACCGGAGCTTCGTCAGGGTGGTGGGCGGCCTATCCCTTCGCCGTTTTCACACAGTAAACTCCGCCCCTTTGCCTCCAATAGATCAATCGCGCCGCATAACACGCCTTCTGGCCAATCAGGCCTCTCCTTCATGCAGCGAACTCCAAGTCACAATTTCCTCTCAGTGCAATAACATGGATGAAATGTGGATGCATGCATGGGTGCATGAGCGAATGGGGGGGCCCACTTTTTTAGTAACACAACATTGTGTTTTTAACTTTTGAAATTCTTTACAGTCCTTTTGTGTGGGTATATGTGCAACATTTTCAGTAAAGTTTTTTCAGTATTTTGTGACATATTGGAGCATTAGTCCTTTGTGCCACTCTCACAGTTAACCAGTTGTAAATTGTTTGTATCATTTTTCTGGGCTTGAATAGGTTAGTGGGATGCTGTTGACATAGCACAGCAGTGCACTGGAGACCACTGTTAAGGGATCTCTCCGCTTTGAAGTTTTTACCAGCTTTCCCTGGGGCAAACTGGGGAATCTTGCGCTTGCTACCTGCCAACTAGCCACTTCGCTATAATGAATGGACAGCGCAGACAGTGTTGTATATCTGCATGAAAATGCTGCAAATTCAGTTTTGAAGTAGAGGCAGCAGGCTGCCAGGAAGAAGCCCGAACCTTGATAAGGACATCACTGTGCTGCTGGCACCTGTAGTCTTTTCAGGGCTACATATATTGCTGTTTGCTGGACCAGGCTGTGTGTGATTGGCCTGGGGACCGGATGATTGAGAACCACAATTGGCTCCCTGGCTGTTGGGAGACAGCATGGACTCCATCAAATCGCCGATTTGTTATGAGCTATGTGGAATCCACAGCCCATGACCCTGGAAGCAAGGGTTATAGCCTTCTTATTAGTGATTCATTTATTAGGTATTTGGGATACAAATAGCCACATATGTAATACAGCGGGTGGAAGCTGTTTTTTTCTGCCACATATGTTTATTAGACTGTTGGTCCACTTTAATAGCCCAATTAAGATCAACTTTAAATGTTAAGGTATTTTGTGTATTGCCAATGAACAATTAATTGTTTTTATACCCACATCTTGTGTATTTGATGAGGCCCAAGGGGGTCCTTAATCCTTATCAGGGCTCATAGTGTGTGTTCACCTAAAGATATACGATTACTTTATATCTACCATTAAATCTAAAATATTACAACACTAGGAGGCTCACACCACTATAAATATGGATATTTAAGTATGTAAAGAATTTTAGGAGAAGAAGAAATAATGGAAACCCCGAGTCATATAAAAGGCACATTTAGGATAGTGAGGAATCTATTACAGAAAGATTTTTTTTGAAATGGCATATCACCAGATTAGAGACTTAAAGTGGACCAACACCCTGAGGTGATCGGCCCGGGAATCTATAAGATTCCCGGGCCGATCACCTCACACACCTCACCTCACACACGATCTCGGATGTCCCGCGGGGTGTAAACCCCCCAAACACCCCGAAAAACCTTACCTCTCCAGCCGCTGCTTCCGACGCCGCCTCACTCGCGCTCCTCTAGACGTGCGCGCGCCCGCGCTGGCCGTCTCTGAATGGCCGGCGCGGGCGCGCACACGTCAAGGGTGACGCGCGGGAGGCGCCGACGGGCAAGCTGCTTGTACGTCGCTGTCAATCAGCTTGTCCGTCGGCGCCGATTGGACGGCGCGGCCATGTGGGAGCGGGGAGAGGTGAGTTTTGGGGGCTTTCTGGGGGGTTTCACACAGCGGGGCACCCCCGATCGGGGTGCCCCGGAGAAGTGGACCAATACCCAGGATAGTCAAAATCCTGAGGGTTGGTCCACTTTAAAGGGTTAAAGGAGCAAAAATTGTGTAATATTTATCTGATTGCTAATGAGAGAAGGGGTCACTTGTACACTTATACACCCAAACTGAATAAAACTCTGGCCAAGCTTGCTGTTTTCTTCTTCTGGTAGAAAAAAAATCCAGGGTTTACAGGTTTAGTCTATCAGGGGTGACATAGGCCCTTATTTAAGAAGGGATAGCGTCAGGTAGTGGCTGGTTAATGACAGGTAGCGACAGGTAGCGACTGGTGAACGCCGGACACGGCACGCAATTACACATTTATCAAGCAGATTCTGTTTAGCGACTGGAATAGCGCCATGTAGCGTCTGATTCATCATTTTCACAGCCTCAGCGAACAGCGCCAGCGTTCAGCCTTGCACAGCGCCAGGTATGACCTCTCGCTACCTGTCGCTCTCCCATACATTTCAATGGACGATCCTCTTCTTCTCTTTAAACAGGGTTTTTTTTTTTTTTTTTCAAAAAAATCACAAAAAATTATTTGACCTCTTCTGGCATTGAAATAGCAGTTTTTTCATAATTTTTTCATTTTTTATATATTTCCTCAGAAATGACATTACAGGTCTGACATTAAAGTGTTCATGTTACAATGTTGTTACAATGTAATTCCATATGTTTTCGCTTTCTTACTAGTTGATAGATGCTTGAAAACAGACTTTAAACACACCGCCTCCTGCGCTCTGGGCTTCAAACAAGTATTTTTCAGCGCCAGAGATTTGTGAGGCTGTTTTTTTGCTGAATATGGTGTGAGTCGGTCGCTATGAGCATTCGCTAACATGCGCTCCCATACAGCACTGTACTGGTTAAATAGCGACTCCTCACAATGTATTCAACATTACTGAACAGCGACTGAGTGGCTATAAAGTAGCGACCCACGGCCGAGCACTGCGACTACTAGCGGGCGCTCTGAAAATGCCTGCTACAGACTCTCATCTGTCGCTACCTGCCGCTAATGATGAATCAGCCTCATAGTCCGTGATGTCCTTTTTCTTTCATTAAAAAAAAAACCTGGCTGGAAATGAGACCGGGTGCATATTTATATGGATTTTTATCATTGAGCCACTTTTCGCGATAGTTTAATCATCGAGAGGAAAAATATGAAGATGGATTGGTGAACACTAGATTAATTACAAGAAAAACTGAATCCCTTTAAAGACCTTATTGAATATAGAATTCAATCTAGAGAATTGAAATATAAATTAGAGAAATTAGAAATTGAACTAAGGAATAAAAAAGAGGAAGAAATTAACTAGGGACACAAATGACTTCCAAAATGCAGAAATGTATAAATGGCAAAGGAATAAAAGAGAAAAGGAAAAGAACTGGGAAACAATATTGAAAATAAAGAAAATGAAGGAAAAATAAATGGGACCCCAATAAATAAAGGAACCATAATTGAAAAGAAATATACACCATATAGAAGAGAATACCAATATAATGATCATTTGAAATACAATCAATATAATAGAAACACTAATCCGTATTATGGGAAACAGAGAGATTATCCAAATAGGAAACATTGGAATAGGAAAGAAGGACCAAGATATGCGAGGACTCATCAGAAATGGGATGAGAGGGAATAAAGACCTACTTACAGCAAGAGATATAATAATTACTATTTAGATGAACACAGATCCCCACGCTGTGATAACAATAAGCGAATATTAAAAGAAATATGGAAAAACAAATTTTTTGGGATATCGCGGGCAAAACATGAAAGATAGACAACACGAGCTGACACAGACACCAAAGAGAAAATAAATTAGGAACAAGAGCAGGTAGGAAAGTTAGGATCAAGAAAGAAAAGACAGAGGGAGGAATTCTGAAGAGGAAGAATGTGGTATATTTAACTTGAGCAATCAAAATTTGTCCACTGATGAAATGGAGGTCCCTAATAAGGGACTTAAATATGAAATTGCTATTTATTTATTTACCGTGCTTATAGTCAATTCTGTTTTATCCCTTGCATCGTGTTTCTTGTTGTCCTTGTGTTTTCTGTTTGTTTGAATAAATTCTAAAAATATGCCCCTCATCAAACCATTGATGTATATATAGAAACATTGAAATTCACATGCAAAATGAATGTAAAGACATTTTTCCTGTTCAGAAGTTGGACATAAATGTTGGTTAACCACAGGAGGAGTTGTGGACGATCTCAGAGTTGTACATACTAACCTGAGAAATAATTCTGTTTTCAATCCTTAAAATAACAATGGAGGAGCAATTGAGGTCTTTAAAAATCTATTGATAAACGTTGAAAGGCATCACAGACCACAAATAATCATACTATAAGGTTTAATAATATGAGGATAAAGGTGGCTGACTACGTGAGAGAAATAGAAAGGCTACTATCAGACTCAAATACGTATGAGATTTTTTTGTTTGATCCTAAAATTAAGTTCAAAAAGAGGCTAATTGGAATATTGGAAAATGGAAGAGATAAAGGCATTCTAAATAAAAAAGGATTTGATTATTTTATTATAGAAAGCCCACTGATCCCAACGATATACCACCTTCTGAAGACTCATAAAGATAAAAAATGTCCCCAGGGAAGACCAATAATAAGCAGCCTAGAATCCCTAACTAGCCACTTGGGGGAATATATTGATGAGTTCTTGCAGCCACCTTCATATATTAACCCTTTAAGTGCCATCCTACCTGGAGTTTTTGTCACCCTTTGTTGCCAGACCATTTTGCACTATTTTGCACTCTCCATGTTCAAATGTGATTTTGAAGGGATTTCCAGGGATTTCCCAGGAAAATGATATATTGTTTTTTTCAGCATAGTCTGGGCTTTAACATGAGATGTCTTGTTTGTCATTTTTTAGGTGCATTCTCAATATTTTTGGGTGAAATATGTGAAAAAAAAAAAATCTATTTTTTACAATTTGTAGTGTTTTGTAATAAAAAAATGTAGGTTTGTCAAAAAAATCTTATTGCGTGTGAAATCCCAATTTCTCCCGGTTACAGCGGTACCACATATGTATAGGTACACACCCTTTCCTGCCCAGGAGACTTCCCCAAACTGAAACAGCGCTTCACGGGATTTTCAGATAAAATACAACTGCGATATGCGCACCTTGCAGTTGTTCCAGAAAAACCACCCTTTACATTTGAAATACCCCCAACAAACTATATATTCTCTAGATGTAAAGCTTTCTAGGTGTACCAGGCTTGTTGATGTGGCCACAGTTTTCTGGAAGTAATCACTCAATGTAATCTTTGGTTGCAAAGAGTTTCCCTAAAAAAGGCTAAAAAAGCAGAATCAAAGCCACATTTTCCTAAAAAAAACTATTTACAAAGAAGAAAAAGGTATTTTATTCATTTTGAATTTTTATTCAGCTTTTTTATACATTTTTAGGGAACCCTGCGCAACCAAAGAATTCTTTGAGGGATTAATTCCAGAAAGATGAGCCCACTACAACAAGCTGGGTACGCTTAGAAAGCTTAACACGTGTACTTTCAGGGAATATATGGTTTATGGGGGATTTTCCAAATGTAAAAGGGTTGTTTTGGTTGAAAAATCGCAAGGTGCACACTTTGTCTGCAGAACTGAAATTTTCAAGTAAAATTACCGTTACGCACATGCTTTACTTTGGGGTGTTTGGCAACTCTTCCCTTGACAGTATCTATGCATGCTGGTTATCGTTCTGTTCGGGGATGTTGCTTTTTCAGATTAAACTTGTTTTTCCTAAAATATAAATATGCAGACAAGAAAAAACAAGCTAAGTCTGAAAGCGCAAGGTCTCCCGAACAGAACAATACCCAACATGCATAGCTACTTTTAACCCTTTTAATTGCCAGCCTACTTGAGATTTTGTCACCCTCTGTTGACAGGTCATTTTTCCCCATTTTGCGTCATTTTTGCAGGAAAATTATATATATATTTTTTTGCAGCAGAGTTTAGGGTTTAACATGAAATGTCTTGTTTGTAAATGTTCTTTTTTTTACAATATTATTAAGTAAAAAAAAATAAATACAATTTTTTTTAGAAAGTTGTCTCCTTTTATTTTAAATAAAAAATGTATTTTATTAAAGAAAACCATTTTGCATATGAAAGCCCCATTTCTACCGATTAGAACAGTACCACATATTTATCGGTAGACCCCCCAAACTGAAACTGAAAGTACTTTATAACATTTACAAATAAAATACAACTACCATCCACACTACAAAGGGTTAAATCGAGAAAAAAAATAACATAGAGTCCCCCCCTACCAGGGGGGGCGGGCATTTTTTTTGAGTTTTTAGGGTTAAAAACCCTAAAAATCAACAAAAAATGACATGCAGGGCTTGTAGGAACAGGGCGCAGGGGCCAGCTTTTGTGGGCTCTTCTGCCCCCCCCCGGGATTTGGGGAGGCAGGTAATGGGGTGCCGGGGGTTAATGGCAAGTCACCCACTAGCCACAGGTGACTTGCCAGCCCCCAGCCTTGTGAACTGGTATAGGGATCTCATGGACCTCTTACCAGTTCACAAGGGGGTAAGTGTAAAAAAAAAAACACACCACACACACAGAAAAAAATATTTTATAATTTTTTTTTAATACTTACCTCCCATCTATCTTGCACCCGCTAGCCGCAGGTGACTTACCATCCCACAGCCTTGTGAACTGGCATAGGGGTCACATGGACCCCTTACCAGTTCACAAGGGGTTAAATGTAAAAAAAAAAGACACAGACACAAAGAGAAAAAAAATGACATTTTTTTTTTTTTTTACTTTACTCTGATCCACTGTCCCCCGACGATCTCCGATGGCAGCTGACAGTCTGCTCGGATGTTTGGAGGAGAGAGCCTGGGGAGGGGGGGCGATCACAGCCCTCTACCCCTCCCCACCTCTCTGCTCCAAGCACCCAAGCAGACTGATTCTTAGTCTCGGGTGCCGGTATTAAGAGGCCGGCTGCTGGTGACATCACCCAGGGGGCGAGGCTAGCAGACGCGGTCCAGGGAGTGGGGGGAGGGCGATTTCTGCCCTCTCCTCACCACGGAAGAGCCTGGGGGGGGGGCGATCGGAGGCCCCCACAGAGAAGAGGAGACCTGTCGGGAGGTAGCGCGACCGCAGGTAGGTAAATGTCATTATTCTAAGTATACAGCACGTCCTGTTCCAGAAGATATTCCTTACTCTTATACATCCAGTAGATGGTGCTGGACTGCAGAGACAGAAAAGTGGCTCCTCCCAGCCCCATATATACCAGGGACCTCCCACAAAATCCCCGGTTCTTCTCTGCAGTCTGGGCTGCGATGACTAGAAGATGGCTCTCTCTACTCGCAGGTGAGCGGGGCTATTAGCCTGCGGCCCTGTAGGACTATTCCCACCCGTTTCCTTTTACTGCCTCCCAGCTTAGGCTGCACTGGTTCGGGTGTGTTTTGATCCATTTTGAATTGATTGCACTGGTTTCTTTTGCAGCCGCCACCGCACGCTTGTACTACGCTCCGCGGTCGGCAGTGATATCACCTCAGGCGCTGCTGCGCCATCATTGGCTGGCCTTGTCAGGTGGGCGCGTTTTCACGCTCCTCAGGGGGGGCGGGCCTTGCGGCTGACGCATTCTGCATGTCTCCGCGGCCCGCCCCTCGAGGTATATGCGGGTGCCATTTTAGTTCTCTGCTGCGTGTGTCTGGCGTCTCCCTATCGCGGTCCATAAGTGCCCCTACGGGCTGATTTATAGCGTATTTCTCTGTAGTACATATTGCTTATGGGATCTTTTTGCTTATGTCTTGCAGGCGGGTCAAACTTTGTGGTTTCTCCCGGTCCTATCCCCTCTATTTAGTGTTAACTCTTACTGGAGGGCTATTATATTCTCTTACTCCCACTTCCCTAGCGGGTTATTGGGGCATCCCGGGTTGCTATTATTAGCGTCAATCCCTATTGGCCTGTTGTGCCGTGATAATCACCATATGGAGGCTTCTCAGGATAATGTGCTCGGGGTTCCTTCAGGTCAAGCCTCGCTGTGTGTGGCGTGTGGGGTATCCCCTGTCAGTGACGACGTCAGGGTTTGTGTACCCTGCGCCCAGCAGACGCTTGCGCTGGGCCTAGTGCTGCGCCCCCTCTGGCTTCACCTACCCCCCCACTCTTACATCTGACTCCCAGTGAGGTGCATATCAGTGGGGAGTCTCAACCTGATTTGGCTGCCCGGGTAGCCAGCATTGAGAGGCATATTGCCGGGTCTGGTCCGCGTAAGGCTCCTGCTAAGCGGCGGCATCTGGCACCCAGTGTTACTCTCTTTCCTGTGGAAACTGAGGTGTTTTTTGATATTACTGGATATACCCCCCTGGAAGAAGGGGAATTATTCTCTGATTCAGAATGATCTGAGGATCAGCCTAGGGGTTATGTTGAGTCTGGGTCTGACCCATGGGCTTCAGATGATACTGGCAGACTTTTGGCTCACATTTTTGAAGTGCTCTGTATCTCTCCTCCTGCCATGGCCCCGCGGCAGCAGGGGGAGCTGTTTCATACTGTTAAACCACGCTTGGAGTTTTCTGAACAAACTCACTTTAAAAATCTGGTGCTCAAAGAGTGGGAACGGCCTAGCTGGCTTCCCGGGGTACCAAAGAGTTGGGATAAGAGGTATCCCTTTCCTGCTGAGATGGTTAAATGTTGGTCATGTCCTCCCGAGGTGGATGCACCAGTTCTGGGGTTGTCTAACACATCCGTCATGCATTCCCCTGACTCTACTACACTGAGGGATGGGGAGGACAGGCGCATTGATCAGCTGGCTTGCCATGCCTTTGCCTGTGTGGGGACCGCGCCCCGTCCGGTCTGTGCCTCTGCCATTACGGCTGTTGCTATTCAAAGCCTGCTCAGGGGTCTCTTAGATGGGGCCCCTGATGATGCAGGTAGTGAAGAGTATAGAGCTCTTCTGCGTTGTGAGGAATTTGTTGCATATGTCCTCTCTGCCCTGGATGATACCATTAGAATGTGTGGCAGGGCATCTGCCTTGTTGGTGGCGATGCGCTGCTTGGTCTGGCTGCACCAGTGGGCAGCTGACAACGCTGCTAAGAAGGCTCTCACTGGGTTTCCCTTCAAGGGGCTGCACCTCTTTGGGGAACGTTTGGACTTGTTTGCTAAGGGAGGCCAGTTGCCTCAGTGTAGAAGGCAGCCCCAGTCCTTTCGGGGTTCAGGTACCTTTTCTCCTTCCTTCCGGGGCTCCAGAATTGGACGGGGAGCTTCCCTTGCTGGGGCCCATGGAGATTTTTGGGGCAGGGGCAGAGGACGTGGCCGCCCTGGCTCCTCCTGGGGTCCCAAGCCTAAGTCCTCCCCCAAGCCCCCTCAGGCATGAAGGGGCGCCCTCACCCATCAGGGTGGGGGGATGGCTTCGGCTCTTGGCTCATGTCTGGAGGCGTCATGTCCCAGACCGGTGGATTCAGGAGGTAGTGTCCTCCGGTTACAAGATAGAGTTTGCAGCCTGGCCACCCCCAAGATTCATCAAATCTCGGTTAGCTCAAAACCCCCTGTCAGCTCAGGGTCTGTCCCTGGCTGTCCAAGGCCTTCTGGAACTAGGTGTCATCTGCCGGGTGCCCTTGAGGGAAAGGGGCAAAGGCTATTATTCCAATCTTTTCATTGTTCCCAAAAAGATGGGTCCATCAGACCCATCCTGGATTTGAAGCTCCTCAACAAATTTGTCAGATTCAGACACTTTCGCATGGAGACTCTGCCTCAGCTGTGACTTTCCTACGCCCAGGGGACTTCATGACCTCTGTAGACATCAAGGATGCTTACCTTCACGTACCTATCTTTCCAGGTCATCAGAGATTCCTCAGGTTCGCTCTGGAGGATCAGCACTACCAATTTGTGGCCTTGCTGAGATCTCAGGGCATTCGCATTCTTCCCTACTTGGACGACATGCTTATCGCTTCTCAGTCCTTCCATCAAGCAGAGCTGGACACTCAATGGGTGGTGTCCACACTGGAGTCATTCGGCTGGGTGATCAACCACCCCAAATCTTCCCTGTCTCCTTCCATGGTGAAGTCTTTTTTGGGCATGATTCTGGATTCATCTCAGGTCAAGATCTTTCTTCCTCAGCAGAAGGTGGAGAGTCTTCAAGAGCAAGCTCAGCTCCTTCTGTCTTGTCCTCATCCATCCATCAGGCAGGGAATGCAGCTGGTGGGCCTGATGGTGTCCTGCTTCGAGGCGGTTCCATATGCTCAGTTTCATATGAGGCCTCTTCAGCTTCACCTCTTGTCAGTATGGGATCGGGACCCTGTGTCCTTGGATCAGGTGTTTGTCCTGTGCTCTCTGGTCAGGCGGTCTCTGTCGTGGTGGCTGGACTCCAGGAACCTGCTGGGGGGGCAGATCCTTTTTGGCCCCATGTTGGGAGACTGTCACCACGGATGACAGTCTGACAGGTTGGGGGGGCTTTTGGAAATCCCTGAAATTCCAGGGTCAGTGGGGCCCTCAGGAGGCCCATACCCCCTATCAACATTCTGGAGTTGAGGGCGATCAGGTTGGTTCTCGCCCACTTAACCCCACACCTGCGGGGTCGGGCTGTTCAGGTCCGCTCGGACAACCAGACGGCGGTTGCCTACATCAATCATCAGGGAGGGACCCGGAGCAAGAGGGCCCTCAAGCTGCATCTCAGCTGTGTACATCCCGGGGGTGGAGAATTTGGAGGTGGACTCTCTGAGCAGTGGGACCTCTCATATGGGAGAATGGTCCCTCAGCAGCAGGGTGTTTCGCTCCCTGTGCCACCGCTGGGGTCAGCCGGATGTGGATCTGTTTGCATCCCGTCACAATCGCAAGCTTCCAGTCTTTGTCTCTCTGTCCCAGGATCCTCTGGCCTTGGCCGTGGATGCCCTGGCAGTGTCTTGGAAGGGGTTTCAGCTTCTGTATGTGTTTCCCCCTTTTCCCCTGCTGGGCAGGGTACTGCGCAAGATAGCTCAGGAACGGGTGCCAGTCATACTGGTGGCCCCCTGTTGGCCAAGAAGAGTGTGGTTCGCAGACATCGTGCAGCTGCCAGTAGATCATTACGCCCTGCCCTTGGTTCCAGATCTGCTCACTCAGGGGCACCTACGCCACCCCAATTTACTAACGCTGGCTTTGATGGCCTGGCTGTTGAAACCTCCATCTTGATGGAAAAAGGGCTGCCTGCCTCGGTTTAAAATACCATGATCAGGGCTAGAAAAAGGTCCTCTTCCTCCATCTACTACAGGGTTTGGCGTACTTACATTGACTGGTGCGAGTCTAACTCACTTCCCTGTCGTGTATTTTCTATTCCTAGGATTCTGGAGTTTCTGCAACATGGTTTGGATCTGGGTCTTCCGCTCAATACTCTGAAGGGTCATGTTTCTGCCTTGGCTAATTTTTTCCAAAGATCCTTTGCTCAGCATCCCCTGGTCAAGACCTTCTTCCAGGGGGTTACTCACGTGCGTCCCCCACGTAAGCCTAAGTCTGGGACTTGAACTTGGTCTCCCTTCGAGCCCTTGCAGGGGGCCCCCTTGTCCATTCTTACACTTAAAGTGGTCTTTTTGGTGGCCATCACTTCTGTGAGGCATGTTTCTGAGTTGGCGGCGCTTTCCATCAAGCCTCCTTACTTTGAGAGACACCAGGACAAGGTGGTGTTTCGTTTTAAGCCAGATTTTCTGCCTAAGGTTGTTTCTGCCTTTCATCTCAATCAGGACATTGTTTTGCCTTCTCTGTGTCCTAATCCTAGTAATTCTAAGGAGAGGGTTTTACACTCTCTGGATGTGGTCAGGACCCCGAAATTCTATTTGGTGGCTACTGAATTCTTCAGGAAGACTGACGCTCTTTGTGCTCCTGTCTGGACCTAAGAAGGGTCTGGCTCCGGCTAAGTCTACTATCAGCAAGTGGATCCGTCAGGCTGTGATACAGGCCTACTCTGCTAAGGGGAAGGAGCCTCCCTTCCGCCTTACTGCTCATTCTACTCGTGCTATTGGTGCATCTTGGGCATTTCAGCACCAAGCTTCTGTTGAACAAGTTTGCAAGGCCGCCACTTGGTCTTCTGTTCATACTTTTTCTAAGTTCTACAAGGTTGATGTTAAGTCCTCAGCTGATGCTGCTTTTGGCTGCAAAGTTCTGCAGGCGGCAGTGGTTTAAAC
Organism: Gastrophryne carolinensis; assembly: GCA_027917425.1. Lineage (NCBI taxonomy): Eukaryota > Metazoa > Chordata > Amphibia > Anura > Microhylidae > Gastrophryne > Gastrophryne carolinensis. The sequence continues at coordinate 590,191,184 of CM051234.1, forward strand.
TGTCTGCTGTTACTTTTGGGGATCCCACCCTACCTTACGGACACTGCTATTGGATTTCCCAAGAGTAAGGAATATCTTCTGGAACAGGATGTGCTGTATACTTAGAATAATACAATTCTGTGATTACTCACCTGTAGAATTGGTATTATATGTATACAGCACATCCTGTTCCACCCCACCCTTATCATTATTCTTAGTTACCTCTTTATGGTGATTGTTTAATTTTTTATTATGGTTATAGTTCTCCCGGTTTCATTTAACTGCTTTTCAATACTGGGGATTTTGTGGGAGGTCCCTGGTATATATGGGGCCAGGAGGAGCCACTTTTCTGTCTCTGCAGTCCAGCACCATGTACTGGATGTATAACCCAAGAGTAAAGAATATCTTCTGGAACAGGACGTGCTGTATACATATAATACCAATTCTACAGATGAGTAATCACAGAATTGTATTTTTAATGACATTCCGCGCTATTCCGCGCTATTCCGGGGGCTCTCCTGGCGCCATCCAAGCCCCCACGGGGGATCCGATGGCACCAAATTAAAGAGGAGGCCCGGCCGGATCCAACGAGGGGTCAGGTGAGTATTTTTTATTTTTTCAGCCTTGTGAACACTAGTGTTTGTGATTGGAGAATGACACCTGACAGTGCCTGAAATGTGAAATACTGACTCGGAAACCAATGAGCAATCAGTCCCGGAAGATGGCGTTGGACTATTCACTTATATATGTTATGAGAAAGGATTGCAAATTCTTTATCTCCTTTTTGGCTGCATGTAATTTTAATTTTTAATTCAACAATAAATCCTGTGAAATTTAGCAGCAAAATGATCATCTTTACTAGCCATAAGAGGGGCAGAGTGATAACATCAGCAGGAGAAACCACACAGCCATCCAGCGAATAAAACGGCACTCCCAGGCTTTAAAGGGCAAGAGAACCTAATAGTTTATTTCTTCTCAAATCATCACTACTGTGGGTCTCGAGAGCACTGAAGAGCTATAATAAGCCTCAGGGAGCCCCTTGGGCCATATCAAATACATAAGGTGTGGGTGTAAAAAACAATTTAGAGTGTACCTGAATTGGACTATTAGTTTATACAAGCGTGTTGGAAGACTATAATTTGACTCTGACTATTGATATATGCATTTTACAATTTATTATTATCGCTATTTATTTTCAATAGCGGTAAACATTAGATGTATTTTGGCAAGTGAAGGCAAATAGTTTTGGGGAAGGTTTTGATCCTTTGTCATTGTTTTATTAATGGCTTTTTTTCACTTACACATTTTTAGTACTGCACATTTATATGTGGCTTTATTATTTGTTTAAATATGCAGCTTTTTGAGTTAGGATCTTAATGGCTAATAGATATTGGTCTCTCTCTCAGTGCCTATATACCTGTCTATGTTGGTATGTCCTATATGTTTTTTAATGTTTTTAACATGTCTGGGTAATTGTGTTTTTTGGCATTTATTTGATTAAATACAATTGTATAAAGAGTAGGATAATTGTGTGCCTCCCTTCTTGGTGTTATTAATGTCTACAGACCTGGAACCTAGTGGATCATCTATAGGGGCATATAGGAGCAGCACATATAGTACGTCATTGTGCAGCATAAAGTGGGACTGGTTTGTTTATGGGGTGTCTATTTAAAGGACTTTTCAGGAAAAGGTTAAATAAGCCTGCTTATCTGATGCTGGTTGTGTCTTGTGGCATCTTTAATTCTGTATCTTTCATTCAGCCTGCTTTATATTTCTTGATACGTTTTAGTGAACTCTTTCCTTTGTGCTGGACCTAATTATGCATGCACATGACCATGTGCAAGCTGTCCACTCACATGGGGCCCCATTCTGATCTCTTTGTAGGTAAGAACCAGGTGCCTCTTTTGTGTTTTTCTTTTTGCCTTCTGCTGGTTGTCTTATTTCTGTTATGTTTTTGTCTTTCTTTACTCCCTCTCCTCATGGCCTAATGGTTAGGGAAACATCTTGTGATCGGAGGGCTGACCTTCTGCCATGGGAGTGCAAGTGGCCGCATCCCCAGCAGCGTGTGCACTCCCGTCTAGGCCTATCTGAGTGGCTGCAGTGTGAGCGTGCACACAGCTTTAAAATTCGGGGATGCACTTGCTTGCGCGCGGCATTGCAGAAGCTCAGAGCCATTTGCCGAATTACATAGAAATGGCAAATGGTTCTGATGGGACAAGAGACATGCATGTACCATTGCGTAGAGGTAAGCTGTTTTTTCCACTTTAAATGCTCAAAACTATACAAGCCCACCCCACTATATTTTGAGTAAAAAAAAATAACATGCCAGACGTTTATTATTGTTATAATTATTATTATTCTGTGTTTTACTGTAAAAGAGGAAAATCCCTATAATTATAGTAAAACAGATGTTTTGCTATAATTAGAAAGTGGTTCTTCTTTTATAGTATGTAAAGCTAGAAGTTGTTTTATAAAATAATACATTTTCACAGTAAAATAGAAAAGCTCTTTTTAACTTAAAGCGGACCTTCGTTGAGAAAATAAAGTTTAGTCATTTGCTTCCCTAAAGCCCCCCTTTGATGATTAGCGGCGTATGCTGCCTCAGAGGGCTTAACCCCATGCAGATGTTGTCGAATAGCTGTACTCCTAGAATTACATGGGAGCTGCCATCTTGGATTACACCTGACAGCCCTGATTACAAATAAGCATGAATAGGGGATGGGGGAGAGCATTTGCTAGCACACAGACACACTGCAGTTAAGCTGGGATCTTATGATCAGCCAACCAGCCAGATAGAGACTTTCCACACAGAATGTTAGAAGGAGATAATGCTGGCTGCATAGAAGTTTAGCATGGCTGCAGTATGTTTGTGTGATATTGTTTCTCCACACAGAACAGGCTGGCACTTGAGATTTTGCTATAAGCAGTCCACACCAAACTGAGAGATATTTTCCCCAGAAAAGTGATCAGCATCTGTCATGTTACACACACTCTGAATCTCCAGTCAATCAGAGCGATTTGCCGAATGACATAGTAATGGCAACTGGTTCTGAATGGACAAGAGCCGTGCATGTTACATTGGCCCAGGAAGAGGTAAGCTGTTACAGGGCAATGTTACACACACTCTGAATCTACAGCTGCTGGAGAGGATGAATGTAACTATGTATCAATCAATGTAAGTAAATTGGTTTGGCTGCTGCAGAGTTGTTTACTATGTTGTTACAATGTTTTAAGAGCTTTCTGAGCAGTGCTGAGTCATTGCAGCCGATTGCTTTATACTCCTGGCTAGAGATGAAGCGTTATTTCAAAGATGATTAGAGTAATTATGACTGTAGGACAGGGTTTTTCACAAGCAGGCCTGTCAGAATTGTGGCAAGATGGCCACCCCATGCAGTTTAGTAGCATAGAATCTCCCTGAATCTGAGCCCTCTCAAATATATTACATCACTAAATGCGAGAGATTTATCACTAACTGCAAGAGGAACATGTATCCATGTGCCCAATACATGAATCCCAGGCAGACAGCAAGCCACACAGCTAGGGTCCGCTTGCCACATGTGGCTCCCGAGCCATGGGTTGGGGACCAGTGCCAAAGAGTATCCATTTTGGAGTTGCTACATCAAGTTCCTCCCTTAGTGGCCCCGCAGGGGTGTGTCTAAGCTGTAGTCTTATCCACTACTCTCACTTTTAGCTCTCCCCGTGGATGTTGTTGGGTTCCAAAGTTACGCAGATATATATAAAATCAGGTTTCTCTTCTGTGTGCTACAGTAACTTCTGCCGTGCTACAGATGCCCGTTTGTAAGGCTGGGACCCCACCTTGTTGAGGATTTTCTCTTGTGTGCTAGAAGCAGGGCCATTTTTAGCCCTGGGTGATCCAGGCTGCTGCATTGAGCGCAGTTCCATCCACCAACGGGGGCGCTGTGCTCATTGCTGATCATAGCTGAGCTCAGGTCCAAGTACGGAGCTGAGCCATACTCAGGAAGGAGCAGCTGCATACAACTATAAAGCAAAGCTAACTAAACCCCCGGGGCGTCCCATAGTCAGTGGGGTGGATTCATTAACATGTCGCCTTGGCGAATATGTTGACAATTTCTTACAGCCTTTGGTCACAGCATTACCTGCTTATTTGAGGGATTCGGTTTAGGTCCTTACCATTTGTCGGGACATTGAGGTGAGTGACGGATGCCTGCTGGCTACAGTGGACGTCACGCCGCTTTACACGGTAATCCCACATGAGTTAGGAATGTTGGCGGTTAGACACTTTTTGGAAGATCAATCGGGCCTCCCCCCACAGCAGATCGATTTTATTATGGCGTGCCTTAAGTTTTCTCTAGAGCACAACTATTTCTGGTTTGGGGGCGATTTCTTCCTTCAGATCAAGGGCGTAGCCATGGGGGCTAAGTTTGCCCCAAGCATGGCCAACTTGTTTGTGGGACTTTGGGAGGCCAATTTCATTTTTGGAAAATCCTGGCCGTCCCTGAAGTTATGGTGACGTTACATCGACGACGTCATTGTTCTGTGGGAGGGACCACGTGCCTCACTAGACGAGTTCTTTAATTCTGTTAATTCTAATGAGTGTAACTTAGAGTTCACTGCTGATATCAGTGACTCAAAAATACATTTTCTTGATATAGAAATCAAACGGGAAGCCAGTGGATTGAGTACCTGTACATATTTCAAAACTACCGACAGAAATGGGTATGTCCTGAGAGCCAGTTGTCACCATCCAGACTGGCTTCGGGCCATACCCAAGGGTCAGTTTGTCCGAATTAAGAGAAACTGTAGTAACGTGGCCGACTACGATGTGCAATCTTTACAACTCCAGAAAAGATTTGAGGAGAAAGGTTACCCTGTAACTGAAATTGAAAAACAGAGGAAGCAGGTTAGGGATATGGATAGGTCCCTGCTTCTAGGACAACGGAACCAGTCCCTAAAGAGAGATCCAAAAAAAATGTATTTCGCTTTTTTGACTGGCTACAGCCTTCAGCATCGGAAGGTTAAAAATATTCTGAATAAACATTGGCACATCCTTAAGGATGATCCAATAATTGGCCCTGTGTTGCCGGATAAGCCAGTTTGTATTTATAGGAGGGCACCTAACCTGAAGGATCGTCTTGTTCACAGTTTTTTTGATCCACCAAAACCGATCACTTTGGTTAGTCACCCTCCTACTGGCTTTTTTAGGTGCGGGTCATGCTGTGGTTGTAGAACTGGACATAAATTGAATAAATCCTTGCCCATCTTTTTTGTGACAGGTATGACTAATTCCATTAAAATTAAAGATTTTATAACGTGTAGCACCAGATATGTGGTTTATGCCATCTGGTGCCCTTGCAGACATAGCTTGTCGGCCCATTATAAAAAGGTCCACTCTTCAGATCCCAGCTCTCTTTCTTTTATGGGGATTGATAAAGCCAAAATGCATTGGCGTGGGAATAATATGGAGAGGGACCTTTCACGATTGGAGAGCCGCTGGATCTATAATTTAAATACCTTGACCCCTCGGGGCCTTAATATTGAATATGATTCAAATTGCTTTATCGATGATTCCTGAATTTTTAATTATTTTAATTGCTCTTTGTATGTTTTGGTATATTTGGTATGTTAATTGTTTATTGTTTGTGTCTGTGGGAGGGTAGGGTTATCTTGCATTTATGAGCACCTTTTATGAATTTAAAGCTGATGTATGGTGATTTGTTAGCAGTGACTCTCACCTAGAGGTTTTCCCAGTTCTGGTTGTGTCTTCATAATTTTTGAAAATAATTACTATGAGCAATATAGGGACTACTTTGCTGTTCATTTAGCTATGGATGGCTTAACAGGTCCGCTTGCCTGTTTAGCGCATGCGCGTTCCCAGTTCCAAATTTCTGACATTCTCGTCGGACTCTGGCAATGTGATTGTGTGTATATATATTTTCCATAGCGCATTCGCTTATATTGTGAACCCAAAGTTGTTTTTTGCTTTAGTGTTAAGCGGGTGCCATGATTTGAACAAACGCGGACCTCCTGCTACATCTAATGATTATCTTTATGCCATCCGCTGCCGGTTTCTTAGTGTTAAACAGGCAGCACATGCGCAGTATTCGCCGCCGGTCTTCTAATTGTTAAACAGCCGGCACATGCGCAGTATCTGCTGCCGGTTTCTTTATGGTCACACAACCGGCGCATGCGCAGTATAAGTTCTGCGCCGGCCTCGCTGCCGGTCTTCTAACTGTTAAACAGCCGGCACTTGCGCAGTATCTGCTGCCGGTTTCTTTGTGGTCACATAACCGGCGCATGCGCAGTATAAGTTTTTCGCACGGACATCAAACAGCCGGCAATTGCGCAATAGAAGCCCTGCGCACGGACCGGAAGCACTTAGTGTACTTCGGGGTGGCCGGGCACCCGGGATATTTAAGCCCATTGCTCAGTATTAGCTGCGAACCTGGTTAAAGCCCCACGCGGGGTGAAACGCGTTGGTTATCAGCAGCTGGATAGAGGATCCCCTTTTTTTGTCATCGGACTTGGATACCTGGCGGTGAGAGTCGCTGACAACCTTGTCATGTGGATATGCCTTATTGATATTAATGGAAATGTGAGTGCAATACTCTTTTAGAATAAATTGTTTTTATATATTAGCGGTATTGCACTATATTTTTCTTCTTTCATCTCCCCTTATACTCCTGGATCATGAGCCTTGGTGATTATATTTGTGGAGATTGGGATTATATTTGTGGAGGTTTTACCCTAAAGAGAAAGCCCTGTATTAGTTCCACACACTTTCCCGTGATCTGGTGTGGGATCTAATGATTCGTTTTGGATTTAAGATCATGGAAAGCTTTTCAAATATTTACATCTGGTAAGCCTCTCGTATATTTGGTGGTGGATTTGCACTGGATTTGATGAGAATCACCGGGTGTTCCTAATCTTTGAAGATCATTATTTCAATTTTAGGACTTTGAAAAGACTGCTCAATTAGCTCTGTGCTTCCTATCGATTTGTTATAAAGCAAAGCTGCTTTGCTCTCTCAGGTGCCCTGTCATCTGGCTTGGAAAGGAGAGGAGAAGGTAGCAGCCCCAGCCATCTTGCACATACACACACGCACACTTCACAGCCAAGTCCCCCCTCTCCTCCGTCACTTACCTGCTCTCTCTCTCTGAGCTGTTGGGGGCTGGAAGTTGCAGCACAAACATACCACAGCAGTGTTTATGTGCCACAGCTATGTTAGTGACCTCAATTGTATTGTTGGGGAAGGGTTTCTGCATTAAAGTGGGCCCAAACCCTTATTTTTTACTTGCTCCATGTGCCGCCTTTTGCAGAGGGCATCCCGAACCTGGATGATCCTGTTGTGTGAAACTCTCAGCTTACCTTCTTTACTCACCTCACTGTTGATCCCACAGCACATGTGCAGGTCCTTGTTTCTCCAGAGCTCTGCGCTGTGTATATGAGCGACATAAAACGCTGACACACAGAGCCTGGCACACAGTGTTAGCAGTGGCTGGCATCCCTCCGACCTTGCTGCGGGATCTTAGTAAGTATACTGAGCAAAAGCGGAGAGGTGGCTGCACTGAGCGCAGTTCCATCTGTGACCAAAAGGGGCCCTGTGCTCAATGCTGATCAAAGCTGAGCTCTGGTCCAAGTATGGAGCTGAGACATACTCAGGAAGAAGCAGCTGCAAACAACAAGCAGATGCTGCTTTATTCTCTCAGGTGCCCCTGTCCCCTGGCTTGGAAAGGAGAGGAGAAGGTAGCAGCCCTGACCATCTTGCATGTACACACACACACACACACACTTCACAGCAGGGTCCCCTGTGCATTGTGGAAGCAGAGGTGAAAAGAGCACAGGTAATGTTTTAAAGAGATAAGTAGAGGTGAAGTGGACAGATGTAAGACAGGGGGAGCCAAGGAGCGATGGGTCTGCATAGGCATCTACAGATACCCAACACAAAAACACACCAGTAGTGTGTGTGTCCCACATCTACACAGAAGTTCATCTGTGCCTCACTTCCTGCTTTGGCAATCGTCAAAGCACTGCCCTCTTGTGGCCAATCACTTGCACTGCAAGCTTAGCTCTTCAACTCTCTAGGAGTACTGGGGGCTGCAACTGGCAGCAGTGCGGCTGCAGCTTGTGCATCCCTGCTCTAAAAGCACTGTATGAACCTGGAGGAAGCACCAGGGTCGCAAACTAAAGCTTTACTCTCCTTCTTCTGTTGCAGGGTGATTTGTGTTGCTGTCTGGTGCAACCAGGTGAGAAGGCTTAAAATGTGAATTCTAAGTGTACCGTATCCCCCCCCCCCCCCGGCATTGAAGCAGGACAAGGGCAGGTTACAATAAAAACACCTGGCCTGGAGGCTGATGGGCTGCACCACAGCAGCCTTAGAAGAGGAATCCGGAAGCAGTGAGTATCCGGGCGGCCAGTTCTTTGTTTTTATGCAGTGTCCAGAGTAACACAGCAAAGGACACTGCAGGCCTAAATACTTCAGATCACATTTAATCAGGTTATTTGGAAATATTATAAACAATGTTTTAATATGTTATTATATATAACAGTATTTGGAAATGGCATTTATGTAACCTTGTGTGTCATTGAGAACGCAACTGAACTTATAATGTGTCGGCTGAGCAGATGGTTATGCCAACAATATGTCAGCTTTCATTTCATTTTCATTTCAACAGCTGGGTTTGTAACAGAAGCCAGACCATCATGGCACAGATGCAGATTGCCTTTCACATATTTTCATGGGGGTTAATTACTCAAATGTGAAGCCCCCCCATGTGAGTTTTCCATCTCACTATCTACGTACATTAGCGGATATTTGATAAAGAGAGCTTTCCATCCACATCCAGTTAAAACCTAAAAACCTACATGAGTCAGCTAGTACATAAAATCATGGTAAAAACATTTTCTGCGGTATGTCCAGGGGCATACATAGCGCTTAGAGGACTCCATTACAAAAGTCATGGTTGCCACCCATCATCATGCTGTAACTGGGCAGGTGGGTCACACTTAGTGGCTCTCTGTATTAGTGTGTGGGTTAGAGGTACAGTGTCGGGTCCACCAGGAGAACTAACTCTGAAGGACCACATGACAATTAAATGCACATGTATGTGCCCCCTCTAACTGAAGGTGAAGGTGCTTTGGCCAGGTGGAGCTCTGCAAGAAAATGCATCAGAGAACACAGAAATGGCTGCACAGTTGCAGCTTGACTTCTATAGAAATGAGTACAGTGTTTCATAGCCCCCTTTTAGGCAGAGCACCACAGGAAAAGTTAAGTATCTGCCTAAGGTCCGGCTCACGAGTGGCAGGAGGGGAGGGTTGGGTGCACTTTAGATCCATGCAGGAGAGGACCATACCCTTCTCTTTTATGCCACATGTGAGCCATGCAGTGCAAAGACCTTTTCCTTGTGTGCCCCATTTGAAGGGGGACTGGGAAATGGTTGCACACTTAGTAGGTTTGTTTGAGGCTATACCTGCAATGCACTGAGGAGCCACTGAATGTGTGGGGTATTGCATGAGGGGTCATCTGATGCTGCTATCCTTTCTTATCAAGTCATGTTTACACATATAGGATAAACTATTAGCACTTTTTACCTTATAGTGCACATCAGCTGACATCTATATAGGGATATTGTGCCAAAGGAGGGTGGCAGAACCGTGGGGTGGGGTTAATCTATAACTGGCCTGCAGTGCCATGCAGCTGCTGCAAATTGTAACCCCTTTATAAAACAGGGGATAAAAACATGTATCGTGTCATTATTGTAGCTACATTTTAAATCACTTGTAATGACTCACAATGAATATTGGCACAGTTTTAGGCTCTGTGCTGAAAAATTAAGGGATGGTTTGTGTGGGTAGAACTTCACTTAGTGATTGAAAGAATGGCACAGATCTACAAAGAGTGTCTGGCATCTACGGTCTCCAAAACAATCATATCATATGAAAGTGCAAAGAGAACAGTTTCCCATACTAATAAACTATGCAGATGATGCTTTTCATATATTAACCTCAGTGTGCAACACGCAATTCAGCCTATAGAAGTCTATGGGCACTGCAGGTAAAATTGGGTTCTTCAGAGGTCTTCTGATAGTGGCGGTGGCATCTAAAGCAAACGCTGCTGCAATTATTTCAACAGGGGGACACTGCTTACATCTACGATGCCGGGCTCTAAAAATTCCCCCCATGTGAATAAATCCATCACTGAAGGGGAAGGGTATGAAGGGAGATTTCCTGGAGTATACCCCCCCCCCCCCATAGCCCTCCTGTGAAATCAAAGTCACATAGTATAAAGGCCGAAGCTCTCTAGTATAGCCTAGTATAGTAAATATTATTATCAATCAAACATAAAAAAGTGATCAAGAAAACAAAACCTTGGGACATGCAATAATTCTAACCTAGAAAGCAGACACCCAGGCCCCTCTCTACATTTTATCATTAGCTCAGCAATATCAATGGAATTGCAATGTTTTTATATGTAAAGATTACGTGCACTGCCCTATGGGGTATACCCAAACTAATACACACAATTAGCTATGGAGTGGCCTCCAACCACTCCCAAATCCCAACCCCACAGAGACTGACTCTTGCACTCAAGGAATCACCATCTGATCAATTTTATTGCCACAAGTAAATGTGCCACCAGGGGGAGCTCACACCCAAATAGCCTGGCTATCAAGTAAACAACACCATTCTACCATCTAACTATTCTAACATTGAATATACACTTATAATAATAATCCATAAAATGTTTTTTGCACTGCTTCACTTTACCTCGATTGTAGGACTATTTGTTGCACTATTTATATTATTGGCGCTGCTTATTTGAGATGAATGCACTTTTACAGGCGCTGACACTTTATGGATTATTATTATTATATGTGTATATTCAATGTTAGAATAGTTAGATGGTAGAATAGTGTTGTTTACTTGATAGCCAGGCTATTTGAGTGTGAGCTCCCCCTGGTGGCACATTTACTTGTGGCACAGTGTTTTTGATTTTAATGATTGTTTTTAAAGTGGACCAACACCCAGGATTTTGACTATCCTGGGTTTTGGTCCACTTCAGGGGGGCACCCTGTGTAAAACCCCCCAGAAACCCCCAAACTCACCTCACCACGCTCCCACGGACAAGCGGCGGACAAGGCAGCGCGTCCGCCGCCGCCTCCCGCGCGCCCCTCTGACAGTGCGCGCGCCCGCGCCTGCCATTCACAAATGATCTCGGATGTCCCGCGGTGAGGGGGGTGATCGGCCCGGGAATCTTATAGATTCTCGGGTCGATCACCCATGGGTGACGGTCCACTTTAAGTGTATGTACAATAAAATTGATCAGATGGTGATTCCTTGAGTGCAAGAGTCAGTCTCTGTGGGGTTGGGATTTGGGAGTGGTTGGAGGCCACTCCATAGCTAATTGTGTGTATAACATAATACAACCTAACCCAAAACCGCCCCGAAACCCCAACCAGCCTTCCGCTGCGACCAATCGACCATTCCATCACCCCCAATAAAGGGCTGGCGGGTGGGAAAGCACGTTCCAGTGCCCAGTGTCAAAGAGGAAGGGGAGAGGCAACCAGCCCCTTTATACTCCGCCCCTCCTCCCCTTCTCCTGAGGTCACTTGCCCAGATCTCTTCCCCCACCCCATAGGCTGGTCAGCTTCCAGCAGGAAGCGCAGGCCAGTCATGGGGCTGCCGACCTTAAAAGGCCAGCGCCCTTCTTGACTGTGCTAGCGTTCCATATGCCTTCAGCTGTCACCAACCCACCCACGCTCATAATAACTGAGACAACAACCATTTCTTTGGAATTGATGGAATTTTAAAACAGTTAACAAATAACAAATACACACTCCCATTCTCCCCGATCCAGGTCTGAGATTCCACCATACCGTAACTACCAACAGGAGGGGAGGGGAGGCGGCCCGAAGGCTCAACTACCTCACGAATCTGAAACAGAAGCCGATTCGTGAGCCCAGCCGCATCCTTCCTAGGCCTGGTAGCTCAACGGGGCTAACTGCCAAGATCCACCTTACCCCTTTTGTCCCTCCCCTCCCCTTAAAATCAGTCACCTATCCTCCTGGGCCGTTTCAGCTGAAACAGCCGCTCCCTTGTAACCTACCCCCAATTTCCGTGCAATCTCAGACCCGACCCGAGCAGAGAAGACCGCCAAAGCTGGACGGCGCTGAAACCTTAGCGGCGTCCAGCCCGCCACCTCTCCACTGCCAATTCGATCCGCTCCTTAAGGAGGACATTAAACAGATCGATCCCCAACCCGTTCAGATGTACCCCATCTGCCCTGTAGAAACCCCTAACTCCTTCCACCTCCACGTGGCGCACACTCGGCCCTCCATTTAGTATAACAAACTGGGCAATCACCTTATTCACCTTAATACGTATCCGTTCGATAGCCCTTGGATCCCTCGCATGCCTCCACTCGTACCGGGGAACTATTTCTGACCAGACCAAAACCACCCCTGGAAATTCCCCGGGAAAAACAGTAAATCCCTGGTGATCGATTTGATCAGCTGCCTCATCGGCACCTGGCCCAAATCATTCCCCCGCGTGACACACCAACACCCCTGGAGGACCCCACTTAATCGCCGATTTCAACACGTGCTCTCCCATAGCACTCCATTTCAATCCCCTAATGCCGGTCCACACCAGCTTCGCTCGATCCCCCGAAATGCTGAGCTGTTCGCCGCTCCTTCTCAACGCCGCTCTTTGCGCCGCCCAAAAAACAAATGAATGCCGACAACCAGCAACGAGCACGCCGAGTCTAAAAGAAAATAGCATTAGTAACGGTACCGACACTCCCCCCCATCCCCACCATGCTGTTCTCTTGTAGAAGGCGCGACCGACCTCTGAATCAGCTCGAACCAACAGCTCAAACAATCTCCCTCAGCCACTCCGGGCACACTTCGTCGACAGCGCTCGCCTCGGGCGCCAAGCTCCGAAACTGATCCCACTGCAAACGAGAGAGAGCATCAGCCCCCCCCCCATTCTCAACCCCCGGCACGTGAACCGCCCTGAACCATATGTTACACTTCAAACATGCCAGTACCAGCTTGCGCAACAATACAACGACCGGGGGGGGCGACGTTTGTAAATTAACCGCCGCTACTACCATCGCCTCCACCAACGGGAACAACTCCAAAAAGGCCAAATTCCTGATCAGCTCCGACTCTGCCCACATCCTTGGCTATGATCCAGCACACCACCTCCCCTTCAAATATGCCCCGAAACCTACCGAACCCGCTGCATCTGTGAATAACTCCACCTCCTCGTTCGATACTCTAGCCAGTACCCCAGCCTGTTGAACGATTTCAGGAAGGAAACCCACATCCTCACATTCTCCTTCAGCTCCGTCGTTAGCCGAATAGTGATGTGGCTCCCTGATCCCAACTGTCGCCAACGACAACCGCCGCATAAAAACCAGTCCCATCAGCAAAACCCTGCATGCAAAATTCAGCTTGCCCAGTACTGACTGAAGCTGCTTCAACCGAATCTTTCTAAGCCCAAGGATCCCTTCCAGCCCCACTTCCAGATCCCGCACCTTGTTCGCCGGAAACATGCAGACCCCCGTGTCGATCTCAATCCCGAGAAACTTGGTGGACGTCGCCAGGCCCTCAGTTTTTTCGTGCGCCACCGGCACTCCAAACCCCCGGAACACTTCCAGCATGCATGCCAGGATGAGCTCACACTCCCTCGATTCCGCCAACCCCACACGTTATGGATGCCACCCCGGCCTTCTCCTTCACCACCCACTCTAAAAAAGAGCCTCGAAGTATGAGCATGAGATGGAACATCCCATTGGGAGACAGCGGTCCTCATAATACCCCCCCTCAAATAAACACCCCAATAAGTGCACGCTCTCCAGGTGCACTGGCAACAGCCTAAACGCCGATTCAATGCCAGTTTTGGCCATAAGCGCCCCCGGACCCGCTTCCCATACCATTGCCAATGCAAAGTCGAATGACGTGTACGCCACCGACGACAATTCTCGGTCAATGCCATCATTGACCGATCCCCCCTTTGAAAAGGACAGGTGGTGAATCAGGCAAAACTTTCCCTTTTCCTTCTTTGGCAGTACGTCCAATGGGGACACCACCAATCTCTCCACCGGTGGATCCGTAACCGGCCCCAACATCCGCCCCAATAACACTTCCTCTTTCAGCTTCTGCCTCACCACGTCCGGATGTAGCCGGGCTGACTTAAAATTTTTTACTGCCCCTCTTTCCCCGGGGGGTGCATGACATGGAATCCTAAAACCCTCCCTAAAACCCTCGGCCAGCAACTGTGTGGCCCGCCGATCCGGATACTTATTTAGCCACGGGAGCATAATTTTTCCTTTCACTGGCGTTATCCCTCTTTGCACCCCCCCCGTCCTTTCCTGAAACAGCATCCAATGGAGTGATTACCCCCGCAGGCCGAGCATTCATTCTGGAATTTACACCCTGCACCGAATTTACACTGGGAATCATTAACCCTTTAAATGCCAAGCACGTAGTTTCTACGTGGTTGCTTCTCCTACCGTTAAGTGCCAAGCACGTAGAAACTACGTGCCTGGCATTTCCCCCTGCTAGTTAAAAAATAGAAAAAAAACCCCACTTACCTCTGGTATCCACGTGAAGCTTGGGGTCCCCTCTTCCTTGGGGGGGCATTCGATCCCCCCCGTCGTCCTCCGTCTTCAGGAGGGGGCCCGAAACCAGCCGCCCCCCCCGTTTCCAGCGCTGACACATCGCGCCTGTAAAAAAAACAAAAAACAAACTGTCATTTACTTACCTCCGCGCCCGAGCCTTCTGTCGGGTCTCCGCTTCACCAGGGGGGGTCCAATCCCCCCCCTGGGCTGCGCAGGCTTCAGGTGAGGACCCTCTTCCGGGTCCTCACCTCTTGTATTGGCGGCGATGGCCGCCATCCCCTAGCCCCGCCCATTGTGGGAGGAGCGGGATACTACCCCGAGCACCGGCATCTGTCAGCCGATCACTATTGGCATCGATCCGAGTGAGCGGCGTGGGAAAGCGACATGAGACCCAGGATCGGAGGTGAGTACAGTAGAAAAAAAAAATAAAGATTTTTTTTTATTATGTGTCAGTGTTTTTTTTTTACATCTAACCCCTTGTAAACTGGCAAGGGGTCCATGACCCCTATACCAGTTCACAAGGCTGGGGCCATGGCAAGTCACCTGCGACTAGCGGGTGGCTTGCCATTAACCCCCGGCACCCCCATTACCTGCCTCCACAAAGGCCAGGGGGGGGCAGAAGAGCCCGGGCCCACGGGCTATGCGGGCTTGTAGCCTGCAGGGCCAGGGGCCACAAAAGCTGGCCCCTGCGCCCTGTTCCTACAAGCCCTGCATAGCTGGTCCCGGGCTGGTTACTTTGGGTAAGGGGGACCCAAGGTAAATTTTTTTTTTTGGATTTTTAAAGGTTTTTAACCCTTAAAAATAAAAAAAAAATGGGGACTCTATATAATTTTTTTTCTCGATTTAACCCTTTGTAGTGTGGATGGTATTTGTATTTTATTTGTAAATGTTATAAAGTACTTGTTTCAGCTTGGGGGGTCTCCTGGGCAAAAGTGGTACCGTTCTAATCGGTAGAAATGGGGCTTTCACATGCAATATGGTTTTCCTTAATAAAATACATTTTTTATTTAAAATAAAGGAGTAAATTTTCTAAAAAAAAAATTATTATTTTTTTTTCTACTTAATATTGTAAAAAACAAAATAAAATTTACAAACAAGACATTTCATGTTAAAGCCTAAACTCTGCTGCAAAAAATATATATATAATTTTCCTGAAAGTTCCAGCAAAAATGGCGCAAAACATGGCGCAAAATGGGGAAAAATGACCTGTCAACAGAGGGTGACAAAATCTCAAGTAGGCTGGCAATTAAAAGGGTTAAAAATAGCTATGCATGTTTGGTATTGTTCTGTTCGGGGGACCTTGCGCTTTCAGATTTAGCTTGCTTTTTTCTGGTTTGCATATTTATATTTTAGGAAAAGGTGTTTTTTATTCAGCTTTTTTATAAATTTTTTAGGGAAACCCTGCGCAACCAAAGAATTCTTTGAGGGATTAATTCCAGAAAGATGAGCCCACTACAACAAGCTGGGTACGCTTAGAAAGTTTAACATGTATACTTTCAGGAAATATATGGTTTATGGGGGATATTCCAAATGTAAAGGGTTGTTTTGGTTGAAAAATCGCAAGGTGCGCACTTTGTCTGCAGAGCTGAGGATGTTGCTTTTTCAGATTAAACTTGTTTTTTCTTATTTGTATATAGTTTTTTTTAGGAAAATGTGGCTTGGATTCTGCTTTTTTATCCATTTTTTAGGGAAACTCTTTGCAACCAAAGAATCCATTGAGGGATTACTTCCAGAAAACGATGGCCACATCAACAAGCCTGGTACACCTAGAAAGCTTGAGGTGTTTACTTCCAGAGAATATATAGTTTGTTAGGGGTATTTCAAATGTAAAGGGTTGTTTTGCTTGAAAAATCGCAAGGTGCGCACTTTGTCTGCAGAGCTGAAATTTTCAAGTAAAATTACCGTTACGCACATGCTTTACTTTGGGGTGTTTGGCAACTCTTCCCTTGACAGTAGCAATGCATGTTGGGTATCGCTATGTTCGGAGGATGTTGCTTTTTCAGATTAAACTTGTTTTTTCTTGTTTGTATATAGTTTTTTTAGGAAAATGTGGCTTTGATTCTGCTTTTTTATCCTTTTTTTAGGGAAACTCTTTGCAACCAAAGAATCCATTGAGGGATTACTTCCAGAAAACTATGGCCACATCAACAAGCCTGGTACGCCTAGAAAGCTAGTTTGTTGGGGGTATTTCAAATGTAAAGGGTTGTTTTTCTGGAAAAACTGCAAAATCCCCTAAAGCTCTGTTTCAGTTTGGGGGAGTCTCCTGGGCAGGAAAGGGTGTCTACCTATGCATATGTGGTATCGCTGTAACCGGGAGAAATTGGGATTTCACACGCAATAAGATTTTATTGACAAACGTACATTTTTTATTACAAAAAAAACTACAAATTGTTAAAAAATTTTTTTTTTTTTTTGCACATATTTCACCCAAAAATATTGAGAATACACCTAAAAAATGACAAACAAGACATTTCATGTTAAAGCCCAGACTCAAAAAACAACAAACAATATATAATTTTCCTGGGAAATCCCTTCAAAAATCACATTTGAACATGGGGAGCGCAAAATAGTGCAAAATGGTCTGGCAACAAAGGGTGACAAAAACTCCAGGTAGGCTGGCACTTAAAGGGTTAAACACACACCGACATCCACTGCCGGAATTGCTCGTCATACCTCAGCCACGCTACTCCCCCATAAACCGGGTGTGCTTCCCAGATGGTATCTAGGTAACAAAACAGCGGAGAGCAATACTCCGGGTTCTTTTCTCCCACTACACTCGCCAAGATCGCGAAAGCCTGTAGCCAGTTCCCGAAAGTCCTCGGGATCAACCTAAAACCCCTTCTGTCCTAATTCTATTTGCTAAGGTGCTCCCTTCCCCTCCCCCGTCTATCCGTTCCGAAACGCTCAAGAGGGAGCAATGTAAAAATATCTACGTACTCTGTGAGTGGGGGGGGCAGCGCCGGCCTGCTATATGAGGCATCCCAACCAGTGGAACCCGCGGGGGCTAAGGAGTGTGCCACCTGATGAGCCCGCCGAGCGTCACCCCAGGCGCTGGGGGCTCCTGTACATTCCATTGAGGGATCCCAGCCAGCTTCAGTGGAGACTCCCGCCCTTTGTCCCCCCATGTGTGATGTATTAGGGGCCCCCGTGGAGTCATAAAAGACGCCTGAGGCTCCTGTAACTTCTGCTGAGGGAGCACGGCCAGCGTCAGTGATGACGCTGGGGGCTCCCCCCCTTTGTATCCCCCTTTTTGCTGTATTAGGAGCCCCAGAGGCGTCATAAAAGACGCCTGGGGCTCCTGTACGTTCTACTGAGGGAGCCCGGCCAGCGTCCGTGAGGCTCCCCCCTTTGACCCCCTCTTCTGATGACCTCGGAGCCCCGGCGGCGTCATGAAAGGCGCCCGGGGCTCCAGTACCAGAGCAGGCGGCCAGCGCGAGGCCGCCTGGTAGTGCCATTGCTCCAGCAGGGGCAGAGCTCAGGCCACCGCCTCTCCCTCCCCGCACTGGGGGGGGGGCGGTGGGAGGAAGAAGACCACCCCGGAGCCTGGCGTACGTGGCCACTCCTGGTCCGTGGCCGTGCCGTCGAATGAGGTAAGGGAGACTCTTACCTCATGAATCTAATTATGAATGTATAAATATATTATTGTTTATTTTTGTAGTGCCATCATCCATAGCACTGCACAAAGAATCACTTTTAGCCTTCATCATTCTTGTTCTACGGAAAAATTAAATGCATGGCAAGATAGCCAAATAATTATACTATCAGTATTGGGTTCTTATTTTTGTATTCACTGATGACATTGTTAGGTCTGTTTTATGATTGTATTAAATCATGGTCAAAGTGACTAAAGACATTTCTCAAACAGCATAAAAATAAATGAAACAGTCTCAGTCATTTCCCTTATGTAGCTAAATATAAATGTCATCCAAGTGTGTTTGATGGCTGTAGTGCTCCTCTGCTGTAGTCAGAATTACACAGGCAGCCTCGCACATGCTCAGTGCGCAGTTCCGTGACTCCGGGAATCATTCATCCTCTGAGATCTCTATTTGCTTTATAGCACCATTCCCCTTTCTGATGCAGGAGAGAGCTGCGTCGCCTCTACACCAGCTACAACAAAAAGACATGATTCACTCTCCGCAATCCCATCCGCACTCACCAGTACGGTTTGCCCTCATCTAGCCATGGGGGAATCGAATCTGCAATATGCCCCCTAACGTGACGTTCTTTATCCCAGGCAACCACCAGCATCCGTAAGGCAATTCTGTGTCATCACCTACAAAGACTACGCTATAAGCACATGCATTTATTACTGTAAAATAACAGCTCCATCCTGGAAGCCGACTGATGCCATATATTCCATCTTTCTTCTACAATACAGAAAAAAAACATGGATTTCAGCAACTCTTCAGTGTTCGATCAACATAAGGGTAAGTCGGACAACATATACAGTTTTACATTATTTCTTCCTATTTATTTGCTCTTCATGTTCAGTCTTCCATTTATATTAATGGTTATTATATAGTATTTTACTTAAATGACATAAGCAAGCTCAAGAACTATATAACATCGGGATGTTAAAGCGCGTAAATAACCGTCATTCATTTATATTGATTAACTCATTTGTTGAGCATGATCATGATCAATAAATTATTTCTGTCAGTTGATAAATTAGTACTGTATATTTGCATTATGCAAATAGGAATTTAGATTTATAGCTTATCTATAAAGCATATATTAGGAATTACTATTACTATAGAGCTGGAAATATTTGTACAATACATGTTGTTACAGTACTGATTAAATACTGTAATAAATACTAACATACTTTATATTTGATGAATGTATAGGAAACATAAGCAGTCGGATTGCCAGTTGATCATTTTTTCCCCAAACCTAACAATAAAAAAATATAAATAAATAAATAGGTAAATGTACCCTTCTGTAGCTGAACTCTTACTCCCTTCTCCTCTATACTTGAGTGGGAACCCTATGTTTGTCCTAGTAGAACGATTAATTATATGGGGGGGCTTATTAATAAGTGCAGAGACTGAAGACTTCATTGAAGATCTGCAAAGTGCTGAAGAAGTCTAGACCACTTGGGCTTTGTGTGTGATGGTTTGCACCTATAGCACTTGCCATGCAGTACTCAGATAGGGTCACTGTAACACTGCAGGTTGAGTAAATGACTATGCCTGTAGCTTGGCAAGTTGCGTTTTATCCAGGCCACATAAAGGACTGTGTCTAGAGGAGGGTGAGCAGAGCAAATCGCCATGGGTGCCAAAGCTATTGTGTATGCTCAGTGGCGCTACTATCCCAGTCAAAGATCGGTCAGGGCCACTGTTAGTGGTGCAGGCCATAGCCTAGGCTGCTTATGTCCCCATAATGAGTTTTGTCATTGGGAAGGTGCACTGCCTGCTGCTAAGGAAGAGGCACAGCATGGCACATACCTGTATGGGACAGCAGCAGCAACATAGAATGCGCAAGGGAGCAGATTTGTTTTCCTTCCCCCACTGAGAGCTATTTTGCCTAGAAACTACCCTGGCTCATATTAACAATATATGAACATAGATACAATATATATATATATATATATATATATATATATATTTATATATTTTTAAGTACAGTATATATATATATATATATATATATATATATATATATGTAGAGTGTTTGACTCTGTAGTCAAGTTTCTTTGCCTAATTACTGCAAGGGAAACATTTCAAAATTACTATAAGTTGTTACTATAAGTTACTACACAATGCCTTATTTAGCAAGCTCAAAGAAAAGTTTAGTGAGTTTTCTTATAGTTTTTTAAATTTTTACCCCAGGTCCCCATTTAGTCAGCCATAAAGTTCTTCAGATAGCCCCACCATAACATTATCATGATTAAGCCTGTAACTTGTTAACTTTTGTGTTCAAATATTATGCTTTCAGGTCATATAGTGCTTTCAAGCCAAATTTTACTATAGCTACACAAGGATATATATATATTTTTATTTATATATAATACAGCCCATGAGATATCTGACTCTAGCAATAACTCACTAATCAGCAAGCAAACAGAGAAACATAAAAAGACATGTTGCCGTAAGATACCAAGTTACTACACTCAACTAAGACATGAAGAACACTTTAGTTTTTTCTTCTAGTTTCCAAATTCCACACCTGACCCAAAAGTCGGAATGCCCCTCGAAGTGAGACACAGTCCAAAGTGACTATGCTTTCTGACAATGGCACGCTGGTGTGGTCATCTTATTTTCCTCTATTTGTAATAATGCTTGGCTATACCATTTGGGATTTGCATGAGTCTTGTTCCATTGTGCAGCAATGCAGTTTTTTCTTCACAATGGACCCTTCTGCTCTGTATTATACAAAATATACTGTGTGTTCGGAGTGGCTTCTGGCAGAATAAACACTAGGGGAACCAATTTGACATGTACAGGTTGCTATGGAAATCCAGATGGAGTTAAGCTGCCTTTTGCAGTACACGGCATCAGCAAAAACATAATGCGATACCTAGCGCAGGCCGATGCACCAATTAATGAATTATCTTGGGGGATTCACAACCAAGTATATATGCATATATATATATATATATATATATATATATATATATATACATTGTTTCCTATTTAAAAATCTTCAAATGTCAAAAAATGTACACACACTGTGCGGTAACATTAACATGCAGCCACAATGACGATCTTGTCAAAGATGTCAATACAATATGAAATACATTTATACAGCAATGTGTAGAGCATGAAGATTACCACTAAGCGACCTGCAGGGTTGCTACTGGTCCCTGGGGCAAAGGGCCCCAACTCATAATATTTATTGAGCTGGTGAAGGAGCTCTTTGAATCTTTTAGAAGTTCATATGTGAAGTCCCCATGTCAGTCTGGAGCCCAGGTTCCCAGACATTTTTGGCAAAGCTAAAGTTTAAAGGGCTTCCTTACGTCAACATATATAAAGAAAAAAAGTAAAACTAACATAAGTCTAGGGCAAAAGTTATTTACATTTCTTAGTAGAAAAACAAAACCGTAACAAATCCATAACAGTTGTTCTGTACAGGTCTAGCCAAACTAAATCAGTAAAATTATGGACAAATGTGGAGTGAAACCCAGGGCGGGCCATAGGCCTTCCCCTGGGGCATCCTAAAAGGGAATGCCCCACTGTCTGAAACCCCCCTGGGCTGCCGCAAACCTCACCTGCTGCCTGGCTTCATCGATGATGGAAACATTGGGTGGCGGCATGCCCAAATCTTTGGGCTGTGACCGCACTCCTGCCACCAGCCATTTAGATAGGCTGGAGACAGGAATGTTCACGCTGCTGGAGATGCGGCCATTCGCAATCCTCCATTGCCGTAAACAGAGCTGTTTGCTAAACTTTAAATATGCACAGACAACTACTCTGATTGGTCGAGAACCTGCGTATGCACCGTAGGCCCAGGGAGAGGTGAGTTTTACTGGGTGATCTGGGGGGTCTTACACAGCAGACCATCCCAGATTGGGATGCCCGGGAGGACAAGGAACAAAACTTGGGATAGTCAAAGTCCCACTTTAACTCAAATCTGGACAGCAACACTAATGCTAATTTGCCTAAATCAGCTCCTTTTACAAATGAGAGAAATATTAATGGAAATATACATGTCCATACACAGTGGTGGACTGTGGGCAAAAATCAGCCTGGGATATTTGCCAGACCAGCCAGCCCATAATGTCATGCCTGGTTGAGCCCAAGTGCCTCTGAAGGCTGAGGCCATGCAGGGACGGGTCATGACCATGGGTTGATATAGTCAACTTTATGGTACTAAATCATAGAATTGTGGGGGCAGATAATGTGGCAGGTGTAGGCACCCCCCAAACAGAAC
Organism: Gastrophryne carolinensis; assembly: GCA_027917425.1. Classification (NCBI taxonomy): domain Eukaryota; kingdom Metazoa; phylum Chordata; class Amphibia; order Anura; family Microhylidae; genus Gastrophryne; species Gastrophryne carolinensis. The sequence continues at coordinate 590,213,640 of CM051234.1, forward strand.
TGATTCTGAGGCTATAGCGTTGGGGAGCAAGACATGGGCTGAGGTTTCTTGTCTAGGAGGGTACCGTGGGACCAGGCTCAAGGGTGTAATATGCAGCAACCCAACTGGCTTCAATACAGTGAAGCTTACTGGGAATTCTCCCAGCTCTCCCTCCTCCCAGTCCGTCCCTGTCCATACAGTGTTTCAATGACCCTAATGTGAAAGCCCTAATACATAAAGGGGATCCTCTGCATTGATTACCATCGTTATTAAATTGATTACAGGACTTTCATCTGACCAGACATTTGGTATTTCAAGCTTTGTGAAAAGAACAACGTTTTTGCCAACAAATGATCGAGGATAAAACTTTGTGTATTTTCAGTTAGAGTTAGAAGGTTGGGCCAGAAAAGGCTTTTCTCATTGTAGAGATTACAGAGATTCCAGGCCTCATACTTCAACAGATGCCATGGGAGTCACTGTAGGTAAGCAGGGGTAACTTGTGCCGGTTGGCACAGAGGTGAAGTTCCCCTTCAATAAGTCAAAAGCCAGGGAGCTTTGAACTAAGACACAGTCAAGATTGCATCTCTCAACAGTGACAGGCTACTGTGATCAGGGCAGTTTCTAGGCTAAAGTTTCTAAACTTCTATGCTAAAGAGCCTTCAGGCCAATGGAAATAATTCTCCCGCCACCATCATAGCCAGCCCACACCCAATGATTAGTAAAAATCAGACCAAACAATTTATATACAGGGGACAAGTGGATCCCTCTTTTACATTAGTCATTGGCACTTTGAGAGAGGCAAGGTACTAACCTGTGCAGAGAGCATGCTGGGAAGTGTGCTCCTGCATTCTGTTCCCCATGATCCGCATCATATGCAGGTGACATAGGCGTCACATGACAGCTTTTGTCACTAGTCTTGACCATGGAGGACAGGAAGCATAATGCAGGATCCAGGCGGAGTATGCCAGCATTGCATCCCAGCCATACTCTGCTCTGTCATTCAAGTACCCAGAGTGCACTTCAGTACAATGCATAAGATGCTGTATTCAGATCCAGAGTCAGTCTGGCGTCCCCCTGCCTTTCTGGCACCCAGGGCAATGGCATTGTTGCCCGAGGCCCAGATTTGTTATAATACTCAGCTAAACCATGTTATTATCAGTGGGGGGAGTTTTGTGCCCCAGAAACAGCACCACGTTCCAGTCTGTATCACCTCAATCGGTCTTTCTGCTCCAAGCAGAAAATATACTGTGTGTTCGGAGTGGCTTCTGGCAGAATAAACATTAGAGGAGCCAAGCTGACATGTTCAGGTTGCTATGGAAATCCAGATGAAGCTAAGCTGCCTTTTGCGGTGGACGCCATCAGCAGAAACATAATGCGCTACCTAGAGCGGGCAGATGCACCAATTAATGAACTACCTACTGATATTGACAACACAACATGTATTTTTTTATTTTTTACCATATTTCACTTACACCCAAGACACATAAGTGTTTCAGTGCTAATACAGCTTACAAAAGGAGGTTACACACTTTTTATATAAATGTAAAATAGATATTTTAGTATCACAATGAAAAAAATATACATTACAGGCCAGAACTTTGTGTTTGAATGAGGCCCATTGGAGCGTATATCATCACTTCTATAAACTGTAAAGCAGAAATACAATTATCTGTACTACTATAGTAGACGTACAGCAGAAATGCTATAGACTAACAGCCTTATTTTTGCGCTGCTTAGCATCATTTTGCAGGCATACGACCCCATTTATTTCCATTCTGGTGCTGCTAATCACAATGTCCTTGTAACAACCGATGTTAAATAATCAGCTTGGATTGGCACAGTAGGTATTGGCCGGCCTGTGTCAGCACCTATTGGTCCCGATAATAACAGCGCCAGTGAGCGCCACTCTGTGCCTCCAACTCTTAGGTGCTGCACAGCGTATTTATTAATTTTTGGCATGCTGAAAAGATTGGCGCTATATTTAACTACTCTGGTCAGCGTTTCATCATTACACTCACAGGATATCACTGTTGGGGACAAAGGAGACAAACTTTACAGTGCGTTTAGTCTGTGTTTTAGTTGTTGAGCTCTATATGTATTGGTAAGTAAAAGAAGCCTTGAACAACGTTTTTACAAGGAAAAAAATTAAATGATGTTTGGCAACACCTAGGTCGTGTGTTTACATTATTGGCAAGTCACAATGCAATGTGCAGTGTTTAATATTAATAATAAGCATTAAACCCTTCAATCCAGTTCTGCCTATTGTGCTCTATGGAATCTTAAAGGGTAATTCCACTTTCAATGGCATTTTTAAAAGCTTCCATTATTGTGTGGCAACATGTGTTGACCTTAGCTATGTACACCAACGTCATGATTTCGAGTACTTATCACAGACTTCCTCACTCTAGCTTGCTAATCATCTGATTGGATAAGGTATGGGTGACTGGTTTAACCCAGTCTGCTAAAATTCAACTTCTTCAGTTTGGTAGGATAGCAGGTCTTGTGTTCCAGTAGCAACTGTTAATGGCCGGTTCTCAGTAATGGTTCTCAGCTGCATAGGTCATTAAGCTGCTTAGCCTCAGCCAAAGCTGCCAAACAGTTTACCTATTACATTGGAAGAATTGTGAGACTTGTAGTCCATTTGCTTTACCCAAGGCCATGAAAACCCCTCCCACTGTAGCAAAACAGAGTCCCAGGAATATAAGAATTATGAAAACTGCATGCTGATAAGTAAATCACAGGTCTGGGGGCACAATCCTAACACAAATGTTTAGCATAAACAAGAGCACCAGACATCATGGACTATATGGCGCTAGTGATAAATTAATGCAGGTTGGCAGACACATCGGTGCTGTCTGTTTTTGGTTTGTTACAGTAAATCACACACAGGATGCCACTGAGGGTAAAATATTGGCGCTAAGTGGTATTAACAGGCGCTGACACTTGATAAATCAGACTCCCCCTCAGGATAAGTCAATAGTGCAAGTGGTCCGAGTGGTCTGACTCACAGATTCCTTTTGTATGTAAAGTCTGAACATACACACTCTGACTTTGGGTTGGGTTTCGGGTTGTTTTCAAATAATGTTATTTTGGGGTATTTATTGGCCAGTGCAAACAGAGCTATGCTGCACCCAAAATCTATTAAAAAGCAGCGCCTCTATGTTTAACAATTCAGTTTTGGCTTTTGCTCTTATTACATTTCTTGCTGGATATAATTTATTAACTGTAACCCCTCATCTAGTTTTAAAGACTATGATGCCATGTGTTACCCCCAGGGCCTGGAATTGTAGGGCCTCATACAGCAGCATAAGTCTGGACCCCGTCATAACCAATGTGTGATGCTTTGGCTCCTAGTTTAAACTGAGCCACTGGCCCCAAGGCAACCAGGCTTACCTAAAAATCCAGACCATATAGGAAACAAATCTAAGGGCTAGGAGCCCGGCCATCACATAATATGTTATTGGGGGCCCAGGAATAATATAGGTTGGAGAGAGACTGGGCCCCTCTATAACCTTTGGTTGGAGCCTTAGATTAAACTGGACCTCTGTCTCCAAAGCAACCAGGCATTATAGTTACGTTATTATCCTGGCCATGAAGGAAATTGAAAATCAGACTTGGGGCCTAGCCATCACATTACAAGTTATTAGGGGTCCAGATACAATCTAAGCTCTTTAGAATCTAACCCCCTCTCTAATGTGTAATGGCTTGGAAAACATGCCTGAGGGAGGGGGGCAAACACCCTCATTTATCATAAATGCCAGCAGCAATAGAGTAGCAGCCTGCGGGTCTCAGTTTAGGGTGGCCGCTAGGGCCACCTCTTCAAAGTTGGGCCCCTTGGGCCCTGTACTGGAGTCTTGGCTCTCCCCCTGCAGGGGCATACATAGATTTTACAGGGCCTCATAGCAAAACTAATAGCTGGCCCCCAAAAAAGACACCCCCGCATTGAAGTGGGCCAAAACACGTTGAAAAGACTCTAAGGACTGGTGAAAGTCCCCCTCAGGGGCATCCCAATGTTTGAAACTCCAGAGATTCCCCTAATCCTACCTCATTCCTAGATCTCATAGTGCATGTGTGGGCCACCCCTGCACCGCTTTATCTGTGCACAGCCTCCCCAAGCATTGCTTACTCAGCCAGAGGCAGCAGCCAGAGGGAGATGACCAGATGCTAAAAAGTGGAGGGAAGCACGGGGCCCGCTTCTCTCAAGGGCTTGGTAGAAACTGCCTCCCCTGCCTCAATGGTAAGTACCCTCCTGCTTCTCTGGTTACTTATGTACCAGTTCATAGAGTAGTCAGCAAGCCGTCATCAATACCCTTATTTATATTCTTCCCTCTGGCGGCATATAGGGCATCCCATGTAGTGTGCATGTCCTTCCACATACTTACCTTCTCCCTCCTGGTGTTATATAAGGCATCCCATGTAGTGTGCATGTCCTTCCACTTGTCCTTCCACATGTGTGCCTGTATATGCATGTCCATTTTGACATACTTACCACAAGTGATTTAGGGGGCCACCCTCCTCCACGGTGCCATGCCTGTTCAGGGTCTGTATTGAAAAAGAAGCCAAATTATTATTTCTGTGCATGTGTTGTTTGTGTAATGCTTGTGTAGTGTTCTGCTTCACTGGGTTCACAACTACCTGAGTAAGGCGCTGTTCCCGTATGGGGTGGCCCCATCGCCACGTACCCCCCCCTGCGGCTAGCGGGTGACCTGCCATTAACCCTCAGTCCCCCCAATTACCTGACTCACCAAAGCTCAGGGGCAGAAGAACCTGGGGCCATGAGTGTTACGCGGGCTTGTACCCTGCAGGGTAGGGAGCAACCGAGGCTGACCTCTGCGACCCATTCTACAAGCCCTGCATAGCTGATCCCCGGGCTGGTTATATTGGGTGGGGGGGACACTTTTTTTTTATTTAACACTTTATAGTGTGGATAGTAGTTATATTTTATTTCTAAATGTTCTAAAGTGCTCTTTTCAGTTTGGGGGGTCTCCTGGGCAGGAACGGAGGTCTACCAATACATATGTGCTACCATTATAATCAGGAGAAATAGCAATTGCAATAAACGAGACATTTTTTTCCTTTTTGTACTCAAAAATCTTAAAAAAAAACACTGGAACAAGTACAAACAAGACAATTCGTGCTAAAGCCTAAACTTCACTGGAAAGAAAAATGGTGAAAAAGGACCTGTCAACAGAGGGTGACAAAATCTCAAGTAGGTTGACAGTTAAATGGATTAAAAGTAGCTATGCATGTTATTATTTTATTGGGTATTATTCGGTTCAGGGGGACCTTGCGCTTTCGGATTAAGCTTGTTTTTTCTTGTTTGCATATTGATATTTATGGAAAATTTGTTTTTTATTCTGCTCTTTTATACATTTTTTAGGGAAAGCCTGTATAACCAAAGAATTCTTCGAGTAGTTACTTCCAGAAAGATGTGCCCGCTACAACAAGCTGGGTACACCTTGAAAGCGTAATGTGTTTACTTTCAGGGAACATATGGTTTGTGGGGGTATTTCAAATGTAAATGGTTGTTTTGGTTGCAGACTCTTACGTGCATGCTTTCCCTTGTGGTGTACCTATGTATGTTGGGTATTGTTCTGTTCGGGGGACCTTGCTTTTCAGATTTAACTTGTTTTGTCTTGTTTGCATATTGTTTTTTTTAGGAAAATGTGGCTTTGATTCTGCTTTTTATTCTTTTTTTAGGAAACCCTGTGGCTTTGATTCTGCTTTTTATTCATTTTTCAGGAAACCCTGTGCAACCAAAGAATTCATTGAGGGGTTACTTCCAGAAAACTGTGCCCATGTCAACAAGCTTGGCACGACTAGAAAGATGTGTACTTTCAGAGAATATATAGTTTGTAGCGGGTATTTCAAATGTAAAGGGTTGTTTTCTTTTAGACTCCAGGGCCTCCAAAGTTCCTCTTTAAGCCAAGTTTTTTCTAGTTTTCAATTCAGTCCTGCTGCCACCGTAACTGGCAGCAGGTTTTTTTCCAGGGTTTTTTTTCGTCATTTTCTGGGTCTTTTTCATTAGATGCAATTTTTATCTAACATAAAATAGCTTGTATATTTTAATTGTATTTTTTCATTTTTCATTGTTTTATTGAATGCTGGTTTTACTGCCATAAAGTGGAACTTTAGTCAGAAGGTGCCCCCTTCGCCCTGCCACCCTACGCTGGCGCTGAGGCAGGGCTGGGGGTTAGAAAAAAAAATCCTTACCTTATTCAGGGGCTCGTGCCACTCTCCGAGCGATCCGGATCCTGGGTGCCACCATCTTGTTTGAAAGCACAGAGCCGCATCCCCTGGCTCTGTGCGCACTAAAACTCCCCCCCATTCAAGTAAAGCGGACCCGGGAGATGCGGCTTTCTCAGCAGTGGCCACAAAGAGAGTGGGGGAGCATCGCTGGCCTGAGAAGAAGGTAGGGGTTTTTTATCTAACCCCCCCCCTTCTGCCTCAGGGCCAGGGTGGCAGAGCACCTTCTGACTGAAGTTCCCCTTCAACATTGAAACTGCCAGCAGCTTTTTTTTCTATTTTTTTGTTATTTTTTTCACAATTTTCATTTGCACAGACCTCTAAAGAGCCGAAGTGCTGGCCTAATTGGAAAATCACTGTGTAGAATAGGTGCCTTTGGCAGCGCTAGCTGTCAGCCATTGGAGGCCTGTGTGCTAGGTCTTGGGGGGCGATCAGCAAAACAATTCCAAAGTTTTTTACACCGAAATGCTTTACAAGGTCTTAGAGGCCGATTCATTAATAGCGCCAGGTAGCGACAGATGAGCGACTGTAGCGTGATTTTTTCAGCGCCAGCCAGTATTCGCTGTGCTTGGCCGGCGTTAGCTTGATGACAGCGACTCAGTCGGTGTGCGGTAATGTTGAACACGGGCTGGGGGGTCGCTGTTTCACAGGTCCAGCGTTGTATGTGAGCGCCTGACAACGAATGGCCAGAGCGAACGGCTAGCTTCATATTCATCAACAAATCACGCTCCGAATGTGCTGTCGCTGTCCATTCCTTGTTTAAACCCCAGAGCGCTGGCGGCGATGTGTATTAACTAGTTTTTAACCCCTAAACAACCATATTTTGTGAATGTAACATTATACATGTGTTTAGAATCATTTTGTAATATGAATACATTAATCTCAGACCTGTTAGATCAATTCTGCACATTTTTTTTTTAATTTTTTTTTTACTTAAAAATAAATCCTAACATTGCAGAAGTGGTCTCCGATTTTTTGACATTAAAAAAATTAAAAAAAAAAAAAAAAACAATTAATTATGAATAATTATAGATTGCTCCATTGAAATGCATTGGACATCGCCAGGGAGCGACAGCTCATACCTGGCGCTGTGAGGGAATTTGCAGCGGCGCTGTTCGGTCCAGGCGGCTTCATGATGAATGCCGCGCTAGCCGACGCTCTCGCCGGCGCTAGCCTCATTTTGCTTGATAAATGCGTCATTGTGACCGCCACCGGGCGTACTTGAGTCGGTAGTCGCCATTAGCTGCCGCTACCTGGCGCTCGTCAGACACTACCTGGCGCTATCGCTTGATGAATAAGGGCCTTAGTTTGACTGGAGTTCCACTTACCTTATCAGCTTTGGCACACTAGGGATTGGTCAGCCTGTGGCAGCGGCTGTTGGACCCAAATGTTGATTATAACAGCGTCAGTGAGCATCACTCTGTACTGCCAAACTGAAGGCGCTCCAAAACGTATTTATTCAAATTTGGCACGCTGTAAAGATTGGCATTGTATTTTTTTGGCGCTGGTCGGCTTTTCATTATTACACTTACAGGACAAAGGGGACAAACTTTACAGTGCGTTTAGGCTGCGTTTTTGTTGTTGTGCTCCAAATTACAGATTGTGTGTAATGTGTGTAATATTAAATATAAGCATAAAACAGTTCTGCCCAATGGGGCCTATGTGATCTTAACCACAGCGGCATTCAAATCAAAGTCAAAATGCTCTGGATGGTCCTGTATAGACCCAGGAACTAGGTAATAAAGAGCGCTCACAACAACAACTATAAAGTAGGGCTTTAGCTATTATAAGTAAAATGGCTCTTAAAAGCATTATTTTTCAAAGAGTCCAATCATTCTCAATATTTACTGCAGAGAAAATGAACAATATTTTACTTTGTGGCTCTTTGGGACAGGCCGTGTCTGATTGTTTGTTCTCAGTATTGATTGCCATCCTGAAGGTTAATCATACATGGAAACACATTTACTTTTCTTCCCCTCAGTAAAGTGTTGTGTTATTAGTGAGCATCCTGTGTGGAGGTTACAGAAAAGAAAATGAATGATTTATGTCTAAGAAATGTATGTAACATAAACTATTATTAATCATAAATTATTTTAAAAGTACATTTCTAAGAATGTTTGAAAAATAATACACTTTGTAATTACCTTCAAGTCTGGAAAGTTGGCTACAAACATCAAAGAGCTTGTGGACAAGGAGGCACTGTCAGGGGTATAATCTGTCCTTCAGATAAGCTCCTGGTCCCCAACTTGTGGCTCACAGACCCTTGCTATGTGGCTGGTGGCCTGCCTGGAATTATTATTATTAATGTTTATTTATATAGCACCATCATCTTCTGTATCGCTTTACAAAGTGTGATTACAGACAAGGTAAAACATATAGTACAGGGAACAATACAAAACTAGATGCTACAAGGTTCAAACCAAATGGTGTAAGCACAGGAGACATTACAGGAGACATTACAAGCTAACAGTCTAAAAAATGGGGGTGGAGACAAAAGTGGTAGAGCTTGAGTTGGGCTGCATGTGCCATTTCAAGGTTATAGGAGTTGCTTAAGCCAGGTTATATGTTTGTCTGAAGAAGTGAGTTTTTAGAGCTCTTTAAAAGGCTTGGAGTCATGGAGAGTGATGGATTGAGTGGGGGCGTGCATTCCAGAGAAGTGGTGAGGCACGGGAAAAGTCTTGAAGACGGGAGTGCTAGGAGGTAAACAAGGAGGAGGTGGCAGAGGCAGAGCGGAGGTTGCGCTTGGGTTGGTATCACTGGATCAGAGATGAAATGTAGGGAGTGGCCTGGCTTAAGAGAGCTTTGTAGGTTAATGTTAGAAGTTTTAACTCTCTGAGAGACAGGTAACCAGTGGAGGGATTGACAGAGGGGGGCAGCGATGGAGAAGCGAGAGGAGAGGTGGAGGAGGTGATCAGCAGAGTTTAGAATAGATTGGAGGGGAGCCAGTCTGTTGGCAAACCACAGAGGATGGTGTTGCAGTAGTCCAGTCGGGATATGACCAAGGTGTGGTCATATCCTTGACTTCTTAGTGAAATGGAAGAATCATCCAAAACCTCATAAAATGCCATTTCCAAACCTCATAATTGCTCCATTAGCAGGGGCATCTCCACTCACACAGTACAGAATGCGGGGTCCTGGCACACTGGGTAAGGGCTCAGCAGTCTGCTCAACCAAATCTTAAAGCTAATTTTATTAAAAGGGCAAAACACATCTAAAACCATATGGGATTTAGTGTGTTGGCAGATGGTGAAGTGTGCCACTTTACCTGTATTTGTAGCTTCCACTGGCACAATTCCCAGAATCCCATTGGGTGTTGTGCTGGAAGCTGCAGGTAAGCCAACACATCTGCCATTTAACCTTTTGGAGATAGAAGATCTGCTTTTATAGGGGCAAATATTTTATGGGGGGATTGGTGCATTCGCCAATTTCTTCAGACTGAATGTGTCTCAAGACTGTTTTTCAATGATGAATGTGGCTCCCAGTGTAAGAAAGGTTGGGACCCCTGAGCTAAGCTCTAACTATTACAAGCCTCTTTAGTGATATGAGGGTCAGATGTGTAGCAAGATGGACCCTCCCATGCAGTTCCAAAGCACAGCATCTGAATGCTGTTTCTCAACATCTGCAAGGAGTTAAGCCCTCTTAAATAACCTATGTCATTGATTAGCAGGAGGAGGATTACCGGGAGCAATTTACTAAGCTTTGTTTTTTTTTCACTAGAGGTCCCCTTTAAATTGTTCCTGCCTCTCTTGTCATCCACATTCTTAGACTGAGATTCTGCTAGTGTTGGACAGGCACATTTATCACATTTGGAATGCCTGTCAAACACTAATAATCTAGTAATCAGAAATTCTATGGAAATGCATGAGCACGTGGCGCATATCTGAACGCCTCCACAGCATTTACACACCCATCCTCTCTGCAATATTTAGTGCCAGTTTCTATCTCACTGAACTAAATAGAGATGCCTTTTGAACACTTAAAAGTAATAAAGCATATGTTTGAAGCATACAATACAGGCATCAGAAATGCTAGAGAAATGTTTCTGATGAGTGCCATGAACATGATGAATTCAGCTCTTCTGATTCCCAAAGCTAGCAAGCACAATCATTCAATTAACCCTCTGTGTACTCACAAAATTTAGGTGAAAAAGCCCCATGGACGGGCCCTTTTGTGGGGCTGCATTACTGGCCGAAGTTCGAGGAATAAGGTAAGGATTGCAGGTGATGTGGGGGTGATGTGCGAGCCTGTCTTAATGCGGACAGACCCACACTCACACCCTTTAGCGAGGAAATGGGTGTGGGTCTGCGTTAATGATTACCTGTACAGAGACAATGGCAACTTTTTCATTGGCTGTGTACAAACAATGCATCATTTATACCTGCCTGTGCACAAATAGTGCTGCCCTCCTCCAACTGTTGTGGTTGACTACTATAGCTTGCATAACGCATGTATTGCAATGAATGTTAACCAAAAGTTAACCTAATTTTAGCAAATGTTACCTTTTTTTGTCAGAAACATTCTGTGTCTTTATTATGTGATACATTAGATACAAAAGCATTTTGTGGTCTATTTTGACTTTTGGTCTGGTATATATAAGGAGTATACTTCACACAGTTTCCTCTTCTTATGTCTCACTATTATATGCCACTGTTTCTTTGGTTTGCATCTGCTTTACGTTGTGGCATTTAATAAACATCACCACGCAGCATCTAAAGTGTAAAATTGTTTATTGTTGTTGTTGTTCTAAAATTCTTGGGGGGTTATTGTTTTTTTTATCAATTACATTTTTTTAAATTTTCTATATTTCTATTTTTAAAAAATTTTATCTAAAATTGTTCACGTTTTTTTTTTTTGGGGGGGGGGGGGGGGGGCAGCATGGCACCTGCAAAGATAAAGACTTAAAAATGAATGCTTGTTTTTACACGTGTGGCTGTACATGTATGTATATTTTACATACTTACCCCCAACTATTGTCGGCATTTTTCTAGGGGGCCACTGCGGTACCATCCCTTCTTCAGGGTCTGTGTAGGGAAAGAACCAGAGTTAAAATTTCTGTGTATGAGTTGTTTGTGTAAAGCTTGTGTAGTGTTTGGCTTCACTGGGTTGAAACCCACCTGAGTCTTTTGACGCTTCCATCTCAGATGGCCCCAGTGCTGTTTCCGTCTCAGGTGGCCCCATCGCTACATTTTGTAGGGACAGGGAAGCTCAGCACACCAGCACTTAGCAAACATGTCATTTGACTTACATTGCAGCACAACCTGTGTGTTTTTTGTTTTGTTGGCCTACCGGAGTGGTCATTAGCTGTGGGCGACTCCAAGCACCCCCCTCCTCTTCAGCGGGCTCCATGGCTGTTGGTGTGGAGGCTTGAGAGAAAGTAGAGTCATACACCTACATAAACCTACACCCTGTCTTATGGGCCCCACTGGTTGGACCCTTCACCTCTGGGTGGGCTTGATGTGCAGCCAGAACTCCCCAGCTGCAAAAGAGAATCCAATTTTGTTATGTCACTCATAACCCATGATAGCTCACCTTCTCTGTTGTACTTCCACTTACCTGGGAAGTTCTGGCTGTAGAATCTCTGCACCCTTGAAACTTTTGCCGTTTGAGGTCCGACCAGTGCAACATCATTTGGGTGAAGGCGTAGGGTGACATCCCCTCGCCTTCACATGGGCTGCTACTTCCTCTGCCAACGTCCTTTTCATGTGTGTTGGGCTTGAAGTCGTACATTTGCTCCATGAATGTCTGCAAAGAACAAACACATTTGCATCATTAACTTGTGTCCTTCTCTGTATGGGTCTCCTTTAGGTACACATTCATGCCCCAGCCCTTTAAGTATTTTTCTGTGACAATGCAAGCACCAAAGCATTAATGGATATTGTGGAGGCCAACCAGGTCGCCACACAAAGGCTGGACAGGCTGGAGGCCAACCAGGTCGCTGCACAAACAATGGAGAGGCTGGAGGCACAGCCAGCAGCAAACAGAGAGAGCCAGGCAACATCACCCTAACAGGCCATGCTGGATTTTGGGGTGTTGGGGGTCCACAGACCCTTTGAAAGCAGGACAGGCACATATTTTGTCACCAATTTTATGAGTTATACCATAACCCAACAACGCTTGACCCTTGACAATGCAGGTCAAAGTGAATTTGACAACCTTCTCCGGCTTATATTGGAGGGGACCCCCAGTGTGGTCCAGACATCGAAATCTGGCCTTCAAGAGGCCGAAGGAACATTCCACTACTGCCCCTGTCCGTCGGTGGGCCCAATTATAAGCATCCTGGCCAGCAGTCTGAGGCCTTGAAAAGGGCACCAGGAGCCAGGGAAGCAAGGGGTAACCGGAATCCCTAAAAAGTAACATGAAACAGAATAACATCCTCACAGGTAACACAACAGCAAGACAGGCAAAACAAAATAAAACATTTTTGGACAGGTAAGGCAGAATGCTGGGACCAATCATTTGTAGCAGTGACAGGGAGAAGGGGGCATTAAAATAGGGTAATGAAAACAGTAGAAGTGAGGGAGAGACGGGATATAAATTGGGGAACACACTTAACTTGGGTCAAAACCAAAAAGTGTGCACATATTAGACATGCAAAAAAAAATGCTAATGCGATAATAGCAATAGACAGGTAGGTGAACTAAAAAAATAAACAAACTTGCCCAGAAGCCAGACACCAGTCAACTCCCCACTTTCAAAATGGGTGTACAACCTGGAATTTCTCAAGATGAATGCATTGTGGGGCAAGCCAAAGAAGCTAGCAAAAACATTGAGAAAGCAAAGTTTCGGCCCCAAGACGAATTGGACGTTAAGAGAATGGCCCAGCTTGCAGTTGCTGAAAATAATGGCAAAAAATAAAGGGTCACTAGACTGCCAACACAAAATAAACAGGCAACAAAAGCAGGGCCAATTGTCACACAGGGAAGCTGGTTTAGGTTAGGTGAAGTAAGGCTAACCAAAAGAGAGGAGAGGCAAGAAGGAGGAACAACGTAGACCCAAACATACTGAAACATATACTCCTGAGAAGCGAGAAGCTGGAGGAACCAGGGCCACATGTGTGCAAATAAATGTCGCCCATGACATTGGCAAATTCGCTAGACTCAACACCCCCTCTCTTTTTTCCCACTCCGTATACACCTACCTAATCTCTAAGGTGGTAGCTCCAGGTGATGCCTTCACCTTGCTGAAAAGGTGGAGGCTGGTTGTCATCAAATACACCTTCTGAGAGAAAGCTCTTATTGCCTTCATCATTCTCTTTCTTTACAAATGTGTACAAAAAGCATTGTCTGTTTTTTCTGTTCTTCCCTATTTGCCTCTAGCTTTTCACGCTTTTCAACTCTTCATAACATGCCATCTATTCTACTTGCATAACCACATTCCCCCCTTCTCTTTTTGATCTCTTCTTCTATTTCTACTTCTATTTCTCTACTAGTCCAATCCCTTTTTATACTCTCATTTATGCTCTTTTTTGACCTACGCTTTTGCTTTTACACATTCCCACTTTTACTCTCTCTTTTTTCCAAAATTTACCTACTCAGTTTTTGCTCTATTCAATGTTCATTCCTCTTTCAAAAAACACTTTATATAGCCTGGTCCCTTTTGTTTAGCCAGCCTGGTTGGTTCCTTAATTAAAGTGGACCAACACCCAGGATTTTGACTATCCTGGGTTTTGGTCCACTTTGGTGGGGCACCCCGATCGGGGGTGCCCCGCTGTGTGAAACCCCCCAGAAAGCCCCAAAAACTCACCTCTCCCCGCTCCCACGTGACTGCTGCTGCCAATCCCCGCCGACTGACAAGCGGGAGGCAGCGACAGACAAGAGAGCCCGCCCGCCGCCGGGTGCCGATGGATCGAGGTTCAGGTAGGGATTTAGGGGTTTCACACAGCGGGGCACCCCCGATCGGGGTGCCCCGCAGTCAGGGGGCCGATCGGTCCGGGAATCTTATAGATTCCCGGGCCGATCACGGGAGGGTGTTGGTCCACTTTAATATTCAGCATGGTGGGAGACCTGTGATAGTTTTATCTGAGCCAATCAGAGTATCACTTGAGTTTGTTTGCCTGGGCCAATCAGAAACCACCTACGCTATTTCAAATAAAACAAAGTGGTCAGCCTGGGAAAAACAGCTGGCTTGTGAAACAGTGAGATTCGCTTGGGGCAGCTGAAGGAATCACACGGATCCTTGTTTTGAATGGAGACCGACGCAGATGGACAATGATGAAGTTTGATTTGGGATAGAGATGTGACATCCAGTGTCCTAATTCTGTGTCATGATTCCCCCCTGTGCCTCATCCCCAGCATTTCTACAGACATCCTATAACAAAATAAACAAGAGTTCTTCAAAGTCTTCCTGCACAGGGGAAATAAATCCTTATCTAAGAAACAGAAAGCACCACTGATAAGGAAAGGTGGGGGGAGTGCAGTTTGGAGAAGAGATTTACTAAAAAGGCATATACAAATAATTTGTCCCCCAGCACCCACCCAGGGGGGAGGACATATGTCCTTCCAGCTCCCTGAAATCTAGGATAAATCCAGGGGGAGAAATGGTTTTCTTTGTCACATACAGGGGGTCCGATCCTTGATCGTGGTGTGCCTGACCGAATGCTCCTCTAGCCCTCGGAAGCTGAAGATATAGCTGTATCCCTTTTTGAGGTATAGGATTTTCAGTGTTCTCTCCCCTTATAGTTTTTGCACATTTGTATATTGTCTTTTTTTTGTTCATTATTTGTATTTTTGTCTTTCAATTTTTTTTATTAAAATTTTAAAATTTCCATTTTGCACAGGCCTACCTTTTTGACAATTAGAAATCCTCTAACCTGGTTTCCTCGGAGCTCTAAAAACGACCCTGGTTTCTGAAGATTGTATGACCGCTCGTAAATGTGTATTAACAAGAGGGAATGTAAATGTGTATTAACCCCATAGACTGTAATATCGATTGTAACTAATCCAATGTATGATTGGGAAAGCGTAACTAATCATATAGTGTTACAAGGGGGAACGACTCACAAATAACTTGGAGTGCTGCATGGTGACTGTGTGTGAGCCAGCAGATTGCAAGCTGATTGTATCTGATCGTTCCACAGCAGAACTGATCAGACTTTCCAAGGGGTAAGTGTGGGACGGAATTAGTGTGTATTTCCTGTGCCCTGCTTGTATGTGGAGAGGGGTCTGTAGGTGTGTGATGACTGTCTCCATTACTCGCCAGCAGAGTTTGATCGGATGGTGATTGAGGAGGGTTCCACCGGCCCGATTTAATAGTTTAAAGTGTAGTTACGGTGGTGGTGGCAGCTTGTTGTAATTGGTGTGTGGGTGTTTCTGGTGCGATTGCTCTCTGTGCTGGAAGCAGCCCACATGGCTCGATCAAACAGATGTTGAACGATCGATTCTGTGACAAAAGAGACCTGCTTTGAGAACTTGAATGCAGCAGCCATTTTGTTTGGAGATTGGATGAGGTCTGCTGATTTCTGCATGGACCAGATTAACCAGATGAGTAATCATTTTTTATATATGCTTTTGCCCTGTTAGGCTTTCTTTGTTGTAACAATGCTTGTAGCGTTTTGGTACATTTTTTTGCAAGCAAGGTATAAATATAAATCTTTCAAGTGCATTGCTTTTCCTTGGGAGTTACTAACAAATGAACTTATTAGACATCGTGGTGTAATTTTAGAGATACATATATTTGAGCTTTGAAATTGCTTTATACATTTAAGGGCTGCAGACATATTTGTGAATTTTAGCGAAATGGGGTGCAGACATATTTGTACATAGGGCTGCAGACATATTTGTGAATTTTAGCGAAATGACACCCAAAGCAAAACACCAACTTTCCCTTCATGTCTCTGTACTGTCAGTATATGTTTTTGGGAGACACTATTCTGAAATCTTCCATAGGGCGGCATTTAACTTAGGGCTGGTCATAGCTGTGATTACACCTGTAATGCATCTTACACTCTTATATCTCTAAATACACATGTACACAAGACTAACTGGCTGCTACAAGAGGATCCTGACTATTTCTACTTCTATACTTTGATAAATGGGTAGGGAGTGTGAAAAATGACTTGCCTGTTCTGGAGAGAGCAGTGAAGCTCAGTGGGATGCCAGTTCTAACAGCAAGGTTGTGTCAGACAAGACCTTCAGACAAGTCCTGCCACAGCGGGGCTCCTACTATTTCCACCTGTTTGTTAAATGTCATTTCGAGGACAGCCAGGTCAAAGAAATCAAGAACTAAAACTGAGATGACTTCAGAGCTTATATCATCCTTTAAGAAATTGATCGCTGTTTAACATAATGTACCACACTCCTGGGAAAGGAAGCAACGTAAGGCTGATTAAAATTGGTAATATTGGGGTACCCATAACTAAGGATGCGCTGATCTCCAGAAAGGAAATTCCACATTCTAGAACAGAGGTGTAATTAAATGTGAGAAGGCTGGGGTACAGACATTCCCTTGCATTGCTCATACTGTAAAATTTCCTGCCACCTTCAGACCCTAGGATGACAATTTTTAACTGAATTTCATACAATTAGAAAACACTGAAATGGCAAATACTAATGCTGTTTGCTTTTCCATACATTAATCCATGTGAGAACAAATCAGATAAATAAGATGGAAGAGCATCAATGATAGGGTTCCCTGACAAATTGACATCAAACATCATACTTTTGATCCTACCCAAAACTAGCAGCTACAAACTGCTGACTATGTCATTAATAAATAAACCTTTCTGTAAATTGCATGATGTCAAAATGTGGCCTGGAGCAGCACAGTTCCTAAACTCACCCAAGACATTCAACCTGCAACATATAACCTGACCAAGATTTCAAGATGGTTGCCCCACGTACACATTTTAAAAGAAATTACAGCTCTTACCCCTCCACCAGGATCCTTGGGATGTCCCCCCAAAGTATGTTAAGATATTCCAAGCAGGTCGTTAAATTATCTGTCTTTAAGCTCTCTGTATGTTGGCTGTCACTGGCTGCTTCTTTCATCCATCCATCATTCAGCCTGCTTTAAATTTCTCAGTAATGTCTAGTGAACGCTCCCATTTCTGCAGGGCCTCCTCAGGAGCATGGATGCCACCACAGCGATGCGTTTTGGGCACATTCACACCCTTAAAAAGAAAGTCCAGTCTGTCTGCCAGTATGCATGACTGGAAGCGCTTATAGGAGGTCCTGGAAGTAGCAGTACATATAGTGGGTAGTCTTGCCCCATAGTGAGGTTCTACATTTTGATCCATGTCAGGGGATATCATTGTTAATTTGAGCAAGTAGAGTCCAGCACAAGACAGCACCAGCTAGAGGTAGTCGGTAGTAGCAACCCTGAGAAAAGACAAGCCAAACAGGACTTTGATAACTCACTACTAGAAGGGAGTAAGCCCAGCTGGACTCCAAAGGTATCAAGTGCCACTAGGGTGACTAAGAGTGCTGTGGAAAGTTATTAGAATGGTGGTGATGCAATTTTAATATTTGAATGCACTGTCAAACTGGAATAAAGAATTGTTTTTCTTTTACTCAAATGTAGTTGTCTCTGGAAGATCATCTGGAAGTAAGTGCACCTCACCCACACCTCACTCCTAACGTATCACTGGGTACCATAGGTAGGAAGGCATCTTCACCACTGTCCTGGCAGAGGGGCCTAAGATATATTTAGCTCATTATACACAGACATGCTTTTGCCGTACGGTTTAAAAAGCTAATTTACTAAAGTTGAGCTGAAATGCCTCGTAGTAAACAAGAAGACTCTGACAAATACTGTGTGATGTTGTAGTATAATCTTCAGCAGTGGTTAATTTTAATGCCCAAGAAGAAAGTTACAAATGTAGGTCATGGGCCTCATAGCACTATTAAAGCAAGAAGGAATACTATTTCATTGTTCAGAAGCCCCCTTCTGGTGTACCTCTGAACATTGCTGTGTACCCCCTGAGGCACGCGTGGCACAGTTTTAGAAAGTTATCTACTGCATCTAGTTTGGTTTCTGGGTTTGTAAGGAGAGAAGTAGATTTTAAACCAAGACACATGAAAGTTCTACCTGAAATGTTGCTTTCCTGCTCAGCAGATATTTTACTGGAAACTAAAAGGTAATCAATTCTACACTACTGGAAAGCTGTCTGTGCAGCCCCTTATGTAACCATCGTTCTTGACATCTGCCTACTTTGGACATTGATTTCCCTTTGTTGCCATTACAGAATATGATTTCCCAAGGGTCTGCTTTTCCCAAACTAAAGCATTTCTGCAGCCTATGCTCAGCATAGATAAACAACACAAAAACACTCAGTCGTTGGGTTTGTGTTTCAGGTTTATAGATTATATAGAACCATGTTCTTTCTTGCTGTGATGATTGTCTTTGGTGCTTTGTAGTTCAGAACCTGCTCGATGGAATATATTTCTTTTATGTTGCATTAGAGATGAGAAGGGTATGAGGCACTGTGCTTTTCTCCAGCTTTGTTACTGTGATATTATCCAGCATTAGAGGGTTCCTCTATCTAAAACAAATACTTTTGCCATCTGTGAACTCTGATGAATCAGCCACAATATGCTCATGTTTGAATGCTCCACTGGAAAGATAGCTCTGTTTGAGTTCATGGTTCAGCCTTTTTCTCATAATGAGAACCAGGGCCCTCTGCTTAGCCCCATTCACATACTTTGGATTTAGTTTTCAGCCCAGGAAGGTTTGAACATATGATTTCTTATAGGAAATGTCAACCAAATATTATTGCAACATTATCCCAAGAACCTTTGGTGGTCATGTTGGGGTGCAGTTCGTGACAACAGAACTACATAGGCTGGGCCTATTCTTTTACAAGATGGTGAACAGCAGTCCCACTGCCAAACCTGGTTGCAGTACTATCAGAGTTAACCAGCAGTAATCACAGTCAGCTTTAATTGCAATCCAAAGTATGTGACAGTGTCAGCTTATCTCAGGCAATGTCACAACACACAGTTATGGTAGATGAGGGTAAGAGTTAGTGGGAACACAGCAATGGGGAGCTGACAAGATGATATCACAGCAGACAGACATTCAACAGCAAGCAGTAAAAATGAAAAGAATAGGCTTCTTTTATTGTTGCAGGTTAGGGAAAAGAAAGGATTAATACTTTAATACACCTCACAGTCAAATACACAGTTCACAAACCAAATAAACTTGCATAGCTTTGTAGAAAGCAAACACAGGCAGAATCTCTTTATAAGGATGTTTCAATATAAGGGTTGAATAGTCTTGTGTCAGGCAAAAGCACACAGTCACACTCGCTGTCAGGGAAATGCAGAAGAGCAAGCGGTTACCTCACTGGCTCTAGTAAAGTCCAGGGTAGGAAAATGCAGCAAGCTGAAAGAGTCCTTGTTGTGCAAGGTCCACTTACAGGGCATACAAGCCCACGCTGTTAATCCCCCACAAGTCCAAGTTTGGGGTGACACAAGCAAAGTCCTTCGGCTTTAATCCAGTTCTGTTAGTCACATTGAGCAGTACGGCCTGGGCTCCTTCCTCCAGGCTGTTCACCAGCAAACTGAAAGCCTCAGCGGCTCCTTTTATTTAGGCTTCCCTGCAATCAGCCTTGTCACCTGTGCGAGGCCTGGGATTAGGGAACAAACCTGTAGAGGACTGGGGAATGTGAACTGGGTCCTGAAAACCTGGCATGGATTGTGCCTGATAGAGCATAGAAGGGGAAAAATAGACACCATTCATTACTTTCCCATACACCTTACCACATATCCCCCCCTCTTCTTCAGACCCGAGGTCTGACAATTTTCACCGACCATACAGTATACTCTGGACAAAGCATACGCATTCCCTTGTAACTTCCCCGGCCTATGTTCCACTTTAATCTTAAAGTTTTGCAAGGAGAGAAACCATCTGGTCACTCTTGCATTTCTCTCCTTATTTTGTTTCATCCAGACCAGTGGAGCATGATCTGTCATCAAGACAAATTCTCGACCCAACAGGTAATATTTTAGGGCTTCTAACGGCCACTTAATGGCGAGACACTCTCTTTCCACTATCGCGTAATTTCTTTCTGCCGGGGTCCGCTTCCTGCTCAGGTACAATACTGGGTGTTCTTCCCCATTCACCTCTTGTGATAGAACTGCACACAAACCTGAGTCAGACGCATCCGTCTGTACCAAAAACTATTTGCTGAAATCCGGGGACACCAGGACAGGCTGTTTACACAGGGCAGATTTTAGACTTTGAAAAGCCATTTCTGCCTCTGGGGTCCATTCCACCATTACTGACTTACGACCCTTTGTTAAGTCAGTTAATGGTGCAGCCATTGACGTGAAATTAGGCACGAACCGACGGTAGTAGCCGGTTATACCAAGGAAGGCTCTCACTTGTTCTCTGGGCCAGTTCTGTATTGCCTCCACCTTATCAATCTGGGGTTTAACCAACCCTCTACCAATGACGTAACCCAGGTATTTTGCCTCCTCCAGCCCCTTCTCAGGGTTTATGGTTAAGCCAGCATTACTGATGGAATCTGATGGAATCCTGTACCTTGCAGAGGTGACTCTTTCAATCAGACGAAAAAATTACCACATCGTCAAGGTAAGCAGTGGCATAATTATGATGTGGTCTCAAGATCATGTCCATCAGTGTCTGAAAGGTAGCAGGGGCCCCATGTAACCCAAACGGCATTACCAGATAGTGAAACAGACCTGGCAAACGCGTTTTTTTCTTTAGACAACGGTATCTGCCAATACCCCTTTGTGAGATCCAGGGTTGTGATGTATCTTGCCCTCCTGAGCTTCTCAATCAAGGCACTAGAAGACTCCTCTATGACGCCCAACTCTAACATGCGCTTTATTTACGAGGAGATCGCCTCTCTACGTGCGTCCGGTATCCTGTAAAGCTTAAGGTTTACCTTAGTGCAGGGTTCAGTTTTGATATGATGCTTTATTAAGTGAGTTCGGCCTGGCAGGTCAGAAAACTTATCTCTATTTCTCTGTAGAAACTCCCTGACCTCCTGCGTTTGGTGTCCTGACAAGGACTCACCAAATTTGATTGGGGGAACGGTCTGCACTGCCTCTTTAACTCTAGCCAGGGTAACTACTAAGGCTTCACGATCCTTCCACTGCTTGATCAGATTTATATGGTAAATCTGGTAGGGCTTTCTTCTACCAGGTTGATGAACCTTGTAGTTCACCTCACTCACCTTCTCTACGACCTCATAGGAACCCTGCCACTTTGCAAGAAATTTACTTTCAACCGTGGGCACTAATGCCAGGACCCTGTCCCCAGGATTAAAGGCCCTCTCCCTAGCAGATCTATTATAAATTCTGCTCTGGGCCACCCAAGCCCTTTGCATATGCTCCTTGACTATCGGCATTTCTTTTTCACTTCTTTTCTTTTCTATTCGGTCCTGCATCTGGGCCACATCAATTATACTTTTGTATGGGGTGGCCTCAGTCTCCCAGGTTTCCTTGGCTATATCTAACAAACCCCGGGGATGCCTACCATACCCTAGCTCAAAAGGCGAAAACCCTGTGGACATCTGGGGTACCTCCCTGGATGGAAAACATGAGATACGGCAACAAACAGTCCCAATCAGTTTTGTTAAATCTCTCTACTAAGCCATCTGTTTGAGGGTGGTACACTGAGGTGCGGAGATGGGTAATTTTAAACAGCTTGAACAGCTCCTGCATGACCTTTGACATGAAGGGCGTGCCCTGCTTAGTTAGGACTTCCTTCGGAATCCCTACACGGGAGAACATAAGAAACAGTTCCTTAGCAATATTTTTGGAGGCCATATTTCTTAGCGGAACTGCTTCCGGGTAACGGGTAGCATAACCTAATACCACTAGTATGTATTGGTGTCCTCGGGCAGACTTCACAATTGGCCCCACTAAATCCATGGCAATTCTCTCAAAGGGGACCTCAATGATGGGAAGTGGCACCAAGGGTCTCCCGAAATGTGATGTTGGGGCACTTAACAGGCACGTAGGGCAGGACTCACAGTACCTTTTTATTTTGTCATACACCCTGGGCCAAAAAAACCTTTGGAGAACTCTCTCCTGGGTCTTATTAGTCCCCAAATGCCCTCCAAGCACATGACTATGGGCGATCTCCAGCAACATGCGACGGCATGGCTTAGGTACCAGAAGCTGTTCCATGATTTCATTATTAATTTTGGAGACCCGATATACCAGATCCCCATTCATGGCAAAATGTGGAAACTTCTGGTCAGCTTTTGGTTCCTAAGGTACACCATTCACCACTGTGACATTTGCTCTTGCGGTCCCCAGAGTGGGAACCTCTTGTTCAGACCCCAAATTACCCTGAGCCACTTCTAGGTCTAAGACCCGATGATCAGGGAGGGAAGTCTCATCATCCTCACCTGCCAACACCTGTAGTGGAAATCGGTCATCACTGCATAATTCAGAGTTACCCACACTTTCACCCGACTCAACGACAGGTTCTGCCGTAGATTCCTCGTTGCCGGCAGAAGAGTTACCCCTTTCCCACAACTCCCAGAACAAGGGAAAATCACGTCCGACTATTGCTTCGTACATAAGGCGTTTCACCATGCCGACTTCATAGTTCAGTGTTCCAGCGGGGGTCTCAAACTTACCCACGGCTACAGGGTAAGCCACGATATCCCTGTGGATACAAAGCACGCTAACATTTTTCTCTGGTATATAACCTCCAACCACAAGGTTGACCCGGACCAAGGTTACCAGGCTACCTGAGTCCAACAGCGCCTTCACTGAGCAACCATTGACTTTCAACATCACAATATGTGGCTCAGTCTCTGACCGCGGAATGGCGGTACACGCGGGTTCTGCGAACAGTGACCTTTGGCGACTGGTGTCACATTCCATGGGCTCAGGGAAAAGGGGACAATCAACGGCTATGTGCCCCCACTCATGGCACCTTCAGCACTGGGGACCACAGAACCTCCTTGCCCGGGCAACCTCCCTAGGATTAGGGGGCCTCTGGGGGTCAGGGTGAGTCTTTTGCCCTCGTTCAAAGTCTAGCACCCTTCCCCCTCTTACACCCCTCCAAACACCTCCAACGGGAACTCGCTTACCCACAGTAGTCATGGGTTTGCTGGTCTTGGAGGGTGCTGGTGCTGTAGGGGCATCCAGAAGGTGGTCCTCAGTCGCGATAAATCTTTCAACCAAGATGACTAGCTGCTCAGCAGTCTGAGGGTCCCCTTGTCCTACCCACCATTGTAGCTTTGGCGGCAGGGTCCGGAAGTAGTGGTCCCCCACGACTTTTTCGACCATCTGTGCAGGTGTAGAACACTCTGGATCCAGCCATTTTTGGACTAGATGAATTAGGTCATACATCTGCGACTGGGCAGGCTTATCAATGGCAAAAGTCCAATTGTGTACTCTCCATGCCTGAACCGCTGGCGTAACACCCAGGTGAGCAAGAATCTCCATTTTAAGTTTGGCATAGTCCAGTACCTCTTGCTCCCTGAGGTCAAAATAGGATTTTTGCGGCTCACCTGCCAGGAACGGTGCAATCACGTCTGCCCACTCGGCAAATGGCAGCTGCTCTCTCTGAGCCACGCGCTGGAACACAGTGAGGTAGGCCTTGACATCATCCTCAGGAGTCATCTTTTGCAAGACCCGCTGAACGGCTCTCCTCGCACCACCAGTCTCCACCCCGCCTCTTTCCGGCTGAACCCTCTCTACTCCTAAGGGGCACCTCCTCTGTCACATCCAATGGCAGGACCCGAATGGGTTCTCTCTCTCTCCTGCCAGGGTCCTCCTCTCTTTGCATGGACTCTTCAATCTCTCAGCAATTAAGCATGGCCCTGGTCACTACAGCCTCATCTGCCTACTCGCTTCCAATGGCCCCGGGACTCGTCTCTGTATTAGCCCCACTAGCGGTATGCAGCGAGGTTACTCCCGTCATCCCCTTAGCATGATTATGGACAATCTCTCGGTCTATCCCTCTGGCTTCACCTTATAATACTTCTGCTCTATGCAATGTCGCCTGTAGTTTTTCCTCCAAAAAGCTGCCAACCAATGTCAGCAGTTTTCTGTCGTTCCTTGGATGTATCTTACGTACTAAAGGGCAACTCTGAGTTGTAATACTGAGAGTCTAAATAAGATTCTCTTTTCATTTGTGGTCTTTTACTCCCATCTAGTGACCAAAGTGTGAATAGCAACCCCATTTTTACATTAATGGACAATTCCCCAAATCATACTTACCCACTGCTTTTAACCAATCCCTTTACGAGCACATGAATGTATAAGTGTGGTTGTTCACCCATAACTCCTCAGTGTTACGGAATATATAAAATGATGGTTAAAAGTGACCTGGGTACAATTATAGTTCTGTACATAGCATATAGAAGGTCTAATTTTGAAAACGAAGTACAGTCATGGATTCCATTCTAGAAAAATGTCATAGGCAGATTGGAAATGGAAAGGAAGGCAACTAGATTACTACATATACTAAAGGGGCTCCCAAAAAATGAATGAAATGTTGGATACGCCGAACATGTTTTATTTAGATTTCTATTAAAACCAGCTGAGAACTTTTTTTAGGGTGACCATTTTGCCTACATTTTGCCCTGGGTCCCTGTCTCCATTTTGAACACATGCAGACCCTGATCACCCCCCCCCCCCTCCCCGTGCCTTTAGTCATAATAATATGCAATTTGGAGCAGTTTTCTCATTTTGTAGAATTTAAGTCAAGGAGCGCTGGGTTAAAATTAACAGTTACAAAATATATAGAACCCCTACTATGAAGCTAACTATTCCCTATAGAAAAAAACAAATGTTAGGTTCCTCTTTTTTGGACCTTAGGTTCCAGTGGTTTAACACCTAACTCAGGCTTAGCAAAGAGGGGGGAAGGGTTGCTAGGGGTTATAAAAAGCTTGGAATTTCTCTAAGTAAACCAATGGAACGGAACAGAAGGCATACAACAATAGAGAAAATGTGTGTTGAATTGCTTTAATGGAAATACAATAATACATATACCATATGTGCTCAACCTTCTTCTTACATGCCACCAACAGGTCATGTTTTGCAGGGTTATATCACCTATAATCTGACCTAAGCAATAGACTGCACAGTCCTGAAACCTTCAGAGCATTGACGCCATACTTAGTACATACTAATTGTGTCCTGCCTTTCATCTCCATCCTCCTATACTTTAGATTGTAAACTCACAAGGGAAAGGCACTCACTGTTAGTGTATTGCAGTATAAATATGTTTTGTGAATTTCAGTCACATATGTGTATTATAGGTGTATTATTCGTTTTAACATGCCTGTAATTTGTACATTGTACAGCGCCACGGGAGATGATACTGATACAGATACACAACTGGCTAACATGGCTGTGGCCACAAATTGTAACCGCACACCAAAATTACTATAAAAATTAATAACTTCAGATTTAACGGCCCATTTCCCCTGAGTGATTTGTGAATGAACAATCACTAAAGAGACTGCAATTGAACGATAACTGAACCATGGAAATGCGATCGAGCAATAAACGAGAAGTCATATCGTTTTGACGGCCATTGGCATGTGGAAATAGAAATCGTCCACAAACAGGATGTACAGCGCACAGCACAAGCAATCTCAATAGTAATCTTTCTAATGAATGATTGAGATGTAACTTGAGGGGGTGCAACCGCACTGGGGCCCAGAAGGTCAGGGACGCCCCATCATTGTTGCTCCTCCACGTAATCATATTTATGCTCATTTAGAGATGGGAAGCATTATTCGTCTCAGTGGTTTAGGTCTTTAGTTATCTAGCTGCATCCAAATGAGTTAAAAGACAGAAAAAAGTTTACTGTATGAGCTGAGAAAGGGCCACATTTAATGTCTGCACCAGGGTCCTGTCTCATTTAGTTATGGCACTGGATTAACCATCAAACCTTCTGCAGTGCACCTTCTGCAGTGGACTGCGAAGTTAGCAGATGGCACTCTCTCTTGCGCAGGTGAGCGGGGCAACCATCCGTTTCTGGACCCTTGGCTGACAGATCGGGTGAAGCTAGAAGAGCACTAGGGTCAAGTGTTTTTGGAGCGCTGCTCCAAGCCGCAGACCCTGTAACACAAAGGGTAGCCGGCCATAGGCTTTATGGTGAGCCTAATAGGGATGCAGAGTTTCTGTCCTAGCTTCTGAGGGGGTAAGTAGTTTGGGGACAGTGTCCTCTCTTTTTTTCTTTGGGTCCCCCCCCCCTCCCTGACCATGGCTGCTTGCCACTGCTTCTCTCTCTCTCTTCCCCCCCCCTTCTAATTTGGTTGGGGGGGGAGGGGGGGTGATGTCGGCGAGTAGTCATATCTGTGGTGTTTTTAAGTTTTTTGGTGTGTTTTCTGGTGTTTTTAGCTGCCGCGCCGCTTTGTACTGCGTTCCGCGGCTGTGGGCGCTATAACCTGAGGTGATTTTGCTTTGTCATTGCGCCGGCCGGGTCACATGAGCGCAGTTTTTCGCGCTCTTTGGAGGGGGCGGGGCTGAGTGATGATGCGTATCGGGCCGTTCGCCTTGCGCCATTTTGGACGAGCTGCGCGTCTGAATTTCTCCCTTCCTGGCTGCAGCGCTGCTTCCTCCGGCGGGCCGCCTTATCCAGCGGTGTGTGCCTGTGTGACCCTGCTGTGTCTTTGGTCCGTGAGTCCCCCTTGGGGTTTTTTTTATTGAATTGGGGTGTATTTGCTGCGGGATGCTCATGTGTGTTTTTACTTATGTCTTTCAGGCGCGGGATCCACTCCTTCCTCCCCCTCATTGCCCCTTTATTAACTTCTGGGGGCATCCCGTGGGAGGGCATCACGGTGGCTTCTGTATTAAGCCTGTAACCACTGCTGGCCTATTGCGCCTGTGCTAATCACCATATGGAGGCTTCTGTTCCATGTGTGGGATATCCCCTGTGAGTAACAGTGTCACGGTGTGCGTGCCGTGTGCGCTGAACGTGTCCTTGCACTTCAAGCTGGTTTGCCTGCTTCGCTTCCCAGCTCTGCGCCTCACTCGGCTTCTCCTACTCCCCGCTCCTGCAGTTGGGCCCCAGTGAGGGAAAGGTTGGCAGGGAGTCACATTCTGATTTGGCTCTGCGGGTGGCTAACATTGAAAAGCAGCTTGCCAGGACTGCTCCTAGGAAGGCCTCTGGCAAGAAGAGACACCTGGACCCCAGGCCTGCTCCCCTTACTGAGATGTATGTGGAGATTGATGAGCTTGGTGACACTCACCCCCTTGAGATGGGGGAGCTCTCCCAGGATTCTGACTCCTCTGGGAACCAGCAGGAGGGTTGCGATAGTGACTCTGGGTCTGCGTCCGGAAGGGAATCATGGTACCCTGAGGACACTGATAATCTGCTGTCACATATTTTTGACATTTTGCACATTGCTCCCCCTGTGGTAGCTAAAAGAAAGCAGGGGGGCTTTTTCGCCCTGGTAAACAGCGTCTAGAATTCCCTGAGCAGGAACATTCTACCACATTGGTGCTTAAAGAATGGGAATGTCCTAACAAGTTGCCTGCAGTGTCCAAGGGTTTGGATAAAAGGTATCCCTTTCCCGTTGATCTTGTTAAGATGTGGTCATTTCCCCCTGAAGTGGACGCTCCCGTGCTAGGCTTGTCCAATACTTCGATCATGCCTTCCCCTGACACTACCACTCTGAGGGACGGAGAGTTCCGGGGCATGGATCAAGTGGCCTGCCATGCTTTTACCTGTGTGGGGGCTGGCTTGCGCCCTGTATGTGCTGTCGCCATTACTGCTATTGCCCTTAAGAAACTGCTTAGCGTCTCATTGATGGCACAACAGCTGGTAGTGTGGGTGAGGAATATAGGACTCTCTTACTTTGCACTGATTTTGTGGCCTTTATCCTTACTGCTATGTATGATGCTGTGCGGCTGTGTGGAAGGACCTCTGCGCTCTTGGTGGCTATGCGCCGCTCTGTCTGGTTGCGCCAGTGGCCAGCTGACGCTGCGGCTAAGAAAGCTCTCACTGGCCTCCCCTTCGTGGGGCTGCGGCTGTTTGGGGAACGTCTTGATGTTCTAGCCAAGGATGGAAGGCTGCCTCAGCGTAGGAGGCAGTCTCGGCCCTTTCGGGGGTCCTCTGCCCCCCTCCCTTCCTTTCGCATTCCCAGAGGGGGCCGTGGCTCCCTCCTCTCCAGTGGTCGCAGAGATTCTTGGGGCCGTGGCAGAACCCGTGGTCGTACCGGGCTCTCCTGGAATCCTAAGTCCAAATCCTCTCCCAAGCCCCCTCAGGCATGAAGGGGCGCCCTTACCTATCTGGGTGGGGGGACAGCTTTGGCTCCTTGCTCAAATCTGGAGGCTTCACGTCTCAGACCGGTGGATTCAGGAGGTGGTGTCCTCCGGTTACAAGATTGTTTGCAGCCTGCCCCCCCCCCCAAGATTCATCAGACCCCGGATGTCTTTAAGCCCCCTGTCCTCTCAGGAGTTGCTTCTGGCTGTTCATTTGTTTGTTGCCTCATCAAGAAAGAGGTCAGGGGTACTATTCCAATCTTTTCACGGTCCCCAAAAGGACGGCTCTCTGAGGCCCATTCTGGATCTGAAGGGCCTCAGCAAATTTGGCAGATTCAAGCATTTTCGCATGGAGACGCTGCGCTCTGCTGTCAGTATCCTTCGCCCAGGTGACTTCATGACCACTGTGGACATCAAGGATGCTTATCTTCATGTGCCTATCTTCCCAGGTCATCAGAGATTTCTAAAGTTCGAGCTGCAGGGTCAGCATTACCAGTTTGTGGCTCTACCCTTCAGTATCACCTCGGCACCTCCGGTGTTCACCAAGGTGCTGGCTCTGCTAAGGAACCAGGGCATCCGCATTATTCCTTACCTGGACGATATCCTGATTGTGGCCGAGTCTTTTCCTCAGGCTGAGCGGGACACTCAAATGGTGAAATACACTCTGGAGTCTTTCGGCTGGGTGATCAGCTATCCCAAGTCTTCTCTGTCCGCGTCATTGGTGAGGACCTTTCTGGGCATGCCGCTGGATACCTCTCAGGTCAAGGTGTTCCTTCCTCAGCAGAAGGTCTTCAGCTGCAGGCTCGGGCTCTGCTGTCGTGTCCTCATCCCTCCATCCGTCAGGGGATGCAGTTGGTGGGCCTGATGGTGTCCTGTTTCGAGGCAGTCCCCTTTGCTCAGTTTCACATGAGACCTCTTCAGGTCCTTCCTGCCCCCTTGCTGGGAAACGGTCACCACGGATGCCAGTCTGACCGGCTGGGGAGGCATCTGGAAGTCCCTGAGGTTCCAGGGTCGGTGGGGCCCACAAGAGGCAATGTCCATCAATGTCCTGGAACTGAGGGCGATCGATCGGGTTGGTTCTTTCTCGCCTATCCACTCACCTCTGGGGTCGGGCTGTTTCGCTCAGACAACCAGGCGGCGGTTGCCTACATCAACCATCAGGGAGGGACTCGGGGGAAGCGAGCCTTCAAGGAAGTGTCCCTGATTCTGTCTTGGGCGGAACAGCATGTTCCCTGCATCTCAGCGGTCTACATCCCAGGGGTGGAGAACCAGGTGGCGGACTCCCTGAGCAGGGGGACGTCTCGTCTGGGAGAGTGGTCTCTCAACAACCAGGTGTTTCTCTCCCTCTGTCACCGCTGGGGTCAGCCGGACATGGACCTGTTTGCGTCCCGTCACAATCACAAACTTCCCAGATTTCTCTCTGTCTCAGGATCCTCTGGCCTTCACCAGGGATGCCTTCGCAATACCTTGGATGGAGTTTCAGCTTCTCTATGTGTTCTCTCGGTTTCCTCTCCTGGGCAGGGTAATGTGCAAGATAGCCCAGGAGCGGGTACCAGCCATACTAGTGGCCCCTTGTTGGCCAAGAAGAGTTTGGTTCGCAGATGTCGTGCGGTTGGCAGTAGACCGGCACGTCTTGCCCAAGGATCCAGATTTTCTCACCCAGGGGCAGCTACGCCATCCCAATTTACAAACTCTGGCTTTAACGGCTTGGCTGCTGAAACCTCCATATTGATGGAAAAGGGGTTGCCTGCTTCTGTTGTTGATACCATGATTCGGGCTAGGAAGAAGTCCTCGTCCTTTATTTATTACAGGGTCTGGCATGCTTACATTGCCTGGTGTGAGTCCAAGTCTCTTCCCTGTTGGGTGTTTTCTATTCCCAGGATTCTGGAATTCTTGCAACATGGTTTGGATCAGGGCCTTCAACTTAGTAGCCTAAAAGGCCATGTTTCAGCTCTGGCAATTTTTTTCCAAAGATCTTTTGCCAATCACCGGTTGGTTAAAACCTTTTTTCAAGGTGTTTCTCATGTGCGTCCACCCCGTAAGCCTATGCTACCAGTCTGGGATTTGAATCTGGTGTTGTCTGCCCTGCAAGGGCCTCCCTTTGAGCCTATCCGGGATTCTACCTTGTCTATTCTGAACCTTAAGGTAGCCTTTTTGGTGGCTATCACTTCTGTAAGGCGAGTTTCTGAACTAGTGGCACTTTCCATCAAACCTCCTTATTTTGAGAGGCATCAGGATAAGGTGGTGTTTCGGCTCAAGCCGGACTTCCTGCCAAAGGTTGTGTCTGCCTTTCATCTTAATCAGGACATTGTCTTGCCTTCACTGTGTCCTAATCCTGCTAATTCCAAGGAGCTGACTCTGCATTCCCTAGGTGTGGTCAGGGCTCTGATGTTTAGTTGCTCGCCACTGAGCCTTTCAGGAAGTCTGATGCTCTTTTTATGTTCTCACTTCGGGACCTAGAAAGGGTTTGCCTAAATCCACTATCAGCAAGTGGATCCGTCAGGCGGTGGTTCAAGCCTATTCTGCTAAGGGAAAGGAAACTCCCTTTAGGATTACTGCTCATTCCACTCGTGCTATTGGTGCCTCTTGGGCTTTTCAGCACTAAGCTTCTGTTGAACAAGTTTGCAAGGCCGCTACTTTGTCTTCTGTTCAACCTTGTAAAACTTAAAAGTATGATGTTAAGGCCTCAGCGGATGCCGCTTTTGGACGCAAGGTTCTTCAGGCGGTAGTGACTTGAACTACTGCCCGTTACTCTTTGGGGATCCCACCCTACTCTGGACACTGCTTTTGGATGTCCCAACTGTTATGAATACCAAAGCGGGCCGTGCCATGCAATAAAGAAAAAAGCAATTCTGTGAGTACTCACCTGTAGAATTGTTTTTGTTCTTGCATGGCACGGCCCGCTTCGCCCCACCCTTGTTATCGTTGTTCTTTAACGTTGCCTCTTTATGGTGATTGTTCCAAGTCAATTAGCTTCTTTTACCTTTTTCAAATGTTTTTACTTATTCTCTTCCGGCTTCTTGTCTCACTGCTTGTGTACGCTGGGGAACTCTATGGTTAAGCCCGTTTTTATAGGGAGCTGGGACAAGCCACCGCTTTTCTGCAGTACCACTGCGCCACCTTGTGGCGGAATAACCCAACTGTTATGAATACCGAAGCGGCCCGTGCCATGCAAGAACAAAAACAATTCTACAGGTGAGTACTCACAGAATTGCTTTTTTTAAACCCTCGGCGTGGAAACACAGTTTGTAGCAAGTGGGTTTGTATCAGGAGGGTGACATCCGCAGACTGGAGGTCCTGAAGTTTCAGACAAAAATGCCCTTTCTCAAGGGAGGATGGTGCAGCCTGATGGAACCTTGACACGCCAGCATGTTTGTGAGGAGCTAGAGACACAGAGACTATACTTTTTCATCAGCATTGCAAGCGGTTTTGCATCAAAAAATGCAAAAATTCCCCAAACCCATTTGACGCAACCATCACAATACAACAAAATTTACAACAAAAAAAATTTGTAGCGGGCATAACTACAGTCCTCCAACGTGTTTTGCACAGGTTTACTTAAAAAAAAAACAACACTTGTGATTTTTACTGTCATCCCAGGGGGGTATCCTGACTTGGGATGCTCCACTGTGTGTATACCCAAGGATTGCTGTAAAAACTTACCGTTACAGCATTGCCCCAAGCATACGCTGGCCACCAGCAAATCAGCAGGCGTCTGCTACATTTAGCTTTTACTAGCTGCTCTGATGTCAGGATGGTATATACAAACTCAATAGCGTGAGCTATTGGACCAGCAGCTGGTGATTCAGTGTGTGAGTGTGTGTAACATGAAATATATGCTGATCCTTTTTCTGAGGACTCTCTCTGTTTGGTGTGGCCTGCTTATAAAAAAACCACTGATCCTCAAAGGGGGGCAAATTACCGGTACTAAAATATATTTACTTAAACCGGACCAAAAGCCTGCCACAGTTGGAAAAGAAAGGCAGCCATTTTGGAGCTTCCTCTTCCAATATCTCAGCTATGCTGCTGCTGGATTCAACATAACTGACAATGCACAGTAACAGGAAGCCCAGCAGCAGCTTTCTGTTTGCAGGTGGCCTGCGAATGCATGAGCCACCATTATATTTCTAAATTTTGCTACAGCAGGAGTTAGAAAAAGATAAATGATTTTTTATGTGCGCCAATCTAAATTACCCTGGGAAGGGATTCATAGATATGAGCACTGTTTTGATGTGTTGGTCAGGTTTATTCATTTTTAACTGTTGGTCCGCTTTAAATGGAGGTCCGCATTAAGGTGAGGCCCACTGATTTGCAGAGTAACATTAACAGCTCACCTAGGCACTGTGTTGTGATTTTTTGTTGTCAGCCTCAGAGATGCTTCTCTTAGGACTGATATTTGTGGAATTTTAGACAGGCACAAGGGGTCTAATTAATTTCATGCAGTGTTCACAGCTTTGTGCAATTATCTAAACGTGTTTCTGACACCAGCGTCTGTGAAACCTCCTGAGAAATTCCTGGAAGAGGCTGGATGTGTGACTCTGGTGACATTACCTGCTGCTTCCATATTGTGCAGTTACCCAAGTACGGGTATTCTGCATAAGCCCTGTGTAGAAGTGTATTTTCATTACACAGGTTTCCACAATCAGCCTGAACCATTATATCAGTGTGATTTTTCTCTGGTCCTGCACAAGGCACAGGCTGTTTTTTCCTTTTGTCATGGAAGAATATTACATGGATGCGATGCAACTTTGGTATTTACATCTAGCAAGTTAGCCGTACTATTTTATAGGGAAATTATTATATGCATTATATAATAATTTATTTTTAGCTTATTATGATTATTATTATATATAAAAGTTTTTTTTTTATATAGCTCCATCTTTAAAGTACTAAATACAGAAAGGGTAAAGCATTCAGTACAGAGATTATTAAATATGCTACAGTGTTTAAAATGGACCAAAACCCAGGACTTTTATTATTTTATTATTTATAAATTAGATATTACAAAGTTCAAACCAAATGTGATAACAAGAGACAATAGGAAAGAGAGCCTTGCAGTTGTGAGCTTACAGTCTAAAGGATCAAGGGTGGAGACAAAAAGGGACAGGATATTTTCACAATCCCGGGTTTTGGTCTGTCCCCATGGGGCACCCGGGTTTGGGTTGCCCTGTTGTGTGAAACCCCCCAGATCACCCACTGCACTAACCTTTCAGCCACTCCCATGGCACATGCACGAGCGCTCATCCATTCACCACTTTATGCTGTGCATACTAATGCATGCCATAAAGCCATTGTATTGAGCCTCACATAGGCACATGGAATGGCGGCGCACACATCGCCGACTCCCCTATGGAGTGCGCTTCCAGCCTATCTGAATATCTGACACAGCTGCAGGGATGTTGGGGATTCGGTGGTGTACAGCAATCGCAGAGAGGGCCCCGGACAAGGTAATGGGGCTTTTAGACTTCTTTTAGACTCCAGGGCCAGCATCGGGGTGATTGGTCCACTTTAAAGAGGAACAACACCCAAGAAATTTTGGTTTGTTGCTCTCTAGCGGGGGCATCCCAATTTGATTGAGATTTCAAATTTACCAACAAGCAGCAAGGAAATTTGAATGTAGGAAGCGCCACCGGCCGGACCTATTTGTGGGAGTAAGGTATGCTGGGGAAACAGCTGTGGGACGACTCTTGCAAGAGATGAGTAAATTAGGCACAATCGGGGGGGGGTTGACACAACAGGGCACCCCAATTTGGGATGACTCATAAAGAGGTAGACCAACCCATCCAAGAGTCTTAAAGAGGGGGTGTTGCTCCTCTTTTAAGCTGAGGTTTATAACTGTATATAATAGGACATAGTCTGAGTTTATGAGCTCAAAGAAAAAAAATACATTTTTACAGACTCCAGGGCCAGCCCATTCCCCAGCATCCTGGTGGATTTTAAACATTGAGGTGACCTGAATGGGATGGGAGAGGGGGTTGTCATCTGCTCAGCTCTCAGTTTAGGCCCTGCCTTATTGCTTTTTAGTGTTTTAACTGGGGGTTTATTACCCACATTCAATCCCTGCCCCCTTAGTTTCCCTTTCAGCCCCTGTAACCAGCCCCACTGTACCCACAAGCCAAGAAACCCCAGCCCCCAATGCTTCGGCCCCAGCATCATGATTGGGGGGGGGGGGGGGGCTTAGCAAGGAGGTCTTGAGCCAGCCAGGGGCTGGTAAAATCCAAGGCTGATTTTTGGCCCCAGTCCACCACTGCCAGTAGGGCATCCTGATGTGGGATGGATTCAATCTCAGTTCAATCTAATGCAATGAAGCATTGTAACCCCTATCACAGAGTACATAATTACAATATTGCAACATAGCTCTATTTTTAAAAATGGAAAA
Source organism: Gastrophryne carolinensis (assembly GCA_027917425.1). Classification (NCBI taxonomy): domain Eukaryota; kingdom Metazoa; phylum Chordata; class Amphibia; order Anura; family Microhylidae; genus Gastrophryne; species Gastrophryne carolinensis. The sequence goes on from CM051234.1 coordinate 590,248,392, forward strand.
ATGAGAACATTGACATGTGTAGCCTTACACAATGGAAATCACTTTGCGTGTGCCTGGACAATCCCCAATTGTACCTCATTGCTAAGCCAATATCTGAAGAAGAGAGGAGTCTTTTTTTGGTCTTTAGGTAGGAAAAGATTTCTTTGATAAGCTTTGAAGATGGATGTTTAATTACAGAATGCATTGTAGAGTAACTATTCATTAAATATGGGTGGAGCGTTCCTTTAATGAATGTTTTTTTTTCTGTTCTAAGGTGACTCTTCTGAAGAGATTGACTTGAGCGTGGTATATCAAGCATCAGCCAATGGTGATGTCAACACACTGACAGCGATCATCCGTGAAGACCCTTCAATTCTTGAATACTGTGACAATGAAGGTACTGTGTGTCTTGTACAGCCCTTTAACACAAATCACAGTTATACTGGGGCTTGGGAATGAGATTTGTGGCTTCAGCCACTTTATTTTTACACTCACCAGTAACAACCTTGTACATTACACAAGCCAAAACACAAACACATCAGGGAGAACATAAAATGCAGTTACATAGTACTTTAAATCCCAACTCCAGTCAACTGTCCTGTTTTTGTTCTGTATAGAGTGGAAAAAACTCAGAACTAATGGAGAGCCTGATTAGTAGTCTGACACCATGGCAGCAAAATTACGCTAAACAGCACACTTCTTAAAGCAGACCAGCAGTCAAAAATGACTTTAAACCAGACAATACAACAAACAGTGCTCATATGCATCCCTCCCCCAGGGCAATTTTATGCTACACATAAAAATAAATTTATCTATTCCAAGTATGTCACACACCCTGCTTCCACTATTCCTGACATATGGGTTATGGTCCAGTAGAGGGCGAACTTCTGCAGAGATGAAAGCAAAAAAGAAGCCCCTCCCGGTCCATAAATACTTGGGACCTCCAACACATTCCCCAGTTCCTTCTCTGCAGGACGGCGAGCAAGTCAGAAGATGTATGCTGCTCTTCCTTGCAGGTAAGCCGGGCTTACACCCGGCCATGTTTGCCCTATTTCTGCCCGGACCTTTTACATTAAGTCCAATACCAGCCTCCCAGCCTTGGCTGGCGGTTCGGGTGAGGGTAGGCATCACCTTATTAGGTGTTTAGGGAGCCATGCTCCCCCGTGAGACCCCATACAAGGGGGTAGGCGGTATCCAGGCTGGTGATCCCGGTTTGGGATGCCCTGTCCCTTATATGTATATATCCCTTACACCCATGGTGTGGGATTCTCCCCCTTCCGGGTCCCTGTTAACCCTCCAGCGGGGGGGCTGCCTTTATCCCTCTTCCTTTCTTTTCACTCGTTTGTGGTGTGAATGTGTGTGCGCTGTGTGCTTGAGTGCTTCATTTTTACTTGGCACTTTCTGCAATCTGCTGACACTTTGGGGAGCTTCTTCCCCTCAGGCAGCGTTGGGGAGGAGGCGGGGCCGGGCGCTCGTGCGTTGCCGGGGCCCGCCCTCTCCCGCGTTGCAGGTTGTGGAGGGGGGGGCGGGCCAGGCGCGGCGAGCGATCCGCGCTGGTCCGCCCCTTCTTCTTCTCCCTTTCTCTCTCAGGATGCTGGCTGGGCCGGACGCCATTTTCTGCTGTTGAGTGAGTGCCCTCCAGGCCACCCTTGTTACTTGTGACTTAGCCAAGCGCCCCTTCTCCGCATGGGGCAGCGCTGGTCTCCTTCACTGTTGTAGTTATATAATATATATATATATATATATATATATATATATATATATATTATTTGTGTTTGTGTGTGCATGTGCTTATGGGCCCACTTCTCTTGTGTCTTTCAGGCACACTCCCTGTGCCTTGCTAAAAAGGGGGTTCTCCCGATCCTAGGGTCCCTAGCAATAAATTGGGCACCTACAAATCCTCCCACGTGGGACTTAAAGGGGCATCCCGGGTTGCTTATCAGCGTAATTCCCTTTGGTCATTGCGACTACCTTAAAATCACCATATGGAGGCTCCACAGGATACCGGGCTCAGGCTCCCTTCGGGACAATCCCAGCTATGTGTGGGTTGTGGGGTACCCCTTACGGGGGAGAATGTACTAATTTGCAGCCTACTTCACCCAAAGGTGCAGAGGGTTCAAGATCTGATACGTATTCTCCTGGCCAATCCTCGCCCCTCTATCTGGCTAGGGATGACACTGGTGGGTTTGATGGTGGCTTCCTTCGAGGCAGTCCCCTTTGCTCAGTTCCACATGAGGTCGCTCCAACTCCATCTATTGCTGAACTGGGACAGATGTCCACAGTCCTTGGATCAGTCCTTTCTGATGTCTCCCAGGGTTCGGCAGTCCCTTCAGTGGTGGCTGGAACCAAGCAATTTGATGAGGGGCAGATCTTTTCTGGCCCCCTGTTGGGAGATGGTTACCACGGATGCCAGTCTGTCGGGCTGGGGAGGTTTCTGGAAGGATCATCAGTTCAAGGGGTTGTGGGGTCCTCAGGAGGCTCACACCCCCATCAATGTCTTGGAGCTCAGAGCTATCCGTTTGGTTCTGTCACGTCTGACACTTCACCTCCAGGGCTTACTGGTTCAGGTTCGATCAGACAATCGAACTGCGGTAGCTTACATCAATCACCAGGGAGGGACTCGAAGCAGGAGTTCCCCTTAAGGGAAGTCTCTCTGATTCTAACATGGGTGGAGAGCAATGTTCCTTGCATCTCGGCAGTGTACATTCCAGAATCCTGGGAATAGAAAACACCCGACAGGGAAGAGACTTGGACTCACACCAGGCAATGTAAGCATGCCAGACCCTGTAATAAATAAAGGACGAGGACTTCTTCCTAGTCCGAATCATGGTATCAACAACAGAAGCAGGCAACCCCTTTTCCATCAATATGGAGGTTTCAGCAGCCAAGCCATTACAGCCAGAGTTTGTAAATTGGGATGGCGTAGCTGCCCCTGGGTGAGAAGATCTGGATCCTTGGGCAAGACGTGCCGGTCTACTGCCAACCGCACGACGTCTGCGAACCAAATACTTCTTGGCCAACAAGGGGCCGTCAGTATGGCTGGTACCCGCTCCTGGGCTATCTTGCGCATGACCCTGCCCAGGAGAGGAAACAGAGGGAACACATAGAGAAACTGAAACTCCGTCCAAAGTATTGCCAAGGCATCTGTGGTGAAGGCCAGAGGATCCTGAGACAGTCAGACAAATCTGGGAAGTTTGTGATTGTGACGGGACGCAAATAGGTCCACGTCCGGCTGACCCCAGCGGTGACAGAGGGAGAGAAACACCTGGTTGTTGAGCCCCCTGCTCAGGGAGTCCGCCACCTGGTTCTCCACCCCTGGGATGTAGACCGCTGAGATGCAGGGAACATGCTGTTCCGCCCAAGAGAGAATCGGGGACACTTCCTTGAAGGCTCGCTTGCTCCGAGTCCCCCCCTGATGGTTGATGTAGGCAACCACCGTCTGGTTGTCTGAGCGAATCTGAACAGCCCGACCCCGGAGGTGAGTGGATAGGCGAGAAAGAACCAACTGATCGTCCTCAGTTCCAGGACGTTGATGGAAGCATGGGCCTCTTGTGGGCCCCACTGACCCTGGAACCTCAGAGACTTCCAGAAGCCTCCCCAGCCGGTCAGACTGGCATCCGTGGTGACCGTTTCCCAGCACGGGGGCAGGAAGGACCTGCCCCCCAGAAGGTTCCTTGAGTCCAGCCACCACGAGAGAGACTGTCTGGCCAGGGGAGACAGAACAAATTTCTGATCCAGGGACACAGGGTCCCGATCCCAAACTGACAAGAGGTGCAACTGGAGAGGTCTCATGTGAAACTGAGCAAAGGGGACTGCCTCGAAGCAGGACACCATCAGGCCCACCAACTGCAGGGATGAGGATACGACAGCAGAGCCCGAGCCTGCAGCTGAAGACCCTCCGCCTTCTGCTGAGGAAGAAACACCTGACCTGAGAGGTATCCAGCGTCATGCCCAGAAAGGTCCCCACCAATGACGGGGACAGAGAAGACTCCAGAGTGGATGTCACCATTTGAGTGCCCCGCTCGGCCTGAGGAAAAGACTCGGCCACAATCAGGATGTCGTCCAGGTAAGGAATGATGCGGATGCACTGGTTCCTTAGCAGAGCCATCACTCCCGCCAGCACCTTGGTGAACACCCGAGGTGCCGAGGTGATACCGAAGGGTAGAGCCACAAACTGGTAATGCTAACCCTGCAGCTCAAACCTTAGAAATCTCTGATGACCTGGGAAGATAGGCACATGAAGATAAGCATCCTTAATGTCCACAGTGGTCATGAAGTCGCCCGGGCGAAGGGCACTGACAGCAGAGCGCAGCGTCTCCATGCGAAAATGAATCTGATCAAATCTTGAATCTGACAAATTTGTTGAGGCCCTTCAGATCCAAAATGGGCCTTGGAGAGCCGTCCTTTTTGGAGACCATGAAAAGATTGGAATAGTACCCCTGACCTCTTTCTTGATGAGGGACCATACAAATGACTCCTGACTCTAACAGGCAATGAACAGCCAGAAGCAATCCCTGAGCGGACAGGGGGTTTAAAGACATCTGGGATCTGATGAATCTTGGGGGGGGGGGGCCAGGCTGCAAACTCTATCTTGTAACCGGAGGACACTACCTCCTGAATCCACCGGTCTGAGACGTGAAGCCTCCAGATGTGAGCAAAGAGCCGAAACCGTCCCCCCGCCCGGATGGGTAAGGGCGCCCCTTCATGCCTGAGGGGGCTTGAGAGAGGGTTTGGACTTAGGATTCCAGGAGAGACCGGGACGACCGCGGGTTCTGCCACGGTCCCAAGAATCTCTGCGACCACCGGAGAGGAGGGTGCCACTGCCCCCCTTGGGAATGCGAAAGGAAGGGACGGGGGCAGAGGACCCCGGAAAGGGCCGAGACTGCCTCCTACGCTGAGGCAGCCTTCCATCCTTGGCTAGAACATCAAGACGTTCCCCAAACAGTCGCAGCCCCACGAAGAGGAGGCCAGTGAGAGCTTTCTTAGCCGCAGCGTCAGCTGCCCACTGGCACAACCAGACAGAGCGGCGCATAGCCACCAAGAGCGCAGAGGTCCTTCCACACAGCCGCACAGCATCATACATAGCAGTAAGGATAAAGGCCACAAAATCAGTGCAAAGTAAGAGAGTCCTATATTCCTCCCCCACACTACCAGCTGTTGTGCCATCAATGAGACGCTTAAGCAGTTTCTTAAGGGCAATAGCAGTAATGGCGGCAGCACATACAGGGCGCAAGCCAGCCCCCACACAGGTAAAAGCATGGCAGGCCACTTGATCCATGCGCCGGTCCTCTCCGTCCCTTAAAGTGGTAGTGTCAGGGGAAGGCATGACCGAAGTATTGGACAAGCCTAGCATGGGAGTGTCCACTTCAGGGTAAAATGACCACCACTTAACAAGATTAACGGGAAAGGGATACCTTTTATCCAAACCCTTGGGCACTGCAGGCAACTTGTTAGGACGTTCCCATTCTTTAAGCACCAAGGTGGTAAAATGTTCCTGCTCAGGGAACTCTAGACGCTGTTTACCAGGGCAAAAATGTTACCCCTGCTTTCTTTTAGCTACCTCAGGGGGAGCAGTGTGCACAATTTCAAAAATATGTGACAGCAGATTATCAGTGTCCTCAGGGTACCATGATTCCTCTCCGGACGCAGACCCAGGGTCACTATCACAACCCTCCTGCTGGTTCCCAGAGGAGTCAGAGTCCTGGGAGAACTCCCCCATCTCAAGGGGGTAACAGTCACCAAGCTCATCAATCCCCACATACATCTCAGTAAGGGGAGCAGGCCTGGGGTCCAGGTGTCTCTTCTTGCCAGAGGCCTTCCTAGGAGCATTCCTGGCAAGCTGCTTTTCAATGTTAGCCACCCGCAGAGCCAAATCAGAATGTGACTTCCTGCCAACATTCCCCTCACTGGGGCCCAATTGCAGGAGTGGGGAATAGGTGAAGCCGAGTGAGGAGCAGAGCTGGGAAGCGAAGCAGGCAAACCAGCTTGAAGCGCAAGGACACTTTCAGCGCACGGCACGCACACCGTGACACTGTTTCTCACAGGGGATACCCCACACATGGAACACAGCCGTGCTTGCCCCGAAGGGCCCCCAAGCGCGCTATCCCCAGAAGCTTCCGTGTGGTGATTAGCACAGGCGCAATAGGCCAGCAGTGGGTACAGGCTTAAGACAGAAGCCATCCGGGATGCCTTCCCACGGGATGCCCCCAGAAGTCAATAAAGGGGGAATGAGGGGGAGGAAGGAGTGTAGCCGGGAGAAACCACAACCCAATGGTATCCCGCCTGAAAGACATATGTAAAATCACACATAAGCATCCCGCAGCAAAATACCCCAAATCAATTAAAAACCCCCCAAGGGGGACTCACGGACCAAAGACACAGCGGGGTCACACAGGCACAGGCCGCTGAATAAGGCGACCCGCCGGAGGAAGCAGCGCTGCAGCCAGGAAGGGAAAAATCCAGACGCGCAGCTCGTCCAAAAATTGGGGCGCGGGTGGGAACCCAAAGGAAAAAGAGGGGTCACCAAACTACTTACCCCCTCAGAAGCTAGGACAGAAACTCTGCATCCCTAATAGGCTCACCATAAAACCTATGGCCGGCCCTTTGTGTTACAGGGTCTGCGGCTTGGAGCTGCGCTCCAGGAGCACTTGACCCTACCTTCACCCGATCTGTCAGCCAAGGCTGGGAGGCAGAAACGGATGGAAATAGACTTACAGGGCCGCAGGCTTTGTTGCCCGGCTCACCTGCACAAGAGAGAGTGCCATCTGCTAACTTCGCATTCCACTGCAGAGAAAACACTGGGGAACTCTATGGTTAAGCCTGTTTTTATAGGGAGCCGGGACAAGTCACAGCTTTTCTGCAGTACCACTGCGCCACCTTGTGGCGGAATAACCCAACTGTTATGAATACCGAAGTGGGCCGTGCCATGCAATAAAGAAAATAATGTAGAGGAGCTACAATAGTGTAGTCCCCTGACCTCACAGGCTACTTCTGCACTCCATGTAGTTACAGCAAACCATTTATTTGGGGCCTCAAAATGGGATGATTAGATCTCCAGTCTTTAAAGTATGTTAGTGACTGATCTTACCCCAATCCATACATTCTAATTCTTCTGTTTTAGATATTTAGGTGGGACAGTATTTCCCATATTGTCAGCAAAGTTGGACATTTAGGTGTCCCCAGACATTTTGGTGTGGGATTGTCCTACTGAAAGTGGGACATCTGGTCCGTTTCAGATTATCCAGGCAACTACATAGACATAGACTATATAATCACATGACTCTTATTGGAGAAGACTTATTTAGAAGTTTTCATAAATTTTTTACATTTCCAGCCACTTTCCAGTACAATAGCAGGCAGTGAGTTTACATCAGTATACTTTTACACCTTATTACAATGCTGAAATACACAGGTAGCACCAGGAGTTATAGACCACCAGTCGATCCCTATGATTGGTGGTCTACTGCTAGGGGAATGATGGGGGGGGGGGAGTGCAAGTCAGTGCATAATTTCTGCTTCAATGTGCTGCTGCAAGGTTACAGGATGAGAGAGGGCACATATGACGATCAAAGATACTGAATCGTCTTTTTTACATTTTCCCTGGAAAGTCCCTTTAAAAGAAGTAAGAGGAAAAATACAATTCTGTGATTACTCACCTTGTAGAATTGGTATTATAAGTATGCAGCACGTCCTGCTCCAGATAGTATTCATAACAGCTGGGATATACCTCCACAAGAGGACGCTTTACTGCAGAGATGGCAAAAAAGAGGCCCCTCCCGGTCCATATATACCCGGGACTTCCCACTAATTCCCCAGTATAGAAAACAGTAAGGGAACCAGGAGAAGCCAACGTTAACAAGGAAAACAATCAGCATATAGAGGACCCAAGAATAAGGCAATCAGGGTGGGATGGAGCAGGACGTGCTGCATACTTATAATACCAATTCTACAAGGTGAGTAATCACAGAATTGTATTATTCTAAGTATGCAGCACGTCCTGCTCCAGATAGTATTCATAACAGCTGGAACATCCAATAGCAGTGTCCATAAACGGGTGGGGATCCCAAAAAGGCAACAACGCGCAGTACAAACCACTGCCGCCTGCAGAACCTTACGGCCAAAAATAGCATCCGCTGAGGCCCGAACATCAACCTTGTAAAACTTGGTAAAGGTATGAACAGAAGACCACGTAGCAGCCTTACAAACTTGTTCAACAGAAGCCTGGTGCTGGAAGGCCCAGGAAGCCCCAACAGCATGGGTAGAATGAGCAGTAACACGGAAAGGAGGATCCTTCCCCCCAGTAGAATAGGCCCTAACAATGGCTTGACGAATCCATTTGCTAATAGTAGACTTAGCAGGAGCCAACCCCTTCTTGGGACCCGAGGGAACCACAAACAAGGCGTCCGTCTTTCTGAAAGGCGCAGTAGCCACCAGGTAGTATTTCAAATTCCTGACAACATCCAGAGAATGCAGGGCCCTCTCCTTGGGATTACCAGGATTAGGGCACAAAGAAGGAAGCACAATGTCCTGATTGAGATGGAAGGTAGACCCAAATCCAAACCATGTTGAAGGAACTCCACATGAGTGAAGAGCTGCAGCCGTCCCCCCACCCGTAAGGGTGAGGGCGTCCCTTCATGGCTGAGCGGGCTTGATGACAGATTTTGGCTTGGATCCCCAGGAGGATCCGGGACGGGCATGGTCTCTGCCCTTGCCCCAGAAGTCTCCCCTGTGCCCCGCAAAGGATACCCCCCTCCCTGACCTGGATCCCCGAAAGGAGGGAGTAAAGGACCCTGAACCCCGAAAGGGCCGCGGCTGTCTTTTGCGTTGGGGCAACTTACCTCCCTTTGCAAAAAGGTCCAAGCGGTCACCAAAAAGGCGCAGCCCCTTAAAGGGTAGCCCTGTGAGAGCCTTCTTAGCAGCATTGTCAGCTGCCCACTGGCGCAGCCAGACCGAGCGGCGAATAGAAACAACCAGAGCCGAGGTCCTGGTACACATCCTAATGGTGTCATCTAAGGCCGAAAGAATATAAGCGATAAACATCTCACATTGTGATAAGGCTCTAAATTCGGCACTAGAAGACTCATCGGGAGAGCCTTCCAAAAGGCCCTTGACCAGAGTCCTAATAGCCACAGCAGTAATAGCAGAAGCACAGACAGGGTGCAAGGCAGATCCCGCACAGGCAAAGGCATGGGAAGCCAGCTGGTCAATACGCCGGTCCTCACTATCCTTCAAGGTAGTGGAATCAGGGGAATGCACCACAGAAGTGTTGGACAACCCCAAAACAGGGGCATCCACCTCTGGGGGAGGTGACCAACATTTAACCACATCAGAGGGGAAGGGATACCTCTTATCCCATCCCTTAGGTATACCGGGAAGCCGGCTAGGTCGCTCCCATTCCTTGAGAACCAAATTATTGAAATGTGCCTGTTCTGGAAATTCCAAACGTGGCTTTGCAGTACCGAACAATTCCCCCTGCTGCTTAGGCACCACAGCAGGAAGGGAAATGGAAAGTACCTCAAAGATTTGAGTCAAAAGTCTATGGGTGTCGTCAGCATCCCAATGCTCTGAGCCGGCATCAGCGCCAAGGCAATGCTGATCATCAGAAAATTCTGAATCTGAAAATAATTCCCCTTCCTCAAGTGGGGTATAGTCGGATAAATCAAGGAATTCCTCAGTCTCCATAGGGAAGGCTGACGCAGCAGGCGCCACATGCCACCTTTTAGCTGGGGCCTTACGGTCCGCGGAGCTAGCAATCAATCTCTCAATGTTGGCTAGCCTGGAAGACACATCAGGCTGAGAGTCCCCACTTGTATTAATTTCACTGGGAGTCCTAATCAAACGAGGGGGTGTGGGGGAAGACATGGTGGGCACAGACCCCGACACAGGCAGCCCAGAATGCCGCGCAAGCGCCTGATGGGCGCAGGGTACGCAGACCCGCACATCATCGCTCACAGGGGATGCCCCACACACCACACACAGCCGGGCCTGTCCCGATGGGACCCCAAGCACTATCCTGTGAAGCCTCCATATGGTGATTTTTTTGTGGCACAACTGGCCAATGGGAATTACGCTGCGCGGCTACCCGGGATGCCCCAAATGTCCGCTAGGAAGGTGGGAGGATTTAAATATTTAGGCCTCTAATAAAGTTACAGGGAACTAATAGAGGACAAAGGACCGGGAGAAACCTCTAAACCTGTTTTCCCGCCTGTAAGACATAAGAAATTACACCCCATTAGTTATACAGAAAAATCAATGGAAAATTAAAACAAATCAAAGCCTGCAGGGGCACTCACGGGCCGCAGAAGAGCTAGCAATCATCGATGCAGCAGAGCAAGCTGGCGCTGGAGGGCTCAGAAGGGGCGGGCAGCGTGAGGAGAGATGCGGAACGCGCAAAGCGCTCTAAGCCACGCCCCCTCCAGGAAGCGCGGGGACAGGACGACAGCAAGCCACCCCGCAGCCAATCAGGGCACAGCAGACGTCACCGCTTTTGACCGCGGACGCCGCAAGGCGCACGTGTCAGCGGCAGGAACTTCAAATATGGCCAGGGGAGAGGTGAAGCGCTGAGCATAGTGCCAACGCGAGTCAGTAAAAAACACACAGCACAGCTTTGCACAGTGAAGAGGCGGAAAGCACAACACGCACAGACAATCACCCCCCGACGAACCAGGAAAAAGGGAGAAGGGGAAGATGAATGCCAATTAATACATGAAAGTTAAGGAGGGCATAAGCGGACGGGGCATCACAATTCAGGCTCACCATACCTGGACCGCCTACCCTTTGGTGGGGGATTTGCGGTGAGCGAATTCCTAATAAGCACCTCTAATAGATGCTGCCTACCATCACCCGACCATGCAACCAAGGCTGGGAGGCAGAATAAAGGTGGAACGGATGGGAATAGTCCTACAGGGCCATGGGCTGTGAAGCCCGGCTCACTTGTGAGAAGAGAAGCCATCATCTTGTCCTTCGCAGCCCACTGCAGAGAAGAAACTGGGGAATTAGTGGGAGGTCCCGGGTATATATGGACCGGGAGGGGCCTCTTTTTTGCCATCTCTGCAGTAAAGCGCCCTCTTGTGGAGGTATATCCCAGCTGTTATGAATACTATCTGGAGCAGGACGTGCTGCATACTTAGATTACTCCCCTTTTTGTCAGGTTTTTGGTGTTCTGCCTTATTGTTTCACCACTTTCTGCTTTTTACAAACCACAGTACAGAGATGAAGGTTTAATTTTAGGTATTTTAGTCGAGCATTTTATTTCTGTAGCCCATCATATAATAGTATTCCTTTTCAAAGGTGTTTCAGGATAGTTGCCCTTTAAAGTGTACCAAAATAGCTGTCGCTGGGGCATCGCAAACTGAGATGTCCTGCTCTGTGAAACCTGAGGCACCTGCAAATCTTACCTTTCCGACAAACCCACATGCATACATGCATACTTGCATCCCTTCTCAGCTGAGCGCGGCCAGGGCTGCTGCAACTGAATGGCTGTGCATGGGCCATGCACAGTCAAAGGATGCGGGTAATGGCATGTGCCGCCATTGTGTGTGGCTGGGGATTCTATTCAGCTTGAGAAGCTGATTGGATAAGCAGGCGCACATGCGCCGTTAGACTGAGGACAGGTACATTTTCTGGGCGAACGGCAGGGGAACAGACCAAAACCCGGAATAGTGAAAATCCCAGGTTATGGTTTAAAGAGGACCTAAGCCTTTCACCTGTCAGGCTGCTCAACTGTGTTACTTTTTGCTGACTCAGCAGAGCTTTTTTCAAACTTCAAGTGGGAGATTTTTTTTTAAATAAAATATATTAGTAGAAAAACTTTCTTTTTTTCTACAGCTTATTATACAATAGCATTCCATTTTCACAGGAGTATAATGATAGTAATGATGTAAGAGTAGTGGCCACATTTGATGAATACAATTCTAGTTTACTGAATCATACTGTACATTTGAATGCACTGCAGACAGTTGCTCTCCAAATTACTTTTCAGAAGGAGTGTTTATGGGCATGTTCCAGACAGATGAAGCACAGCAATCAAACCAGTTGATATTAAATTACGCCAGACGAAAAATCATTTATGGTATTCCATCGCTGAGGATGATTCAGCAGACAGTGCAATAGAACTCTTTCCAGCAATAGCGCGACCTGTGGCTTGATTACTCATCTCTATGGACTAGACCAGGATGATAAGATGATTGTATAGCGGCACAGATCATTTAGATTACATCAATATTTCACAGTTTGTTAACACAATGTACCGAGCAATAAAGCCAGCAAACACAGAATGCAATTATCATACTTTCTATAAAAAAAACTCATATTTTGCTTAATGAAGCACGTGATAGAGATGTATTGATGCTGGTGTAAAATATTGTGTATTAATGTATTAATATTTACAAATACCCAAAGAAAACCTAGACAGCATTTATAAAGCAAAATATGGTCTTTAGAAGGCTCGAATACAAGAAAAATAAGAGTAAATGTATTTTCCTAACCTTCAAGAGGACCTCGACTCCTAATAAACTAATATGCCCCCCCCCCCCCCCCCGCCTGCAGATTGCCATTGGGAAGCCCAAGAGCCCATTTTCCAGTGTGGTTTATGCCCCCTTCATCTGACCATCAGCACCACCGATTTGCCCTGCGGTTTATGCGTAACTCATGCGTCCGCCAGCCCCCCTAGCAGCATTAGCTGGCAGCAGGCAATGCATGGGTATCAGGTTTACCAGGAGGACAATTCAGAGGGGCATTCAGATTAGGATATCATCTTCTACCCTGGTAAGGGGACCTCCTTTTTATTTTTACTGGAGGCCTCTTTAACCTCTTCTTTCTTGCACCACAACTCCTCCATGTAGCACCTTGAACTAGCAGCATGGGAGGGCAGTTCTCTTATCCTGCCCTACCCTCTACCTTGTATTGTCTTTACTTGCCCCTAACTAGACCAACCTATGCATTTTTTTCTATAGTCTATTCTGGAATATGATACTGTCACGGCGTGCTTACCATCAACCCGTTCGGGCGGCTGGCCGGGACTCCTCCTGCCCGGCATTCGCATCCGCGTTGGACGCCGGCTCGAGCAGCGTCGGCTCATGCTTACCCTCCTCCTCTCTCAGCTGCGCTCCTGGCTCCTTTGCTTGAGCTCACGTGCGCACGAGCACTGCTGGGTTATGCCCTTCGGCGGAGCTGCACACAGCATGGCCGCCGGAGGCTGATTTAAAGGGACCAATGAGCCCTGGGATTGTTCTGGGCGAAACGCCCTAAAGGTTTAAACTGGCCAATCAGCCCAAAGGTTGTAAATGCACGTTAGGTTCAGCCCTATAAAGGTTTTATCCCCCAGTCTGTCACTGCCCGTGATAGCGTTTAGCTTGGTGTGCTATTCCTGAGTTCCTGTATTGATACCCGTTGCCGACCTTGCTAGTCTGACCGCCACCTGTACTGGTTCCGCGAAGCTCTCTGATCTCTTAGTTTGACCATTGGCGAGACCTTTGACCTTGCCTGTTTTCTCCCTAGGAGTTCCCAGAACTGTGTTGCTGTACTTACCTTGGCTACCCAAGTTCGCCCAGTCTTGCCTACCGTTCATCCGTCTTCATCAACGTGAGCTTACATCCTTTGAGCTAATAAGTCCTGGGGGCAACCGTGTCCAGCGAGGCGTTTAGAGCAACCTGGCAAATGGGAGCTTGACTACAGGTGAAGCTAGTTGCGAAGATTGGGGTTGGAGGCTCACAAAGAAGACGGGTGTCCCGGGGTTTGACAGATACCTTCTGATTTTATAATACCCAAAGCTTTTACTGTTAATATTATGTTTTTGTTTATACAAATAATATTACATATTACATAACATAATATTATGTCACTAAATTAACAATAAATGGTTCTCCATGTAAAAAAAACAAAATTAATGTTGATTTTGTTTCCCTCTTTAGGTTGCACGCCATTGATGCACGCCGTTTCAGGACGTCAGGTTGATACAGTGAAACTGCTGCTCAAAATGGGAGCTAATATAAACACCCAAGATGCTTGTGGACGGACTAGCCTATCACTGGCAACTTACCTGGTATAGAAAATTTATGTAGATTAATACATTAGAATACCCATAAAATAGTGGCCCGGTATATGCTTTTTACATTGCAAACATTTGTGATGTACACAATGTGATGAATATATATTTGTCTATTATCTAGAAATGAATATATATCATGCCGACAGCTTTGTGTATTAATCAGTTTTGGGAATCTGGCCTCGACGGCATAGCTTCTCTCAATAAATAGCTAAAACAGAATCAGACATTTACTATCATGACTATAAAACCCTTGATGCCATTTGAGGATAGTCAGCTGTTGGATAAAAAGAAAGGCCTGGTTTGGCCTGACCTGGGGGTGTTGTAGAACGATTAGGTCAGCTTGAACAAGCTACATCGATTACAGATAATAATCATTAGCCATTATTACAGACCATGATTTGTAGTAGTTCTACAGAAAAAGAGAAAAAGCTGTAAATTACAAAAACAAAAGCATGCTGAGAAACACATTTTTTAGTTGGCGAATGTGCCATGTGGAAAGTCTATTAACTAGATTGGGGATGGGGACTATATGCCAAGAATCAGAACCAGAATTTCTCTATTCGTTAAGTGCGTCACCAATATACAAGGGATTATTTTGGCTCATATATTCAGTTTACAGTTGGCTTTTCCATGATACTAAAGAGAAGGAAAACAGAGAGAATTAATTGCAACAGTAACTACAGTAATGTTACTGTCCTTATTCTAGGGGACAAGATGGGCACTGCAAAAAAACCTGCAAGTCTTACAAGCAGGAAACCTTGAACTGCCTTCCAGATGGGAGGAGTTTGAACGCTGCCAGTCCAGAATGGGTATAATCCCTTAGGATCCAATATAGTGTTGTAAGGGGGGGGTCCGTTTTCTCAGTTGCCCTGATTGCTAGCTGTAGCCTTGACTTATCACTCTTGGTTGCCCCCTGAACCAGACAGAGAAGGAGTACTGTATATCTCTGGGTGGTACATTCTGTACCACCTCACAAGTTCCTCATTTAGATTGTGATAGTCATCAACTTTTCCATTTCTGAGAAGACCAGCAACAGCAAACTGAGAATTGAGTCTGTTGAGCTGGGGTGCACAACCTTTTCTGCTCTAAGGGACGCATTGTTATTTTGTTCCACTTTAAGTTTACTATAGACAAGCTTTAACCTTAAAGCATTGCATATGCCTTTATGTATATGCAAAGCTAAGCAGAGGTGAGGCAGGAAGATGTGGGGTGAACAGAAATAAAAAAGGTAATGTAACCAGAGTAGAGGTGAGAAGAGGAGATCAAAGGTGGGTAGATGTGATACAGGAAGAGGTGATGTGGCAAGGAGTTGGCAGAGGAGAATTTAGCAGAGCTAAGGCTGGAAGAGCTAAGGTAGACAGAGTTGAGGCAGGAAGAGGAGAGCAGAAGTAGGTAGAGGTGGGCCATGGTGAGATAGTAAAAGAAGTAATGGACAGGTGAGGTGAGCAGAGATAAGATGGGACGTGTGAAGAGCACCCAGGAAAAACACCATACCAGTAGCACATGAGGTGTGCACCTCTACAAAGAAGTTGAAAGAAGAAGAAGGTGCCTCACTTTCTACCTCTGGAATTGAAACATTTATTCATGTATATGGAGAAGAGCAGTATTAGCACACAGCCCCGAGGACTGCCAGTGTTCACTTGACGTGCCTGGCTAATATTAACATAACTAGTCAAGGAGTCTTGGTCTGTAGCAAGGGACTGCTGTGCACCATAGGGTGACAAAAACTTTCTAATGGCCAAATGTGGTTGTTGCATGCAGGATACTGAAACAATGTCAGCACTTTGCTCATGCATCCACTCAAAGCTAAAACACCACCTCACCAATTTTATAGTGGTAGCAGCCATTTTGGAGCTTCCTTTCCCAGCATCGCAGCCGTGCTGTTGCCTGGATTCTGACATAACTGACAATGACAGAACAGGAAATCCAGCAGCACTTTCTGTGTACAGACGGCGTGCAGCTCCAGTAGACTCCATTTTGTTTTTAAAATAGACCACAGCCCTAGGGAGGGATGCATATGAGCACTATTTGTTGTAAGGGTATTGGTAAGGGTGTTGGTCCAGTTTAGTTTTCAGAAGGTTGGGGTACAGACAACATGCAAAGGGTAAGTCCTACCATAAAACTGGAGAATACCAAGATGGACCAATAAACAAAATGCCCCAATATGAAAAACCAATGCATCTTTCCTTTTCCATGGGTTCATTATTTGCCTTTGTCAAGGGTATCTTTTCACTTACAGTGGACCAAAACCCAGGATTTTGACTATCCCCTGTCGTAGAACTGGGAAGAGGTGAGTTTGTTTGGGCGACCTAGGGGATTTGACACAGCGGAGCAGCCCCGATCCGGATGCCCCAGGGGGAGCGACTATGCTTGCCCTGGAGTCTCATAGACTCCAGGGTGGGTTTTGGTCCTCTTGAAATGATCCAAATGAATGTTCGTTCTTTTTTCTGGTAAACCTGTGGTTGTGTTAGAACTCGTTTCATAGGGTATTCTTTCTATAATAAGACAGATAGCAAGTTTACAATCAGGTCATAGTTATAAAGCGTTTTTTTATATAAGTGGACCACTAGACTCCTTTCTCACTCAATTGCCTTGACCAGACCATAAGGCTGATCCAGAGGCATGACCCTTCTGATAATAATGGTGACAAAAGTGAAGATTGGAAATGTCAATCTGTCTGAGGGTGGAATTGTCGGAGACCTTGGTAGATGTGCACCACAACATCAGAGAACCTTGAAAGGTCACGGATTAATCCTTTTATTTCTCCGCACGTCTAGTCTGTTAGATAAGCGTAGACCTGACACATGAGCTTCAATCTTTATTTTGCTCGGAAGGGGTTGAATGCGGTGACTCATCCTCTAAAGTTTGGAGTACACAGATATTTCAAAAGACTCAGAGGTCTAGAGATGTATCGTAAAAAGACACAGGAGGGAGTCCTGACAATTTAATGAAGTTCAACTAAAGTTGACATAACAGAATACAAATATGCACAACTATAGTCTAGTTAGTTCAACATTATGATGGTAGTTGTAATAGCTACAAGCCATCCAGCTGAGATACAGCATGTCAGTGTGCTGGCAGGCAGACCGTCAGCAGCGCCTCCTCCGCATCCTCCCACTCATGAACCTGTGTAAGCAGGGATCTCTCGGTGTGTAGCAAGGGCCAGATTAAGTGTGGTGGAGGCCCCTGGGCACATCTGGTGGAGGCTGTCATTTCCTACGACGTGTTTTATTTTACCCGGGATGACTGCTTGATACGGTGTTTATTTACATAGGCTGAGCAGTGTGCCTTCAATTGCCTTTGTACCTTCCTGGCTCCCTTAATCTTGCTGTGATGCAAGTAGCTCCTCCTTTCTTCCCCTCTCTCTCAGCCATTTCTAGTTTTGCATCCAAGCAGTGCACACGTGCTGCTCCTCCTGCAGTCTACAGTCTTTTTACCTGCTACTGTTATGGGTTTCATCACAAGTTTTCTGCTGTATTGAACGTACATTTCAAGATTCCTGCTGTAAGAAGTGTTTATTGCAAGATTCTGTACTGAACTAAAGCTTCTGAAACGTATTCTACGTGACTCATGACAAAGCCGAGTAAGCTATCTGCCATGCCTTATGGAGAAAGAACACATCCATCACAGCCACACACAGAGAAGGTGAAGCTGTCTTTAGGATCCACATTACTGCCATCTGGTGAGTCAGAATAGAGGCTCCAGATACATTTGTTTCCTTTAAAATAATAGTCCAACCAAGTAACTGATTGGTGGTTGTCTGGCACCCGCCCACTTACTGAAACATCAGATTGAGTCCCTTGTGCCACCCTTGTGCAGGTGCGTGCTGCTTGGGAACTCCTGCTTTGTCATTCTGGCTCAGATGATCCAGCAGAAAACAGTTTCTTGAATTGAGCTGCCAGCGCCTGTGCTTGGCGGTTTGTGTGCAGTGAACAGCTGCCGATTGACAGCTTTGCACCCACCCCTATAGTGTTGCTGACGGAGGCTTAGCTGCTCTAGACTCTCTGTCCTGCCCTGTGCTGGCTTTGGCTGCCAGTTTGCAAAAACAATAAAAGGTTTGCTCCAATAGCTTTGTTGCTGGCCCCGCAGCCCATCACACCAAAGACTGAAAAGCCTCCTGGACCAGACCATAACCCAAAGGTTGGTGGAGGCCCCCTTTGCAGGGCAAGTGGTGGAAGATCCAGGGCGCACGCCCCTTGTGCCCCCTTATAATCCGGCCCTGGCAGCTACCATGCAGGTCAGTAGCGCAGCATCTGCAAATACCACAACATCTGCAAGAGGTTAAGCCCCATTAAACAACTTAGATCATCAGTGGGAGTTGGGGTTTAGGGATGCAACTTACTAAACTTTATTTCTTCACTGCTTTAAGGGCTGTCACATGGCCAAAGCTTAGAGGCAGTGTTAGAAAACTTTCAGTTTGATAACACCAGACAGTAATGGAGCAGGGGAACTAACAGCTGTTTTTTTTACTTATAGGGATGGCTGGAAGGCTGTGTTAGTTTGCTCAGGAATGGTGCCAAGCAGAACATACCAGACAAAAATGGAAGACTTCCACTTCATGCAGCGACTGCCGAAGCTGATGTCAGGTATGTGCAGCTTATTAAAGGCTCTGTGTAAAATTAAAACCACTTAGAGTTTCCGATGGTCCAGTACTGCTAGTTTTCTTTGGTCACTTGCTAAAAATGGTTAGATCCAAAAAAAAAGTATCCTTTTATAGGCTATGTCCCCAATGTCCTCTAGTCCAATGGGACCCACCCAATGTTTGCTAGGCATATAGCCATGGACAGAACCTTTTTTCACAGTGTGTTAGCCTGCAGCTCTCACAATTATTTTCAATGTCACAAAAGCGGGCATCCCAGCTCCTTTCCAGTATTACCATCTGTGAGTGTATTGCATGTAGTGTAGACCACAGAGGACAGTGTTGCAGCGATCTTGTTCCACAAGCATAAATCTTCGCCCACAACACAAGCGTACCTACATCTAAAGGACAAAAGGAGTTCTTTTGGGAACAGCTAAAATGGGAATGCTAAAAATGGTTAGATCCAAAAAAAAGTATCCTTTTATAGGCTATGTCCCCAATGTCCTCTAGTCCAATGGGACCGACCCATTGCTTGCTAGGCATATAGCCATGGACAGAGCCTTTTTTCACAGTGTGTTAGCCTGCAGCTCTCACAATTATTTTCAGTGTCACAAAAGCGGAAATCCCAGCTCCTTTCCAGTATTCCCATCTGTGAGGGTATTGCATGTTGTGTAGACCACAGAGGACAGTGTTGCAGCAATCTAGTTCCACAAGCATAAATCTTCGCCCACAACACAAGCGTACCTACATCTAAAGGACAAAAGGCGTTCTTTTGGGAACAGCCAGGTGCATATTTTGAATAAGGTCTGATTAAAAATACAATTCTGTGAGTACTCACCTGTAGAATTGATTTTGTAGTATACAGCACATCCTGTTTCACCAATATTCTTTACGCTTGGGATATCCGCCACAAGGTGGCACAGTGGACTGCAGAAGAGACCTGTGGCGTCTCCCGGCCCTATAAAAGGACAGGAACCTCCCACAAATTCCCAGTGTTACAAAGCAGTTAGACAAGAAGCCGGGAGAATAATAATGAAGGAAACCCAACCAAACAACTGAACAAATCACCATACAGAGGTAACCAAGAATAATAACAAGGGAGGGGTGAAACAGGACGTGCTGTATACTACAAAATCAATTCTACAGGTGATTACTCACAGAATTGTATTTTTCCAAGTATACAGCACGTCCCGTTTCACTAATATTCTTTACGCTTGGGATGTCCAAAAGCAGTGTCGGTAAAGTAGGGTGGGATCCCCAAGAACAACAGCGGGCAGTTTAAACCACTGCCGCCTGAAGAACTTTGCGGCCAAAAGCAGCATCAGTTGAGGCCCTAACATCAACCTTGTAAAACTTGGAAAAAGTATGAACAGAAGACCAAATTGCGGCCTTACAAACTTGTTCAACAGAAGCCTGGTGCTGAAAGGCCCAAGAGGCACCAATAGCACGAGTGGAATGCGCAGTAAGGCGGAAAGGAGGTTACTTCCTCTTAGCAGAATAGGCTTGCACCACCGCCTGACGAATCCACTTGCTGATAGTGGACTTAGCCGGAGGCAAACCCTTCCTAGGACCAGAATGAAGAACAAAAAGAGCATCAGTCTTCCTGAAAGATTCAGTAATTACCATCTAAAGAATGCAGAGTCCTCTCCTTGGAATTAGCAGGATTAGGACACAAGGAAGGCAAGACAATGTCCTGATTGAGATGAAAAGCAAACACCACCTTAGGCAAGAAATCTGGTTTAAACCAAAACACCACCTTGTCCTGGTGTCGCTCAAAATATGGAGGTTTGATGGAGAGCACCGCCAACTCAGAAACACGCCTGACAGAAGTGATAGCCACCAAAAAGGCTACCTTAAGAGTCAAGATGGGCAAAGCCGCCTCACGGAGAGGCTCAAAAGGACGACCCTGCAGAGCAGATAAAACCAGATTCAAATCCCAAACTGGTAACATAGGTTTACGTGGCGGACGCACATGAGAAACCCCCTAGAAAAAAGTCTTAACCAAACGGTGACTGGCAAAAGATCTTTAGAAAAAAATTGCCAGAGCTGAAACATGACCTGTGAGGGTACTAAGTTGAAGGCCCAAATCCAAACCATGTTGCAAGAATTCCAGAATGCTGGGAACAGAAAACACCCTACAGGGAAGCGACTGGGACTCACACCAGGCAATGTAAGCATGCCAGACCCTGTAGTAGATAAAGGACGAGGATTTCTTCCTAGCCCTAATCATGGTATCAACAACAGAGGCAGGCAAACCCTTTTCCATCAAGATGGTGGTTTCAGCAGCCAAGCCATCAAAGCCAGCGTTTGTAAATTGGGATGGCACAGCTGCCCCTGAGTGAGCAGATCTGGATCCTTGGGCAGGACGTACTGATCTACTGCCAACTACACGATGTCTGCGAACCACACCCTTCTTGGCCAACAGGGGGCCACCAGAATGGTTGCCACCCCTTCCTGGGCTACCTTGCACAGCACCCTGCGCAAAAGAGGAAACGGAGCTCATAGAGGAGCCGAAACCCCTTCCAAGGCATTGCCAGCACATCCGTGCACATCCGAGAGACAAAGACTGGAAGTTTGTGATTGTGACGTGAAGGAAACAGGTCCACATCCGGCAGACCCCAGTGGTGGCACAGGGAGTTAAACACCCTGTTGCTGAGAAACCACTCCCCCAGCCGAGACATCTCCTTGCTCAAAGAGTCTGCCTCCAGGTTCTCCACCCCCGGGATGTAAACTGCCGAGATGCAGGGGACATTCTCCTCCACCCAGGACAGTATCAGGGACTCCTGCTCCGAGTCCCTCCCTGATTATTGATGTAGGCGACCGCCGTCTGGTTGTCGGACCGGATCTGAACCGCCCGACCCCGAAGATGTGGGGTCAACTGGGAAAGGACCAACCTTATCGCCCGCAGTCTCAGAATGTTGATGGGGGCATGGGCCTCCTGAGGGCCCCACTGACCCTGGAACTTCAGAGACTTCCAAAAAACCCCCCAACCTGTCAGACTGGCATCTGTGGTGACAGTCTCCCAGCACGGAAGCAGAAAGGTCCTGCCCACTAGAAGATTCCTTGAGTCCAGCCACCACGAGAGGGACTGACTGACCAGAGGGGACAGAACAAATCTCTGATCCAGGGACACAGGGTCCCGATCCCAAACTGACAAGAGGTGCAACTGAAGAGGTCTCTTGTGAAACTGAGCATAGGGAACCGCCTGGAAGCATGACGCCATCAGGCCCACCAGCTACATCCCCTGCCAAATGGAGGGATGAGGGCAAGAAATCAGAGACCGTGCCTGCGTCTGGAGGCTCTCCACCTTCTGCCGAGGCAGAGAAACCTTGACCTGAGATGTATCCAGAGTCATGCCCAGAAAGGACGTCACCAAGGACGGAGACAGAGAAGACTTGGGGTAGTTGATTACCCAACCAAAGGACTTGAGCGTGGAGACCACCATCTGGGTGTCCAGCTCGGCTTGATGGAAGGACTGAGACACAATCAGAATGTCGTCCAGATAAGGAAGGATGCGAATGCCCTGAGATCTCAACAGAGCCATCACCCCCGCCAGCACCTTGGTGAAGACCTGAGGGGCTGAGGTAAGACCGAACGGTAAGGCCACAAATTGGTAGTGCTGATCCTCCAGAGTGAACCTGAGAAATCTCTGATGACCTGGAAAGATAGGAACATGAAGGTAAGCATCTTTGATGTCCACAGAAGTCATGAAGTCGCCCGGGCGCAAGGTACTGACCTCCGAGCGCAGAGTCTCCATTCGAAAATGCTTGAACCTGACAAATTTGGCGCTTCAAATCCAGGATGGGCCTCAGGGACCCATCCTTTTTGGGAACAGTGAACAGATTGGAATAGAAACCTCTGCCCCTTTCCTGGAAGGGCACCAGGCAAATGACCCCCAAATCCAAAAGGCTTTGGACCGCAAGCCGCAAGCCCTGAGCTGAAAGGGATTTTGAACCATCTGGGATCTGATGAATCTTGGGGGCGGCCAGGCTGCAAACTCTATCTTGTACCCGGAGGACACCACCTCCTGAATCCACCGGTCTGAGACGCGCAGTCTCCAAACGTCAGCAAAGAGCCGCAACCGTCCCCCCACCCGGATGGGTGAGGGCGCCTCTTCATGCCTGAGGGAGCTTGGGGGAAGATTTGGACTTGGTACCCCATGAGAGACCAGGGCGACCACGGCCTCTACCCCGGCCCCAAGGGTCTCTACGTGCCCCCGCAAAAGGTGCACCCCGACCGGACCTGGGAGCACGGAAAGAGGGGAGGGAAGAACCAGCCCCCCAAAAGGGCCTCGGCTGCCTCCTACGTTGAGGCAGCCTACCATCCTTAGCAAACAGATCCAGACGCTCCCCAAAGAGCCGTAGCCCAGTAAAGGGGAAGCCAGTGAGAGCCTTCTTAGCAGCATTATCAGCCGCCCACTGACGCAGCCAAACAGAGCGGCATATAGCCACCAAAAGGGCAGAAGTCTTACCACACATCTTGACCGCATCATCCATAGCAGAGAGAATAAATGCCACAAATTCATAGCAAAGCAGGAGGGATCTATACTTCTCCCCCCTATTGGCATCCGAGGCATTATCCAAAAGGCACTTGAGTATCCCTTTAATAGCAAGAACCGTGATGGCAGACGCGCACACAGGGCGCAGCACAGTCCCTGCACAAGCAAATGCGTGACACGCCAGCTGATCAACACGCTGGTCCTCACCATCCCTCAGAGAAACCACACCATCCTCAGAGTAGAAGTGTCAGGGGAATGCATGACCGAGGTATTGGACAACCCAAGCACGGGAGCATCCACCTCGGGGGGGACCTGACCAGCGCAGGAAATGGATACCTCCTGTCCCAACTCTTAGGCACCGCGGGCAATCTGCTAGGACGTTCCCACTCCTTGAGCACCAAATTATTGAAGTAGATCTGCTCAGGGAACTCCAAGCGTTGTTTAACAGTGTGAAAAAGCTCACCCTGCTGCCTTTTAGCAGGGACAGGAGGTGTAATACACAGTACTTCAAAAATGTTAGCCAACAGCCTGTCAGTATCCTCAGGAGACCATGAGCCTTCTCCAAAAGGAGACCCAGTACCACCATAAACCTCTTGCTGCTCTTCAGAAGAATCAGAATCAGAGAGAAGTTCCCCCTCTTCTAGGTGGTACAGGCCAGGGAAAGAAAACTGTCCCTCATCCTCCTCAGGAAAAAGGGAAACAGCAGGAGTAAAATGCTGCTTCTTGCCAGAAGCCTTACGAGGGACCGGCCCAGCCATATGCCTTTCCAGGCTGGCCACCCGCAAGGCCAAGTCATAGTTTGATTCCCCACTAGCATGTCCCTCACTAGGGGTCAAATGCAGGTGCGGGGGGGTAGGTGATGTAGAAGGGGGCGCAGAGCTGGGCAGCGTAGCAGGCAACCCAGACTGCAGCGCAAGTACCTTCTGGGCGCAGGGCCCACATACCCTGACACTGTTACTCACAGGGGATACCCCACACGCGGCACACAGCTGGGCTTGTCCCGAAGGAACCCCAAGCACATTATCCCCAGAAGCCCCCATATGGTGATTAGAGTGGGCACACTGGCAAGTATAGGGTTAAGGCTAACAAGAGCCACCCGGGATGCCCCAAAACCCCGCTAGGGAAGGTGGGAGAAGGAAGGGAAGAGGGCCGGGGGAGAAACCACAAGTCACGTTTATCCCGCCTGAAAAACATAAGAAAACCGCACATAACATTCCCATAATGTGGCGACAAGAGCACAATACAACCCCGAAGGGGACTCACGGACCAAGAAGCCGATCGCACATCCAGG
This sequence comes from Gastrophryne carolinensis, assembly GCA_027917425.1. Taxonomy (NCBI): domain Eukaryota; kingdom Metazoa; phylum Chordata; class Amphibia; order Anura; family Microhylidae; genus Gastrophryne; species Gastrophryne carolinensis. The sequence continues at coordinate 590,272,786 of CM051234.1, forward strand.
CAGGCCAGCAGCGCGCCGCAGTACCGCAGGCCAGGAGAAGACAAACTCCAAACAAAATGGCACCCAAAGGACCTTGAGGGGCGGACCGCGGAGGTATGGCACAAATCGCGCTCCACGTGACCCCCCAGCGCCAATGACAGCTCAGTAAAACATGAGGAGAATGTCGCCACCAGCCACGGAGCGGCGTACAAAATGGCGCAGCGGCGAGCGCAGACAATAACAGTAAAAGGCAGATGAAATACAAATGTGAAACACTGCCTACCCCCCCCCCCCCCCCCCCCCCCACAGAGAGCTCCCCAGGGAGAGAGCGAGGCGGGGAAGAGCAACGGTAGGCGCACCCAAGGCATTCTTAGCTAGGGAGGAGGGGGGGCAGTGGAGGGGGGGGAAGGCCCACAATAAGGCAGGAAGGGGCATCTCACAAGGCTCACCATAAGCCTGAACCGCCTACCCTTGTAGGTACAGGGATTGCGGTTGGAGCAGCACTCCTCCAGCACCTGACCCTGGCGCTGTCCTACCTTCACCTGAACCAGGCAGCCGAGGCTGGGAGGCAGTGGGTCCAGAATGGGTGGAAGTTCCCTTGAGCCTAAACCCCAATAGCTCCCGGGCTCTGAGTTTAGGGCAGCCCACCACTCCTGGCCCTTAGCGTGTTATTCACATGTGTGTAGTCACTGATTTAGTGTTAATTCACTGGTGTGTCCACTGTGTGAAATTCACTTGTGTGTAGTCAGTAATGTAGTCATTAATATCACTGGTGTGCTCACAGATGGGAAAATGCGGGGGTAAAATTGTAAGCACGCAATAGCCACTATTAGCACTATTACATTAAAGCGGAACTAAAGTCAAAAACCGTCCACTTACATTTCCACTCATGGGGCATTCAGGTTTGAGATGCCTTTCGGCATTCCATCGTCAGTGTTGGCTGCCAGCAGAGCAGTGAATGCAACCAACAGGTTTTGCTGGGCAGATGTGCCCATGCCTACAACTCCATTGGCCACCGGCAGGAGTGGAGATCTAGCAGGTAATTCTCCCTAAATATAGACTTCCTATAAGTATAGACTTCCCCTGAGTGTGGTGATATTACATTTAGAGACCCCAATCATGTGGCCTGCCCCACATTTTCCAGGTGTCCATTTACCTTTTGATAACAGATTTGTTAACAGATGGACATGGCCACACATGCCCATCGCCGCCTCACGGAATGCATTGCCATTCACAGTGACAGATGAGACAAGCTCTGTGAGCTCCTTGTGTATAAGGTGGCAGTAATTCGCCTAGACACGGGGCCGTTGTCTGGATCCAAACCCAACATATTTCAGGTGGCTGTCCACTATTTGCTGGCAAAAAGGTGGACATGGCCTTGTCTGTCTCAAGTGTACACATCTATTTACAGTGACAGAGAGGGTGTGTCTGGACCACAGAACCCATTGTCTGGAACAAGACCCTGAGGAAGTTGCTTTGGAGGAGCATACAGTACATTAGTATTTGCTTTTTTAAGGGTCCACACAGGGACTTTAACCGGAAGCGCATCCCAGATTAGGAAAGCCTATTTTTACCTATGCCTGCATTAACATCTGTCCCACAACAGTTTAATTACATCTCATAGCTTCAGTCATTACATCTGGAGCGATCCTCACTAGTACTAACAGCAGCTACACTTACCTCAAGTAATGCAGACTCCCATTCAGCCCTAAAGCCTCATACCTGTGGTAAATAATTGTGGCACATCCTTCGCCAATAAAAAAGGCCGGTTTGTGTGACTGGAAGCATTGGAAAACACTTGTCAACACCAGAGCTAACAGCAGAAGAATAAGGAAGAATCGGGTTGGCGGTGATGCAAGGGATTTAGCTAATTGACAGGTAAGTATAAGTTTTTCTGTCTAACTGATCACTTTAATGTTGAGAAAATGTGGAGGTCCTACAGAACTGAGAAATCCATTTAGTTGGTGACATTTTTTTCAAGAAAAAACACAAGTCCGTCTGGTTTTATTTATAAGTATATCACAATAATTCAGCATATTCAATCTTCCTGCAGGCTTTTATCTGTACTTCTGCAACAGTCAACGCTAAGTGAAATTAATCATCAAGACAATGAGGTGGGTGGCGTTTCTGTATTTTGACAAGTAGACTAATTGCGTTTTCTACAGTAAAGTCTGCAAGGGTTGGCAGCAGCAGGCCTGGTGCCCACACACATGTGGATTACTGGCAGAGGAAGGTAGACTCGATTTGCCCTGGCACTGCTCCCTGATAATTATATACCTTAGATATTCTCTGGGTGGGATGGAAAATCTGATTGCACAAAAGCTTCTACAGCACAGCACAGAGGACCTGCATAATGGCTATTGATGTAAAATAGCACGTTCCCAAAAATATATGAAGCTTACTATATCTGCTTAAAGAGGAACACAAATAAAAAAACGTCCAAACCCCCCAATCTGCCCCTACTTACCTTCTTTGTTTTAAGAGCCCGATTCTCTGCCCCCCCCAGCTTAGCTGCCTGTAAGTGCCGCTAAGCAAAGTCTTGTGGGATTTTGGGCAGCTCCATTGCATCCCGCAATGGCAGGCGCGAGATTGAGGGGTATGCGCAGTGCCTGATGGGTTGCAAGATGGTCCCGCCCGTTGGAAGGACGTCCGGATTCCGAGGGACCCAGAAGATGGATCCCCCGGCGAGGTGAGTAAATGGTGCCCAAAGGTAAAACCGGAAAGGACGCAGTAGATCAGGGAGGTTTCGGGGAGGTTTTAACCTCCCCACAATGTTCCTATTTAAATAGACAAATCAACAAAATAGCTTTTGCTTTGATGCAATACCATGAAAAGCCAACCACCAATGGACATACTTGACTCTGCTTTTACACAATTGGACAGGTTTAATTTTTTTATACTATATGTAGATAAGTTATTGAAGGTAGGACTCAATCCCTGGATAGTTCAGTGGATTTCCAGTTGGCTGAGGGATCGGTATTAGAGATGAGCGAACTTTTGAAAAATTCGATTCGACTGATTCGCCGAATTTTCCGACAAAAATCGTTTCGACCCGAATAAATTCGCGACGAATCGCTATTAAAAACGGCTATTTCTGAGCCTCCTAGAGCCTCAATAGGGTTGTAAACCATTCAGCCTTGCTGTAACACGCACAGGATGCGTGCTGGGTTAGTTAAATAATACTTTGAAGAAATATCACATGCAGATCAGAGGCATCGCTAATAGAATCGCAGAGCGGCACAATTGAATTCAAGAGAGTTGAAGTGGCATCACTATGAGGGGCAGAAGGAGCCCAAATATACACTGGAGTTGGCCTCAGGAGCCCAAAAATTGGATGAATCACACCCTGGAGTTGGCAGAAGTTGGCAGCAGCAGCAGCAGGAGCCCAAATATACACTGGAGTTGGCTTCAGGAGCCCAAAAATTGGATGAATCACACCCTGGAGTTGGCAGGAGTTGACAGTAGCAGCAGCAGGAGCCCAAATATACACTGGAGTTGGCTTCAGGAGTCCAAAAATTGGATGAATCACACCCTGGAGTTGGCAGGAGTTGACAGTAGCAGCAGCAGGAGCCCAAATATACACTGGAGTTGGCTTCAGGAGCCCAAAAGTTGGATGAATCACACCCTGGAGTTGGCAGGAGCTGACAGTAGCAGCAGCAGGAGCCCAAATATACACTGGAGTTGGCTTCAGGAGCCCAAAAATTGGATGAATCACACCCTGGAGTTGGCAGGAGTTGACAGCAGCAGCAGCAGGAGCCCAAATATACACTGGAGTTGGCCTCAGGAGCCCAAAAATTGGATGAATCACACCCTGGAGTTGGCAGAAGTTGGCAGCAGCAGCAGCAGGAGCCCAAATATACACTGGAGTTGGCTTCAGGAGCCCAAAAATTGGATGAATCACACCCTGGAGTTGGCAGGAGTTGACAGTAGCAGCAGCAGGAGCCCAAATATACACTGGAGTTGGCTTCAGGAGCCCAAAAATTGGATGAATCACACCCTGGAGTTGGCAGGAGTTGACAGTAGCAGCAGCAGGAGCCCAAATATACACTGGAGTTGGCTTCAGGAGCCCAAAAGTTGGATGAATCACACCCTGGAGTTGGCAGGAGTTGACAGTAGCAGCAGCAGGAGCCCAAATATACACTGGAGTTGGCTTCAGGAGCCCAAAAATTGGATGAATCACACCCTGGAGTTGGCAGGAGTTGACAGCAGCAGCAGCAGGAGCCCAAATATACACTGGAGTTGGCCTCAGGAGCCCAAAAATTGGATGAATCACACCCTGGAGTTGGCAGAAGTTGGCAGCAGCAGCAGCAGGAGCCCAAATATACACTGGAGTTGGCTTCAGGAGCCCAAAAATTGGATGAATCACACCCTGGAGTTGGCAGGAGTTGACAGTAGCAGCAGCAGGAGCCCAAATATACACTGGAGTTGGCTTCAGGAGCCCAAAAATTGGATGAATCACACCCTGGAGTTGGCAGGAGTTGACAGTAGCAGCAGCAGGAGCCCAAATATACACTGGAGTTGGCTTCAGGAGCCCAAAAATTGGATGAATCACACCCTGGAGTTGGCAGGAGTTGACAGTAGCAGCAGCAGGAGCCCAAATATACACTGGAGTTGGCTTCAGGAGCCCAAAAATTGGATGAATCACACCCTGGAGTTGGCAGGAGTTGACAGCAGCAGCAGCAGGAGCCCAAATATACACTGGAGTTGGCCTCAGGAGCCCAAAAATTGGATGAATCACACCCTGGAGTTGGCAGGAGTTGACAGTAGCAGCAGCAGGAGCCCAAATATACACTGGAGTTGGCTTCAGGAGCCCAAAAATTGGATGAATCACACCCTGGAGTTGGCAGAAGTTGGCAGCAGCAGCAGGAGCCCAAATATACACTGGAGTTGGCTTCAGGAGCCCAAAAATTGGATGAATCACACCCTGGAGTTGGCAGAAGTTGGCAGCAGCAGCAGCAGGAGCCCAAATATACACTGGAGTTGGCCTCAGGAGCCCAAAAATTGGATGAATCACACCCTGGAGTTGGCAGCAGCAGCAGGAGCCCAAACATTACTTTAAAGAGACCCTGGGGTTGGCTTCAGGAGCCCAAAAATTGGATGAATCACACCCTGGAGTTGGCAGAAGTTGGCAGCAGCAGGAGCCCAAATATACACTGGAGTTGGCTTCAGGAGCCCAAAAATTGGATGAATCACACCCTGGAGTTGGCAGGAGTTGACAGTAGCAGCAGCAGGAGCCCAAATATACACTGGAGTTGGCTTCAGGAGCCCAAAAATTGGATGAATCACACCCTGGAGTTGGCAGGAGTTGACAGCAGCAGCAGCAGGAGCCCAAAAATTGGATGAATCACACCCTGGAGTTGGCAGAAGTTGGCAGCAGCAGCAGCAGGAGCCCAAATATACACTGGAGTTGGCCTCAGGAGCCCAAAAATTGGATGAATCACACCCTGGAGTTGGCAGAAGTTGGCAGCAGCAGCAGCAGGAGCCCAAATATACACTGGAGTTGGCTTCAGGAGCCCAAAAATTGGATGAATCACACCCTGGAGTTGGCAGAAGTTGGCAGCAGCAGCAGCAGGAGCCCAAAAGTTGGATGAATCACACCCTGGAGTTGGCAGGAGTTGACAGTAGCAGCAGCAGGAGCCCAAATATACACTGGAGTTGGCTTCAGGAGCCCAAAAATTGGATGAATCACACCCTGGAGTTGGCAGGAGTTGACAGCAGCAGGAGCCCAAATATACACTGGAGTTGGCCTCAGGAGCCCAAAAATTGGATGAATCACACCCTGGAGTTGGCAGAAGTTGGCAGCAGCAGCAGCAGGAGCCCAAATATACACTGGAGTTGGCTTCAGGAGCCCAAAAATTGGATGAATCACACCCTGGAGTTGGCAGGAGTTGACAGTAGCAGCAGCAGGAGCCCAAATATACACTGGGGTTGGCTTCAGGAGCCCAAAAATTGGATGAATCACACCCTGGAGTTGGCAGGAGTTGACAGTAGCAGCAGCAGGAGCCCAAATATACACTGGAGTTGGCTTCAGGAGCCCAAAAATTGGATGAATCACACCCTGGAGTTGGCAGGAGTTGACAGTAGCAGCAGCAGGAGCCCAAATATACACTGGAGTTGGCTTCAGGAGCCCAAAAGTTGGATGAATCACACCCTGGAGTTGGCAGGAGTTGACAGTAGCAGCAGCAGGAGCCCAAATATACACTGGAGTTGGCTTCAGGAGCCCAAAAATTGGATGAATCACACCCTGGAGTTGGCAGGAGTTGACAGCAGCAGCAGCAGGAGCCCAAATATACACTGGAGTTGGCCTCAGGAGCCCAAAAATTGGATGAATCACACCCTGGAGTTGGCAGAAGTTGGCAGCAGCAGCAGCAGGAGCCCAAATATACACTGGAGTTGGCTTCAGGAGCCCAAAAATTGAATGAATCACACCCTGGAGTTGGCAGGAGTTGACAGTAGCAGCAGCAGGAGCCCAAATATACACTGGAGTTGGCTTCAGGAGCCCAAAAATTGGATGAATCACACCCTGGAGTTGGCAGGAGTTGACAGTAGCAGCAGCAGGAGCCCAAATATACACTGGAGTTGGCTTCAGGAGCCCAAAAGTTGGATGAATCACACCCTGGAGTTGGCAGGAGTTGACAGTAGCAGCAGCAGGAGCCCAAATATACACTGGAGTTGGCTTCAGGAGCCCAAAAATTGGATGAATCACACCCTGGAGTTGGCAGGAGTTGACAGCAGCAGCAGCAGGAGCCCAAATATACACTGGAGTTGGCCTCAGGAGCCCAAAAATTGGATGAATCACACCCTGGAGTTGGCAGGAGTTGACAGTAGCAGCAGCAGGAGCCCAAATATACACTGGAGTTGGCTTCAGGAGCCCAAAAATTGGATGAATCACACCCTGGAGTTGGCAGAAGTTGGCAGCAGCAGCAGCAGGAGCCCAAATATACACTGGAGTTGGCTTCAGGAGCCCAAAAATTGGATGAATCACACCCTGGAGTTGGCAGAAGTTGGCAGCAGCAGCAGCAGGAGCCCAAATATACACTGGAGTTGGCCTCAGGAGCCCAAAAATTGGATGAATCACACCCTGGAGTTGGCAGCAGCAGCAGGAGCCCAAACATTACTTTAAAGAGACCCTGGGGTTGGCTTCAGGAGCCCAAAAATTGGATGAATCACACCCTGGAGTTGGCAGAAGTTGGCAGCAGCAGCAGCAGGAGCCCAAATATACACTGGAGTTGGCTTCAGGAGCCCAAAAATTGGATGAATCACACCCTGGAGTTGGCAGGAGTTGACAGTAGCAGCAGCAGGAGCCCAAATATACACTGGAGTTGGCTTCAGGAGCCCAAAAATTGGATGAATCACACCCTGGAGTTGGCAGGAGTTGACAGCAGCAGCAGCAGGAGCCCAAAAATTGGATGAATCACACCCTGGAGTTGGCAGAAGTTGGCAGCAGCAGCAGCAGGAGCCCAAATATACACTGGAGTTGGCCTCAGGAGCCCAAAAATTGGATGAATCACACCCTGGAGTTGGCAGCAGCAGCAGGAGCCCAAACATTACTTTAAAGAGACCCTGGGGTTGGCTTCAGGAGCCCAAAAATTGGATGAATCACACCCTGGAGTTGGCAGAAGTTGGCAGCAGCAGCAGCAGGAGCCCAAATATACACTGGAGTTGGCTTCAGGAGCCCAAAAATTGGATGAATCACACCCTGGAGTTGGCAGCAGCAGCAGCAGGAGCCCAAATATACACTGGAGTTGGCTTCAGGAGCCCAAAAATTGGATGAATCACACCCTGGAGTTGGCAGAAGTTGGCAGCAGCAGCAGCAGGAGCCCAAATATACACTGGAGTTGGCTTCAGGAGCCCAAAAATTGGATGAATCACACCCTGGAGTTGGCAGGAGTTGACAGTAGCAGCAGCAGGAGCCCAAATATACACTGGAGTTGGCTTCAGGAGCCCAAAAATTGGATGAATCACACCCTGGAGTTGGCAGAAGTTGGCAGCAGCAGCAGCAGCAGGAGCCCAAAAATTGGATGAATCACACCCTGGAGTTGGCAGAAGTTGGCAGCAGCAGCAGCAGGAGCCCAAATATACACTGGAGTTGGCCTCAGGAGCCCAAAAATTGGATGAATCACACCCTGGAGTTGGCAGCAGCAGCAGGAGCCCAAACATTACTTTAAAGAGACCCTGGGGTTGGCTTCAGGAGCCCAAAAATTGGATGAATCACACCCTGGAGTTGGCAGAAGTTGGCAGCAGCAGCAGCAGGAGCCCAAATATACACTGGAGTTGGCTTCAGGAGCCCAAAAATTGGATGAATCACACCCTGGAGTTGGCAGCAGCAGCAGCAGGAGCCCAAATATACACTGGAGTTGGCTTCAGGAGCCCAAAAATTGGATGAATCACACCCTGGAGTTGGCAGAAGTTGGCAGCAGCAGCAGCCCAAATATACACTGGAGTTGGCTTCAGGAGCCCAAAAATTGGATGAATCACACCCTGGAGTTGGCAGAAGTTGGCAGCAGCAGCAGCAGCAGGAGCCCAAAAATTGGATGAATCACACCCTGGAGTTGGCAGCAGCAGCAGCAGGAGCCCAAATATACACTGGAGTTGGCTTCAGGAGCCCAAAAATTGGATGAATCACACCCTGGAGTTGGCAGAAGTTGGCAGCAGCAGGAGCCCAAATATACACTGGAGTTGGCCTCAGGAGCCCAAAAATTGGATGAATCACACCCTGGAGTTGGCAGAAGTTGGCAGCAGCAGCAGCAGCAGGAGCCCAAAAATTGGATGAATCACACCCTGGAGTTGGCAGCAGCAGCAGCAGGAGCCCAAATATACACTGGAGTTGGCTTCAGGAGCCCAAAAATTGGATGAATCACACCCTGGAGTTGGCAGAAGTTGGCAGCAGCAGGAGCCCAAATATACACTGGAGTTGGCCTCAGGAGCCCAAAAATTGGATGAATCACACCCTGGAGTTGGCAGAAGTTGGCAGCAGCAGCAGCAGCAGGAGCCCAAAAATTGGATGAATCACACCCTGGAGTTGGCAGCAGCAGCAGCAGGAGCCCAAATATACACTGGAGTTGGCTTCAGGAGCCCAAAAATTGGATGAATCACACCCTGGAGTTGGCAGAAGTTGGCAGCAGCAGGAGCCCAAATATACACTGGAGTTGGCCTCAGGAGCCCAAAAATTGGATGAATCACACCCTGGAGTTGGCAGAAGTTGGCAGCAGCAGCAGCAGGAGCCCAAATATACACTGGAGTTGGCTTCAGGAGCCCAAAAATTGGATGAATCACACCCTGGAGTTGGCAGGAGTTGACAGTAGCAGCAGCAGGAGCCCAAAAAATGGCCTAAAGACATAAATATGTTTTGCACCATTTGGAAAGTGTAAAACGTGGCACCATGCTGAATCTAGTCGCATGCATCAGGCATTGGTGGGTGGAAATCCTGGCTGATCCATCCCTGATTCATTTTGACAAAGGTGAGTCTCTCCACATTTTTAGTTGACAGACGAGTTCTCCTCGCCGTAACTATGGCCCCCGCCGCACTAAACACCCGCTCAGATGGCACGCTACTTGCCGGGCAGGACAGCTTTTCCAGGGCAAACTCTGCTAGTTGCGGCCACAAATCAAGTTTGGCTGCCCAGAAGTCCAGCGGATCCTCAAGGTGTGTTGGCATGGTCATGTCAAAGTATGACATGACCTGCTGGTTCAGGTCCTGCTCCAGGTCTTCCTGCTGCTCATGAGTAGCCTCACTATGCGGGTGTAGAAAGCTACTCATTAGCGACTGAAGACTGAGGCTGCTGCTGCTGATGGAGCTTCTGCTGCTGCTGCTGCCAACCCCCCCAGCGGCCATGGCAGTGGAAGGTGAGCGCAGAGGTCCCCTCGAGTCAGACCTGCGAGAGTATGGACCATGGCGCAGATAGGCATCGGCCAACTGCCTACGTAGAATGTCTTTGTAGTAGTTGAGTTTGTCCTCCCTCTCGGTGGGTTTAAAAAATGCCCCCATTTTGTGCCGGAAGCGAGGGTCCAATAAGGTGGACAGCCAGAAGTCATCCCGCCGACAGATGGAAACAATTCTGGGGTCACTACGCAAGCATGTGAGCATGCTTCGTGCCATTTGCGCAAGTGACTCGGATGGACTACCTGTCTCCATCTCCACTGCATACTGCCACGGTGTGCCCGGGTCCTCTGTCTCTCCTTCCTCAAAAACCTCTAGCTCCTCTGGCTGCTCCTGCTCCTCCTCTCCTGTCCGCTGACTAGATAAACCAGCCATTTCGCCAAGCCTAAACTGTGTTTCGCTGGGCAACTCCTCCTCCTCCTCTTCCTCCTCCTCCTCCTCCTCCTCCAGTTCAGCTCCAACGGGGTTCATGTGGCCGTAAGATGTAAACGCCATGTCTCCAGTGCCCTGACCAGCCATGGTTTCCAACATGTGCTGTAGTACATGAAGCAGTGGAATCACGTCGTTCATCCCGTAATCCTGCCGACTGACAAATAAAGTGGCTTCCTCAAAGGGCCTGAGCAAACGGCAGGTGTCACGTATGAGCTGCCACTGGTTGACATTGAAGTTACACAGGGGAGTCCCCCTATCTGCTTGGATCATCAGGAAATCCGTGATGGCTTTTCTCTGTTCATATAATCGGTCCAACATGTGAAGGGTGGAATTCCAACGGGTGGAAACATCGCAAATCAGACTATGTTGGGGGATACCATTCTGACGCTGTAGCTCAAGAAGGGTGTGTTTGGCGGTGTAGGAGTGGCTGAAGTGCATGCAAAGTTTCCGTGAAGTTGTTAGGATGTCCTGCAGATGGGGGGAACACTTCAGAAACCGCTTGACAACCAGATTGAAGACGTGAGCCATGCAGGGGGCATGGGTCAGGCTTCCTTGGCGCAGCGCAGACAAAATGTTCTTCCCATTGATGGTAACCATGATTCCCATTTTAAGTTTTCTCGGAGTAAGCCATGTTTGGATTTCCTGATGAATACATTTAAGCAGTTCCTCCCCTGTGTGACTCCGTTCGCCAAGACAAACCATGTGAAGCACTGCGTGACACCTCCGTGCCCTGCACACATGGTAGACTGGAGGGGCACTGAGACTTGAGCCTACAGTGGAGGGTGAGGAGATGGCGGAGGATGAGGAGGCCGAGTCGCACGGTGTCACAGGCCCAATGGGCAGAGAGCGTGGAGGCCGAAGCGGCGTGACCTGTCCAAGTTGCTGCTGCAAAGGGACCACATTCACCCAGTGGGCCGTAAACGACATGTACTGCCCCTGACCGTAGTTACAGCTCCAGATGTCGGCGCTGCCATGTATTTTGCTACACACCGACAGGCTCAAGGACTGGCCCACCTTCTGTTCAACAAAAGTGTGCAGCGCTGGTACTGCCTTCTTGGCAAAGAAATGACGGCTTGGGACTCTCCACCTCGGCTCGGCACAAGCCATCAGTTCTCTGAAAGGTGCAGATTCCACCACCTGAAAAGGGAGCGACTGCAGCACCAGCAACTTGGACAGGAGCACATTCAGCTTCTGCGCCGTAGGATGAGTGGGCGCATACTGCTGTCTCTTGGACATGGCTTCGCTGATGGATTGCTGGCGGGATGCATGACTTGGAGGAGGAGGAGGAGGAGCAGGAGCGACAGAGGATGGGTATGACGCACAGCTGCCTTCGGCTGAGGTGCTGGAGCCTTGGCTGGCAGAAATTGGCAGCTCACTTGGTGAGGAAGCAGACTGGACCACCCCTTGGGAGCCTCGGTTCTCCCAGGTCGTTTTATGGTGACGCATCATATGTTGACGCAGGGCCGTGGTGCCAACATTTGGACCCTGGCCACGCTTCACCTTTTGCCTACATATCTTGCATGTGGCCATGTTACCCTCCTGCGGATGCCTCAGGAAAAACTGCCACACTGCCGAGTAGCTACTTTTCCCACCGCAGGCTTCATCGTCATCATCATCATCATCACCGAGTTGTGGCTGTACGTCACTGATGTTCGTGGATTCGTCAACAGTGTCTGGCGCAGGAGCTGGAACGCTCGCAGCACCCACGACACTGTCCACATCACTATTTGTCTGCCTAGCTAAAGAAGCCACCTCCATTTCTTGGCTGGGCAGTAGCTGCTGACTGTCCTCTATCTGATGGTCCTCCTCACTAAAGAGTGGAGCTGAACCCAAAGCATAGGATACGTCGCTGGGGGAGGGAACGGCGTAGGCCAGAGGCAATGGGAGGACAGGGACTGCTCTCGGGGCATGCCAACTCAGGGTTGTGTCAGAGGAACCTACCGACCCTAGACTGGGGGTCTCAGACGTAAGTTGTGATGATGTTGTTGATGAGCGCGTCAACCAATCTACCACGGCAGATGCGTTACTGGTGGAGACCCGACCGCTAGCAGATACTGGCAGATTAGGTCTCTCAGCGTGACTCCTGCTGCTACTGGCCCCCAGTCTGATGCGAGCTCTGCCTGCGGAGTCTTGGCCTCTGCCACTCCTCTTTTCACTTCCAGGCACTTGTCTGCCCGACATAGTCTAACTGGCGTGGTAGTAGGTGATATTTTAAGATCCCCCGGGCAGCGGTGGGTCTATATGAAACAGAATATAATGCACACCAAAAGTGAGCAGTAACACTCAGCCTCCAACAGGCCTGCTTAGTGTAAATAAGAGAGCTGCTTAGTGTAAATAAAGAGGGGTATGCTATGTTACAGAATGGGATGCCTCAACAGAAGTGCACCTGGCAGGCAGCAGTAAGCCTATGCCCAGCAAAAGTGTCTTATAATATAAATATGATAAGAGCAAATGCTTATATGGTCTTAAACAGAGGCTGCTTTAGTCACAGAATGGGATGCCCCCCAAAAAAGATCCAGTAGTACTATGCCCAGCAAAAGTGTCTTTATCAGGCTAATTTCAAATATGATAAGAGCAAATGCTTATATGGTCTTAAACAGAGGCTGCTTTAGTCACAGAATGGGATGCCCCCCAAAAAAGATCCAGTAGTACTATGCCCAGCAAAAGTGTCTTTATCAGGCTCATTTCAAATATGATAAGAGCAAATGCTTATACGGTCTTAAACAGAGGCTGCTGTAGTCACAGAATGGGATGCCCCAACAGAAGTGGACCTGGCAGGGTCCAGTAGTGCTATGCCCAGCAAAAGTGTCTTTATCAGGCCTAATTTCAAATATGATAAGAGCAAATGCTTATATGGTCTTAAACAGAGGCTGCTGTAGTCACAGAATGGGATGCCCCAACAGAAGTGGACCTGGCAGGGTCCAGTAGTGCTATGCCCAGCAAAAGTGTCTTTATCAGGCCTAATTTCAAATATGATAAGAGCAAATGCTTATATGGTCTTAAACAGAGGCTGCTTTAGTCACAGAATGGGATGCCCCAACAGGAATGGACCTGGCAGGGTCCAGTAGTGCTTTGCCCAGCAAAAGTGTCTTTATCAGGCCTAATTTCAAATATGATAAGTGAAAATGGTTATACGGTCTTAAACAGAGGCTGCTGTAGTCACAGAATGGGATGCCCCAACAGAAGTGGACCTGGCAGGGTCCAGTAGTGCTATGCCCAGCAAAAGTGTCTTTATCAGGCCTAATTTCAAATATGATAAGAGCAAATGGTTATATGGTCTTAAACAGAGGCTGCTTTAGTCACAGAATGGGATGCCCCAACAGAAGTGGACCTGGCAGGGTCCAGTAGTGCTATGCCCAGCAAAAGTGTCTTTATCAGGCCTAATTTCAAATATGATAAGAGCAAATGCTTATATGGTCTTAAACAGAGGCTGCTTTAGTCACAGAATGGGATGCCCCAACAGGAATGGACCTGGCAGGGTCCAGTAGTGCTTTGCCCAGCAAAAGTGTCTTTATCAGGCCTAATTTCAAATATGATAAGAGCAAATGGTTATATGGTCTTAAACAGAGGCTGCTTTAGTCACAGAATGGGATGCCCCAACAGAAGTGGACCTGGCAGGGTCCAGTAGTGCTATGCCCAGCAAAAGTGTCTTTATCAGGCCTAATTTCAAATATGATAAGAGCAAATGCTTATATGGTCTTAAACAGAGGCTGCTTTAGTCACAGAATGGGATGCCCCAACAGGAATGGACCTGGCAGGGTCCAGTAGTGCTTTGCCCAGCAAAAGTGTCTTTATCAGGCCTAATTTCAAATATGATAAGAGCAAATGCTTATATGGTCTTAAACAGAGGCTGCTTTAGTCACAGAATGGGATGCCCCCAAAAAAAGATCCAGTAGTACTATGCCCAGCAAAAGTGTCTTTATCAGGCTAATTTCAAATATGATAAGAGCAAATGCTTATATGGTCTTAAACAGAGGCTGCTTTAGTCACAGAATGGGATGCCCCCAAAAAAAGATCCAGTAGTACTATGCCCAGCAAAAGTGTCTTTATCAGGCTAATTTCAAATATGATAAGAGCAAATGCTTATATGGTCTTAAACAGAGGCTGCTTTAGTCACAGAATGGGATGCCCCCAAAAAAAGATCCAGTAGTACTATGCCCAGCAAAAGTGTCTTTATCAGGCTAATTTCAAATATGATAAGAGCAAATGCTTATATGGTCTTAAACAGAGGCTGCTTTAGTCACAGAATGGGATGCCCCCAAAAAAAGATCCAGTAGTACTATGCCCAGCAAAAGTGTCTTTATCAGGCTAATTTCAAATATGATAAGAGCAAATGCTTATATGGTCTTAAACAGAGGCTGCTTTAGTCACAGAATGGGATGCCCCCAAAAAAAGATCCAGTAGTACTATGCCCAGCAAAAGTGTCTTTATCAGGCTAATTTCAAATATCATAAGAGCAAATGCTTATATGGTCTTAAACAGAGGCTGCTTTAGTCACAGAATGGGATGCCCTGGCAGAGACAAGTAGTGCTATGCCCAGCAAAAGTGTCTTTATCAGGCTAATTTCAAATATGATAAGAGCAAATGCTTATATGGTCTTAAACAGAGGCTGCTTTAGTCACAGAATGGGATGCCCCCAAAAAAAGATCCAGTAGTACTATGCCCAGCAAAAGTGTCTTTATCAGGCTAATTTCAAATATGATAAGAGCAAATGCTTATATGGTCTTAAACAGAGGCTGCTTTAGTCACAGAATGGGATGCCCCCAAAAAAAGATCCAGTAGTACTATGCCCAGCAAAAGTGTCTTTATCAGGCTAATTTCAAATATGATAAGAGCAAATGCTTATATGGTCTTAAACAGAGGCTGCTTTAGTCACAGAATGGGATGCCCCCAAAAAAAGATCCAGTAGTACTATGCCCAGCAAAAGTGTCTTTATCAGGCTAATTTCAAATATGATAAGAGCAAATGCTTATATGGTCTTAAACAGAGGCTGCTTTAGTCACAGAATGGGATGCCCCCCAAAAAAGATCCAGTAGTACTATGCCCAGCAAAAGTGTCTTTATCAGGCTAATTTCAAATATGATAAGAGCAAATGCTTATATGGTCTTAAACAGAGGCTGCTTTAGTCACAGAATGGGATGCCCCCAAAAAAAGATCCA
This sequence comes from Gastrophryne carolinensis, assembly GCA_027917425.1. NCBI lineage: Eukaryota > Metazoa > Chordata > Amphibia > Anura > Microhylidae > Gastrophryne > Gastrophryne carolinensis. The sequence continues at coordinate 590,288,236 of CM051234.1, forward strand.
GTAGTACTATGCCCAGCAAAAGTGTCTTTATCAGGCTAATTTCAAATATGATAAGAGCAAATGCTTATATGGTCTTAAACAGAGGCTGCTTTAGTCACAGAATGGGATGCCCTGGCAGGGACAAGTAGTGCTATGCCCAGCAAAAGTGTCTTTATCAGGCTAATTTCAAATATGATAAGAGCAAATGCTTATATGGTCTTAAACAGAGGCTGCTTTAGTCACAGAATGGGATGCCCCCAAAAAAAGATCCAGTAGTACTATGCCCAGCAAAAGTGTCTTTATCAGGCTAATTTCAAATATGATAAGAGCAAATGCTTATATGGTCTTAAACAGAGGCTGCTTTAGTCACAGGATGGGATGCCCCCAAAAAAAGATCCAGTAGTACTATGCCCAGCAAAAGTGTCTTTATCAGGCTAATTTCAAATATGATAAGAGCAAATGCTTATATGGTCTTAAACAGAGGCTGCTTTAGTCACAGAATGGGATGCCCCCAAAAAAGATCCAGTAGTACTATGCCCAGCAAAAGTGTCTTTATCAGGCTAATTTCAAATATAATAAGAGGAAATGCTTATATGGTCTTAAACAGAGGCTGCTTTAGTCACAGAATGGGATGCCCCCAAAAAAAGATCCAGTAGTACTATGCCCAGCAAAAGTGTCTTTATCAGGCTAATTTCAAATATGATAAGAGCAAATGCTTATATGGTCTTAAACAGAGGCTGCTTTAGTCACAGAATGGGATGCCCCCCAAAAAAGATCCAGTAGTACTATGCCCAGCAAAAGTGTCTTTATCAGGCTAATTTCAAATATGATAAGAGCAAATGCTTATATGGTCTTAAACAGAGGCTGCTTTAGTCACAGAATGGGATGCCCCCAAAAAAAGATCCAGTAGTACTATGCCCAGCAAAAGTGTCTTTATCAGGCTAATTTCAAATATGATAAGAGCAAATGCTTATATGGTCTTAAACAGAGGCTGCTTTAGTCACAGAATGGGATGCCCTGGCAGGGACAAGTAGTGCTATGCCCAGCAAAAGTGTCTTTATCAGGCTAATTTCAAATATGATAAGAGCAAATGCTTATATGGTCTTAAACAGAGGCTGCTTTAGTCACAGAATGGGATGCCCCCAAAAAAAGATCCAGTAGTACTATGCCCAGCAAAAGTGTCTTTATCAGGCTAATTTCAAATATGATAAGAGCAAATGCTTATATGGTCTTAAACAGAGGCTGCTTTAGTCACAGAATGGGATGCCCTGGCAGGGACAAGTAGTGCTATGCCCAGCAAAAGTGTCTTTATCAGGCTAATTTCAAATATGATAAGAGCAAATGCTTATATGGTCTTAAACAGAGGCTGCTTTAGTCACAGAATGGGATGCCCCCAAAAAAAGATACAGTAGTACTATGCCCAGCAAAAGTGTCTTTATCAGGCTAATTTCAAATATGATAAGAGCAAATGCTTATATGGTCTTAAACAGAGGCTGCTTTAGTCACAGAATGGGATGCCCCCAAAAAAAGATCCAGTAGTACTATGCCCAGCAAAAGTGTCTTTATCAGGCTAATTTCAAATATGATAAGAGCAAATGCTTATATGGTCTTAAACAGAGGCTGCTTTAGTCACAGAATGGGATGCCCCCAAAAAAAGATCCAGTAGTACTATGCCCAGCAAAAGTGTCTTTATCAGGCTAATTTCAAATATGATAAGAGCAAATGCTTATATGGTCTTAAACAGAGGCTGCTTTAGTCACAGAATGGGATGCCCCCAAAAAAAGATCCAGTAGTACTATGCCCAGCAAAAGTGTCTTTATCAGGCTAATTTCAAATATGATAAGAGCAAATGCTTATATGGTCTTAAACAGAGGCTGCTTTAGTCACAGAATGGGATGCCCCCAAAAAAAGATCCAGTAGTACTATGCCCAGCAAAAGTGTCTTTATCAGGCTAATTTCAAATATGATAAGAGCAAATGCTTATATGGTCTTAAACAGAGGCTGCTTTAGTCACAGAATGGGATGCCCCCAAAAAAAGATCCAGTAGTACTATGCCCAGCAAAAGTGTCTTTATCAGGCTAATTTCAAATATGATAAGAGCAAATGCTTATATGGTCTTAAACAGAGGCTGCTTTAGTCACAGAATGGGATGCCCCCCAAAAAAGATCCAGTAGTACTATGCCCAGCAAAAGTGTCTTTATCAGGCTAATTTCAAATATGATAAGAGCAAATGCTTATATGGTCTTAAACAGAGGCTGCTTTAGTCACAGAATGGGATGCCCCCAAAAAAAGATCCAGTAGTACTATGCCCAGCAAAAGTGTCTTTATCAGGCTAATTTCAAATATGATAAGAGCAAATGCTTATATGGTCTTAAACAGAGGCTGCTTTAGTCACAGAATGGGATGCCCTGGCAGGGACAAGTAGTGCTATGCCCAGCAAAAGTGTCTTTATCAGGCTAATTTCAAATATGATAAGAGCAAATGCTTATATGGTCTTAAACAGAGGCTGCTTTAGTCACAGAATGGGATGCCCCCAAAAAAAGATCCAGTAGTACTATGCCCAGCAAAAGTGTCTTTATCAGGCTAATTTCAAATATGATAAGAGCAAATGCTTATATGGTCTTAAACAGAGGCTGCTTTAGTCACAGAATGGGATGCCCCCAAAAAAAGATCCAGTAGTACTATGCCCAGCAAAAGTGTCTTTATCAGGCTAATTTCAAATATGATAAGAGCAAATGCTTATATGGTCTTAAACAGAGGCTGCTTTAGTCACAGAATGGGATGCCCCCAAAAAAGATCCAGTAGTACTATGCCCAGCAAAAGTGTCTTTATCAGGCTAATTTCAAATATAATAAGAGGAAATGCTTATATGGTCTTAAACAGAGGCTGCTTTAGTCACAGAATGGGATGCCCCCAAAAAAAGATCCAGTAGTACTATGCCCAGCAAAAGTGTCTTTATCAGGCTAATTTCAAATATGATAAGAGCAAATGCTTATATGGTCTTAAACAGAGGCTGCTTTAGTCACAGAATGGGATGCCCCCAAAAAAAGATCCAGTAGTACTATGCCCAGCAAAAGTGTCTTTATCAGGCTAATTTCAAATATGATAAGAGCAAATGCTTATATGGTCTTAAACAGAGGCTGCTTTAGTCACAGAATGGGATGCCCCCAAAAAAAGATCCAGTAGTACTATGCCCAGCAAAAGTGTCTTTATCAGGCTAATTTCAAATATGATAAGAGCAAATGCTTATATGGTCTTAAACAGAGGCTGCTTTAGTCACAGAATGGGATGCCCCCAAAAAAGATCCAGTAGTACTATGCCCAGCAAAAGTGTCTTTATCAGGCTAATTTCAAATATAATAAGAGGAAATGCTTATATGGTCTTAAACAGAGGCTGCTTTAGTCACAGAATGGGATGCCCCCAAAAAAAGATCCAGTAGTACTATGCCCAGCAAAAGTGTCTTTATCAGGCTAATTTCAAATATGATAAGAGCAAATGCTTATATGGTCTTAAACAGAGGCTGCTTTAGTCACAGAATGGGATGCCCCCAAAAAAAGATCCAGTAGTACTATGCCCAGCAAAAGTGTCTTTATCAGGCTAATTTCAAATATGATAAGAGCAAATGCTTATATGGTCTTAAACAGAGGCTGCTTTAGTCACAGAATGGGATGCCCCCAAAAAAAGATCCAGTAGTACTATGCCCAGCAAAAGTGTCTTTATCAGGCTAATTTCAAATATGATAAGAGCAAATGCTTATATGGTCTTAAACAGAGGCTGCTTTAGTCACAGAATGGGATGCCCTGGCAGGGACAAGTAGTGCTATGCCCAGCAAAAGTGTCTTTATCAGGCTAATTTCAAATATGATAAGAGCAAATGCTTATATGGTCTTAAACAGAGGCTGCTTTAGTCACAGAATGGGATGCCCCCAAAAAAAGATACAGTAGTACTATGCCCAGCAAAAGTGTCTTTATCAGGCTAATTTCAAATATGATAAGAGCAAATGCTTATATGGTCTTAAACAGAGGCTGCTTTAGTCACAGAATGGGATGCCTCACAGCAGACTTAAGATCAGTTCAGTATATATGCACAGTTAGTTAGTATAAGCAGCCTGAAAACGCTAACAAAGCCTGGCTGTCAGGCTGGATGAAAAAAAAAAAAAAAACTGACAGCCTCCGATTTTCCATTCCTTTCCCTGTTTTCCGCTGACTTTCTGTCTGTCTCCTGTCTGTCTCCTGCCTGTCTCCAGCCTGTCCCTGTCTGTCCCTGCCTGTCTAACTGTCTGTCTCTCCCTCAGCTACACAGCGTTCGGTCTCTCACGAATGCAATAGAGAAATGAGGCTGGAAAGCAAGATGGCCGGCCTTAAATACAGCTGTGACGTCACCGGGCTTGCTGGCTGCTGATAGGCTGCATGTGACTGTCCCAGCATACACTGCCCCAGCTTACATGTCTGGACATGTCCCGTCCGCCATCTTAGAATGCCTGTAATGTAAATGAATGGATGTTAAAGGAAAACTTCGAGCGATCGAATCGCGGGGAAATTCGGATTCGATCCGAATCGAATTTTTCCTGAAATTCGGATCGAATCCGGGTTCGTCCGGATCGATTCGCTCATCCCTAATCGGTATCAGAGCGTTGTTGTAAATGGTGTGCAATCTGAACAAAGGCGAGTTACAAGTGGTGTGCCGCAGGGCTCTGTCCTGGTCCCCATTCTTTTTAATATATTTGTAAGTGACATAGATGAAGGCTTGGTAGGAAAAGTTTGTCTGTTTGCTGATGATACAAAGGTTAGTAATAGGGTGGATATTCCTGGAGGTGTCTGCAACATGGAAAATGATTTAGCTTTACTGGATAGATGGTCAAAACTGTGGAAACTAGAGTTTAATGTCTCTAAATGTAAAATCATGCACTTGGGTAGAAGGAATCCCTGCTCTGAGTACCGTATGGGCAGCACTGTGCTAGCCAGGACCTCGGAGGAGAGAGATTTAGGGGTACTGATTACTGATAGCTGCAAGATGAGTGGACAGTGTAGCCAGGCAGTGGGAAAAGCAAGCAGGATGCTCGGCTGCATAGCTTGAGGCATCACCAGTAGGAAGAGGGAGGTTGTGATGCCGCTGTATAGAGCCGTGGTAAGGCCACAGCTAGAATACTGTGGGCAGTTCTGGAGACCTTACCTGCAAAAAGACATTATTCAAATAGAACGTGTCCAAAGGCGGGCAACGAAAATGGTGGAAGGACTTAAACTTAAAACTTATCAGGAGAGACTTAAAGAACTTAAAAGGATTGAATAAGGTTCAGGAGGGAAGTGTTTTTAAGAAGAAGCTTAATGATAGAACAAGGGGGCACAACCTGAAGCTAGTCGGGGGGGGAAGATCAGGAGCAATGTTAGAAAATATTATTTTACAGAAAGAGTAGTAGATGCTTGGAACAAACTTCCAGCAGAGGTAGTTGAAAAATCAACAGTCACTGAATTTAAACATGCCTGGGATAAACACACATCTATCCTAAGATAAAGAGTACATACAGTATACACATAAGGGCAGACTAGATGGACCGTATGGTCTCCTTCTGCCGTCAACCTTCTATGTTTCTATATGTCTTCTGTTGTTCCTCACTTATAACAGAAATCAATAGCAACTAACGTGCCTTCTACATACTGGCTCATAATGCGAGCTGACATGATGATCTAACCCAAGCATTTATAGTTTCTCACTTAAAGCGGAACAAAACCCATGATTTTCACTATTCCGGGTTATGTTCCTTTCCCTTGCAGCATCCTGATTTTGGATGCCTGCTATGTCAACCTATGTGCACAGGCTCTCATCTAATCAGCACTGTATGCAGTGCATATTAATGCTCAGGAAACGCCTCTAGCTCAATTTAGACGTGGACGCGTTCTCGTCCCCAGCCATCTGAATGGCTGGGCGTGCCTCAGCTCAGAGAAGCTGGGGATGTGGCCAGCGTTGTTTACATTATGATAAGAGCCAAGGCAAAGGTGAGGTGACCTGGAAGGTGTTTCACACAGCAGGGCATCCCGAATGCATTGGAGTCTTTTAGAATCCAAGGCCGTCTGCTCTGGGTTTTGTTCCACTGTAAAGACCTTAATGCAAAAAGAAGCGTAAAAAATCATAGAATCACATGCGCACATAATATGATCTCAAGCACCCAGAAAGGGCCAGCCAGCGTGCAATTCTCATATATCTTCTAATATTTACCGTGTAAATAGCTTTTTGGACTTTTTTAGCCCCCTGGAATTTTCACTATCCTGGGTTTTGGTCCGTACCCCTGGGGCATCCCGATTTTGAATGCCTTGGTTTGTGAAACCCTGAGAGTCGCCGGTAACCACACTAACAATCGACATGCGGCGGGTGCAATCTAGAAAGACGTCGCCACTGGCCGTGCATTGGTTCACTGGCGAGGTAAGAATATTAGGCAACAGGCAGAGTTTCAACCCAAACAAAGATGACGTTGAAAAGATGTTAATGCATAATATACAAAAGAAAAAAAGTCTAAAAATTATTAGTTTAAATAATTGAAATGTTTTTAACCCTTTTGTTGCCAAGCACGTAACACCTACGTGCTGGCTTGGCTGGGCCTTAAGTGCCAAGCCCGTAGGTGTTACGTGCTTGACTTTCCTCGCTTCTAGTTTAAAAAATAAAAATCAAAAATACTCACCTGACCCCTTGTTGGATCCGGCCGGGTCTCCTCTTTAATTTGGTGCCATCCGATCCCCCGTGGGGGGTCGGATGGCTCCAGGAGAGCCCCCGGAATAGGCCGCCCCCCCCCCCCCCGCTTCTGCAGCAGCAGCTGCTAACTGTAAAAAAAAATAAAAAATAAAAATGACATTCACTTACCTGTGTGTGCGCTGGCTCCCGCTGTCCCTCCTCTTCACCTGGGGGGCCTCCGATCCCCCCCCAGGACTTACCGATCTTCAGGAGAGAGCCTGGGAGGCTCTCTCCTCTCTTCTTCACGATGGTGGCAGCCATCTTGCCTCTAAGCCCCGCCCCCTTGGGGGCGGGGCTTATGACGTCATCCCGGTCCCGATCACCGGCTTCAGCTTTCTCAGCTTCTCAGATGCCGGTGATCGGTGCCCTGGAAGGAGGTGACAGGAGATCCTCTGATCTCCTGCCTTCTCCTTCTCTGGATGCCGATCACAGGCATCTGTCAGCTGAGCGGCGAGGGACAAGAGCTTGCAATCGAAGGTAAGTACAGTTAAAAAATTTTTTTTTTTTTTGAATAAAATACTTTTTATTATTGTGTGGTGTTTTTATTTCACATTAACCCTTTGTGAGCTGGTAAGGGGTCCATGAGACCCCTTATACCAGTTCACAAGGCTGGGGGGGTGGCAAGTCACCTGCCCTAGCGGGTGGCTTGCCATTAACCCCCGCACCCCCATTACCTGCCTCCCCAAAGGCCAGGGGGGGGCAGAAGAGCCCGGGCCCACATAGGCTATGTGGGCTCGTAGGCTGCAGGGTGGGGGGGCCACCAAAGCTGGCCCCCCCACTCTGTGCCTACAAGCCCCCATAGCTGGTCCCGGGCTGGTTACTTTGGGTAAGGGGGACCCCACGTCATTTTTTTTTTTGGATTTTTAAGGGTTTTTAACCCTTAAAAATCCAAAAAAAAATGGGGTCCCCCTCCCCGGGAAGGGGGACCCTATGTCATTTTTTTTTTTTAATTAACCATTTGTCATCCAGCAGCTATAAAAGGCTTCTGGGCAGGAAAGGGTGTCTACCTATACATATGTGGTATCGCTGTAACCGGGAGAAATTGGGGTTTCTCACGCAATAAGATTTTATTGACAAACTTACATTTTTTATTACAAAAAAACTCTACAAATTGTAAAAAAATATATTTTTTTTAATTTTTTTCACACATTTCACCCAAAAATGTTGAGAATACACCTAAAAAATACAAACAAGACATTTCATGTTAAAGCCCAGACTCTGTTGAAAAAAACAATATATAATTTTCCTGGGAAATCCCTGGAAATCCTTTCAAAAATGACAGTTGAACATGTGTAGCGCGAAACAGTGAAACTCAGTCTGGCAACAGGGAGTGGGAAATGCTGCAGGTAGGCTGGCACTTAAAGGGTTAAATGTGTTTTTATGTTGTTCAATAAAATGTAGTTACAGGTATCATTTTAAATTATTTTGTCATTAACATTTCTTCATTTAACTGTTTAACAGGGGATGACGTCACTGCACTGGGCAGCCTTTCATAACCGGCCACATCATGTGCAGAGCCTGCTCCAAAAGGGTGCCGACCCAACACTGGTGGACAAAGATTTCAAAACAGCTCTCCACTGGGCAGTGCAGGTACCTGCTTCTAATATGCAATTATGTGACAACTTCCTGTAATCCGTTCCAGCAATTGACTAGTTATGTCAGAAAATGCCAACTTCAATGACTCAGATTATTAAAATCCGGTTCAATAAATGCAACTGGTTTTTAAGGTGTCGGACCTCGGCTCAGCCAATGAGAGACGTTTTCTGAGTTTACCTCTTTTGGCAAACGTCTCTCATTGACTTTATTATTTGACCTGTATGAATGGCTGCGGTGGGAGCATGCGCACAATGCCAGGGATGCAGGGGATGCGGCAGCACACTCCACATTAAAGTCGCTGAGAGACGTTTGCCAAAAGAGGTAAAAACAGCAAACAGCTCTCATTGGTTGACCACCCACACATGCGCTGTTGAAACGCGGAAGAGGTGAGTTGTTTGGGGCTTTCTGGGGAGTTTCACACGGCGGGGCATCCCCGGGTTTGTTCTACTTTAACCTTCCACCTCATGCTATCAGTGAGCCTTGCATTGGAGAGATGCTCACCTTTTCCTATTGGCGCATGTGACAGCCCATTCAAAATGATGAGCGCTGTCTGCCGAATTACGTAGTCACAGTGGGCAGCTCTCATTGGACGAGAGTTTACACATATGACGATGGACCGGAGAAAAATAAGATATTACCAGCGACCTGGCGGGTTTCACACAGTGGGGCATCCCAATTCGGGGGAAAGCCAATGGCCAGCCCTGGAATCTTTTAAATTCCAGGCCGTTGACTGGTGGGTTTTGTTCTACTTAGTATCCCTGTGGCCCAACATCCTCCCTGGGAACTTTGTGTGTAGGTCCACTTTATTATGTCTCTCATATATACCTTGCCCTGAATGGATTAGCATCTCCACAGACAGGATGAGTTAATAAAGCATCTACATTAAGGTAATAAAAGTTTGCACATGGCCTGTCCTGGCTCCATGTCTCTGAAGGGTTCTTCTTTGATTTCAGAGTGGAAACAGGGTGCTGTGCTCCATTATTCTGGATGATCCACAGGGCCAATCCACTATCAACTATGATGATGAAAATGGAAAGACGTGCATGCACATAGCGGCTGCTGCCGGGTACAGTGACATTATCTGTGAACTTAGCAGAGTCCCAGAGTGCAACTTGCAGGCCCTCGATGTGGATGACAGGTAAGTGCTCCAGCATTATACACCCAACATATAGTTATTTAAAGGTCTCAACTTCATATGTATTAGTTGTATGTATGTTCTTCCATCTCAGGCAAGTTCACCATTACAAACACATGCAGCAGAATGTTTTTGATTCTATTTCACTTTAAAAATGCTCTATTTATTCTACTTTATGAAAAGACAGGCAGTTAAATATTAACTCTTCTTGGAACCCAGTTTGTTTATTTCTTACCCACAGATGCTGTCTTTTGAACACTGTAGATATTTTGCCTGGGCTGGACAAAGTCCTAGAAGAAAAGTATCAAATGTTTAAATGTAAAGCTGCTTTTAAAGGCTTGCTGATACCCCCCACCCAATTACCTGAACCCACACCTACTAGGGGTTGCAGAAGAACCCCAGTACGCACCAACATGAGTCCCACTGGAGAAGTACCAGACCAAAAGGCATAATGGCCGTTTTTCTGGCATGGCTAGTTGAGTTGAGCAGAGCCTGGTTATTCGGCACCTTTCTGCCCCCCACACATCCCCTGAAATTAGTAAAAGTGAATAACTCCTGAACTATCACTTAACTGGGCTGATAATGTAAAGTGACCGCAGTGATCTGCAAGCAAAATCTGCCAATAACAGAACTGATTTTACCTTATTCGAGTTATACCTTTTACTGGATAACTTTAATAAAGCATGTTACCCATTGAAGAGGAGCAGCCACCTCCATAAAGTTTATAGGGTCTTTATGGGGCATCCTGAATTGGGATGACTTACTCTAAAACCTCAGCAATCGCGCAGAACACACATTCCATGCTGCACCTCCGGGCACGGCGGCATCCCCACTAGATGGGGAGCATATACCAGCCAGGCATTTCTAAATAGCTGGTGCGAGCTTACACTCAGTTATAGGTGAGTAGGGATGTGGTCAGACATGCAATACCATCCAGCTTTTCTTGCTTGATTTTATACTAATTTAATACAAATTTTTATGTTGGGGATAAATCTTGCCGAATGAACGTTAAACAAGACCAACATCCCTTCTGGCAACTCTGCGCCAGCCAGGGTACTGGTCCACTGGGGCCCTAAAACCCACCCCAACCACTACTCTCCAGCCCAGCATTCATAAAATTCTTAATTATTATATGATCTGGGGGACAGGAAAAGAGCTGCACTCTTTAGAGTTACATGACCCTTCTTAGAAGTGGTGCAGCATCAACAAGTGTGTGCAGCTGCTTTTAATTTCCCCATACCTTTTTATGAATAATTTAGTTTAAGCACCACTAAAATACATGTGATACTGAATGAGATTGTAAACCCAGGGCTACACAAATACAATAACTACACAACAACTATTTAAAAAATGTGATGTACAAATAGTAAAAAAAAACTGTATGCACTTTCCTAAAACACTTGCAAGAGCAGCATCACTCAAAACAAAGAAGAACCACTAGACATATGACAAACATTAGAGTTATACATTTTACCATGTTAACACTGCAAACCATAATACTGTACATTGAAACAAATTGTATAACACTTAAGTTATAGATCCAGATCTACAATATCTAATAAACTAATAAATAACCAGTATACTGTATATAAGTACAATAATACTGCTATGACCAAAGAGTATGAATCAAGAAAGCAGTAAACTATTCTAAAAAATACCCCAAGCACATAAAGTTAAAATAGCTAATTCGACTAATTACTTTATTCTAAGTATACAGCACGTCCTGTTCCAGAAGATATTCCTTACTCTTGGTTTATACATCCAGTAGATGGCGCTGGACTGCAGAGAGAGAAAAGTGGCTCCTCCCGGCCCCATATATACCAGGGACCTCCCACAAAATCCCCAGTTCTTCTCTGCAGTCTGGTGCGATGACTAGAAGATGGCTCTTTCTACTCGCAGGTTAGCGGGGCTTATTAGCCTGCGCCCTGTAGGACTGTTCCCACCCGTTCCTTTTCACTGCCTCCCAGCTTAGGCTGCGCTGGTCGGGTGATGGTAGGCAGCACTGCTGTCAGGTGCTAAGGAGCGCTGCTCCTACCGCAGTCCCCCACCAAAGGGTAGGCAGTACAGGCCCATGGTGAGCCTTATGGGATGCCCCTCCCGTGGCCGTTGGCCCCTCGCCCCCTGTCCCCTCAGTTAGGCTCCTCTCAGGTCTGCTGCTTCCCCTTCGCTCCCCCTGGGTAGATCTCTGGGGCGGGGGGGGGGGGGGAGTAGTATATATTACTATGCGTTTCTTTTGCTAAGACTTTTGTATTCGTTGCACTGGTTGCTATTGCCGCCGCCGCCGCCGCGCTCTTGTACTCTGCCCCGCTGACAGGGGCGACATCGCCTCAGGCGCTGCTGCGCCGTCATTGGCTGGCCTTGTCACAGGGGCGCGTTTTCACGCTCTACGGGGGGCGGGCCTTGCGGATGACGTTTTCCGCATCACTTCTCCGCGGCCCGCCCCTCGAGGTATATGCGGGCGCCATTTTGGAGCTCCTGTGCTGCGTGTCTGGCGTCCCCCTATCGCGGTCCGTAAGTGCCCCTGCGGGCTGGCTTTTCTTTACTTTTCCTTGTATTATGCTTACTGGTTCTTTGCTTTAAGTCTTACAGGCGGGTCAAACTTTTTTGTGGTTTCTCCCGGTCCTATCCCCTCTATTTAGCGTTAACTACTTATTGGAGGGCTATTGTATTGTATATCTCCCACTTCCCTAGCGGGCTATTGGGGCATCCCGGGTAGCCTTATTGACGTCAAGCCCAATTGGCCTATTGTGCCACAATAATCACCATATGGAGGCTTCTCAGGATAATGTGCTCGGGGTTCCTTCGGGACAAGCCTGGCTGTGTGTGGCGTATCCCCTATAAGTGATGATGTCAGAGTGTGTGTACCCTGCGCCCAGCAGACGCTTGCGCTGCAGTCTGGGTTACCGGTGGCTGGGCCTGCGCCCCCTCTGGCTTTGCCTACCCCCCCACGCTTACATCTGACTCCTAGTGAGGTGCATACCAGTGGGGAGTCTCAACCTGATTTGGCTGCACGGGTGGCCAACATTGAGAGACATATTGCTGGGTCTGGCCCGCGTAAGGCTTCTGCTAAGAAGTGGCATTTATCACCTGGTGTTTCCCTCTTTCCTATGGAGGCTGAGGAATTTTATGATGTTACCGGTTATACCCCCCTGGAAGAGGGGGAATTATTTTCTGATTCAGAATCATCTGAGGAACAATCTAGGGTGTATGGTGCCGATTCTGGGTCTGACCCATGGGCTTCAGATGATACTGACAGGCTTTTAGCTCACATTTTTGAAGTACTCTGTATCTCTCCTCCTGCCGTGGCTCCGCAGCAGCAGGGGGAGCTGTTTCATACTGTTAAACCACGCTTGGAGTTTCCTGAACAAACAAATTTTAATAATCTGGTGCTCAAGGAGTGGGAACGGCCTAGCCCGCTCCCCAGGGTGCCAAATAGTTGGGAAAAGCGGTATCCCTTTTCTGCTGAAATGGTTAAACGGTGGTCATGTCCTCCCAAGGTGGATGCTCCAGTTCTGAGGTTGTCCAACACATTCGTCATGCATTCCCCTGACTCTACTACACTGAGGGATGGGGAGGTCAGGCGCATTGATCAGCTGGCTTGCCATGCCTTTGCCTGTGTGGGGACCACGCTCCGTCCGGTCTGTGCCTCTGCCATTACGGCTGTTGCTATTAAAAGCCTGCTCAGGGGTCTCTTAGATGGGGCCCCTGATGATGCAGGTAGTGAAGCGTATAGAGCTCTTCTGCATTGTGAGGAATTTGTTGCATATGTTCTCTCTGCCTTGGATGATACCATTAGAATGTGTGGCAGGGCATCTGCCTTGTTGGTGGCGATACGCCGCTCGGTCTGGCTGCGCCAGTGGGCAGCTGACAACGCTGCTAAGAAGGCCCTCACTGGGTTTCCCTTCAAGGGGCTGCGCCTCTTTGGGGAACGTCTGGACTTGTTTGCTAAGGGAGGCAAGTTACCTCAGCGTAGAAGGCAGCCTTTTGGGGTTCAGGTGCCTTTTCTCCTTCCTTCCGGGGCTCCAGAATTGGACGGGGAGCTTCCTTTGCTGGAGCCCGTGGAGATTTTTGGGGCAGGGGCATAAAGATACTAACTGCCCATTATCTCCACCAGGGCAGAGGACGTGGCCGCTCTGGCCCCTCCTGGGGTCCCAAGCCTAAATCCTCCCCCAAGCCCCCTCAGGCATGAAGGGGTGCCCTCACCCATCCGGGTGGGGGGACAGCTTCGGCTCTTGGCTCATGTCTGGAGGCGTCATGTCTCAGACCGCTGGATTCAGGAGGTAGTGTCCTCCGGTTACAAGATAGTTTGCAGCCTGGCCGCCCCCAAGATTCATCAAATCCCGATTAGCTCAAAACCCCCTGTCAGCTCAGGGTCTGTCCCTGGCTGTCCAAGGCCTTCTGGAACTGGGTGTCATCTACCAGGTGCCCTTGAAGGACATCATGGATGCTTACCTTCACGTACCTATCTTTCCAGGTCATCAGAGATTCCTCAGGTTCGCTCTGGAGGATCAGCACTACCAATTTGTGGCCTTGCCCTTCAGTCTCACCTTGGCTCCCAGGGTATACACCAAGGTGCTGGCAGGTGTGATGGCTCTGCTGACATCTCAGGGCATTCGCATTCTTCCCTACTTGGGCGACATGCTTATCACTTCTCAGTCCCTCCATTAGGCAGAGCTGGACACTCAGCAGGTGGTGTCCACACTGGAGTCATTCAGCTGGGTGATCAACCACCCCAAATCTTCCCTGTCTCCTTCCATGGTGAAGTCCTTTCTGGGCATTATTCTGGATTCATCTCAGGTCAAGATCTTTCTTCCTCAGCAGAAGGTGGAGAGTCTTCAAGAGAAAGCTCAGCTCCTTCTGTCTTGTCCTCATCCATCCATCAGGCAGGGAATGCAGCTGGTGGGCCTGATGGTGTCCTGCTTCGAGGCGGTTCCATATGCTCAGTTCCACATGAGGCCTCTTCAGCTTCACCTCTTGTCAGTGTGGGATCGGGACCCCGTGTCCTTGAATCAGGTGTTTGTCCTGTCCCCTCTGGCCAGGCGCTCTCTGTCGTGGTGGCTGGACTCCAGGAACCTGCTGGGGGGCAGATCCTTTCTGGCCCCTTGTTGGGAGACTGTCACCACGGATGCCAATCTGACAGGTTGGGGGGGGGGGTTTGGAAGTCCCTGAAATTCCAGGGTCAGTGGGGCCCTCAGGAGGCCCATACCCCTATCAACATTCTTGAGTTGAGGGCGATCAGGTTGGTTCTCGCCCATCTAACCCAACTGCGGGGTCGGGCTGTTCAGGTCCGCTCGGACAACCAGACAGCGGTTGCCTACATCAATTATCAGGGAGGGACCCGGAGCAAGAGGGCCTCCCTGATACTGTCCTGGGCGGAGGTGAATGTTCCCTGCATCTCAGCTGTGTGCATTCCACGGGTGGAGAATCTGGAGGCAGACTCCCTCAGCAGGGGGACCTCTCGTCTGGGAGAATGGTCCCTCAGCAGCAGGGTGTTTCGCTCCCTGTGCCACCGCTGGGATCAGCCGGATGTGGATCTGTTTGCATCCCGTCACAATCACAAGCTTCCAGTCTTTGTCTCTCTGTCCCAGGATCCTATGGCCTTGGCCATGGATGCCTTGGCAATGTCTTTTCAGCTCCTGTATGTGTTTCTCCCGTTTCCCCTGCTGGGCAGGGTGCTGCGCAAGATAGCTCAGGAACGGGTGCCAGCCATTCTGGTGGCCCCCTGTTGGCCAAGAAGAGTGTGGTTCGCATACAGTTGGCAGTAGATCAGTACGCCCTGCCCCTGGTTCCAGATCTGCTCATTCAGGGGCACCTACGCCACCCCAATTTACAAACGCTGGCTTTGACGGCCTGGCTGCTGAAACCTGCATCTTGATGGAAAAGGGGCTGCCTGCCTCGGTGGTTAATACCATGATCAGGGCTAGGAAAAGGTCCTCTTCTATCTACTATAGGGTTTGGCGTACTTACATTGACTGGTATGAGTCTAACTCGCTTCCCTGTCGTGTGTTTTCTATTCCTAGGATTCTGGAGTTTCTGCAACATGGTTTGGATCTGGGTCTTCAGCTCAGTACTCTGAAAGGTCATGTTTCTGCCTTGGCCATTTTTTTCCAAAGATCTTTTGCTCAGCATCCCCTGGTCAAGACCTTCTTCCAGGGGGTTATTCGCGTGCGTCCCCCACGTAAGCCTATTGTCATGCCTGGAGTTTCTCCTTAGCCTTCGCCTGTTTCTCTGTGGTATGCAGCTTGACCACCAGGTGGTGCTGTCCTGCAGAGCTCCTGGAGATCAGCCAGCACCTGGGCTAATTAGCTGCTGGCCTTTATATGCTGAGTCTGGCATGTAGTCAGTGCTCAGCATTTTACCTTGTCATCTGAACCTGAATGCTCAAGCAGAGCTCCTGAATCTGATTTCTGAATCCTGGACTTCCTTGTGAACCATTGGGTTCACTTCTGTTTGCCTTTTGGACTGGACTTTGTAGCTGTATGTTTTTCCTCACTGCACTATATGTATAGCAATCTGAGTGTTTGCTTGTTTCTCACAATAAACACATTGTGTTTGCTGCACAATCCCAGTCTCTTTGCCTTGCAGTACTCTTATTATTGGTCACTCTTTATTAACCCTTTCGCTGCTAGCCTACCTGGAGTTTTTGTCACGCTTGGTGCCAGACCATTTTGCACTATTTTGCGCTCCCCATGTTCAAATGTGATTTTTGAAGGAATTTCCAGGGCTTTCCCAGGAAAATGATATATTGTCTTTTTCAGCAGAGTCTGGGCTTTAACATGAAATGTCTTGTTTGTAATTTTTTAGGTGTATTCTCAATACTTTTGGGTGAAATATGTGCAAAAAAATAAAAAAAAAATCTATTTTTTGCAATTTGTAGTGTTTTTTTGTAATAAAAAATTTAAGTTTGTCAATAAAATCTTATTGCATGTGAAACCCCAATTAATCCCGGTCACAGCGTTACCACATATGTATAGGTAGACACCCTTTCCTGCCCAGGAGACTCCCCCAAACTGAAACAGCGCTTTAGGAGATTTTCAGATAAAATACAACTATGCACCGCGCTAAGCGCACCTTGCGGTCTTTCCAGAAAAAGAACCCTTTAAATTTGAAATACCCCCCCCAAAACTATATATTCTCTGGAAGTATACACCTCAGGCTTTCTAGGCGTACCAGGTTTGTTGACATGGACACAATTTTCTGGAAGTAATCCCTCAATCAATTCTTTGGTTGCACAGAGTTTCCCTAAAAAAGAATAAAAAAGAAGAATCAAAGCCACATTTTCCTAAAAAAAACTATATGCAAACAGAAAAAAACAAGTAAAATCTGAAAAAGCAACAACCCCCGAACAGAACAACACCCAACATGCATAGGTACTGTCAAGGGAAGAGTTGTGCGCACCTTGCGATTTTTCAACCAAAACAACCCTTTAAATTTAGAATATCCCCACAAACCATATATTCCCTGAAAGTCTAAGAGTACTGAGCTTGTTGTAGTGGGCTCATCTTTCTGGAAGTAATCCATTGAAGAATTCTTAGGTTGCACAGGGTTTCCCTAAAAACAATTATAAAAAAGCAGAATAAAAACCATGTTTTCCTAAAATATCAATATGCAAACAAGAAAAAACAAGCTAAATCTGAAAGCGCAATGTCCCCCGAGCAGAACAATACCCAACATGCATAGGTACTATGAACCCTTTTAATTGTCAGCCTACTTGAAGTTTTGTCACCCTCTGTTGACAGGTCATTTTTCCCCATTTTGCGGCATGATTAACCGTGATTTTTGCTGGAATTTCCAGAAAAATTATATACATTACATATACATTTTTGCAGCAGAGTTTAGGCTTTAACATGAAATGTCTTGTTTGTAATTTTTCTACTGTTTTTTGAATATTTCTGCTTAAAAAAACAAAAAAAAAACAAAAAATATATATTTTTTAAACAATTGTTTCCTTTATTTTAAATAAAACCTTTTTTTTTTTAATGAAAACCATATTGCATGTGATAGCCCCATTTCTCCCGATTACAACGGTACCACATATGTATCGGTAGCCCCCCCATTCTTTCCCTGGAGACCCCCCAAACTGAAAAGAGCACGTTATTACATTTACAAATAAAATACAACTACTATCCACACTATAAACATAAGGGGTTAATTTAAAAAAAAAATGACATAGGGGCCCCCCGTCCGGGGGGGGGGTGGGGGGGCATTTTTGGGGTAATTTTAAGGGTTTAGTGTTAGGCTAACCCTAACCCTCAAAAATCCCCCAAAAAATTACATAGGGTCCCCCCTTTTTTGGGGGAATTTTAAGGGTTAGGGTTAGGCTAACCCTTAAAAATAAAAAAATATACAAAAATAAAAATTCCCCCCCAAAAAATGGGGACCCCCCATGTCATTTTTTTTTTAATTTTAAGGGTTAGGGTTAGGCTAACCCTAACCCGTAAAAATAAAAAAATATACAAAAATAAAAATTCCCCCCAAAGAATGGGCCCCCCCCCCCATGTCATTTTTTTTTTTTAAAGGGTTAGGCTTAGCCTAACCCTAACCCTCACCCTTAAAAACATTTTTTTTTTAATTTTAACCCTTTCGCTGCCAGACGATGTTTCACTATTTTGCGCTACACATATTCAACTGTCATTTTTGAAAGGATTTCCAGGGATTTCCCAGGAAAATTATATATTGTTTTTTTCAACAGAGTCTGGGCTTTAACATGAAATGTCTTGTTTGTATTTTTTAGGTGTATTCTCAATTTTTTTGGGTGAAATGTGTGAAAAAAAATAAAAAAAAATTTTTTTTTTACAATTTGTAGAGTTTTTTTGTAATAAAAAATGTAAGTTTGTCAATTAAATCTTATTGCGTGAGAAACCCCAATTTCTCCCGGTTACAGCGATACCACATATGTATAGGTAGACACCCTTTCCTGCCCAGAAGCCTTTTATAGCTGCTGGATGACAAATGGTTAATTAAAAAAAAAAATGACATAGGGTCCCCCTTCCCGGGGAGGGGGACCCCATTTTTTTTTGGATTTTTAAGGGTTAAAAACCCTTAAAAATCCAAAAAAAAAAAATGACGTGGGGTCCCCCTTACCCAAAGTAACCAGCCCGGGACCAGCTATGGGGGCTTGTAGGCACAGAGTGGGGGGGCCAGCTTTGGTGGCCCCCCCACCCTGCAGCCTACGAGCCCACATAGCCTATGTGGGCCCGGGCTCTTCTGCCCCCCCCTGGCCTTTGGGGAGGCAGGTAATGGGGGTGCGGGGGTTAATGGCAAGTCACCCGCTAGGGCAGGTGACTTGCCACCCCCCCAGCCTTGTGAACTGGTATAAGGGGTCTCATGGACCCCTTACCAGCTCACAAAGGGTTAACTGTTAAAAAAAACCACGACACAATAATAAAAAGTATTTTATTAGAAAAAAAAAAATTTTTTTTTACTGTACTTACCTTCGATTGCAAGCTCTTGTCCCTCGCCGCTCAGCTGACAGATGCCGGTGATCGGCATCCAGAGAAGGAGAAGGCAGGAGATCAGAGGATCTCCTGTCACCTCCTTCCCCAGCGCCGATCACCGGCATCTGAGAAGCTGAGAAAGCTGAAGCCCGTTCGGGGCCGGGATGACTTCATAAGCCCCTCCCCCAAGGGGGCGGGGCTTAGAGGCATGATGGCGGCCGCCATCGAGAAGAAGAGAGGAGAGAGCCTCCCAGGCTCTCTCCTGAAGATCGGTAAGTCCTGGGGGGGGGATCGGAGGCCCCCCAGGTGAAGAGGAGGGACAGCGGGAGCCAGCGCACACACAGGTAAGTGAATGTCATTTTTATTTTTATTTTTTTTTACAGTTAGAAGCTGCTGCTGCAGAAGCGGGGGGGGGGCGGCCTATTCCGGGGGCTCTCCTGGAGCCATCCGACCCCCCACGGGGGATCGGATGGCACCAAATTAAAGAGGAGACCCGGCCGGATCCAACAAGGGGTCAGGTGAGTATTTTTTATTTTTACTTTTTAAACTAGAAGCGAGGAAAGTCAAGCACGTAACACCTACGGGCTTGGCACTTAAGGCCCAGCCAAGCCAGCACGTAGGTGTTACGGGCTTGGCAACAAAAGGGTTAAGGGTTAGGGTTAGGCTAACCCTAACCCGTAAAAATACAAAAAAAAAGACTTTTTTTTTTTTAATTTTAAGGGTTAGGGTTAGGCTAACCCTAACCCTTAAAACTAAAAAAAATGACGTAGAGGGGAACCCATTTTTTTTTTAATTTTAACCCTTTCGCTGCCAGACGATGTTTCACTATTTTGCGCTACACATATTCAACTGTCATTTTTGAAAGGATTTCCAGGGATTTCCCAGGAAAATTATATATTGTTTTTTTCAACAGAGTCTGGGCTTTAACATGAAATGTCTTGTTTGTATTTTTTAGGTGTATTCTCAATTTTTTTGGGTGAAATGTGTGAAAAAAAATAAAAAAAAAATTTTTTTTTACAATTTGTAGAGTTTTTTTGTAATAAAAAATGTAAGTTTGTCAATTAAATCTTATTGCGTGAGAAACCCCAATTTCTCCCGGTTACAGCGATACCACATATGTATAGGTAGACACCCTTTCCTGCCCAGAAGCCTTTTATAGCTGCTGGATGACAAATGGTTAATTAAAAAAAAAAATGACATAGGGTCCCCCTTCCCGGGGAGGGGGACCCCATTTTTTTTTGGATTTTTAAGGGTTAAAAACCCTTAAAAATCCAAAAAAAAAAAATGACGTGGGGTCCCCCTTACCCAAAGTAACCAGCCCGGGACCAGCTATGGGGGCTTGTAGGCACAGAGTGGGGGGGCCAGCTTTGGTGGCCCCCCCACCCTGCAGCCTACGAGCCCACATAGCCTATGTGGGCCCGGGCTCTTCTGCCCCCCCCTGGCCTTTGGGGAGGCAGGTAATGGGGGTGCGGGGGTTAATGGCAAGTCACCCGCTAGGGCAGGTGACTTGCCACCCCCCCAGCCTTGTGAACTGGTATAAGGGGTCTCATGGACCCCTTACCAGCTCACAAAGGGTTAACTGTTAAAAAAAACCACGACACAATAATAAAAAGTATTTTATTAGAAAAAAAAAAATTTTTTTTTACTGTACTTACCTTCGATTGCAAGCTCTTGTCCCTCGCCGCTCAGCTGACAGATGCCGGTGATCGGCATCCAGAGAAGGAGAAGGCAGGAGATCAGAGGATCTCCTGTCACCTCCTTCCCCAGCGCCGATCACCGGCATCTGAGAAGCTGAGAAAGCTGAAGCCCGTTCGGGGCCGGGATGACTTCATAAGCCCCTCCCCCAAGGGGGCGGGGCTTAGAGGCATGATGGCGGCCGCCATCGAGAAGAAGAGAGGAGAGAGCCTCCCAGGCTCTCTCCTGAAGATCGGTAAGTCCTGGGGGGGGGATCGGAGGCCCCCCAGGTGAAGAGGAGGGACAGCGGGAGCCAGCGCACACACAGGTAAGTGAATGTCATTTTTATTTTTATTTTTTTTTACAGTTAGAAGCTGCTGCTGCAGAAGTGGGGGGGGGCGGCCTATTCCGGGGGCTCTCCTGGAGCCATCCGACCCCCCACGGGGGATCGGATGGCACCAAATTAAAGAGGAGACCCGGCCGGATCCAACAAGGGGTCAGGTGAGTATTTTTTATTTTTACTTTTTAAACTAGAAGCGAGGAAAGTCAAGCACGTAACACCTACGGGCTTGGCACTTAAGGCCCAGCCAAGCCAGCACGTAGGTGTTACGGGCTTGGCAACAAAAGGGTTAAGGGTTAGGGTTAGGCTAACCCTAACCCGTAAAAATACAAAAAAAAAGACTTTTTTTTTTTTAATTTTAAGGGTTAGGGTTAGGCTAACCCTAACCCTTAAAACTAAAAAAAATGACGTAGAGGGGAACCCATTTTTTTTTTAATTTTAAGGGTTAGGGTTAAGCTAACCCTAACCCTTAAAAATTAAATAAAAATGACGTAAGGTCCCCCTTACCCGTCATAACCAGCCCGGGACCAGCTATGGGGGCTTGTAGGAACAGAGTGGAGGGGCCAGCTTTTGTGGCCCCCCACCCTGCAGCCTACGAGCCCACATACCCTGTGTGGGCCAGGGCTCTTCTGCCCCCCCCCCCTGGGCTTTGGGGAGGCAGGTAATTGGGGGTGCGGGGGTTAATGGCAAGCCACCCGCTAGTTGCAGGTGCCTTGTGAACTGGTATAAGGGGTCTCATGGACCCCTTACCAGTTCACAAAGGGTTAACATAAAAAAAAAAACACCACACACACAAAAATGTCATTTGTTAAAAAAAAAAAGTTTTTTTTTACTTTACTCACCTCACCCGATTGTCAGCTCCTGTGGTGATCAGCTGTCAGATGCCTTGGTGATCGCTGGCCAGAGGAGGGGGGGGGAGGGGATCAGAGCATCCCCTGCCCCTCCACTGCTCTGCCCAGCGATCACCAGGGCATCTGACAGCTGAGCCGAGGAGGGGCAGCAAGAGGCCCGGGAGTGACGTCATAAGGGGCGGGGCTTAACAGCAAGATGGCGGCACCCGTCGGGAGAGGAGGGGGAGAGCCCTTTCAGGCTCTCCCCTGAAGCTGAAGAGGCTGGGGGGGGCGATCGGAGGCCCCCCCCCCAGTGAAGAGGAGACCCGGAGGGAGGCAGCGCGACTGCAGGTAAGTAAATGTCATTTTTATTTATTTATTTATTTTTTTTACAGTTAGCAGCTGCTGCTGCCAAACAGGGGGGGGGGGCTATTCCAGGGGCTCTCCTGGAGCCATCTGACCCCCCACGGGGGATCGGATGGCACCAAATTAAAGAGGAGACCCAGCCGGATCCAACGAGGGGTCAGGTGAGTATTTGTGATTTTTATTTTTTTTACTAGCAGGGGGGAAAGTCAAGCACGTAGATTCTACGTGCTTGGCACTTAAGTGGAGTAGAAGCAAGCACGTAGAAACTCTGTGCTTGGCACTGAAAGGGTTAATGGATATTTCCCTTGAGAGATCCCTGACAGAAACCCGGCAGGACAGTCAGATTGGACAGATTGGACAGACTGGTCAGATTGGACAGACTGGTCAGATTGGACAGACGATTGGACAGGCTGGTCAGATTGAACAGGCTGCACAGACAGGTCAGATTGAACAGGCTGCACAGACAGGTCAGATTCAGCTGGAATTTTTGATTTCTGGGCTGCAAAAACTGTAATCAGGTCATGGGCAGCAAACACTGTCTCAGGAATATTTAAGTAGGAAGTAGATATGAATAGCAGGAATTCAACCACATTTTCACTGAGATGTTTGCTATAATTTAACCAGGCTTCAGCCCAGAAAAACAGGTCATCCTCAAACAGAAAGTAAGCCACCTGACGACTCACGGTTGTCATGGGAGACTGCCGAATATAAGGCTCCAGCAGTAACTTTGCGACAGCCTGGAGGAACTGGGGGTAAGTGGCCAGGGTGAGCTCTTTAAAGCGAGGTGGAGGCACAAATATATATCCATCTTTGGGAAACGTGGGACGGTCAGAGTCCATAGCAACTGATACCCTTATGGACATCTTGGGGCTAAAGCTGACTACACAAGCAAACAGACAGACAACCCGCCTGCGCCACCAGGGAGGCAAACTGCCGATTACCCAGAAGCGTAGGGGACCTGGAACTCAAGGAGCCCGTAATCCACCTACTTCTTCAGCAGAGCTTCTGAAGGTGAAGATGCACAGGCCCTGGGTAATCCCGTGATGGTCGCAGACTTGGGAAAGGGGGACACAGGAGAGACAAATACTAGACAGACAAGAATTGGGTCCCAAACTACTAAACAAGGTTGGGCCCCAATACAGACTATGGCAAACTAAAGCTAGGAGGCAAATGCAGACTCAAAGTAAAATCTAAGGCTAGTACTAGGACCCTGCATATCCTCAGCACACCAAACCAGCTCAGCCTTACAGTCTCTTATGGTCTTTTATATGTGGGGCTCAGCATTCTGTCAGGGATCTCTCAAGGGAGATATCCATTAATAAAGAGTGACCAATAATAAGAGTACTGCAAGGCAAAGAGACTGGGATTGTGCAGCAAACACAATGTGTTTATTGTAAGAAACAAGCAAACAAACACTCAGATTGCTATACATACAGTGCAGTGAGGAAAAACATACAGATACAAAGTCCAGTCCAAAAGGCAAACAGAAGTGAACCCAATGGTTCACAAGGAAGTCCAGGATTCAGAAATCAGATTCAGGAGCTCTGCTTGAGCATTCAGGTTCAGATGACAGGGTAAAATGCTGAGCACTGACTACATGCCAGACTCAGCATATAAAGGCCAGCAGCTAATTAGCCCAGGTGCTGGCTGATCTCCAGGAGCTCTGCAGGACAGCACCACCTGGTGGTCAAGCTGCATACTACAGAGAAACAGACGAAGGCTAAGGAGGAACTCCAGGCATGACACCTATGTTACCCATCTGGGACTTGAACTTAGTCTTATCTGCCCTGCAGGGCCCCCTCTTGTCCATTCTTACGCTTAGGGTAGTCTTTTTGGTGGCTATCACTTCTGTTAGGCGTGTTTCTGAGTTGGCGGCGCTTTCCATCAAACCTCCTTATTTTGAGAGACACCAGGACAAGGTGGTGTTTCGTTTTAAGCCAGATTTTCTGCCTAAGCTTGTTTCTGCCTTTCATCTCAATCAGGACATTGTTTTGCCTTCTCTGTGTCCTAATCCTAGTAGCTCTAAGGAGAGGGTTTTACACTCTCTGGATGTGGTTAGGACTCCGAAGTTTTATCTGGTGGCTACTGAACCCTTCAGGAAGACTGATGCTCTTTTTGTGCTCCCGTCTGGACCTAAGAAGGGTCTGGCTCCAGCTAAGTCCACTATCAGTAAGTGGATCCGTCAGGCTGTGATACAGGCCTACTCTGCTAAGGGGAAGGAGCCTCCCTTCCGCCTTACTGCTCATTCTACACGTGCCATTGGTGCCTCTTGGGCCTTTCAGCACCAAGCTTCTGTTGAACAAGTTTGCAAGGCCGCCACTTGGTCTAAGTTTTACAAGGTTGATGTTAAGGCCTCAGCTGATGCTGCTTTTGGTCGCAAAGTTCTGCAGGCGGCAGTGCTTTAAACTGTCTGCTGTTACTTTTGGGGATCCCACCCTACCTTACGGACACTGCTATTGGATGTCCCAAAAGTAAGGAATATCTTCTGGAACAGGACATGCTGTATACTTAGAATAATACAATTCTGTGATTACTCACCTGTAGAATTGGTATTATATGTATACAGCACGTCCTGTTCCACCCCACCCTTGTTATCATTATCTTTAGTTATCTCTTTATGGTGATTGTTCTTATGTTCAAATTCTTATATATTGGTTATAGTTCTCCCGGTCTCATTTTAACTGCTTTTCAATACTGGGGATTTTGTGGGAGGTACCTGGTATATATGGGACCGGGAGGAGCCACTTTTCTGTCTCTGCAGTCCAGCGCCATCTACTGGATGCATAACCCAAGAGTAAGGAATATCTTCTGGAACAGGACGTGCTGTATACGTATAATACCAATTCTACAGGTGAGTAATCACAGAATTGTATTTTCTGAATACATTTTTCAAATATAACAAAGGCACAGCCACTCCAACAAACAAGTGCAAATGTAGTGAACGTAGATAAAGTACTAACACCAGTGTAAATAAAGAAAATAGTGGGTTATTATATGATGCTTTATCTAGCATCATAATAAAAATGCACCTGAAGCCTGTCCAGAGCTTTAAAGGATCACAACCTGCTCAACAAAGGTTTAAAATTGTTAGTTGTGTTGGTCTTATGATGATGTCTGTGTTTTTTTTTTTTACTTCAGTTTACTTCAGTTTTTTTACTTTAGTTTGCACATCATACCATTTTCTGGGGTCTGTGGGTGGTAGCCTAGGTTCTACATTAATATATCCACCATGGATTGCACCATTTCATGCATCATGCATCCCGTTCTTACCATAGTTCCAGTTGACATTCTTTATGTGTACCCTAGGACCCCTCTACATTGGGCTGCAGCAGCAGGTAAATCGGACTGTGTACAGACTATGCTAAAGTTGGGAGTCGATATTAACCCCAGGGACATCAATGAAAACACTCCTCTGACCTATGCCATGTACTGCGGGCACACTGCATGCATCAAACTGCTTTCTCAGGAGAATAGGTAAGCTTACATCACAACTAGTAGGGATTGAGCAACAATAAATTGTTAACTACAAACAGGGACTCACTGGGGTCAAAAATTAGCCTGGGATTTTACTGTCCCTGGCCAGCCCATTAACAGCCTACAAGCTGCTGAGCCCAACCACCAATGTGCTTCCCAGCCGGTCAGTGAATGTCTGCCAGCTGAGGCTATGGCACTTCAGAGACAGATCACGGGCATAGAGGTTATAACCACATCTAAAGGCAGTATCCACAAAAAAAAACAGGAATACTTGCCTTTTGTCCCCTGCAGCTGATCAGTCTAATTGCCCCAGTGAAAAACTTACCAGATATTTTGAATTGGGCACGTCCGAGGTCGGCATGCCCCCTCCATTACAGTGAATAGAAATGACTTATATGACTGATGGTTGGGGGCAGCCATCCAAGATTGACCCTGGCAGTGTAGGGACACTATTCCACTAACTGGCAAGTTTCCTTCTGTGGGAGTTGGATTGATCAGCTGCAAAAGGGGGACAAAATGTGAGTATCTTTTTTTATTTTTTCAAATGGTTGGACGTTTATTTTACAGCAATGATGCCAAAGCTTTAATACTGTAAGGCAGGTGCTTTGGCAATGGTGGGAATGCCACCCCACCCATAGCTTTAATACCGAAGCTATAGCATTTCAGGGGAAGAGCATGGGCTGGGATGTCTTGGCTGAGGGGTACTGTGGAGCCTGGTATAAGGAGACTGGTGGGGCGGGGAGACTTGAGAAGCAGTAAGTGGAAGGGTGTGTTAGAAGAGATATTAGTGAATTCAGAGGCAGGATTTGGTAGAGGTGGGGGCCACATTCAGCTTAGCCAGTCCCAAGGCAGTTCCGCCAACCCATTATTCTCCCTGTGCTCCTATGGCCCTGTTTTAAAGCAAAGTAAAACCTTGTCAACTCTTGAAAGGTTAATTTGCAAATTATCCTCAGTGTCTACTGATTTACTTGCTCCTAGTTTCAGGATGGCTGGTTTTAAAAGAAAACATACCGGTATATAAATAAGTTATGTGGCTTGACAGCTCCTTGTGTGAGAGTAGTACAAACCAGGAGCAAGAAGCACACATCAGATGTTTCTTCATCTCATTAATCAGTGACGGCCATTTTCATGTTAAAATTTGTTTTTTAATGAAAGAAAGATATTTTAATGCAATACTAAATTACTCACATCTTGTAACATCAGCATTATAAATTGTAACTTCAAACATTATAACGTAAATCCAGTAATGTGTCTGTACCTAGTCTTTGTGATCGTCTGGCACCTTTCTTGTGTAGTTGTGCATCCAGTCCCTATCTCTCAGTTAGGCCCAAGGCCTTCAGTTCTCTGCGTTGTGCCTAAGCCTACTGTTTCTGGTGGCCCCGTTTCTGTTCTCCTGTTAATGACTAATCCATGTTTGGTATTAGTCTGTGTCTGCTGTATGTGCTCTGTCCCCTGTCAGCCTTCTTTTAACCTCTTGCCAACTTGTGCAACCCCACAATCCAGGGCTTGCTTTCCTGCTTTCCTCTATGGTGGAACAGCTAGGATGTCTGTATAACTATGTTTCAGTCCCCAACCTGTGTTTCTCTTACCTACTCCCAGCTCATGATTCTCTTGCCTGTCTCCAGTCTGCTACCCTGGTCTGCACCCGTTCCTGGTCCATGCCTGTGTTCCTAGTACAATACAGTCCAGATATGTCTACAAACAATCCATATTTTCTCTGTGACTTTCTAGTTTGGTGGTTACCAACCCCAGACATGTCCCCTCTCCATTATAATGAACCTTTTACCTAAAGGCCACCCTTCTACCCAACGATCTTGTACGCCCAGGCCTATAAACCAATATTACATCTCAAATTAAACCAAAATGTACAAATGCACAAACCCTACTATATATTTATCGACACCAGATTTTTACTCGTATATATTAAAGACATCCCGGTTGGCACAGGTGTATTTTACTTATTTGGAGGCCCTAGCCACTGATCTTCTGGGACCTTCTAGGCAGATCCATGCTGTCTTCATTCTGTCTTTCACTGTTAATGAGACTCTATAGTTTCTATTGCCTATAGACATGCCCTTCCAGTGTTCATCTTATTGTTTTTATATGCTCGTGAGCATTTCTAAGACTAATCATGTTTTCTTATTTTTCAGTAGACCAGACCCATGCCAGCCATTTACCTCCCCTGGTAGTAAGGCCATGAGGAAAGAGGGGCGTCTCACTGTGCTAAATCAAATATTCTCATGCAAGAAGAAGAAGGTGGAGCAGAATGCTCAGGTAAAACTCAGGTATAACGGAGAAGAGACCTCAGAGGTTGATGACATCATCACCACATTTGACTGTATCTTAGACACAAACTGTAAAGACTCCCCTGAGGAAAGGGGGAACTCAGTCAACTGCAAGAAAAGGACAGCAGAATCACAGAAGTACCTGTTACCGGAGAACAAGCAAAACTGTAAAGGTCTTCCACCCATAAGAACACAGAGTCTCCCTCCGATTACTCTTGGAAACACTTTTCTGACCACTTTACAGACTACACCAAACATCCCGCAAAGCAATGCTTTTCATTTTGCACACAGGTCTCAAAAAAGCAAGAGTGAGCATGACTTGTTTGACCATAGAATTAGCTGTCACAGTTTGCAAGACAATCCATGGAATATAGCTGCCAACCAAATCCTTGCCCATAAAGCCTGGTCTTCACCAAATCCAGAAAACTTCAAAAATCCAAAATGTTTGCTGAAAAAGCCAAACCATTTGAACAATCTCTGCCCTCCTCATATGGAAACTACCCATTCAGGTAAGGTGTATAATAGATACATTAAAGTGGATCTAAGCAATCTTCAGTACTATAACTGTGTGCTCAACTAATGATAATGTATCAGATGGTCACTGATAACTGAGCCTGCAGGTCATACTTTGACTGCTTGATTTAATGTTATATTAGGGGAATTAATGTTATATTAGGGGAGTTCAGTTAAACAAAGAGCATTGTTCAACCATGGCCTGCTTTTTAAACTCATTGTATGTTTGGAAATGCTGACGAAGTAGCGGGCAAATTAGCCATTCAGAATCCTTTTCTCTATAGACAGACTTTAAAGTGGACCATCACCCTTGGGTGATCGGCCCGGGAATCTATAAGATTCCCGGGCCGATCACCTCCCTCCCCGCGGGACATCCGAGATTGGGATGTCCCGCGGGGTGAAACCCCCCCAAAACCCTCAAACCCCCTCACCTTAGCTTCCCTCCCTCGCGCCCCTCTAGGCGTGCGCGCGCCCGCGCCGGCCGTCTGTGAATGGCCGGCGTGGGCGCGCGTCAAGAGGGACGCGCGGGAGGCGGCGGCGGTGGAGCCGCTTGTCCGCGGCTATCAAATCCCTTGTCCGTCGGCGCTGGGAGCGGGGAGAGGTGAGTTTTTAGGGTGATCGGGGGGGTTTCACACAGCGGGGCACCCCTATCGGGGGTGCCCCACCGAAGTGGACCAAGACCCAGGATAGTCAAAATCCTGGGTGTTGGTCCACTTTAAAGTTCATGTAAAAAAAGCCTGTACTCACTCTCCCCTGTATTTCCTTGGGGTTCAGTTATTCATAACTTACCAGTAGGACCCCAACCAACACGAAGCACGTGCAATATATAGCTTCTTTCAGGGCGCGGGCCACCCCACTGTAATGTCACTGTTAGGGGAGAGCTCACCCACTGACTTCGGGCCTGTTATTCAGGGTCCCCATTTCACCTCAGGAAATGGTCACCTCAGGTGTTTCCCAGCAACAGCAGACTGGGGCTTTTCTCTCCTTTCCCCAGACTGGGGAGTCAGCTCACCTAAGGAGTATAGAGGCAGTTTTGAGAAGATCTCCAGGGACACCTCCAGTCATCAGGGCGCGGGGGACCCACTCTGCTTAGCTTGGCGACAGCAGCTGCCCTTGTTGCTCTCCCTTGGGGCTTAGTTCTCACCAGCAGCTGTCTTTGCCTCTCAAACCGAGAAGTCTTTCGCTCTCTGAGCACCGCCAACTCTCGAATGGTTACAGAGAAAGAAAATTGTATACTTACATTTCATAATTTTCCTTTCCTCGAGCCTATCCATGGTGTCATGCTATTAGTAATGTCCATCACATTTAGCCCATATAGGACCCACACCTATAAAGTTTTGCTCCTTCTGTGCAGCATTCTTTTACTTTAGTCACTCCCAAGGGTTGGTTGGCGCCAGGAAAGGTAAGTATACTATTTTCACTAGTGACTCCATGGCATCATACTATGGAATATACTGATTTGCAATAGAGCTTCTTTTCCAAAACTCAAAGTTGTAAATCTAGATAAATCAACACAAAAAATTATTACGAAGGGGCAAGTAGCCACCTTGCAAAAGTTGGGGATGGGACTGTGGTCAGCATATGCACCATTGGATCCCTGATGCTGTGTGTATAGTAGGCAACTTAGGAATTTTACACAGTGGGCATCCTCTTTAAAGGTGCAATATGGTGGGAAAAAATGGCCAATTAATAAAAATCCACATAAATATGCTAATTAGCAAAATATTTAGTCAAGCCCATTTCCTTCTTTTACTGGGAGAAAGAAGAATCTGGGATTCTCATCAGGGATGGTTTTGAAAGTTTCAGCGCTCAACCTGTACTGAAAGTATTATTTTGTGTGCAGATGCTTTTACCCATCATGCAAAGCTTTGGGCAGATATTTAGACTGGTGCTTCCCACAGGCTGGCTCAGAAGACAGGCATTATAGTGGAGCAGATCACCCCTGTAAAAGTGGAATGAAACACTCAAACTTTTTTTCCTACCAGTAGAAGAAAAC
This sequence comes from Gastrophryne carolinensis, assembly GCA_027917425.1. Taxonomy (NCBI): domain Eukaryota; kingdom Metazoa; phylum Chordata; class Amphibia; order Anura; family Microhylidae; genus Gastrophryne; species Gastrophryne carolinensis. The sequence goes on from CM051234.1 coordinate 590,318,584, forward strand.
CACAAGCATGGTCAGTTGCTGTGTATATAAGTGTCTCCTCCTTCAACTTAAAGCGGAAGTTCTGTTCTCCGAGGGCATCCTGAATTGGGATGCCCCACTGTGTGAAACCTTTCAGAATGCTTAGTAAATCAATGAGAACCGTTTGCCAAATGAAATAGTCATGGCAGTCGACTCTCATTGGACGAGAGCCTGCGCATGCGCCGTTGGACTAGAGAAAGGTAACAAAATACAGGCTATCTGGTGGGTTTCACCCTGCGGGGCATCCTGAATCAGTAAAAGCCAGCGGCCATCCCTAGAATCATTTGGTTTACAGGGCTGCCACTGGTGAGTTTTGTTAGCAACAACATTGTATGATGTATGACCAATTTTGTCACTTAAAGGAGCAGTATCGCAAAATTTGCATTAAAAAATATAAATAATTAAATAGCCACACAATAGCTTCTAACATGTGTATAAATAATGTGGCGATAGAAAAAGAAAAAAAATCTGCCTTTCTTTTAAATTGTATAATGACAATGGCTCAGTCCATTTGCTGAATAGGGGGATCTGCTGGGCTGTATTTAGTGAGCTGCTTCATTTAGCCCACTGGTCTCCTAGCAACACTTTACCTCAGAGGCTGACACTGTAATCAGCGGTAACGGCTGTGTGTGTGTGAGGTGCTGCTTTTGTTATGAGACCAGGTGACTCAAATGTGTAAAATCTATACAAAATAAACTAAACTGACTGAAAATGACTGAAATTCTTCTTTGAATAACTGTGCAGGAAAATCTAAAGGTATTAAAGTGGAACAAAACCCTGAGTGGCCGACCTGAAGCCTATAAGATCCAGCCATTGACCTTCCCCCTTGGGCATTCTAAATCGGGATGCCCCACTGTGTGAAATGACCCCTGGATAACCACAGATCCCCCCATTTTTCTGGCGCGCTCACGCAGATAGTCATTTAGACAGGCCGGGCGGCCAGGAAGGTTACTGCTCAGGCTCCCCATCTGCGTGCAAACAGAGCCAGCCAAGCAAACAGCGCTGATTGGATGAGAGCCCGTGCATGCGCTGTGGGACAGGGAAAGGTACGTTTTCACAGGCGAACTTGGGGATTTAACATATCAGGGCATCCCAAGTCGGGATGCCCCTAGGGGCACAAAACAAAACTCCAGATAGTGAAAATCCTGGGTTGGGCTTTGCTCAAAACACACAAAGCTGAAAGAAAGATCATATGGAAAAATGTGTTGAGAAAAGAGAGAGAAAATGGTAAACTGAAAGATTCTGCAGCAGAGCCAACATGAAGGGAAAACTGTCAAAATAAAACATGTTTAGAGCAAAAAACAGGATGTAAACCCAAAAATCCAATTCTGAAATAAAATAACCCCCCCCCCCAAAAGAAAAGAAAAACTGGCGAGTCTGAGATTTGATCCAATGACTCTGGTTCAAAGACATTGAATTTACCAATGAGCTAAATGACTTCTAGAGCTTTTCTTTCTGCTTTAGATATATGAGTTCTGGCCAGGCAATGTTGCAACATTATGCTGGATGGCTGCCAGCACTGAACAGCTGATTAGTTTGATACATTGTTTCCCCCTCTCCTCAGCGTGGAACAGGCCAGAGTGTCGGGCCCCAACACTCAGCAGACATAAACATGAGCTATTAGTCTCCAGCTGCACAACACAGACATCATTTTTTTCTACATTTGTAATTCTTACACCTACACTTACCTACATTCAAAGTACCATTTAAATATATGTCACCAAGAAAGATTCGCGATACTGCTCCTTTAACCTAGCCATTTGTTAAGCTGTCACAATTTACGCATCCCAAATTTGTCCCTCAGAAAATGGTCAGCTTACTCTATGAATTGATATGATATTTTGATACAGCTGTTTTCTAGTAGAATAGAAAGTAAAGTATTTTTTGTATATGATGCTGCAAAAACTTTATCCTGGGAAGTCTTGTTTACCAAAACATGAGGAGGGGGGTTACCTTTTGAAGCAGGGGAAAGTATGATTTAAATTAGTATATTTGCTGCATATTAATCTCCAATATTTCTACTAGAGAATAATAATATAAATATCGCAAATACCAATAGTCATATCAGCCCAGCGGCCACTAATTTGATACAAACCAATGGTCTCCGAGGCTGTCCATCCAGTGAAATATCCTAAGGAGAAATACTAATATTCCGATCGGGGTTGCCCCGCAGAAGTGCACCAAAACCCAGGATAGTGAAAATCCTGGGTGTTGGTCCAATTTAAATACTTAACACATACAATCTTTTGTGTGAGAAATTATCCACCACACACAGTAAGATGTATAAATTAAAACGGGTTTGATTTACCAGCACAGTCAATAACCTTCACTAAACCAATATGTTCATGAGGTTTCCCCAGATAACCTTAGATATTACAGGCAGTAAATTACATGTTAAGATAAAGTAAGTTTACATTACAATATAATGGTGAGAGAGAGAGAGATAATGGAGAGACAGCAAGATAATTAGCACTTTTGAAGCAGGGGAAAGTATGATTTAAATTAGTATATTTGCTGCATATTAATCTCCAATATTTCTACTAGAGAATAATAATATAAATATCGCAAATACCAATAATCATATCAGCCCAGCGGCCACTAATTTGATACAAACCAATGGTCTCCGAGGCTGTCCATCCAGTGAAATATCCTAAGGAGAAATACTAATATCCCGATCGGGGTGCCCCGCAGAAGTGCACCAAAACCCAGGATAGTGAAAATCCTGGGTGTTGGTCCAATTTAAATACTTAACACATACAATCTTTTGTGTGAGAAATTATCCACCACACACAGTAAGATGTATAAATTAAAACGGGTTTGATTTACCAGCACAGTCAATAACCTTCACTAAACCAATATGTTCATGAGGTTTCCCCAGATAACCTTAGATATTACAGGCAGTAAATTACATGTTAAGATAAAGTAAGTTTACATTACAATATAATGGTGAGAGAGAGAGAGATAATGGAGAGACAGCAAGATAATTAGCACTTCATGGACATCATTGTTGCTTAATTCTCGTAAGGGGCCCATCCATTGTCTGCCTAATCGTCCCAGCAGCCTCACTAATCTACCAACACTAGGGGGTGTGGACAGCAGTTCCCGCCTCATGGGTGGACATGATCTGCCCACAACCGACCATATTTTATAAAGAGTATGACTCCCACAATATACATGTTATCATATTGTGACCAAGAAATTCAGGATCCCCATTAATTTCTTAGTAAAATGAACCTAAACATCAAATACATATCACACAGAGTGTGTTACTATGTGGACTATCAGTCTTTGGTCAATATATATATATGCCATGTTTGATATCAAATGAATCCTGAATAATCCTGAATAAGACCCTCTCATTAATATAGTCATAACTGACATTCTTAAGGAGCTACATATCTTCCCAGAAATATCATCTAATGCCCAAGTGTCCAATGTGTATTTGAATGTCTGAGTCTGCCTCCAACCTAATTTGGAATTCAAGGATTCCTTTTCAAAAGTAAGTGAGCTGCAGCTCAGCTATTGAGGTTGCTGGCAGCTAGGTGTGAATATAGTTTGGCTAGGTGTGAATATATTCTATTGTATTCATGGGCCATGGTCTGTTTTCTTATAGACATGGCAGAATCTTAGACTACATACTATTTGAGTGTTAATTTGAGGGACAGCTGTCCTTTAACACCTTTGTTGCTTATACTTTTTATCCATTACAATTCTTTACTCCCACTCACCCCTAAAGCATGGGGGCATCCCGATTTGGAAATGCCTTGCTGCGTCTCTCCTCAAACTGATACCAGGCAGTCCTATACTTACCACATTCTACATTCCAGGCATGGCAGCCATTCCCAGGCAATCGAATTTGCAGGGCGGATTACGCACACTGCAACTGCACATCCACCCAATGGTCGCTGCAAGCCAACTGAACCTGTTATGATGAACCGCATAAGCAGCATGTACGGGGATGCCTAGAATCCGGCTTGCAAGGAGAGGCTACGCAGTCATGTATTCCAAATTTGGATACCCCCATTCTGTGGAGGTGAAGGGAAGTAAAGTCTTTTTGGCAGGAGACTGATTTCTACTCCAATAAAACTTGGAAATGGCAGATACAGGTCTTGGGCTTCAGGATAGGTCCTAAATCAGAATGCTCCCATGATGCAAGGGTGAGGGAAAATAATGTATTCTTCAGTTTAAGTACATAGGTAAATATGAATTTTTTTTTTAGTATCACAAACATACATCCTTCACCAATACATTTAATGCATGGTGCCAAAGCTGACCCAAGGCTAAACCAGACCTAAGCACTCTGATAATACTGAAGAGCTGTTGAGAAATACCTGTATATGGGGACTGGTATTGTTAAACCTCTTTATCATATTGCCATGTTCTGTACATGAGGTTTTACTTGCAGTAAACACCAGTTACTCCTTGTGAATGCCTCGTGACATATGTAATACTATATGTGTTAATTGAGGTTCTATAATTGACTAAATCTGGAAAGGTGTAAATGGACAATAAAGTGGAATTGTGCTAAAAACAAATGTACCTGTTTATTTGAATATATATATATATATATAACTGCAAGGGTGTGTCCCGTGATCTCTTTAGAGTGAAACTAGAGTAAAAAATGACTAGGGATGCTCCTAGCCCTCCCTTGAGGACATTACGATTTGGGATACCCCACTTCTGGGAGCCCGAAATTGGGGTGTTATTTTTAACCTTCAGGGATCCTCTATGGTGGTAAGTGAAAGCTTTTCCTCCAGGAAACATCCATGTTAACTGGGCAGTTGGCAACGCACAGCTCGTGGATAGGAGGGTAATTTGGCCTGTTTTTGGCTTTCCTCTGTGAAAGAGCACAGCAATTTTATCCATCAAGGAACTATAAAATGAAACTTAGGATAAAAAAATAGCACTTACTGCTATGAAGCACCTAGAGACATGCTGCATCCTGGTATCTGAAATGTACATAGACTGCTGAGGAGAAGTAGAATATTTATTAGTAGCTGATTACATAATGACTGAATTTTTATTTATTATTGAAACGTCACTGAAATGTCTAAAATTTATTCAGGTCATAATTTCTCACATCTCTCTCAAGAAAATGCAAGAATAAATGAATTCCGGCTCACGCGAAACAGCTTGGCCCCTTTGCCCGATCACTGTGTGGAAAAAAGTAAGTTCGCTAATATTTACTGTCTGCACTGGACACATTTTAGAGTTTAGGCTAAGTATGCTGTCACGTACCTTGTTGTGGATCGGCTGATGTAGACGCAGACAACTGCTAGCAGAACCGCCTGCGGCTCCTGCTGATAGTGGTTACATGGGAAATGCAGCAGAGGGAAAGGCCAGTGTCAGGTAATGAATAAAGGAATTGCAAATTCCGGTCTGCTGAACTGAAACTCAGGAGCTGGATGGCAAGATGGGGCCAACGCTGGCTGAGATGGGAGGAGGCCAGCAGGGAATGTCTGCAGCACTACACCACAAGGCAGCTTCAGTGTGGGAAGTCAGTTGGCAAGTCTGGTTTTCACCAGGTTCCCTTAGCTACCAATGGCAAGTGTTGAGCCCAGGCTTCGATACGGACTGCATGCAGGAGCAGAGCCGAGAAACTCAAAGTCCAGGTAAGTCCAAAAACAGAGCTGGCCGTTCAGGTGAGTGCAGGAACCAAGCCGATGCGTACAGAAACGGAGCTGGCATACAGGACCGTGGTATGGATAAAGATCTGCAGGCCTCTTCCCAGTGCCTCAGGCCTTTTTTTGTAGGCCACCGGCACCAGGAAGTGTCTGCTGTACATGATCAATATCATGAGTGCGCGCAGGCCCCGATCGGCCCAATCAGAATTTTTTTCAAAATTCTTTTTATACATTTTGAAATAACAGCACCCTATGAAATAGTTAATCACATTTAAAATAAGCCTCTTCAATAATATTCTGGAATATGTAAAAAAATAAAATATAAACATAAAGGTGGAATAATTGTGTACTGCCTTTGCAGATCAGATGCAGGTAATGGTGACCAGATGTTCAGCTTCCGGTGGGACAGTCCCACTATAGGACTGATTCATGGTCGGTGCGCAAAAACACTCAGGTGGAGCGCAAACGATTCCCCATGCGCCTAGGGCATGATTTATGGCTGTTTGAGCACTCCGGGCGCACATGCGAATCGCACCAAATGGCAAGCACATGGGAGAAGCGCAAATTGCCTCTTCTTGTGCCAATTTGCGCCTTTTGCAAGGAAAAGCTGCTATTTTGAAGTGCCGTGTCCCATGCGCATTTGGCCTGCTATTTGGTTTTTGTTTTCCCCTTTCCTTTACTGTGTCTCCATAGCAATTTGATCTCTCCAGCTTCTGTGTTTTCTGTGAAGCTCTATTCACCATTTTAGAGTGTATTCTCTGAACAACCTGTGTTCTCAATTTTTGGGAGGGAATATTCTGAATCCAGTTAACCCTGTTTTTTTGCCCAATGTTTTGTTGCAGATGTTGTCTTTAAAGTGGACCAACACCCACCGGTGATCGGCCCGGGAATCTATAAGATTCTCGGGCCGATCACCTCCCTCCCCGCGGGACATCCGAGATCGGGATGTCCCGCGGGGTGAAACCCCCCCAAACACCCCAAACTCCTTACTTCAGTTTGGGCGGCGGCCGGCCGCCGCCGCCTCCCTCGCGCTCCTCTAGACGTGCGCGCGCCCGCGCCGGCCGTCTGTGAATGGCCTGCGCGGGCACGCGCGCGTCAAGAGGGACGCGCGGGAGGCGGCAGCGGAGGAGCCGCTTGTCCGCGGCTTGTCCGTCGGCGCGGGGAGAGGTGAGTTCTGGGGGTTCGGGGGGGTTTCACACAGCGGGGCACCCCGATCGGGGGTGCCCCACCGAAGTGGACCAAGACCCAGGATAGTCAAAATCCTGGGTGTTGGTCCACTTTAACCTTCCCTTACTCTTTGGTTTGCATATTAATGCTTAATAAGTTAACTAACATTTTGTTTTTGCTAGACTTTGGGGTCCAATTTCCACATTTTTGTTGTTTTGATCTTAACGTTTCATTATTTAAAAAAAATGGTTCAATCCCTAAAACAGAACTTGTGGTTGACACTTTCATTGTTCAGAAACATGCCTGATGCTGCCGGCATGTGTTTTCAAAATTAAAAAAAGCCTGTTACTCATTGGAATCGGCAGTTTCCTCCACTTATTTGCTGGAGGAAATTAACTGTTCAATTTGCGTGCACCTTTCTGCCTTCTAAAAATGCCATAAGGTGCCGGAGACAGTTTGGTCTGCCAAAAAAGCATGAGTGGAAATTTTCAGGCATAAATTGGCACAAAAACAAATGCGCATCCCATTTTCACAACCATGAATCAGGCGGAAGCCCGAGCACAACTTGGTGCTTCAAAAAACGAGGCAAAATGTCCCACTTTGCTGACATTAGTAGGAAGACTGTCCAACCAAAAAAAAAAAAGTGAAACAAATGCATTGGTTATACAGACCAGATATATCCAAGCTGTGCTTTGAGTATATGTCCTGGGGGCAGGCTACATATACTGTATGCTACCTAGGAGTAGCATAGAATGCTGCAGATATTTGATCCTCAAAATCCAGTGGACAGCCATACCCTCGCCACACCTATTACCAGACAAAGTAATCAGTTTAGCTAAGTGTCCCAGTTTGAGTCCCCATTGAAGATGGTCAGTTTAGGTGTAGTAGATTTAAAAGAAAAAGGCCCCACCTCCTGGGGAACCCTAGTGCCCCTATGGAATTCCTAGTCTGAGATCTGATAGGTAAATCGGAAAAAGTGAACTTTCCCTTTAAACGAAATCTTCAGGTCTGCAGGGATAAGTAAAAGTTCTGTATGCTTTGAAATCTTGACACACTCTTTACAGGTGAGTGGGGCCTACTGACCATCGCTACTCCCATAGAAAATGGGTCAATGCTGAGCTTGCACTATCACCAGAGTGGTGTTTCCCTTTGTTAAGGGAATCCTGTTTTTATTTAAACCATATGTCTTTACAAGTGTCTCATAGGAACATTGCTCTTATGTGGTGTTACTGAGCATATGGCAGTACAGATGGGTTGCTTCATATCACCGATTGACTTGAGCAGGCTATGCATCAGTGCATCTGCTTAGAAAATTGCAATACAATCTAAGCTACATTTGATATATACCGTAGATACATCCATCCTCTTGAGAAGTCTAAATGGTGATGTTCTATCTTCCTGTATAGATTACATCACTATGTTCACACCTAAATTAACATTGCCGTGTGTGCACAAGCCTTGTGTGGCATTCTCATTCCACTAAAAAATGACAATAAGACAGATATAGATTCATACAAGCATGTGCCATAAATCCTTGGGCACAGATGCACACACAACATTTTGCTTTGGTAGGAGATTTAATGTAGAAGCATAGGGGTGGCCATGAATGTGTATGAGGCTGAGGGAGTTACGGATTACAGGGCCAGATTGCAGCTTGCATTTGGAGCAGCACAATTTGGCATGCCTTGACCCTGTCCCTGGGGTACATCTAGTTCTCACCTCGATTCAGTGATCCCATGACGAATGCCCAGGTCCACCAGCGTCCCCTGCACCCCTCTATCCATGGCATATCTAAATGGAAGGGAATGGCCCAGGGGAAGTGCTGGGCAATTATTCATTCAGCATTTATTGCCAGACATTAAAGGGCCACTCTAGGCAAAGGCTTAAATGATCCTGCTTTCTGCTTGCCCTACGCTGGCTGTCAGGGATGGCATCTTTTATTACCCAGCACTTTGAATTCCTTGATAAACCCTATAGCAATTGCTTCCTTCTGTTGACTATGGGGATCCCTGGAAGGGTGTGTGTACAAACCCAGCCCAGCTATTTGGATAAGCTGGGGGAGGAGCACACACGCCGCGGGGGATGCAGGGGATGTGGCAGCGCGTGCTCCCCTTTGAAAGCAATCAGAGCCCTTTGCCAAAGGATGTAAACACGGAAAAGGGCTCTGACTGAACGAGAGCCCACACATGCACCACTGGACCAAGGAAAGGTGAGTTTTACTGGGTGAACTGTGGGGTTTCACACAAGCGGGGCATCCCAATTTGGGGGCCACAGGACAAAACCTGGGAAAGCCAAATTCCCGATTTTGTTCTGCTTTAACTTAAAATGCTTTGTTTAGCTTAGCAAACAAGAGGCAGAGGAGGTCAACAATTAGGGTGAGAAGTTTGGTACAATCACTAAGGTGGAGTATAAGAGGAGTTGCTAGGCTGGAGGGAGGACCAGAGAGAATATGAGAGTAACTATGCCCCAGGTTCTAGTGTGTTGCTGGGTCATTTAGCCTGTCATTTTTTCCCATGTATGATTGTTGGAATCTATGCATAATCTTTCCCCCTCTCTCCTAATGTGCATTATTAGTGTTGGCTTACTGTATTAATCATTGCTTGTGTATTTTTAGCCATGATCTGCATTGTTTGGACCCTAGTCATTCATTGTTATTGTGTATATGTTCAATTAAGTACCTCTTTTTTTTTAATCATGGTCTCAGTGTCTCTTTGAAATACTAAAATTTTAAAGTTCCTACAATCTTGCATATCTAGTTGCAAATATATATATATATATATATATATATATATATGTAAATATATATTTGGGGCGACATATTATTACAAATATATCATTTTGGCCAGGAGCGTATTTTCTTAGACATGTGAGCTCTGTCTATTTAAACAAAATGTTTCACTTCATTTGGCATTTAGCATGAGGCATCCCATTTAATTGGACCAGTGTAATGCTACCTTGGTCCTTGGGGACCTGGTAAATATATTCCAGGTGAGCTGACCACTAAGCACAGGCATGGTTGCTCCAGGTGGTAGTCCCCTCAGACCCAAGGCAGGTAAGATATAGCTGTAGAAACAAAAGACGTACCAGTTAATGCGCCAGTAGGTGGTTCAGATCCAGTGGTAGGTCCACAGCAACCTGGTATCTTACCCCCTGCACTTAGCCGGGAGGTGTACTCCCAAATTTCTTTTCCATACTCGGACCCCTGATGCTGGTCTCCCTATCACCATTCATGAATAATTAAGACTTTTCTCAGTGTCTGTCTCCTTGAATTTAAAGTATCCACCTAAAAACTGATATGTGACGACTTGAGTATAGATTTATTTCTTTATTAATCCCTGTTCTTAATCTTTTCAGTCCAGCTGCCAACTGGGCAAGTCTGCCCAGGAGTTAAGAAGTCGATGTCTCTGCCTACCAACTCTCTCCGGATGGGAAATAACTTATCTCCGTTAATCATTTCTAAAACTCAGAGTCACTCCCTGTACTCCTTCCTGCCTGTTCTGAGAAAAGAACCTCTGAGGACCACCCGCGTCCTGCCCGCCATTCCTAGTCAGAAAGGTCAGCGCTCATCAGAAAGCCTGATTAGACCTCCAACCAAGTCAGACACAAACGACTAGCTCCATATCCTAGACCACATCCAGAGAGTCCTTACCGTGTCCTTTATGTGTGTTCCTGTATGTAGAGTCTGTGCGACATGCACCATGTGTGTAATTTTTACTATTTTTGTAAAAAAAATAAAATAAAATGAAAACAAAAAAAACTTGATTTGGAAAAAAGTTATTGTCCCATGAAAAAACCGTGATGGGTTGTATAGTTATTAGGCATTCATGATGGAAGATTTGATTACGGTAATTGCAACCAAAGACATTAAATGGGGCCCTGATGTAGCTCATAATTACTCTTTTCCCACATTCAGTTATGATGCAAGTGTTCAACTGTATTGGCTACAATGGAACAACCAAACATTGCAAACGGCTGATACAAATCTGCATGACACATATGTGAGTACAATTATTGGATTAATAGGGTAATGGAGCAACAGTGGTGGGGCCCCCTGACATCATGGGCCCTGTGCAGTCGCTACCTCTGTAACCCCTGTAGTTACTCTCCTGAATTCTAAATATGGGTAGCACATTAACCATTTTTTTTTTCAGATAACATATAACTTTTTTTTGTATCGTATCACTTTGGTTTCATATCCCCAGCCTCGTGAAGATCACATGTGCACAAATCCTTGCAGCAGTGTCTAATCTTTGCATCTTCAGTCCCCTGGTGTGTGCATGCGCACAGATACAAGCAGGAGAACAAATACAAGTATGCGCACATGGTATCATGGTGCTGCTCATCCCCATGGCGCATTCTTAGTCCACGCATGTGCATCTGCGAATTCCATGCCCATATTCACTATATAATAGAGCTTCAGCCACAAACAAAACACCAGTAAATCTCCTAGGTTGTCTTCTGATCCTGTATTCCTTGTGATTCATCCTGGCTACCAACCTGTTTCCAGCTGACAATCCTGATTTGGCTCCTGACCTGGCTTGGACTAACTTCTAGTTTTGGCTGTTTCCTGGCTTGTATGGACATAGCCCCTGTAGCAGAATTTTGCACCCCCCCTGTTGGCTTTGTCACCAGCATTACCAGTGTGAATCATTAACAACTGTTTCTGGACTATCCCTGTCCCCTCTCATCTTCCTTGCAGAATCTGGGTTTTCCTGCTTTCACCCAAGAGACTGTGACGTGAAGGTGCGGATTCCTCTGCATTCTAGTTTCCGTTGCCTGCGAAGTCCACAGTCCATCCTGGACGCTGTGGCAGTGAAGATCAGGGACCTCCTGCATTTTCAGGATTATGACTTTCCTGTTTGCTGCTCCTCAGTGATGCCCGGCCATCCTCAAATATTGTCACTGCAACCATCACCTTTGGGCAACTGTAGGAAGCCAGCTCTAGTATTTATGCACATACTAAGAAACTGAAGATGCAACGATGAAATACACTGCAAAGAATTGTGCGTATACGCATTCCACAAGACTAGGGTTATGAAACCAACGTGACATTGTGACACAAGGTGCATTACTATGTTTAAACACACAGCAATATCGCATCAGAATGTATAACCTAAATTGCAATTCTTTCTTCTCAATGATAGACAATTGAGATCCCAACCAAAACCAAATAGAGTAACATTAGCCAACGCACAAAAATAAGGTTACTATAGGTAGGAAACTGGAGGTAATTGTTGCAGTAAACTTTATTAAGAAAACCTAAAACATAAGGAGACTAAATCACATGCTGTTACAATATGAAAATCAAAAAGAGAGATAGCGATCCTTCAAAACAACCCTGATCCCAGTCCTTAGTGGAGGCACCTCCAAACACACACACACCGCTCAACTTTCATTCAGGCCAGCTAGATTAGACCAGTGAAAATGAGCTCTGTGATTGGCCGCTGGGGTCACATGGTTTCTGTCCGGATACCCAGAAGTAGGCCGTGGACCACTTGACCGCAGCATACTCACATCGCTTGATTTTGGCAATAGACCAAGGAGAAAGGTAAGATTTCTCAGGTTCAATGGAGTTGATGCATGGGGCCACCTGCAATCAGGATTCCCCCCGTTCTAGGAACAACACCCATTTTGCGGCATATGGATGGCTATAGCGAAGGGGTTCCCAACCTTTTTTCATGGAGTACCATTCCTGATTTTGCAATTACCATCCATGCCACCACTAATACAGACTTCACAGGGAGGTTGGGGGTCCTATACTGGCCCAACAATGCAAGCTCTTCTGCCAGCAATACAGTCATCCCTAGATAATCCACTCCTGCACTCCTGCAGTTTATTGACCTGACTACCTGGCACAAACTATTGGAACAGTAGTTTGTCTCCAGTGCTTCATGTTCTCTCACTTTCACCTCCTGTGGCTCTGAGTACCACCAGTGATACTAGTACCAATGCTATAGGGCTCTGCTTGTTCTGGCCCCAGGTGTCCCGCATATGCTCCAGTATTCTTACTCGCAGTTCATGCTTTGCCATCCCCACATATTTTAGTGAGTCTATCTGGTAGTGCTGCAATTAATAAACAACCGAATTGTGAACTGGAGATTTGACACAATGGCCTCGATTCAATAAAGTTAGAAAAAAATTCTCATGGTAGTAAAATATTCAATTAATGAGAAAAAAGCCTGAGAATTTCATTGTTGCTGAATCACCAGCTAAGAAAACAGTGAAAGTCAATGGCACTTTTTTTACTCAAGAAAAGTAGAGAACTGATTACTCCTTTCTACACTGTAGTAAAAGCTGCCATTGACTTTCATTGTCTTTTTATCTAGTGATTCAGTAACCGTGACATTCTCAGGCTTTTTTCATTAATTTAATTTTTTACTACCATGAGAATTTTTTCTACCTTTATTTAATCAAGACCAATGCCCCTAAATGCTTTTGCTTGGCACATATACTGACATGCCTTACAATGGCCACATAGAGTCGTTATAAAACAACATTTAATATCTTTACTTTTTTCTTCAGCTGGCCATTATTTTCTAACCCAACTAAAATCATTCTGGTGAGTGAGCCATTTCTTTTTCCCCTCCTCCGCTATGATGGGCTTATTACCAGGAAATCAGAGATGGCAGCTGGCAATTTCTCCAATGACTGGGTTCCTTTAAAGTGGACCAACACCCAGGATTTTGACTATCCTGGGTATTGGTCCACTTCCGCGAGGCACCCCGATGGGGTGAAACCTCCCAGAAAGCCCCGAAAACTCACCTGACCCCTGTATTTATCAAGTCAAAAATCCAGAGCACCTCCAGCAATGGGATGTTCCCTACAGTGTCGGATAGGACCAGGTGCTCACCCTGCACTGTGTGGCCTTATCCCATACATTTCAATGGGATGGGATGATTATAATTATTTTGGAATTGTTTTTCATTTTTTTGGACTGGTGCTTCTGCTACGGGATACCTGGGTTGTTTTTGAATGCATTTTATGCACTTTTGTGTTGCTAACTTGTGATTTGAGCCATGCAAAACATGTGGCATCCCAATGCCAGTGTCCCCAATGCAATTCAGTGTTTTGTTTTTTTTTGCAGGGTGGCACCCCCCAAAAAACGGGATAGCAACAGGTGCTGTGTGCCTTGAACCACCCATTCATAGCGCCCTTATGGATGTTATGTTTTTTGTAAATACTGCTCTTTAACTGCACTGGGAGGCAGCAAAGCCAGATCCCTGCCTGTTTGCCGATGGCTCTTGCGAGACGCCCGAAGATATAAATAATAAGGCCCTTATTTATCAAGGGATAGCGCCAGGTAGTGTCTCACTAGCGCCAGGTAGCGCCAGCTATTGGCGGCTACCGACTCCAGAACGCCAGGCTGCGAACACAATCACGCATTTATCACGCTAAATGAGGCTAGCGCCGGCGAGAGCGTTAGCTAGCGCGGGATTCATCATGTTGCAGACTTCAGCGAACAGCGCCGCTGCTAATCCCATCACAGCGCCAGGTATGACCTCTCGCTACCTGGCGCTCTCCAATGCATTTCAATGGAGCAATCTTTAAATATTCATAATTAATTGATAATTATGTTTTTGTTTTTTTTTAAATGTCAGAAATTCGGTGACCACTTCTGCAATGTTATATATTTTTTTAAGAAAAAAAAAAAATAAAATATTTGTGCAGAATTGATATTACAGGTCTGATATTAATGTATTCATATTACAAAATGTTTATAAAAACTTGTTTATTATTTTTTTCCAAAAATAAGGTTGTTTGGGGGTTAAAAAACTACTTTTAACACATCGCCGCCAGCGCTCTGGGGTTTAAACATGCATTTTACAGCGCGAGAATTTTTTGAGCGTGATTTGTTAATGAATATGCTGGGAGCCGTTCGCTATGGCCATTCGTTGTCATGCGCTCCCATACAGCGCGGAACCTGTCAAACAGCGACTCCTAACCCCATATTCAACATTACCACACACCGACTGAGTCGCTGTCAACAACCGAACAACGGCCAAGCACAGCGAATACTAGCCGGCGCTGTGAAAATCACGCTACTGTCGCTCATCTGTCGCTACCTGGCGCTATTAATAAATCGGCCTCCCCGGCTGCTTGTCACCCTCTGTTGCCAGGCCAATTTGTACCATTTGCGCTACACATGTTTTAACCGTGATTTTTAAAGGAATGTCCAGGGATTTCCCAGAAACATGATATATTGTTTTTTTCAGCAGAGTTTGGGTTTAACATAAAAGTTTGTCCTTTTTTCAGTGCTTTCTCAATATTTTTTGGGTGAAATGTATGGAAAAAAATAACAAATGCTATGTTTTACATATTGTAGCTTTTTTTTCAATGAAAGAATTTAAGTTTCTCAATACAATCATATTGAGTGTAAAAGCCCCATTCCTCCCAGTTACAACGTTATGACATATGTATTGGTAGATACCCTTTCCTGCCCAGGAGACTCCCCCAAACTGAAACAGCCCTTCAGGAGATTTTCAAAGAAAATACAACTGCTATGTGGACCTTGCAGTCTTTCACCTTTACATTAAACTCCCCCCATCAAATTATTCCTTGAAAGTTTAGGGTACAAAGGTGACCCCCTTTCCTGCCACCCTACCAAGGCAGGACGGGGGTTAGAAAGAAAAAGACCCCTTTTCTTATCCAGGGGCCCGTGCCACTCTCCCAGCGCTCTGGAACGCTTGATAGCACAGAGCTGCATCCCCCATGCTCCCACCCTGGGTGATGTGGCGCACAGTGACCGGGGGAGCGGCGCTGGCCCAAGGAGAAGGTAAGGGTTTTTTTTTCTTTCTATCCCCCCCCCCCGTCCTGCCTCAGCACCAGGATAGTGTGGCAGGGCGGATGTGTCTCCTTATGTCTAAGCTTCCACTTTAAGCTTTCTAGGTGTGCCAGGCGCAGGGATTTACTGGTTGCACAGGGTTTCCCTAAGAAATGAATAAAAAAGTTGAATAAAAATTTTTTTTTCTAAAATATCAATATACAAGCAAGAAAAACAAGCTAAATCTGAACGTGCAAGGTCCCCCGGCGGATCAGATTAAGGATGTCCATGTTACGGAGCAGTTCTTTTATGGAGGCCCCCCCCACCAGCTGCACTTTCCCAAGGCATCTAAAAAAAACCCTCCCCACCAACTAGTGTGTAAAAGATTTGGGATACCCTGCTGTGTGAAACACCCCACCCCCATTATTGATTGCTTACCTCCCTCCGGGCTCCCATGGTGCACGCGCGGGCCTCTTGTGCAGTGAGGTCATTGCCATGGCTGCTTCCTCCACAGACATTCAATGATGCCTGATGCGGGAGCACAGGAGGCCCACACAGGTACTGTGGGAGCATGAAGGGAGTTGAGAACGGCAATCCTGGGGGGATTTACATAGCAGGCCATTCCAAATTAAGATGCCCTGCTGAAGGGAGTGAAATCCCCAATTTTGAGCACTAGAGCCAGGAGTGAGAGGACGTGACAAGAGTGGAGAACAGAAGAAATTTGGAGGCAGAGTGGAGGTTGCATATGGGTGGTATCACAGCATTAGGGATGAAATGTTGGAGGAGCCTGGCTGTCGACAGCTTTGTAAGATGTAGTTAGAATTTTACGTTGAATTCTCTGTGAGACTAGCAGCCATTGGAGGGACTGACAGAGGAGCAGCACTGGAAAAGCAAGAAGAGAGCTGGATGGGGCGAGTTGCAGAGTTCAGAATAGATTGGCTGGGGGTTGTGCCAGTCTCTTTGTTGGTGTAGTGTGACAGTCAGTCCACCCAGCTAGTGGTGACCATGTCACCACATGCACTGTGTCACCAAGGGATTCCCAGCAGTAACGGGCATGCTGATTCATCACTAGCGGCAGGTACCGGCAGATAAGCGTCTGTACAGCGGCGCTTGGGGCGACCGCTAGTATGCGCTGTGGCTATTAGGCGCTGTAACAGAGCACCTCAGTCACTGTAGTAACCTGGCCGGCATTGATGAATGAGATGTATGTTGGACGTTCTAACACCAGTACAGCACTGCAGGGAGCGAAAGGTAGCACCAGCTTATTGCGACCGACTCTCAGCGACTCACACCATATTCAACAAAAAAACAGACACACACAGCGTCGGTGCTCTGGATCTAGTCGCTATAGCATAGAGCGCCAGGCGCTGTGTGATTAAAGTCTGTTTTTGAACACATATACACCTATAACAAAACGAAAACACATGGAATGACATTGTTGTAACATTTAACATTGTAACATTAACCCTTTAAGTGCCAGCCACGTAAAATTCATGTGCCTGGAATTTATCCCTGCTAGCGGCCCAAAATCTTTAAAAAAAACACTCACCTGACCCCTCTATCAATCCGGCCGGGTCTCGTCTTTAATTTAGTGCCATCCGATCCCCCCTGGGGGCTGCGATGCCTCCCGCCGGGTCTCCTTGTCACTGGGGGGCGTCCGATCGCCATCCCAGGCTCTACCGTGGTGAGGAGAGGGCGAGAAATCGCCCTCTCCCTCACTTCCTGGGTCGCGGCTGTGATCCCTTGCGCCCCCCAGCCTCCCTCCACGGAGCAACCAGCAGCTGTCATCGTGGATCGCCGGGGGACAGAGGAGGATCGGAGGTAAGAAATTTAATTATTTTTAATTAACCCCTTATGCTCTGTCACCCAGCAGCTATAAAAGGCTTCCAGCAGCAGTAGGAGAGCAGAGGCCAGAGTGATCAGCGTGGGACACAGTGCCCAGAGGTAAGTATTTAAAAAAAAACAATAAAATATTTTTTCTCCTTGTCTCTGTGTTTTTTTTTACACTTAACCCTTTGTGAACTGGTAAGGGATCCATGAGACCCCTATACCAGTTCACAAGGCTGGGGGCTGGCAAGTCGCCTGCGGCTAGCTTGTAGCCGGCAGGGCGGGGGGCCAATAAAGCTGGCCCCTGCGCCATGTTCCTACAAGCCCCCAAAGCTGGTCCCGGGCTGGTTATGATGGGTAGGGGGGACCCTATGTCATTTTTGGGGGGATTTCCAAGGGTTTTTAACCCTTAAAATTCCAAAAAATGAAGGGGGGACCCTATGTCATTTTTCTTTTAATTAACCCCTTATGTTTATAATGTGGATAGTAGTTGTGTTTTATTTGTAAATGTTATAAAGTGCTCTTTTCAGTTTGGGGGGTCTCCTGGGCAAGAATGGGGGGCTACCGATACATATGTGGTACCGTTGTAATCGGGAGAAATGGGGCTTTCTCATGCAATATGGTTTTCGTTAGTAAAACAAATGTTTTATTTAAAATAAAGAGACAGTTGTCTAAAAAATATATATATATATTTTTTTTATGCAAAAATATTTAAAAAACAGTAGAATAATTACAAACAAGACATTTAATGTTAAAGCCTAAACTCGGCTGCAAAAATATATATATATATAATTTTCCTCGAAATTCCGGCAAAAATCACGGTTAAACGTGGAGCAAAATGGGGAAAAATGACCTGTCAACAGAGGGTGACAAAACTTCAAGTAGGCTGGCAATTAAAAGGGTTAATAGTACCTATGCATGTTGGGTATTGTTCTGATCGGGGGACCTTGCGCTTTCAGATTTAACTTGTTTTTTTTTTTTTGCTTGCATATTGATATTTATGAAAACATGTTTTTTATTCAGCTTTTTAATTTTTTTTTATTTTTCTTTATTCTTTTTTTAGGGAAACTCTGTGCAACCAAAGAATTGATTGAGGGATTACTTCCAGAAAACTATGCCCACATAAACAAGCCTGGTACGCTTAGAAATCTTGAGGCGTGTAATTCCAGAGAATAGATAGTTTGTGGGGGGGATTTTAAATGTAAAGGGTGAGCATAGGGATATCACAGTTGTATTTTATCTGAAAATCTCCTAAAGCTCTGTTTCAGTTTGGGGGAGTCTCCTGGGCAGGAAAGGGTGTCTACCTATACATATGTGGTACTGCTGTTACCCGTTCACACGCAATAATATATTATTGACAAACTTACATTTTTTATCACAAAAAAAAGACTACAAATTGCAAAAAATATATATATTTTTTTTTTTTTGGACATATTTCACCCAAAAGTATTGAGATTACACTAAAAAAAGGCCAAACAAAACATATCATGTTGAAGCCCATTTAAAAATCAAGGTTAAACATATGTAGCGCAAAATAGTGAAACGTGGTCTGGCAACAAAGGGTGACAAAAATTCTAGGAAGGCTGGCACTTAAAGGGTTAATACTTTAATGCCAGGCCTGTAATGACAATTCTGCATATAATAAAAAAAAAAAAATCAATCCACCATTAGCAACTGGAGGCGTTTCTTACTGCAGGGGGGGCGCTTACCCAAGGCATCCCTTCCCCTGACGCCCTTGGAGGAATGCCTCATGCTGGCGCAACCACTGGAACACGTGATTTCGACATTCTATAGTATACTAGTGGCTTCCAGGCACACCTCGGAACTGGAGTTTATGTCCAAATGGGATGACTATTACAGATGAGGAAACTCGGAAGATCTTCGCGCTGACACATAAGCTTGTTGGGGCTAGCTCAGCCCATGAATAAACTATAAGCTCCTCACGTGGTGGTATAGGTGCCCAGCGGATATTGCGTCATACTCATCTGGCGGGTCGGATGCATTCTGCTGGAGATGTGGGGCGCCCCGGGGAGGGATTTTGCACATCTGGTGGGAGTGCCCTCCAATTTGGAAGCTCTGGGACACTGTCCTCCAGATTCATACGGAGGTAGAAGGCTCTGTGGTGTTGAACAACCCAGGGGTCGCTCTGCTCTCTTTGATCCCTGGTTCCATAGCCAAGGCGAAGAAAGGAGTCCTCAAGTACTTCCTTACAGCTGTGAGATCAATCATTCCCAGGCACTGGAAATCCCGCCTTCCCCCAAGCATAGCAGAATGGTTCGCTGAAATGGATCACATACTGAGAATGGAAGAACTGATAGCGGAGGGTAAAGAGGAAACAGACTCGCACTGGACGACCTGGATGAACTGGATCAGGTTCAGGGAATCGGACGCGGCAAAGACCTTCGTGGGGGCGGATGGTGGCCGTGGCTGAGTGTCCTTGAGGGCGAGGCCCGATGCATGGGATGCCTAACCAGTACATATGCTAGTACGGGACTCCCCTGCCTACACTCTTGCATTCCCTCCCCGTATGCTACCTCCTCCCTCCCCATTGCCCCTGCTTTTCCCCCGCCCCCCCAGTCCATTTTCTACTTCTTTCTCTTTCTTACTGCTGTTTCTTTTCATGTCATAGGTCCCCCCTCCCCCCGGTTTGATTTGGACCGCCCTGCTACTCCCCCTCTTATCTCGACGTGCGCCCCCAGTCGATGGCCGTGACCATACTTCGGACAAATATATGGGTGACTCGCATCTTGATAACTCGGCGACTCATAAATGGGAGTAAGAGATGTAAACGCGGTATTTGGCCGGGTGCGTGTGCTTTGCACTAAGGATGACTAGCTGGTGGGGGAATTGGAGTTGATCCAGCTGCGCCTGGAGTCGGGGGTGGGGGTGGGGCCTGGTTTGACGCTCTATCTATATGACTGTACCTTTTACTTTTGTACTGTTATGTCTTCTTGTATTTGAAAATTTCAATAAAAAGAGATTAAACAAAAAAAAAATCAAAAATATTTTCAAAAATGAGACCAGGAGACAGGGGCGTAGCTAGTCTTGTGGGCCCCGATGCGAGGAGCCAAACTGGGCCCCCCCCCCATCATCAGTGACAGCGACCCCTATAGCTACGCCCCTGGATATGAGATAGATAGATAGATAGATAGATATGAGATAGATAGATAGATAGATATGAGATAGATAGATAGATAGATAGATAGATAGATAGATAGATAGATAGATAGATAGATAGATAGACTGGCAGAGAGATAGATAGATAGATAGATAGATAGATAGATAGATAGATAGATAGATAGATAGATAGACTGGCAGAGAGATAGATAGATAGATAGATAGATAGATAGATAGATAGATAGATAGATAGATAGATAGATAGATAGATAGATAGATAGATAGATAGACTGGCAGAGAGATAGATAGATAGATAGATAGATAGATAGATAGATAGATAGATAGATAGACTGGCAGATAGATAGATAGATAGATAGATAGATAGATAGATAGATAGATAGATAGACTGGCAGATAGATAGATAGATAGATAGATAGATAGATAGATGATATATAGATAGACTGGCAGATAGATAGATAGATAGATAGATAGATAGATAGATAGATAGACTGGCAGAGAGATAGATAGATAGATAGATAGATAGATAGATAGATAGATAGACTGGCAGAGAGATAGATAGATAGATAGATAGATAGATAGATAGATAGATAGATAGATATGAGATAGATAAACATGAGATAGATAGGTAGATAGATAGATAGATAGATAGATAGATAGATAGATAGATAGATAGATAGACTGGCAGAGAGATAGATAGACTGGCAGAGAGATAGATAGATAGATAGATAGATAGATAGATAGATAGATAGATAGATAGATAGATAGACTGGCAGAGAGATAGATAGATAGATAGATAGATAGATAGATAGATAGATAGATAGATAGATAGATAGACTGGCAGACAGACAGACAGACAGATAGATAGATAGATAGATAGATAGATAGATAGATAGATAGATAGATAGATAGATAGATAGATAGATAGATAGATAGATAGATACATGTACTGGCAGAGGGGTGGATGGATGGATGGATACAGGGGTGGGTGGATAGATAGACAGGCAGAGGGAGAGGTTGATAAATAAATGGACAGAGGGATAAACAAACTTGTGGAGTGAAGTAGCCAGAAATAAAGAACAGACATGACCTTTACACACAGTGCAGCCATCCTCTCTCTGTCCCTCCCTTCGTGGTTACTCTACAATGGCCTCTAGTTACATTACACAGCTTAGCATTGGTGGCTCAGTAGATATCTTTGCTGCCCCCTCCCTGTCTCCCCTGTTTCTCAGCTCCTCCAGTTATTGCACTTCCTACCTTGTGGCTTCGCCTGCAGCACTCGGCTTCTTCAGTAAATAGCGCGCTGTGACAGACTTCATTCTTTCCCAGCTGCCCCTGCAGAGTCAGTGGGCGGGGCTGAGGCCTCTCATTGGTCCATTGCCAGGCAGCCTGTAGAGGAGCCAGGGGTGGGGCTGAGGCCTCTGATTGGTCCATTGCCAGGCAGCCTGTTGAGGAGCGAGGGGCGGGGCTGAGGCCTCTCATTCATCCATTGCCAGGCAGCCCGTTCTGTCTCTCCTCCGGGCCCGCGGCGGCAGACAGTTACAGTGGGCGGGCAGGTAGCGACAGGTAATACCTGGCGCTCTGGAAGCTAGAGCTCCGGCGCTATACACTGAGCCGCCTATAATGATGAATCATATGCTACACGCCGCTGGTCGCTCACCAGAATCGCTTTCATAAATGTGGTATTGGGTACAGCGCCCAGCATTCACCAGACGCTGCCTGCCGCTACAAGGCACTACCTGCCACTATCCCTTGATATATACACCCCAAAGACTTAAAGAGGAACATTGAAGGCATTGGAATCTAAAAGCCCCCAGGGCCATCCTGAATTGGGATGCCCCGCTGTGTAAAACCCCCGAGAAACTCTGTTTCACTCATCTTGTCCCAATGTCCTCACCGCGCCTCTGCGCAGTGGCCGCATCCCGGATCACCTCTAGCCAAGCCCACTCTTCCTGAATGGGCCCTAGACTGGCCCACACAGTCCCTATGCGATTAAACTGCACACCACCATAATGTAAAAAATATATACGCCCTGGCGAAGTGGCATCAAGCCACGCAACGCGTCGGTGTTTAGTTGCGGCATCAGGGGGTCCGGAGCTCGAGGATTGGTGATGTGTATTACTTTATAATTGTTGCTTAAGACTTTGTGGCTATTTTGTTGGCGTATGCACTATACTATCTATATTAGGTAAAGTTGTTTCACTCACTTACTTTTTGTGCACCACTGATTTCAGCACTTATTAATTTTGGACAGTTTTTTCCCACTTTTCTACTTCACTCAGGCACTTGGCACTCTGACACTTTTAACTCACTTTATATATTCTGGCACACTTATACTTTTTATCTTTATACGCCAACATTTAACCATTTTAAGGTCATTATAGATATTAACCTATTATCCATGTGATTGATCATCATTAGCTCTTAAAGAGGACCTCCCATTCCCCCAACTATTGTCTATATGTTTTTTAATTAAGTCTTGTTGTGTCTTTGTTTGTTCTAAGGAAGATTTAATAACAATAAATTTGTATATATTTTTTACATTATGGTGGTGTGCAGTTTAATCGCATAGGGTCTGTGTGGGCCAGTCTAGGGCCCAGTACCTTGGTTACTATTTGAGATTGTTGTCCCTATTTTTCTAGCACCCTGATATATTTTGAGGATCACATTTTAAGCTGTGCACAGATTTTTTCTCCCCGTTGGTTTTTGAACACTCTTCCTGAATGAGCGGCGAAGGCATGCAACGGCTAGGAGGTGAGCGGGGAATGCAGTCGCCTTTGGTGACGCTTGGCTGCTTAGCTGCCTGCAGAACAGAGCCAAGTGATTGGTTGAACGAGCCACTCAGACAATCAACGCTCTCGTTCTTGTCTAAGTCTGCGCCGTGGGATCGACAGGAAGGTGACCTCGAGACATACACACAGCAGGGCATCCCAATTCAGGATGCCCCCACTGAGAGGAAGAACACCCCCAAAAAGTGAAAATCGGATGTTGTTCCTCTTTAAAGTACTCACTCGTTGGATGCAGGAGCAGAATAACCATGCAAGTGCCAGTTGCTTTAATCAGAGGCAAGGTTTATTAGACAGCAGTAGATCCAGTGTTTCACTTCTTCAACTCAGTTAACCCTTTCTGGCTGAGGTTTCTTAACCCTTTAATGTGCTACTGCAGACAAAGGTAATTGTTGAACCATTGCAACAGGCTACATTTGGCAATGTGCTAAACTGTTTTCCAGAAATGGCCGAGATATCGGGTTTACAGTTTTACCTCATGATTTCTCTTCTGAGAAAAGTGGGCGTGGCACTTGGATCTGTGATACTGCATAATAATCGGCATAATAATGTGATGAATCTGGAGAAGGAGATGGAGGAGAGGTGGGACCAGCAATTCTGTCCCGCTCTGCTGAGTTGATTGGGGGACAGGATAAAAATGAGAATGCCTTTGGCTCAACCTGTAAATCCCAATATCTAAGTCATTTCTTCAATTTAAAAATGGAAAACAGTTTAGGGCAGTGACAAATGTAGCCGAACACAATGGTGTAACAATTACTTTTGCCTGCAGTACCACTTTAAATGCAAGCCTCATGAAATGTATGTTGTGGCATCAGCAACTATTAAATGCCAGCAGTGTAAATTTTGCATTTACTCACCTAGAAATAAAAAAAAAAAAAAAAAGCTTAACTCATTTCACATTCCAATGCCTCATAAAGCGCTCTTTTCATTTTGGGGTGTCTTCTAGGCAGGAACGGGATACAATGTAGTACTGTTGTAATTAGGAGGAATGGGGCTTTTACAAGCAACATGGATTTCCTAAAAGCCTAAAATTTTCTATTAAAAAAAATAAAAATGTTTTAAAAAAGCATTTTTTTATTGTGTTTCTGCATATGTCACTCAAAATATAGAGAAAGAACTGAAAAAAATTATAAACAAGACATTTCATTTTAAATCCCCAAAAAAACAATGTATACGTTTCCTGGAAAAAAATGTTTTCCTGCACAAATCACAGTTAACCATATATAGTGCAAAATGCTTAAAGTGGACCAAAACCCATCTCAATCGACCCGGGAATCTATAATATTCCCGTGCCGATCGATTCCCTCCCCCCGGGGCATCCAAAATCGGGATACCCTGCTGTGTGAAACCCCCCAGGTCTCCCCATACACTTACCTTGTTTCACAGTCCAACAGCACATGCACAAGTCACGACGGCATCCCCGCAGGGCGGGTGCCCGCACCAGCCTTTTCTGTTCACCTTTAAGGGTGTGGCTTAAAAACATCCCCGTAGTGCGCTGTGCGATGCTGCCGCGCGTGTCCCTTTTTCACATTTTCAAAAGTTGAGTGGTATGTATCTATGTTCATTTTTGTGCATTCCATGCGCTTTGTATGGCTGTTTTGTGTATTGTAACACAGTTTTAAGTGACTGACAACTCCTAAGTGGCACTCATAACATTTAGAAAATGTCAAGTGGTACTTGTTCTAGAACACTCTCTCTACCACCCCTACTGGCCTATACCATTTCCACCTACACGAAGAGCGACATCTGGTGGGCAGATTACGATATGCGCTCAGACTATTAAAGCTAGGAAAGGGGGCAGAATTCAACCACCCCCTACAATGCTAAACCACAAATGGGGATCTTGCAGTAGTATATCAAGATATGATCAGGGAATGCACTTTTTAGTGGTGTCAGGAGCGAAGGAGGGAGAAAATGAGATGAGATTTGAATGAAACTCAATAAAACGTTCCAACTTGCTTTTAGCGTATTTGGTATAAAGGATGCACCTCCCTCTCATTGGAATTTACTTCCCATTATAAGGTCTCTGGTGACTGAAAATGTGAACAACAAACTTCTCTTCTATACTAAAATAGCTAGAACACTTTAGTGCTTAGTAGACATGTTATTGTACAACTGGTGTCCAGGGAGCAAGTATTATAATCAAAGGAAAATGAGAACAAGCTATAAAAAATAAAATGCAGTGGTAAAAGAATGTTTCTTAAAGTGGCTGTCCACACAAGCTAATAAAACCTTCCTCCTATCCCCACCCCTTCCCCTTTAGAGGATAAATAAAAAAAGCAGTGACCCATCTGCACAATGCCAAAAGCCTAATGGGAGTGACAGCTTAGTCACCCAATCAATGCAGCAGTGCCACCATCCCTCTGTAGTGATTGGCTGTCTATTATGCCATGGGATTGTCAGGCTGGCACTGAGAGGGTCAGTTTTCTAACCTTCAAAATAGGTTAAGCACCGGGAAAGGGGTGAAAATGTAACTGCCACTTTAAATCAGACACTTGTCATAGTGCTCCATTATAATAAAGTTTTAGAACTTCTCATGCTTCTCATTTATCATCGTATATTTGTAGCAAAAAAGCAAAGCACATTAACTAGTCATTTTGCTGGTCATCTTACTGGATTTATCAGTTTAAAATGACTTGTACAAAAATCTCCAGCGTTAATTACAGTTAGGAGTTACTGTATAATCAGTTATCCGTTCAAGGAGGTCATTTTTTTTGGGTGGGGGGGAGGTTTGGACACATATGGCCATTGAATGCTTGCGCACACATAGGACTTTTCCTCTGCATTTAACCTATTCGTGCAGTGAGACAAACCTGAACAGTGAGTGCACACGTCATGGAGGTAAGGCGTTGGTTGCATTAGTATGACTGGAGCTAAGAGGTGTTATTCAAAAAGGACCAACGCTCATATGCATTCCATCCCAAGACAAATCAGATTACTGCACATAAAAATTTACCCAGTCCGTAGTTGCTGCTCTCGTGCCGCCGCATCAATTCTTGAATGTCTGTAGATTAAATAAGGGTTGGGACCTAATTTGAACACAATAAAAGCAGAAAAGCATATACTGATTTTCAGAGGGTCAGTTTTGTTGATAGGAGAACTTATCCTTATTGAGAAGTGAACTTCTATGCCAGAGGAACATTGTATAAAAACAAACACTGCGCTTTTGATGCATTAGAAATGCATTTGTGTTGCATTTTTTAAAAGAAAGACATTTTTTGCATAATAAGTAAATGGTAAAGTCTATGGCACCGCAACGCAGGTAGACTGCGTTGCGCTTGCATTGCCATAGACTTCTATTGACCTGTGCTGTTTCAACGTTGTACTGAAAATACAAATCTGTGATTACTCACCTGTAGAATTGGTATTATACGTATACAGCACGTCCTGTTCCAGAATATTCCTTACACATGGGTAATACATCCACAAGATGGTGCTGAACTGCAGAAAACAGCTTGTGGCTCCTCCCGCCCCTATATAAGTCAGGGACCTCCCACAAAATCCCCAGTATTTACAAGCAGTTAACAAGAAGCCGGGAGAACAATAACGTCAAAAATGAACATATGAACAATCACCATACAGAGGTAACTAAGAATAATTATAACAAGGGTGGGGTTGAACAGGACGTGCTATATACGTATAATACCAATTCTACAGGTGAGTAATCACAGAATTGTATTATTCTAAGTATACAGCACGTCCTGTTCCAGAATATTCCTTACACATGGGACATCCAATAGCTGTGTCCGTAAGGTAGGGTGGGATCCCCAAAAGTAACAGCAGACAGTTTAAACCATTGCCACCTGCAGAACTTTGCGGCCATATTCTTCCAAAGATCCAAAGCAGCATCAGCTGAGGCCGTAACATCAACCTTGTAAAACTTAGAAAAAGTATGAACAGAAGACCAAGTGGCGACCTTGCAAACTTGTTCAACAGAAGCTTGGTGCTGAAAAGCCCAAGAGGCACCAATAGCACGAGTAGAATGAGCAGTAAGGTGGAAGGGAGGCTCCTTCCCCTTAGAAGAGTAGGCCTGCACCACAGCCTGACGGATCCACTTGCTGATAGTGGACTTAGCTGGAGCCAGACCCTTCTTAGGTCCAGACGGGAGCACAAAAAGAGCATCAGTCTTCCTGAATTTTTCAGTAGCCACCAAATAGAACTTCAGAGTTCTGACCACGTCCAGAGAATGTAAAACCCGCTCCTTAGGATTACTAGGATTAGGGCAAAGAGAAGGCAACACAATGTCCTGATTGAGATGAAAAGCAGACACAACCTTAGGCAGAAAATCTGGCTTAAAACGAAACACCACCTTGTCCTGGTGTCTCTCAAAGTAATGAGGTTTGATGGAAAGTGCCGCCAACTCAGAAACACGCCTAACAGAAATGATAGCCACCAAAAAGGCTACCTTAAGAGTCAATATGGACAAAGGGGCCTCACGCAAGGGCTCAAACGGAGACCCTTGTAATGCAGATAAGACCAAGTTCAAATCCCAGACTGGTAACATAGGCTTACTAGTTGGATGCACGTGAGTAACCCCCTGGAAGAAGGTCTTGACCAGATGATGGTGAGCAAAGGATCTTTGGAAGAATATGGCCAATGCAGAAACATGACCTTTGAGGGTACTAAGCAGAAGACCCAAATCCAAACCATGTTGCAAAAATTCCAGAATCCTGGGGATTGAAAACACCCAACATGGAAGCGACTTAGACTCACACCAGTCAATGTAAGCATGCCATACCCTTTAGTAGATGGACGACGAGGACTTCTTCCTAGCCCGAATCATGGTATCAACAACAGAGGCAGGCAAACCCTTTTCCATCAAGATGGAGGTTTCAGCAGCCAAGCCGTCAAAGCCAGCGTTTGTAAATTGGGATGGCACAGCTGCCCCTGAGTGAGCAGATCTGGATTCTTGGGCAGGACGTACTGATCTACTGCCAACTGCACGACGTCTGCGAACCACACCCTTCTTGGCCAACAGGGGGCCACCAGAATGGCTGGTACCCCTTCCTGAGCAATCTTGCGCAACACCCTGCCCAGCAGAGGGAAAGGAGGAAACACATAGAGAAGCTGAAAGCTCTTCCAAGACATTGCTAGAGCATCCATGGCCAAGGCCAGAGGGTCCTGTGACAGAGAGACAAAGACTAGAAGCTTGTGATTGTGACGGGACACAAACAGATCCATATCTGGCTGACCCCAACAGTGGCACAGGGAGTGAAACACTCTGCTGCTGATGGACCATTCTCCAAGACGAGAGGTCCCCCTGCTGAGGGAGTCTGCCTCCAGCTTCGCCACCCCCGGGATGTACACAACTGAGATGCAGGGAACATTCTCCTCCGCCCAAGACAGTATCAGGGACCTTTCCTTGAGGGCCCTCTTGCTCCGGGTCCCTCCCTGATGATTGATGTAGGCAATCGCCGTCTGGTTGTCCGAGCGGACCTGAACCGCCCGACCTCAAAGGTGTGGAGTCAACTGGGCGAGAACCAACCTTATCGCCCTAAATTCCAGAATGTTGATAGGGGTGTAGGCCTCCTGAGGGCCCCACTGACCCTGGAATTTCAGGGATTTCCAGAAGCCCCCCCCCAACCCTTCAGGCTGGCATATGTGGTGACTGTCTCCCAGCACGGGGCCAGAAATGATCTGCCCACCAACAGGTTTCTTGAGTCCAGCCACCACGAGAGAGACCGTCTGGCCAGGGGGGACAGAACCAGCACCTGATCCAGGGACCGAGGGTCCCCATCCCAAACTGACAAGAGGTGAATTTGAAGGGGTCTCATGTGAAACTGAGCGTATGGAACCGCCTCGAAGCAGGACACCATCAGGCCCACCAACTGCATCCCCTGCCGGATGGAGGGATGAGGGGAAGACAGAAGACGCCTGGCTAGGGCCTGAAGATTCTCCACCTTCTGCTGAGGAAGAAGGATCTTGACCTTATATGTATCCAGAGTCATGCCCAGAAAGGACCTCACCATTGACGGTGACAGGAAAGACTTGGGAGGGTTGATCACCCAGCCGAAGGACTCCAGTGTGGACACCACCAGCTGGATATCCAGCTCGGCCTGCTTGAAGGACTGAGAAGTGATGAGAATGTTGTCTAAGTAAGGAAGGATGCGAATGCCCTGAGATCTCAGCAGAGCCAGTACGCTCACCAGCACCTTGGTGAATACCCTGGGCGCCGAGGTGAGACCGAAAGGTAAGGCCACAAATTGATAGTGCTGATCCTCCAGAGTGAACCTGATGAATCTCTGATGACCTGGAAAGATTGGTATATGAAGGTAAGCGTCTTTGATGTCTACAGAGGTCATGAAGTCGCCCGGGCGTAGGGAATTGACAGCTGAGCGCAGAGTCTCCATGAGAAAGTGTCTGGATCTGACAAATTTGTTGAGGCACTTTAAATCCAGGATAGGTCTGATGGACCCCTTTTTTGGGAACAATGAAAAGATTGGAATAGTATACTATGCCCCTTTCCCTCAAAGGCACCTGGCAGATGACCACCGACTTCAGAAGGTTTTGGACAGCAAGGCACAGACCCTGAGCTGACAGGGGGTTTTGAGCCATCCGGGATTTGATGAATCTTGGGGGCGGCCAGGCAGCAAACTCTATCTTGTAACCGGAGGACACTACCTCCTGAATCCACCGGTCTGAGACGTGAAGCCTCCAGACGTGAGCAAGGAGCCGGAGCCAGATGGGTGAGGGCGCCCCTTCATGCCTGAGGGGGCTTGGGACCCCAGGAGAGGCCAGGACGGCCACGTCCTCTGCCCCTTCCCCAGTGATCTCCTCGGACCCCAGTAAGGGAGACTCCTCGGCCAGTTCTGGAACCACGGAAGGATGGGAGAAAGGCACCCATCCCCCAAAAGGACTGGGACGGCCTCCGACATTGAGGTAACCTGCCACCCCTGGCAAACAAATCCAAGCGCTCCCCAAAGAGACGCAGGCCCTTGAAAGGGAAACCAGTGAGGGCTTTCTTAGCAGCATTATCAGCTACCCATTGACGTAGCCAGACAGAGCGGCGTATAGCCACCAACAAGGCAGAAGTTCTACCACACATTCTAATGGCATCATCCATAGCAGACAGAGTATATGCAATAAATTCCTCACAAAGCAGTAGAGATCTATACTCTTCTCTACCCGCATCCTCAGATGCCCCGTCCAAGAGACACTTAAGCACCCCTTTAATGGCAACAGCCGTAATAGCAGAGGCACAAATCGGGCGCAGAGCCGTCCCCACACAGGCAAAGGTGTGACAGGCCATTTGGTCCAAGCGCCGATCCTCCCCATCCCGTCGGGTAGTAGTATCAGGAGAATGCATGACAGATGTATTGGACAACCCGAGAACGGGCGCATCCACCTTGGGAGGACATGACCAACGCTTAACAACATCAGCAGGAAAGGGATACCTCTTTTCCCAACTCTTAGGCACTCCTGGCAGCTTGCTAGGCCATTCCCATTCCTTGAGCACTAGATTATTAAAGTGAGACTGCACAGGGAACTCCCAGCGTGGCTTAACCGTATGAAAAAGCTCACCCTGCTGCTGTGGGGCCACTGCCGGGGGAGAAATACAAAGCACTTCAAAAATATGACTGTCAGTGTCATCAGGGGACCACGGTTCTTCCCCAAAAGGAGTCCCAGTACTACTGTAAATCTTAGGTTGTTCCTCAGAGGATTCCGAATCAGAAAATAATTCCTCCTTCTCAAGGGGGTAAGGACCTGAGAGTGAGTAAGGGCCCTCGTCTTCTACAGGGAAGAGGGAAACCGTGGGTGATAAATGCCGCTTCTTAGCAGAAGCCTTATGCGGGGCAGACCCAGCAAGATGTTTTTCAATGCTTGCCACCCGTGTGGCTAAATCAGGTTGAGACTCCCCGCTATTATGCCCCTCGGAGGGGGTCAGATGTAAGCGTGGGGGGTAGGTGAAGCCTGAGGGGGCGCCGCACCAGTAACAGGCAACCCAGGCTGCAGCGCAAGTACCTGCTGGGCGCAGGGTACACACACCCTGACATGATCACTTATAGGGGATACTTCACACACAACACATAGCCGGGCTTGTCCCGAAGGAACCCCAAGTACATTATCCCCAGAAGCCTCCTTATGGTGATTATAGTGGCACAATAGGCCAATATAGGGTTAACGCTAATGATAGCAACCCGGGGTGCCCCAATAGCCCGCTAGGGATGTGGGAGATATAAAAGTAATAGCCCAAAACTAAAAGGGGGAGGACCGGGAGAAACCACAATGAGGGGACATAAGAAGACATCCCGTAAGAATACAGTAAAAAAAAAATATATATATATATATACATAACAATCCACCCCGCAGGGGCACTCATGGACCACGGTAGGAAACAGCAGACATGCAGCACGAGGGAGGTAGAAATGGCGTCCGCATATACCTCAAGGGGCGGGCCGCTAGAGAAGTGATGCGGAAAACATCATCCGCAGAGCCCGCCTCCCCCCGAAGAGCGCGAATCGTGCCCACATGATCCCGCTGTCCAATGACGGCATGGCAGAGCCTGAGGTAATGTCGCTGCCGTCCGCGGAGCGATGTACAAACACGCGGCGGCGGCTGCCAGTAAAAAACACAGTAAGCAAGACATGCAGGATACAACAAATATCAATTGTGGCACAAGCAAGTGAACATTCAGGCTACTTGACATACCCCCCCCCCCCGAGATCTCCAGGGAGACCGAAGGAAGGGGGCTACTCAGTGAAACAAAATGAGAGGAGGGGGCAGATACCCAAGGGGGGTAGGGATTAAAGGGGAACCCGGGAGCAGGAGGGGGCATCCCACAAGGCTCACCACAGGCCTATACCGCCTATCCAGGGACTGCGGTCGGAGCAGCGCTCCTCAAGCACCTAACCCGGGTGCTGTCCTACCTTCACCCGAACCAGTCAGCAGAGACTGGGAGGCAGTGGGTTCAGAACGGGTGGTAATAGTCCTGCAGGGCCACAGGCTGGTAAGCCCCGCTCGCCTGCGTATATAGAGAGCCACCTTCTATCTTCGCAGTCCAGACTGCAGATTAAAACTGGGGATTTTGTGGGAGGTCCCTGACACATATAAATGCCGGGAGGAGCCACAAGCTTTCTGCAGTCCAGCACCATCTTGTGGATGTATTACCCATGTGTAAGGAATATTCTGGAACAGGACGTGCTGTATACTTAGAATAAAGGTGTTTGCACTTAAAAGACGATGCGAGGAAAGCACTACCAACAAAATCAGGTTTACCTTTGAGTTGGGGATAAAGTTTGGCCTCCTACCTGCTGTTGAATATGCAAAGTTAGAAATGATTGTGGATTCTCATTGGTGAGCTCTTTAATACTTGATCAAATGGAAGGGGTAAGGGCATGAAGAGGATTCATGGGAGCCTGCAAGCACCAACTCCATAATGAAACATTTTCAAAACCCAGCTGACCAAGTACTGTCCCTAGAGTCTATAAGCATGGTGTCACAAGAGGAAATTATTTGTTTTTTGACTTGACTTTTGACTACGCTTGGGCTGTTTTTTGTTATATTTCAGGCTGCCAGGGTGACTACAATACAATATCCCTGGCTACAAACAGGCAAAAACTATTAACTGGCACCAATAAATTTTTCAGAGTTTTCTAGCACTGGTGCAGATAAGCAGGGGGGTTACTGTATTTTGCTCCATAAGACGCACATTTCCCCAAAGTGAATGGTCAGACTGGGCCAAGCATAGAGTGGGCAAAGCAATTCTGTGCAGCAGCCACGCGCCGATGACATCAAGTGATCCCGGACAAGGTAAGGAGGTTTTTTTTGTAACCACTGGCTTAGCATGGGGATGGAGGGGGGGTCTGCCACACTGCCTGTTAAAGAGGGGTTGGTTGGATTCTGTACACTGTCTGTTAAAGCGGGGTTGGGGGGTATTCTGCACACTGCTTGTTATTGGGGACTAGGGAGACAACCTGTATGTTGCTTGTTATAGGGGTATTCTGCCCACTGTCAGTTATAGGGTGATTGGGGGGATCTCCCACACTGCCTTTCATGGGGTGATTAGGGGGGATTCTGCAAACTGCCTGTTATAGGGGGGTTGGGGGTATTTTGCACACGGCTTGTTATTGGGGACTAGGGGGAAATCTGTATGCTGCTTGTTATAGGGGATTTGGGGGATTGCCCTGCTGTTATAGAAGATTGGGGGGACACTGCCTGGTTTGGGGGATTCTGTCATGCTGCTTGGTATAGAGGGATTGGGGGGGATTCTGCCCACTGTCATTTATAGGGTGATTGGGGGGGATCAACCACACTGCCTTTCATGGGGTAATTATGCACACTGCCTGTTATGGGGTGATGGGGGGGGTCTACCACACTGCTTGTTATAGGGGAATTGGGGGGATTCTGCAACCTGCCTAATATTATGTTCTTGGGGGAAGGGGGGTATTTTAGCACCTTTTTCTTATTTTCCTGTAAGCCATAGATGCATATTATAGTCAGGTGAGTTTTATAGAGCAAACGGTAATCTGGAGAGCACCTGCTTACATTTGCTGTGGTGGATCAAAAAGGACACCGCTTAGGCTGTCCTTGGAATCTAAAATACTCCAGGGCTAGCTAATTCCCTGTCCCCGGGGGCATCCCAATTTGTGCTCCCTGGTTTGCCATGTATGCTTATCACACCGCATTTCTGAATGGCTGGAATGGGCCTGCATCAGTCTGGAGGTAGTGGCCAGGGGGAGGAGCCAGGCGTTCAGAATACATTGCCAAGTGACGCAATCTATTTTGATTGGCTGGAAATCAGCACATGTGCCATGGAAGCGTGGTGTGAGGTAAGAATAACGAGAAATCATGGGGGTTAAGCCATGCCCCGGTAAAGTGCCCCAAACCTCAGGTGAGTGAGTGTTTTAAAGTAAAAGAGTATCTTCTTAAAACAGAATGAACTGTGTCACTAAACATAAACTTTATTCTTACAAAATGTTGTGGTGAGGTTGTGAGGTGCTTCAAACAAGCATCATGACAGACAGTATTTTTGTGGCTGAATGGTTGCACATTCATCCATTTTATGGGGATGTACACTTGTGGTCTGGGAAGACGTCTGGAACTAATAAACCTGCATGTGGTCTCCGACCATTCTGTTTTATGGCAAGTTTACCATAACCAGTGACGCAGTCCTGACTGTACAGGACATTTTGGGATTTCCACGTTCCTTTATTTTACAAGAATTAGAGAAGGAATCCAATTGCAATTACTTTTCAGCAGTAAAAACACTTATTTTCATATATGAAGTGTAAGAATAAAGCTAAATGACACACTGGTTGAGGTTATTGTATAATTGATGTTGAAAGGAGAAGGAAAAGGAAGGAGAGAAAAGAAAAAAAAAGGAAGAAGTGGGGAATATAAAAAAGAGAGAAGTCTACCCCAAGTTGTCAATGAAAAAAAGCTATACCTACCTTATGGCCACTGCAGATAATCACCCAATACCGGCACTCCGACTCCTGGTCCCTGGATCCAAGTCCTGTGCTGCCAGGCCCAGTCTTCACTTTTATATTTTTGACAAGACACTGTCCCCTGCCATTAGTCACTATGGTGCAGACACTCCATTCACTGCAGTTAAAGCGGACCTTCACCCTGAATAAGAGCATAACTTATATGTTTTCCTCACCCCGTACATACAGATCTTGAGTCAAGATGGCGACGCCCGTATCCTAGAGTCCTGAAATAAGTTGCAGCCTGTTGGGGGAAAGAATAATAAGTGACTAAAAACTTAAAATGTATTCATTTAAGATGCTGGGGAATAGTTTTTTAAGGGTTTGGTCTTTTCATTAAATCATGCTGAAGGTCCGGTTTAAGACCTAGCATGCCCCCTCCTTTGCAGTGAATGGACAATTCACAATCCCAAGTTTGGGGTGCCCCACTGTGTGAAACTCCCTAGGTCGCCACTCACCTCTCCTCGAGCCCATGCTGTGGCTAGAGCAGCAGACTGGAATCCTATCCGCACTTGCTAGTGGCATATGGCATCACTCAGCTCCCTTTGGCTGTGTGCTGCCCCGCCTCTTTAAAGAGGAACATCAGACCTAAAATTAAAAGGGGCCGATACCCCCCCATCGGCCTCTACTTACCTTTTGGATGTCGCCACTGCCTGCTGAGGTGACATCCGGCTGCTTCAGGGTCTGATCCTCACCCCGTCATCTGCTTAGCCGGCCCTAACTGACAAGCACGGCCTTGTCCCACGGCGATCTTGCAGCTCAGCAAAGTCTTGCAGGATTTCGCATGGCTCCATAGTATCCCATTCACTGTGCAGGGGCAAGGTCGGGTGCCAAGCCCAGTGCCTTATGGAATGCAAGATGGCACCGACTGTCGCCGGGAAGGTCGCCGGGAAATTAAAGGACCCAGAAGAAGGATCCCCTGATGAGGTAAGTAAATACTGCCCAAAGGTAAAATCGGAGGAGGGGACAGCAGATTGGTGAGGTTTTAACCTCCCCAATCCCCTCGATTCAAAGAGCAAAAGTTAATTGATTTCGGATCTTGAATCCTTATTTTGGGTGGGTGTTTGTCATTTTTTCCAGTTTTTTTGGCCATTTCCGACTCGCACGAGCCTACGTACGATTTCGTATATGCTCTTACGATCATCGGAAGTTCGTTCCTAAATTGTAGGATCAAATCCTAAAACTTAGGATCAAAACCTAAAACTTAGGATCAAAACCTAAAACTTAGGATCAAAACCTAAAACTTAGGATCAAAACCTAAAACTTAGGATAATCGGATGTGTTTACGTGTGATTCAGAGAGCAGTTTTCCAACCTCTAAATACGTTTTAAAAGAAAGCCACTGCCGACACCTTTTAGCAGTCGGATTGCTGTTCTTGAACAGGTTTTTGGGCTATGTGGAGGAGTCTGCGCGTCTTGAGCTCCAATGAACTGCATGTATCAGCATGGCCGAGGCCATAAATTGTATGGCAATGCATACCTGATTCAATACATTTCATGTATGCCTTATAAAAGCATTTTAATGTGGACCTTAATTAGTCCTTTGCATGTAAACCTTTATTTTGCAATACATCCATATATTTGCGTTAATTAAAGAAACTTATGTCCTTTGTTATTTATTTTTAAATTGATGTACTAGAATAATATTTTTAATTTGAATTTATTGGTGTAGTTGTTTACCTTTGCTTTGTTTAATTATTTTAGCTCATCTTTGGTCAGATGCATCACACTTACTGAGGAGAGGAGAGCGGGATAAAGTGCAGGATGTGGGTTACTGCTGTATTTTGCACAGACACAGCAGAGCTGGGGGCACGGAAAGGTCAGAAATCAAAGAATGCAGAGCAACACAGTCACAAGGCCCTTTCTGTTTGCAGGCTGCCCGATAATACCTGACCCGCCATCTTGGCTGTTTCTAGGCTCATAACATGCCGAAGTTGCTGGGTGTTTTTTAATTTTTGAGAGCAATCTGTATGTAGAGGGTGTGGGTAACCACACCAAAAATTTTAAGTTGTACCATTTGAAGCCAAAATATTAAAATTAAATCCACAAGTAAAAAATGCAAGTTAACTAAAAATTAAACAAAGTAAGATTTACTTATGCAAATGCATTCATTAATGGTTGGTTAATACAAAATGAATGAAATAAAGAAAAATAAAAAACCAAATATTTAGAATGCACTTTAATGAGGTAAGTTTGTAGTGCGCAGCCGCAAGATCAGAAGGATTTACGTCCAGACAAAAAAGGAAAAGGGCAAAACCAATGTTGCAACCTGAGAAATGAAACGGAAAATTCAGGATGGAAACTGACATAGGTCTGATTCGCGAACTGCCATACGAACGGACGTAAATTTTAGGATAGAAACGTATTAGCTTATAGAATCACTCGCAAGTTCATACGAGCGCACGAGCGTTCGGGAAAAATAGGATGATCGGCACCAAAATCAAAGCTGTTACATGTTTCTTTGAATCGACCCAATGTTCCTCTTTAAAGGGACAGTCCGGGAAATGACAATATTAAGGCAACAAGTAGCTGACCATGTGCCTCTCCTCCATTTCCTGCAGTGCCTGGTATATTCTGTAGCAAGGCTTCAAAATATGCCCCTCCTCTACTTCCCATTTCTCCATGACCAAATGCGGTGACACATCCATCCCAATCTCTCAACCCTACTAGCATGAACAAGCCCAGCAAGCCACAGTGGTCATACTTGCCAGCCTCACTACCACTGGAAATTTTGAGGGATAGGAGTGTCTGTGCAACCACATTTGTGTGTGGTCGTGGAGGAGAATGAGCTGAGGTGCACCTTTAATAAGGCCATGTGAGGCAGCCGCCTTACACGTCACCGCACTGGACATATTTTATTTATTTATTTTTTATAATTAAATGTTTTTATTGAAGGAAGCAGAAATGACAGTGCTCGGCAACGCAGTGCCACTTAAATACAGACATTGCAACCACGATAAAAACAGAAAGACGTCAGAACAGGCTGCCCGTAGGGCAGGGGTAAGCACACGACTGCAATTTCCATGAACCGAAAGCACGAGATAATGTGCAGGGCTACACTGAGCCCCGCTCCATGTATTTTAGGCTGCAATCCTGTTTGTTGATATGCTATAGCATCTGCAACCTATGCCCCCAACCTTATTTTTATTGGGTTAAACAACAGGGTATAACAAAACTAATGGGGGGCAAGTAACAGAGGGGGATAGGGGAGGGAAGACAAGACAGAAACATCCGGGGGAAAAGTGGAGGGGAAGAGTAAAGGGGGGTTAAGGGGATAAAAGAGAGGACCAGCCCTCGAGAATCCCATCAAGGCCATGTTACGTATAGAGGAGAAAGTCGGAAGAGAAAGTGAATAGGTCCCATTCCTGCCAGGTCCTCCTATGTTTTTCCAGGGTCCCCTTGAGCGAGGCAGTGAGTTCCTCCATCCTACAAATATCCTGAACGACGGCCAGCCACTGCGCCGTTGTGGGGGCTCAGAGGACCTCCACTTAGCCGGAATGCAAGTTCTGGCAGCGTTCAGGACGGGAGCGAGAAGGGACTTGCACCTGGATCTCATGGAGGCCGGGGCCAGGTTAAGCAGGTAGCAGGCGGGGTCCTCACCCAGGTCGACATCCGTCAATTTCCGGACGACCTCTCTTACCCCTCCCCAGAAACCAGACAGCTCCTCACACTCCCAAAAGACGTGTGTCATAGTCCCCCTAGAACGCGAACACCTCCAACAGAAGGGAGAGGAAGAGGGAAACATATTCGCCAGTAACGCGGGGACCCGGTACCATCGAGAGAGAATTTTGAATGTAGTCTCCTGGTACTTACAGGAGATAGAGCTCTTATGTGCCAGCTGAATCATAGCTAGCCTTTGCTTATCCGTAAAGGTTCTGTTCAATTCCCTATCCCATCCCCTCACGTATGAAGGAGCAAAGTCACTCGGGGGGTCAATCAGTAACAAATATGAGTATGACAAAGCCTCTTTAAAGTGGCCGGACCCCTTACAGGTTTGTTCAAATTGTGTTAGCGGCCTAGATGCATCAGTTGTGCATTCAGCCGACTGCTGGTGATGAAAAAGCTGGAGGGTCTGCAACTGCGTCATAGGCCTGAGGGCGAGGTCACCAACCACCATCAGCCTGCATATGGAGTCTCCTAAAGCAGTTCTGCTTGATCCAGGCCCTGAAGGGAACGCCAGCTATCTCCACTGGAAAGTCAGGGTGCCCCAAAACAGGTGTTAGGGGGGATGGAGAGGGGGAGAGACCCGGCCTATGAAAAAGTCTGTCCAGCACTCTCCTGGACGGGCCAATTGTAGGGTGCCTGTTTAGCTGTGTGAGTCTATTCAATGGAACCCCTGGTAGAACCGGGAGAGGGCAAGAAGAGGTATCTTGTTCTATCTGAACCCACTGTTTCAGAGCGGAATGGCGGCACCAGTCAATAACCCGGCTAAGGTGAGCCGCTGCATGGTAGCACCTCCAGTCTGGCAGGCCCAGTCCCCCCCTAGATTTAGGAATCGTCAGAAGAGAAGCCGCTAAACGATGGGAGCGACCAGCCCAGACAAACCTAGTGCATATTCCTGTAAGCTGCTTAAAGAAGGTAGTGGGTATATCTATTGGGAGGGTTTGGAATAGATATAGCACCCTGGGATGTTCATCTTGATGACACTAACCCTTCCGAACGAAGAAAAAACTCCCTTGTTCCATTTCAAGAGGTCTTCCTCCACCCTCTTTAACAGAGGAGGGAAATTTAACGCATACGTTTCTTGCAATTTGGAAGGGATACATGTACCCAGATAATTAACAGCCTCCTGCTCCCACTTAAAATGAAAGTTTTCTGCTATGTGGCGCAGTCTCGCCACAGGGACACTAATGTTTAGGGCAGAGGACTTCTGGTAGTTGATCTTGGAGACCTCCTGGAAACTCCTAAGCTCGGCAAGAAGGTTAGGCAAGGTGATCTCCGGTTTCGAGACAAAGAACATCAAGTCATCGGCATAAGCCGCGACCTTGTGCTCAATCCTGCCCACCCTCACTCCCGACATGTCTACTTTTGTCTAATCGAACGTAAGAATGGCTCCAGTGAGAGGATGAAGATAAGCGGGGAAAGTGGGCAGCCCTGCCGCGTCCCATTAAACAAATGGAAAGCCTGGGAAGGCAGGCCGTTCACCACCACGGATGCCGAGGGGCAGGTGTACGAAGCCAAGATTCTGTATCTTATCGCCCAGCCCGAAGTATTTAAGGGTTTCTTCTAGGAAAGCCCAGCTCACCCTGTCAAAAGCCTTCTCGGCATCCGTGGAGAGAAGTAGCGCAGCCTCCCCCGTCCGTCGCGCACGATGGATCACGCCCATAACTCTTATAGTATTATCTCTCTTCTCACAATTTGGAATGAAGCCCACCTGATCCCAATGTATGAGGTCCGGGAGGAGGGGGGCAACTCTGTCTGCCAGGATTTTATTGAATATCTTGAGGTCACAGTTTAATAGGGAGATGGGCCTATAGCTACCACACTGTGCTGGGTCCTTGCCTGGCTTAGGGACAACGGCAATGCTAGCTCGAAGAGTGTCCGGGGGGGGGGGGAGGCCAGTACTTAAAGAGCCGAAAGATGAAATAAAGTGGGAGCCCAGAGTGCCCGCCAGTTCCTTATAATATTCCAGGCTATAGCCATCTGGGACAGGAGCCTTTCCAGGTTTCATGTTCTTAATGGCCTTTAAGAACTCCCCCATGTCGATCTCCTCCTCGAGAGCCTCCGCCACCCTCTGCTTGAGCCGGGGAAGGCCCGATTTCTGGATGTAGGCCCTTATTTTTTGCTGATGAGCAAGTGACTTATTTTGCGGCAGATTGTACAAGCCGTCATAGAAGCTCCTAAAGGTTTTGGCTATATCACCTATTTTATGGTGCCTGTTACCCTCTGGGTCAAGTATGCTGGGAATGAAGTTTCTGGACCGCTGCCCCCGCAAAGCTCTAGCCAGAGCCCTTTCACTTTTATTGCTAAATTCGTAGAAATGCCTACGACACCCGGCGATCTGGCCCCTCACCTTCACAAAGCTTATATCCCGGAGGGTTTCCCGTAGTTTAGTCAATTTTGCACTCAGTGCGGGATCTAAAGATTGTTTATGTCGAGTCTTCAGACTCCGAATCTCCTGCAGCAGGTGAGCTGTTTGTTTTTCTCTCTCCTTTTTAGGATAGGCACCCCGTCTAATCAGAAGGCCCCGAATCACACACTTGTGAGCCTCCCACTGGGACATTCGTGAAACATCTGGAGTGTTGTTTACAGAAAAGAATTCGGTAATTGCCGACCGAATTTCCGCCTTGAACGTGGGGTCCTGAAGGAGGGAGCTGTTGAGCTTCCAATGTCCTGAGGGGGAGTCAGGAATCGACAGGGTAATAGAGATAGGAGCATGGTCAGAGACCAAATTGAGCCGATAGTAGGCTGCGATATGAGATGCACATGCCTATGGGGGACCAGGAACCAATTGATACGCAAATAGGAATTGTGAGGGGGGGAAAAGTAGGTGTAGTCCCTCCCTCTGGGGTTCATAATCCGCCACACATCCAAAAGTTGGTGGTCAAACAGGAGGGCTTTAATCCTCCTTAGAGCTGAAAATGGTATGTTAGAGGTCCCCTTAGAGGTGTCAATCTGAGGATCAAGAACACAATTAAAATCGCCTCCCAAAAGGAGAATGCCATAAGTGAATTCAGCCAGCCTCTCCAGGGTAGACCTCAAGAATTTGGTTTGGTTCGAGCTCGGACAGTAGCAAGTTACCAACGTGACCTTCTGAGTGTAAAGAGTACCCCTTACAAAAAGGTATCAACCCTCAAAGTCGTGGATCGTCTCCTCCAGTGTCCAAGGGAGGTAGCCCGCCAGGACGATGGCCGCCCCCCTTGACTTAGAGTCGGGGGACAGGCCATGGTACTGGTGACGGAAGTAACGGCTGGACAAATTGTGCACTCTCCCCTCTTTGAGGTGAGTCTCCTGAAGGAAGGCGATTCCCGCCCCCAGATGCTTTAACTCACCCAGAACAGAAGTACGCTTGACAGGGAAGTTCAGGCCTTTAACATTCAAGGAAGTGCATTGGACTCTGGACATGGCAGAGCAGGACAGGCAACCCCCAACTTAGGGAGAGGGGAGACTGGAGAGAAGGGAGCTGTAAGCAGGAAGAAAGAAATAAGAAAAAAAAGGGAAGGGAAAGGGGGGGAGGGACAAGGTTACACCAGGAAACAGGGATAGACAACCACAAGAAGCGAAAGGAAACACACAGAGAAAAGACACACACCTTACGAAAACGTGTAAAGTGGAAACTAATATATAAGGGAAAATTAAGGGGATCTAAGTGGGGAACGATTCCATCTTTCCCAAAATTGAGGCCTTGGCACCCGAGGTGAGCAAAACGCCAACCCAGGGAACCTCAGGGCCCCGGCCTACGGTGGGGGGCGAAACAGGTCCGAAAGACAGAGGAGGTCCCCCCGGCTGCCCCTATTCTAACTTATTGGGGCAACCTCCCGCAGAATATACTGCCAATGAAAATCCCCTTCTCAGGACAGTACCCACAAGAATACAAAGAAATTAGTGAAAGCTGAACCCATCCGCCAACAGCACAACGGGGTGGGGGGGCTCGGCAGCGGCCAAGAGGGCTATCAAAACAAAGACCAATCAAAACGAACAGACAAGTAAGCAACAGAGAATTTACATGTGTAAGAACTGTTATAAACAGATAGGAAGCAGGTTCGAGGCTCGCCAGGTGAGTCAGTCAAGAGGAGAGGTACGCAACACCCAAGTGCGCACATCCAAACCACTCACTCTAGTAGATGGAAGAACAGCCCGACGAGCCCGATGCACTGCAAACAAGCATAGACAATTCAAAGATTAATCTGCAAGGCTAAAGTGCGTTTGAAGACATACAGATAAGTAACGGAGACTTTACATGTGCAACAGCAGATCCAGGCGGCCAGGCGCCCCCCCCCCACCCACCTGGCAAACCCCGCCCACACGGCAAACCCCGCCCACCCAGCAACCGGCGTCAAGTGGGGCCGTCAAGCCCCGCTGACATCTAGCACTGCCCGGGAAGGATCACGAACCCTTACAGGCCTGGGGGCAAAACAAAAACCCACAACCAGAGGCCCCAGATACGCCCATCAGGGCACACCTGGAGGTGCAAAGCCGTGAACACCGCATGCTGCATGCGCGGAGCCGAGCCGGGCGGCAGGGCATCCAACCAACCAGACCAGAACACGTTATAATCAGATAGAAAGCAGGTTCAAGGCTCGCCAGGACTGGCCCCAGGTGATGAACCATAACGCGTCCGGGAGAGGCGCCCGACGCGGAGGGTCAGTCAAGAGCAGAGGTATGCAACACCTAAGTGTGCACATCCAGACCACTCACTCAACAAACAAGTTGAGTAGATGAAGAACAGCCCCACGAGCCCGAAGCATAGTGAAAAGCACAAACAATTTAAAGATTAATCTCCGTTTAAAGATATCACTGATGGCAATAAAGCCCGCCTAAACTTCATTGGCCAAGCGGTGGGTGTCCCTTGGTGGACCTCCGTCCAGCCCTCTGTGGGCCGCAGCCACGCCCCTCGCCCGACGAATCCTCTGTCCCCCCGAAGGCCGGGGTGGGCCGAGGGGGAGAGAGATGTCAAGCCAATCCGGGACCTCTACCGGGGTGGAGTCCAGGAAGGTGAACAGGCCTGGGAGATCAGCATGGGTTTTCACGGTGAAGGTGCGCTGATCTTTACGGACCAAAAGATGAAAGGGGTAGCCCCAACGATAGGAGCCTCCGCAGTCCCGTATCTTGGATAGCAAAGGTTTCAGGACGCGTCTCATCACAAGAGACCTACGTGACACATCTGGGAACAGCTGCAGGGGGGCTCCATCAAAGCAGATCCGACCTTGTGCCCAAGCCTTCGCCAAGATGTCCTCCTTCACGGAATAGTAATGAAGGCGACATATAACATCGCAGGGATGAGCGAGGTCGGAAGATCTGGAACCAAGGGCTCTGTGGACGTGGTCTATCACTATCTCGGCGTTAGGTGGACAGCAAAGTATTTCGTTGAAAATGCCAATGATGGTAGGCCGAAGTTGGTCTGGGCCCGTCGCCTCTGGGAGACCTCTGACGTGAATATTATTGCAACAGCTCCTATTTTCGAGGTCCTCCAGGTGTAGGACCGCTGCCTGTGAGACAGCTCGTTGAAGGGTCAAGTCCCTCTCCAGTGCCTCTAACCTCTGGGTAGTCGCGGTTTGGGACTGCTCCAGTGAGTCGACTCTGGTGTCAAGGTTGCCCACTGACTGCTGAAGATCCGAGATGTCCTTCTTAAATGTGTTTTCCACCCTCTGAATGAAGGATTCAAGGTCATCTCTAGTGGGCAAAATGTTAAGCTCCGCCTTCAGGGCTGCGAGGATAGGGTCAAGAGGGGGCTGCATCAGCGTCGGGGGAGCCCAGGTGGCTTGAGGGGCACCATCCGGAAGTGTGGGCGCAGCTCCACAGCAGAAGCGTTGTGCAGTGTCGAACCCCCGGGGCAGCCCGGGCCCACGGGCAGAGGAGGCCGGCCCGAGTAGGTGTCAATGTAGGTGTCTGAGGGTGCACCACCACCCCGGGATGTCGCTGCGGGCCCCTCCCTCTCCACCAAAAGCCGGTCACGAGGCCAAGTGGGGGCTGATGAATTGCTCCTTTGCTGCCGCAAGGGGGAAGGGGGCATCCCCTGCCAAGCTCTGCCCACAC
The DNA here is from genome assembly GCA_027917425.1 of Gastrophryne carolinensis. Lineage (NCBI taxonomy): Eukaryota > Metazoa > Chordata > Amphibia > Anura > Microhylidae > Gastrophryne > Gastrophryne carolinensis. The sequence goes on from CM051234.1 coordinate 590,363,023, forward strand.
ACCAGTCACCTGGCGAGCTTGGGGGTAAAGATGCTGCAGCTAAGTCTGAGGGGACACAGGAGGGGGCTAATACAACCCGCAGCTGGGGAAATTCCTCCATTGATCCAAGATCTGGGCCAGGGCTAAACATCTGGTCGGCCGGCTCCTGCCAGGATGGTGAGGAGGGGGTGATGGTAGAAGAGCGTCAGGGGGATTCAGCTGGGGACCCCAACCTGCAAGGGCGTCCCCCACACGAAGGAGGGCAATCAGGGCTGGGGCAGCTCAGCTGGGACATACCTGGGCTCGTTAACGGCCCGCTGCAGCCGCCCAGGACTGACTCTCGTCGGGGGGGGCTTCTCCCCCCGCCTCTCACCTCCGCAAGTGTTGGAGCGGCAGAGCAGCCGCTCTGGCTCCCCCGCTCTGGTCCAGGAGGCAGCTCACTTTGGGCGACGGGAAGGCCCTTCGCTACCTCCTGCGCTGGCAGCGCATGTGTCTCGGTAGACCCGGCCGCTGCCTCTGCTTTCGGGGCTCTGACGTCGCTCTCCATGTGCGGGGAAGACGAAGGGGGCAACTCCTGGCCCTGGCATCACGAACAGAAGCGGGGGCCCCGACGGCGAGAGCGACCCCGCATCTAGGCGCTCCTGACCCCCCCCCGCCCGACTGCAGGGGGAGGGTCCAGCAGCAGCTGCAGAGGCCGGCGCCATTTTGGACGAGGCGCCCTCCTGGCCAGACGAGCCGCTCCTCTCCATGTAGACGCTGATTTTGTGGTGAGATGCTGATACAGGCGTCTTGGCACCCCTCCGCTTCTTCACTATGGTCAGGCTGAAAAGATTCAGATGGGTAGATCCGCTAATTGCTTGATTTATTGGGACGGCCAGCGGGAGCCCAGACAGAACACATCCTCACACTCCCATAGCCGGCCACGCCCCCCTATTTTATTCTTTTTTTTATTATCTAATTAGCAGTTGCTACTGCACTGCTGCAGACTGTCATATTGGTGGCTCAGCAGCCGGAGCCCCGCCCCTATCTCCCGCATCACGTCACTGCAGCTTTCATCATAGGAAAGAGCCAGGCAGAGGCAGAGCAACACATTTCTTTATTGAGAAGTGGAGTGGTATGCCCTGGGGGAGGGCAGTGGGCCCCATACTATAGTTGACATTAGGCAGCAGAGAGGCTAGGTTAACCCACCTACTGTTCCATTATAGCCATCTAAATTTCGTGCCCACATCTGTACTGTAAAGCACCAGTTCTCAAGAAAAGCCAACTCCTAGCCGAGTTGTATAATACAGTAAGCAGAGGTGTAGCTAGGCTTTCTGGCACCCCAGGTGAAGATTTGCAATGGTGTCAATCACCTGTGCTCAGGGCCACCTTTGCCCTCCCCCGATCTGCTGCACTCGGGGCACGTGGCAGGAAACAATATCAGCAGGACCCTGAATGGTTCTCTAGGCTATGCAATATGTTTCATGGAAATTGAGCAATGCCTGTGTAAATGTAAATATGACTCAAAGTTCCAAGCAACTATGTTGGCCCTTTATGTTCTGTATAACTAGTGGGAGGGACAGATTTCAGCCTAGATGGTGAAAGTGGAAAAAGGATACATAAAATGCCAGTAGAACCTGACTAGCTGAGAGTACTGTGCCTCAAACTCTTGCTTTTTTCTCCCAGTACATTTTTGAAATGGGATAACCAAGGAGATTTGTGAGCACAGATAACTTTGGCCAAGGTCTCAAGGAAGGCTTGCTCGCAGTCTTCATTGGGAAAGATTTCCTTGTCCCTCTTTTCTGCCTTTTTTCTTTCCCTCCATCTCTGTCTTTTCCACAGTCACACTCTCTCGCTTTTTTCATTCCCACTTTTTCTTTTCCACATTCCCCATATCATCATGTCATATAATTCCCTCTTTAACTCTCTCACTTTATGTTTTCCATTTTCTTTTTTTTTTGTGATGTCCTGCTTATTTTTTCTCTCCCGCTTTCCTGACCCATATATCTTCCTGTCTCCCTCTTTTCCATGTTCCTTCTGTCTTTCCCTGTTTTTTTGCATTCCCTCCATCTCTTTCTCTTTGAGTGAATGTGTGTGCTTGGGGGGCTTCATTCTTAAATCTCATACAGGGTGACATGACACTAACCCTAAGGCCAGCCCTGATGAGAAGTGAGGGAAAAGTCATTTGACCCATTTATGACCCTCTTTAGCTCCTCTCCTAACCCACCTGAAACTGCTTCATTTATCTTTATCTCTCGCTCTCTCAAAAAATGTTTATACAGTAGCTGACATCATGAAAAATACAATTCTGTGATTACTCACCTGTAGGTATTATGAGTATACAGTATGTCCTGCTCCAGATAGAATACTTACATTCGGGTATTACTCCGCCAGATGGCGCTGGACTGCAGAGACATCAAAAATAGGCTCCTCCCGGCCCCTCAAATACCCGGGGACCTCCACAAATCCCCAGCATTGAAAAGCAGTTAACGAGAAGCCGGGAGAATTAAAACAACCCAACTAGTAACTATAAAAATAATAACAATCACCATACAGGGGATCCTAGATAATGCAAACCAAGGGTGGGGTGGAGAAGGACATACTGTATACTCATAATACCAATTCTACAGGTGAGTAATCACAGAATTGTATTATTCTTAGTATAAAGTACGTCCTGCTCCAGAAAGAATACTTACTTTCGGGACATCCAATAGCAGTGTCCATAAAGTAGGGTGGGATCCCCAAAAAGGTAACAGCAGACAGTTTAAATCACTGCCGCCTGCAAAACCTTGCAGCCAAAAACAGCATCAACTGAGGCCCTAACATCAACCTTGTAAAACTTAGAAAAGGTATGAACAGAAGACCAAGTAGCGGCCTTGCAAACTTGTTCAACAGAAGCCTGGTGCTGAAAAGCCCAAGAGGTACCAATAGCACGAGTAGAATGAGCAGTAAGGCGGAAGGGAGGATTCTTCCCCTTAGCAGAGTAGGCCTGAATCACAGCCTGACGGATCCATTTGCTGATAGTAAACTTGGCAGGAGCCAAACCCTTCCTAGGACCAGAAGGGACCACAAAAAGAGCATCAGATTTTCTGAAAGGTGCAGAAGCCACCAGATAGTACTTCAGACACCTAACCACATCCAAAGAATGCAAAGCCCTCTCCTTAACATTAATAGGATTAGGGCACAATGAAGGAAGAACAATGTCCTGATTCAAATGAAAGGCAGACACTACCTTAGGCAGAAAATCTGGCTTGAAGCGAAATACCACCTTGTCCTGGTGTCTCTCATAGAAGGGGGGCTGAATGGAAAGCGCCGCCAACTCAGACACACACCTAACAGAGGTGATAGCCACCAGAAAGACAACTTTGAGAGTAAGAATGGCCAGGGTAGCATCCTGCACAGGTTCAAAGGGAGCACTCTGTAAGGCTGACAAAACCAAGTTCAAATCCCAAACAGGCACCATAGGCTTACGTGGAGGACGCACATGAGTCACCCCCTGGAAAAAAGTCCTGATCAGAGGGTGCTGAGCAAAGGACTTCTGGAAGAAAACAGCCAGGGCAGAAACCTGACCTTTCAGAGTACCAAGTTGGAGCCCCATCTCCAACCCATGCTGCAGGAACTCCAGAATCCTGGGAATAGAGAACACACGACAGGGAAGAGACTTAGACTCAAACCAGTCAATGTAGGCACGCCAAACCCTGTAATAAATGGAAAAAGAAGACTTCTTCCTAGCCTTTATCATGGTATCAACAACCGAGGTAGACAGCCCCTTCTCCATCAAGATGGAGGTTTCAGCAGCCAGGCCGTCAAAGCCAGAGTTTGTAAATTGGGATGGCGTAGGGAGCCCTGAGTGAGCAGATCTGGCACCATGGGCAGAACGTACTGATCTACTGCCAGTTGCAGCACGTCTGCGAACCACACTCTTCTTGGCCACCTGGGGGTCACCAGAATTGCTGGCACCCCCTCCAGAGCAATCTTGCGCAGAACCCTGCCCAGCAGGGGGAATGGAGGGAAGACATACAGAAACTGAAAGTCCTGCCATGACATTGCTAGAGCATCCGTGGTCAAAACCAGAGGATCCTGGGACAGGTAGACAAAGGCCGGGAGCTTGTGATTGTGACGGGACGCAAACAGATCCACATCTGGTTGGCCCCAACGGTGACACAGAGATTGGAACACCCTGTTGCATAGGGACCATTCTCCCTGGCGAGAGGTCCCCCTGCTCAGAGAGTCTGCCAGGAGATTTTCCACCCCCGGGATGTACACAGCTGATATGCAGGGAACACTGGTCTCTGCCCAGGTAAGGATCAGAGACACTTCCTGGAGGGCCCTCTTGCTCCGGGTCCCCCCCTAATGATTGATGTAGGCAACTGCCGTCTGGTTGTCCGAGCGCACCTGAACAGGCAGGCCCCGAGGGTGAGGAGTCAACTGAGCCAGAACTAATCTGATCGCCCGCAGCTCCAAGACGTTGATAGGTGTGTGGGCCTCCTGAGGGCCCCACCTCCCCTGGAACCACAGGGACTTCCAGAAACCCCCTCAACCTGACAGACTGGCATCCGTGGTGACCGTCTCCCAGGAGGGGGTCAGAAAAGATCTGCCCCCCAACAGGTTCCTGGAGTCCATCCACCACAAGAGGGACCGCCTGACCAGGGGGGAAAGCACACAGACCCGGTCCAGGGACGCTGGGTCCTTGTCCCACACTGACAAGAGGTGGAGTTGCAGAGGCCTCAAGTGGAACTGAGCATAAGGGACCGCCTCAAAGCACACCACCATCAGGCCCACCAAGTGCATTCCCTGCCTGATGGAGGGATGATGACAAGATAGCAGGAACTGGACCTGTGCAATCAGACTGTCCACCTTCTTTTGAGGAAGAAAAATCCTTGCCTGAACTGTATCCAGATTCATTCCTAGGAATGGAGTCACCAAGGAGGGAGACAGCGAAGACTTGGGGTGGTTGATCACCCATCCAAATGACTCCAGGGTGGACACCACCAGCTGAGTATCCAATTCTGCCTGATGTAGACACTGGGAGGTGATGAGAATGTTGTCCAGATAAGGCAGCACGCGGATGCCCTGAAACCTGAGCAGAGACATCACTCCAGCCAGCACCTTGGTGAACACCCTGGGAGCTGAAGTGAGACCAAAGGGCAATGCCACAAACTGGTAGTGTTGATCCTCCAGAGCGAACCCGAGGAACCTTTGATGACCTGGAAATACAGGAATATGAAGGTAAGCATCTTTGACGTCCACAGAGGTCATGAAATCCCCTGGGCGCAGGGAACTGATGGCAGAGCGCAGAGTTTCCATGCAAAAGCACCTGCTCCTGACAAATTTGTTGAGGATCTTCAAGTCCAAGAAGAGCCTGAGTGACCCATCTTTTTTGGGCACTGTGAAGAGGCTGGAATAGAAGCCCTTGCCTTTTTCTCTTAAAGGGACCTTGCAGATGACCCCCAGCTCCAGGAGGCTTTGCACTGCCTGCATTAGATCCTGAGCTGACACAGGGTCCTGAGGAATCCGGGATCTGATGAATCTTGGGGGCGGCCAGGCAGCAAACTCTATCTTGTAACCGGAGGACACTACCTCCTGAATCCACCGGTCTGAGACATGAAGCCTCCAGACCTGAGCAAAGTGCTGAAGCCGCCCCCCCCCCCCCCCCACCCGGATGGGTGAGGGCGCCCCATCATGCCTGAGGGGTCTTGGGAGAGGACTTAAGCTTGGGGCCCCAGGAGGAGCCAGGACGTCCACGTCCTCTGCCCCTACCCCATAAGTCTCCCCGGGCCCCAGTAAAGGAAACCCCCCTCCCCTGTCTAGCACCACGGTAGGGGGAGGAAAAGGGCCCGAAAGGGCCGAGACTGCTGCCTGCGCTGGGGTAACCTGCCTCCCTTAGCAAAAAGGTCCAGGCGGTCCCCAAACAGGCGTAGTCCTTTGAAGGGAAAACCAGTGAGGGCCTTCTTGGCAGCGTTGTCAGCAGCCCACTGGCGTAGCCAAACCGAGCGGCGTATAGCCACCACAAGGGCAGATGCTCTGGCACACATTCTAATGGTGTCATCCAAGGCAGAGAGGACAAAATTTACAAACACATCAACTAGAGAGTGCATTAAACACCTCACAAGGCAAATCATCAGGGGCACCATCAAGGACACTTCTGAGCAGGGTCGCAGCGTCGTCCCCACACATGCAAAGGCCAGGTGCGCCGGTCCTCAGCATCCCGCAGGGTAGTAGAATCAGGGGAGTGCATGACAGAGGTGTTAGATAACCCTAGGACCGGGGCATCCACTTCGGGAGGGGATGACCAACACTTTACCACATCAGCAGGAAAGGGATACTTCCTATCCCAACTCTTAGGTACACCGGGAAGTCTACTGGGACAGTCCCATTCCTTGAGCACAAGGTTATTGAAATGTGCTTACTCAGGAAATTCCAAGCGTGACTTAGCGGTATGAAAAAGTTTCCCCCTTTGTCTGGGAGCCGCAACAGGGGGAGAGATGGACAGAACCTCAAAAATCTGGGCCAGCAATCTATCAGTATCATCCGGGGCCCAGGGGTCAGAGCCAGAATCGTCATGACCCCTGGGCCTCTCATCAGATGACCCTGAGTTGGAGAATATCTCCCCTTCGTCTGAAGGAGTATAGCCACATAGATGCAAAAACTCATCAGTTTCCATAGGGAAAAGAGTGACATCAGGTGTTAAGTGCCGCTTTTTTGCAGAGGCCTTACGCGCCAAGGTATTAGCAATTAACTTCTCAACACTAGCCAGTCTGGAAGACACATCAGGCTGAGAATCCCCACTTGTATGCAACTCAGTAGGAGTGAGATTTAAGCTTGGGGGGGTAGGTGAAGTGAAACGAGGTGCAGGCCCAGCCACTGGAAGGCCAGATTGCAGTGCAAGCACCTGCTCGGCACAAGGTACACAGACCCGTGCATTGTCAGCGCTAATAGGGGACACCCCACACGCTACACACAGCCGGGTTTGTCCCGAAGGAACCCCGGTCACATTATCCTGAGATGCCTCCATATGGTGATTATAGCGGCACTATAGGCCGATAGGGATTAACGCTATACAGCAACCCGGGATGCCCCAATAACCCGCTAGGGAAGTGGGAGTAAATACACTAGGCCTCACAAGTTAACCAACTAATAGAGGGCCGGAAGAAGCCAATGGGTTCGCCCGTCTGAAAGACACAATCAAAGGAGCCGTAAACAGACAATAATAAAAAAGTGGTAATAAAGCCGCCCGCGAGGGCACTTACGGACCGCGGTAGGTAGAGGTCTGTCACGCAGAAGCCGACCAAGCAGACAAAATGGCATCGGTATACCTCGAGGGGCGGGCCCGCACAAGCAATGACGCGGAACGCGCCAGAGACAGGCCCCGCCCCCCTCGGAGAGCACGAAGCCAACCCGTGACAAGCAGCGGCGCCTGAGGTAACGCGCGAACATAGGGAAAAAAAGGGCGCGTGGCGGTGGCGGCGGCAATTTTAAGTATAATAAATGTAAAGTCAGTGGGCGGCTGACACAAAGCATAATGTAATGAAGCATAAGCCAATACACGTATATACATACATACACCCACCCCTCCTCTTTCCCCCCGAAGGCTACAAGGCTACAAGAAAAACGACCCTTTACATTTGAAATACCCCCCACAAAGTATATATTCCATGAAAGTACACACCTCAAGCTTTCAAGGAGTACCAGGCTTGTTGTTACGTGCAAAGCCTTCTTCAAGTAGTTATACGTCGAATAACTTGATTGCAGCGGGTTTTCCTAAAAAAATGTAAATAGGCAGAATCAAAACCACATTCTTCTAAAGAAAATAATATGCCAACAAGAAAAAACACACTAAATCTGAGAGCGCAAGGTCCCCTGAACAGAACAACACCCAACATGCATAGCTACTTCGCAGGGTAGGGTCGCCAAACACCCAAAACGAAAGCATGCGCGTAAAGGTCATTTCACGTCATTTTTTCAGCTTTGCTGACAAAGTGCGCACCTTACACTTTTTTAACAAAAACGACGCTTTACATATAAAATACCCCCCACAAACCATATATTCCCTGAAAGCACACATCTTAACCTTTCTAGACGTACCAGGCTGGTAGTTGTGGGCGCAAATTTTTGGACGCAAACGTGTGAAGAAATCATTGGTTGCACAGCATTTCCCTGCAAAAATACGAAAAAAACACAATCCACACCACATTTTATTAAAAAAATAATATGCCAACAAGAAAAAACACACTAAATCTGAGAGCGCAAGGTCCCCTGAACAGAACAACACCCAACATGCATAGCTACTTCGCAGGGTAGGGTCGCCAAACACCCAAAACGAAAGCATGCGCGTAAAGGTCATTTCACGTCATTTTTTCAGCTTTGCTGACAAAATGCGCACCTTACACTTTTTTAACAAAAACGACCCTTTACATATAAAATACCCCCCACAAACCATATATTCCCTGAAAGCACACATCTTAACCTTTCTAGATGTACCAGGCTGGTAGTTGTGGCCGCAACTTTTTGGACGCAAACGTGTGAAGAAATCATTGGTTGCACAGCATTTCCCTGCAAAAATACGAAAAAAACACAATCCACACCACATTTTATTAAAAAAATAATATGCCAACAAGAAAAAACACACTAAATCTGAGAGCGCAAGGTCCCCTGAACAGAACAACACCCAACATGCATAGCTACTTCGCAGGGTAGGGTCGCCAAACACCCAAAACGAAAGCATGCGCGTAAAGGTCATTTCACGTCATTTTTTCAGCTTTGCTGACAAAATGCGCACCTTACACTTTTTTAACAAAAACGACCCTTTACATATAAAATACCCCCCACAAACCATATATTCCCTGAAAGCACACATCTTAACCTTTCTAGACGTACCAGGCTGGTAGTTGTGGGCGCAACTTTTTGGACGCAAACGTGTGAAGAAATCATTGGTTGCACAGCATTTCCCTGCAAAAATACGAAAAAAACACAATCCACACCACATTTTATTAAAAAAATAATATGCCAACAAGAAAAAACACACTAAATCTGAGAGCGCAAGGTCCCCTGAACAGAACAACACCCAACATGCATAGCTACTTCGCAGGGTAGGGTCGCCAAACACCCAAAACGAAAGCATGCGCGTAAAGGTCATTTCACGTCATTTTTTCAGCTTTGCTGACAAAGTGCGCACCTTACACTTTTTTAACAAAAACGACCCTTTACAAATAAAATACCCCCCCACAAACCATATATTCCCTGAAAGCACACATCTTAACCTTTCTAGACGTACCAGGCTGGTAGTTGTGGGCGCAACTTTTTGGACGCAAACGTGTGAAGAAATCATTGGTTGCACAGCATTTCCCTGCAAAAATACGAAAAAAACACAATCCACACCACATTTTATTAAAAAAATAATATGCCAACAAGAAAAAACACACTAAATCTGAGAGCGCAAGGTCCCCTGAACAGAACAACACCCAACATGCATAGCTACTTCGCAGGGTAGGGTCGCCAAACACCCAAAACGAAAGCATGCGCGTAAAGGTCATTTCACGTCATTTTTTCAGCTTTGCTGACAAAATGCGCACCTTACACTTTTTTAACAAAAACGACCCTTTACATATAAAATACCCCCCACAAACCATATATTCCCTGAAAGCACACATCTTAACCTTTCTAGACGTACCAGGCTGGTAGTTGTGGGCGCAACTTTTTGGACGCAAACGTGTGAAGAAATCATTGGTTGCACAGCATTTCCCTGCAAAAATACGAAAAAAACACAATCCACACCACATTTTATTAAAAAAATAATATGCCAACAAGAAAAAACACACTAAATCTGAGAGCGCAAGGTCCCCTGAACAGAACAACACCCAACATGCATAGCTACTTCGCAGGGTAGGGTCGCCAAACACCCAAAACGAAAGCATGCGCGTAAAGGTCATTTCACGTCATTTTTTCAGCTTTGCTGACAAAATGCGCACCTTACACTTTTTTAACAAAAACGACCCTTTACAAATAAAATACCCCCCACAAACCATATATTCCCTGAAAGCACACATCTTAACCTTTCTAGACGTACCAGGCTGGTAGTTGTGGGCGCAACTTTTTGGACGCAAACGTGTGAAGAAATCATTGGTTGCACAGCATTTCCCTGCAAAAATACGAAAAAAACACAATCCACACCACATTTTATTAAAAAAATAATATGCCAACAAGAAAAAACACACTAAATCTGAGAGCGCAAGGTCCCCTGAACAGAACAACACCCAACATGCATAGCTACTTCGCAGGGTAGGGTCGCCAAACACCCAAAACGAAAGCATGCGCGTAAAGGTCATTTCACGTCATTTTTTCAGCTTTGCTGACAAAATGCGCACCTTACACTTTTTTAACAAAAACGACCCTTTACAAATAAAATACCCCCCACAAACCATATATTCCCTGAAAGCACACATCTTAACCTTTCTAGACGTACCAGGCTGGTAGTTGTGGGCGCAACTTTCTGGACGCAAACGTGTGAAGAAATCATTGGTTGCACAGCATTTCCCTGCAAAAATACGAAAAAAACACAATCCACACCACATTTTATTAAAAAAATAATATGCCAACAAGAAAAAACACACCAAATCTGAGAGCGCAAGGTCCCCTGAACAGAACAACACCCAACATGCATAGCTACTTCGCAGGGTAGGGTCGCCAAACACCCAAAACGAAAGCATGCGCGTAAAGGTCATTTCACGTCATTTTTTCAGCTTTGCTGACAAAATGCGCACCTTACACTTTTTTAACAAAAACGACCCTTTACATATAAAATACCCCCCACAAACCATATATTCCCTGAAAGCACACATCTTAACCTTTCTAGACGTACCAGGCTGGTAGTTGTGGGCACAACTTTCTGGACGCAAACGTGTGAAGAAATCATTGGTTGCACAGCATTTCCCTGCAAAAATACGAAAAAAAACACAATCCACACCATATTTTATTAAAAAAATAATATGCCAACAAGAAAAAACACACTAAATCTGAGAGCGCAAGGTCCCCTGAACAGAACAACACCCAACATGCAAAGCTACTTCGCAGGGTAGGGTCGCCAAACACCCAAAACGAAAGCATGCGCGTAAAGGTCATTTCACGTCATTTTTTCAGCTTTGCTGACAAAATGCGCACCTTACACTTTTTTAACAAAAACGACCCTTTACATATAAAATACCCCCCACAAACCATATATTCCCTGAAAGCACACATCTTAACCTTTCTAGACGTACCAGGCTGGTAGTTGTGGGCGCAACTTTCTGGACGCAAACGTGTGAAGAAATCATTGGTTGCACAGTATTTCCCTGCAAAAATACGAAAAAAACACAATCCACACCACATTTTATTAAAAAAATAATATGCCAACAAGAAAAAACACACTAAATCTGAGAGCGCAAGATCCCCTGAACAGAACAACACCCAACATGCAAAGCTACTTTCAAGGTTAGGGTTGCCGAACACCCAAAAGTATAGCATGTTCTATAAAAGACACACAAAACAACCCACATTTCTTGATGGTACCAAGAGCCGCAGTCAGGGTTAGCTGTGAGGTGCAATTAGGATATAGTAGATGTGACATCAGATTATAAGATCAGTTATCAAGATCCTGAAACTGGGCCCACATTTTAATCATCATGTGTCACAAATATCCAAGCTGCTCTTGCTCCAGCGTTTTATATACTGACCACACAGAGCGTAAACATTATAGTGGGTGTCCAGTCTCAGGCTAACCCTGCCACCCTCCCCTGGTGCTAAGGCGGGGAGTTACAGAGAAAAAAAAAATCCTTACAACGCCCACCGTTTAGTGCCGTTCCTCGGGGCCAGTAAGACCACTGGGACGGTCGTACTGGCCACCAAGTAGCTGGCGCTTGCCTGCAGGCGAGGTAAGTGTTTTCTGCCTTTGTAACCTGTATCCTGCTTCAGTTTCAGCGGAGCGTGGCAGGGCAGGGGTATGCAGAAGAAAAATAATAAATCAAAAATCCAACTGCGTATGAAAAATTTCGAAACAATCATCAAAACACAGACCTGGTTGGCTGGGACATGTCGGGCAGTAGTACCGCGTATCCTTCCTAATGCCACGCTTCCTACATACCCTGCAGGCCTTTTGCGAATACTTTTTTTTATCGGTGGAGGGAATGCACTTTATAAAGTGCTTTCCAATTAGCCTGCACTCATTGTCACTACCAGCTAAGTCTGGGGGCTCCTCTCCATGCCCAAAAAGCAAAGCAGGGAGTAACTGCTGCTGGTACTGGATAAAGGTCAAATTGGAGCCTGGTACGGCTGCCTTAAAGACAATGAAGCTGTTAAAAGTTGCTAACTGGATCAAATGAATTGCAACTTTTTTGTACCATGCTCGCGATTTTCGGGTGGCGTTGTAGTAAGTGAGAATTTGGTCGGTTTTATCCACGCCACCCATGAATTGGTTGTAATCTCTGATACAACGTGGCTTTTGGCTTGGGGCTTGGGGACCACGTTGCCTTACACTTGTTACTGACTGGTCGTGGATGGTAGTCAGCATGAACACATTCTTTTTATCCATGAATTTAACGGCCAGGAGCTCATCACTTCTCAGGGCGTAAGACTCCCCACGCTTGAGTTGTTTATTCAGTAATGCCCTTGGCAAGCCTTTCCGGTTACGGTTCACTGTGCCGCAGGCGGGAGTGTCTAAGGTGTAAAGGGCTCTAAACAGGGGGATGCTGGAATAAAAATTATCCACATATAAGTGGTACCCCCTCCCGAGCAGTGGGGTGATGAGGTCCCAAACGATCCGGCCACTGACACTCAAATCAAGGGGACAGCCAGGTGGGTCTAGTTGCGTGTCCCTTCCTTGATAGATTCTAAAAAATTTTGTGTACCCGGTCGTACTTTCGCACAATTTATAAAACTTTATCCCATAGCGGGCACGCTTGCTAGGGATATATTGCCGAAATATAATGCGCCCCTTAAAAAGCAGAAGTGACTCATCGATAGTTAAATTTTGGGAGGGGGTGTACACATCTGCAAAGCGCTGTGACAGGCTTTCAACTAGGGGCCGTATTTTATGAAGCCTGTCATGACCGGGCATATCACGGGGAACAGCAGTGGCGTTGTCGTTGAAATGTAGAAACCGTAGTAAAATTTGATACCGGTTTCTGGACATTATGGCCGGAAATAAGGGTGTTGCCAATATGGAATGGGTATCCCAGTACGATGCTAGGCTAAATTTTCTGAGAAGACCCATTGCCAAAGTGAGCCCCCAAAATTTTCTCATCTCACTAATATTGGTGGGGTGCCATGCCTGAGCTCGGGCGTGCCTCTGTTGGGGGTTTTGTGCCATGACCTGCTCAGCATAGCGGTTTGTATAGAGGACCATATCCTGTAGGATGGCCTCTGTAACAAACAGATAGAAGAAGTCAACAAGACGTAAGTTACTTGTGTCTATGTTGACTCCAGGGACCGAATTAAAGGGGGGAATATCGGGGGAATAATTACTAGGAGGCCTCCACGCCGGCTCTCCTGGACCAGCTGCAGCACTCGATGCCTCCGCCTGCCCTGCCTCCACCTGCCCTACACTCTCCCCCAGCGTGGCCTCATCTTGTGCGGCACTAGCCCTTCTACGTTGGCTACCTGTACTAGTACCACTGCGTGGCTGTGTCTCCTCAGTAGAGGAGTCACTCTCTGACTCAGAAGGCAGATACTCTGACCCTGACTCACTAAAGTCCTCCGAGTCAGAGGCCATCAAGTAAGCCGCAGCTTCTTGCGCAGTGAATTTCCTCCCAGCCATATTCAATTCTGATTGGAAAGAAAAAAAAAAGGCTAAGGCTAAGGGCTAAAGGCTAAGGGCTAAAGGCTAAGGGCTAAAGGCTAAACGCTAAGGGCTAAACGCTAAGGGCTAAACGCTAAAAGCTAAGGGCTAAAGGCTAAGGGCTAAACAAAGTAAATTAAAATTACACAGTACAGTTAAAGAAGAAAAACAAACAAATCAAAATGCAGTCAGTTTATTACAAAAAAAAGTATACCTAAATTGAAGAAAAAAAAAAAAAGTGCAATGTGTAGCTAAAGTGTAAAAAAAAAAACAAAAAAACATAAACCTCTTATGTGTAAGTGTGTATGTCCAATACGTTACAATGTGAAGCGGTGGAGTCCGGAGCAGCTTCAGGTGGGGGAGGGGGAGGGGAATAGGAGAAAAGAGGGGGGAGAATAAGAGAAAAGAGGGGGGAGAATAAGAGAAAAGAGGGGGACTGGGTACCAAAGTGGAGGAAAATGAGACTAGAAGGGTGGCGGCAGAGACGATTCAGAGGCAGCAGAGGCAACGATCAGGCGGCGACAGCGATCCACAGGAGGCGACAGCGATCCACAGGAGGCGACAGCGATCCACAGGAGGCGACAGCGATCCACAGGAGGCGACAGCGATCCACAGGAGGCGACAGCGATCCACAGGAGGCGACAGCGATCCACAGGAGGCGACAGCGATCCACAGGCTATGAAGAAAGTGAACAGGAAGATTAGTTACAGGCAACGGGGCAGCAACCCCCCATCACAGGCATGACAGGATCACCCCCCCCCCAAAAAAAAAATCAGTGGCAGCAGGTACAAACTGCGCATGGGGATGGGGAGGAGGGGCATGCCGCACTTGGGGATGGGGAGGAGGGGCATGCCACACTTGGGGATGGGGAGGAGGGGCATGCCACACTTGGGGATGGGGAGGAGGGGCATGCCACACTTGGGGATGGGGAGGAGGGGCATGCCACACTTGGGGATGGGGAGGAGGGGCATGCCACACTTGGGGATGGGGAGGAGGGGCATGCCACACTTGGGGATGGGGAGGAGGGGCATGCCACACTTGGGGATGGGGAGGAGGGGCATGCCACACTTGGGGATGGGGAGGAGGGGCATGCCACACTTGGGGATGGGGAGGAGGGGCATGCCACACTTGGGGATGGGGAGGAGGGGCATGCCACACTTGGGGATGGGGAGGAGGGGCATGCCACACTTGGGGATGGGGAGGAGGGGCATGCCACACTTGGGGATGGGGAGGAGGGGCATGCCACACTTGGGGATGGGGAGGAGGGGCATGCCACACTTGGGGATGGGGAGTGGGATCACCACCGCCCCCCCCCCCAGAACTGCATCCACAACACACTGCCCACAATCGCCGCCGCCGCCCCCCCCCTCACCCCCAGAACAACTTAATCGGCCCCCGATTGCCGCAAAACCACCCAACCCACCCCCGCTCAGTCGGCGATCGGCGGGCAACCGGTCGGCGATCGCCGCTTGCCACCACCGCGGCGGTGAGGGGGGTGGCAACCGAGTGGGGGTGGGGGCAAGCGGCGGTCGCGGCTTGCCCGCCGATCGCTGACCGAGTGGTGGTGGCAAGCGGCGATCGCCGACCGTCGATCGCTTGCCCGCCGATCGCTGACCGAGCGGGGTGGAGGGGGGTGGCAAGCGGCGATCGCCGACCGATCGCCGGTTGCCCGCCGATCGCCGACTGAGCGGGGATGGGTTGGGTGGTTTTGCGGCAATCGGGGGCCGATTAAGTTGTTCTGGGGGTGAGGGGGGGGGCGGCGGCGATTGTGGGCAGTGTGTTGTGGATGCAGTTCTGGGGGGGGGGGGCGGTGGTGATCCCACTCCCCATCCCCAAGTGTGGCATGCCCCTCCTCCCCATCCCCAAGTGTGGCATGCCCCTCCTCCCCCCACCCCCACTCGGTTGCCACCCCCCTCACCGCCGCTTGCCACCACCCCCACCCCACCCCCGCTCGGTCGGCGATCGGCTTGCCCGAGCGGGGGTGGCAAGCGGCGATCGCCGACCGAGCGGGGGTGGGGTGTGTCACCGGCGGTGAGGGGGGTGGGTGGTTTCAAGCGGCGGTGAGGGGGGTGGCAACCGAGTGGGGGTGGGGGCAAGCGGCGGTCGCGGCTTGCCCGCCGATCGCTGACCGAGCGGGGGTGGCAAGCGGCGATCGCCAACCGAGCGGGGGTGGGGGGTGGCTCGGCCGGCGATCGCCGCTTGCCCCCACCCCCACTCGGTTGCCACCCCCCTCACTGCCGCTTGCCACCACCCCCCCCCCACCCCCGCTCGGTCGGCGATCGGCTTGCCCGAGAGGGGGTGGCAAGCGGCGATCGCCGACCGAGCGGGGGTGGGGTGTGTCACCGGCGGTGAGGGGGGTGGGTGGTTTCAAGCGGCGGTGAGGGGGGTGGCAACCGAGTGGGGGTGGGGGCAAGCGGCGGTCGCGGCTTGCCCGCCGATCGCTGACCGAGCGGGGGTGGCAAGCGGCGATCGCCAACCGAGCGGGGGTGGGGGGTGGCTCGGCCGGCGATCGCCGCTTGCCCCCACCCCCACTCGGTTGCCACCCCCCCCCACCCCCGCTCGGTCGGCGATCGGCTTGCCCGAGCGGGGGTGGCAAGCGGCGATCGCCGACCGAGCGGGGGTGGGGTGTGTCACCGGTGGTGAGGGGGGTGGGTGGTTTCAAGCGGCGGTGAGGGGGGTGGCAACCGAGTGGGGGTGGGGGCAAGCGGCGGTCGCGGCTTGCCCGCCGATCGCTGACCGAGCGGGGGTGGCAAGCGGCGATCGCCAACCGAGCGGGGGTGGCTCGGCCGGCGATCGCCGCTTGCCCCCACCCCCACTCGGTTGCCACCCCCCTCACCGCCGCTTGCCACCACCCCCCCACCCCCGCTCGGTCGGCGATCGGCTTGCCCGAGCGGGGGTGGGGGGGCGGCGATCGCTGACCGAGCGGGGGTGGGGGGGTGGTGGCAAGCCGCTCGGTCGGCGGTCAGCGATCGCCGCTTGCCACCACCCCCCACCCGATCGCCGCTTGCCCCCACCCCCACTAGGTCTGCGATTGGCCCCCCCACCCCCAGAACAACCTCACCGCCGCTTAAAAAGACCCCCCCACCCCCGCTCGGTCGGCGATCGGCTTGCATGAGCGGGGGTGGCAAGCGGCAATCGCCGACCGATCGCCGCTTGCCCGCCGACCGAGCGGGGGTGGGGGGGGTGTTGGCAAGCGGCGATCGCCGATCGATCGGCGCTTGCCAACACCCCCCCCCCACCCCCGCTCGGTCGGCGGGCAAGCGGTCGGCGATCGCCGCTTGCCCCCACCCCCACTCGGTCTGCGATTGGCCCCCCCACCCCCAGAACAACCTCACCGCCGCTTAAAAAGACCCCCCCACCCCCGCTCGGTCGGCGATCGGCTTGCATGAGCGGGGGTGGCAAGCGGCGATCGCCGACCGATCGCCGCTTGCCCGCCGACCGAGCGGGGGTGGGGGGGGGTGTTGGCAAGCGGCGATCGCCGATCGATCGCCGCTTGCCAACACCCCCCCCCCACCCCCGCTCGGTCGGCGGGCAAGCGGCGATCGGTCGGCGATCGCCGCTTGCCCCCACCCCCACTCGGTCTGTGATTGGCCCCCCCACCCCCAGAACAACCTCACCGCCGCTTAAAAAGACCCCCCACCCCCGCTCGGTCGGCGATCGGCTTGCATGAGCGGGGGTGGCAAGCGGCGATCGCCGACCGATCGCCGCTTGCCCGCCGACCGAGCGGGGGTGGGGGGGGTGTTGGCAAGCGGCGATCGCCGATCGATCGCCGATCGATCGCCGCTTGCCAACACCCCCCCCACCCCCGCTCGGTCGGCGGGCAAGCGGCGATCGGTCGGCGATCGCCGCTTGCCCCCACCCCCACTCGGTCTGCGATTGGCCCCCCCACCCCCAGAACAACCTCACCGCCGCTCGGTCGGCGATCGGCTTGCCTGAGCGGGGGTGGCAAGCGGCGATCGCCGACCGATCGCCGCTTGCCCGCCGACCGAGCGGGGGTGGGGGGGGTGTTGGCAAGTGGCGATCGCCGATCGATCGCCGCTTGCCAACACCCACCCCCGCTCGGTCGGCGGGCAAGCGGCGATCGGTCGGCGATCGCCGCTTGCCGATCGGCGGGCAAGCGGCGATCGGTCGGCGATCGCCGCTTGCCCCCACCCCCACTCGGTCTGCGAATGACCCCCCACCCCCAGAACAACCTCCTTACCTTCTCACGCGGTCCAGTGTGAAGGAAAATGGCGCCTGCACCAGCTATTTATACAGCTAGTGCAGGCGCCGGGTGATGACGTCGGAGCCGCTTTCCGATTGGCTCCTGAGCATCCGGGTCACAGGAGCGTCATTCCTGTGACCTGGACCTCATCCGAAGATGGCGCTGGGCACGATCTGCCCAGCTACACAGGCCTCAGGGACCCCTGATGGCCATAAGGTAAGTAAATGCCAAGCACGTAGTTTCTACGTGCTTGGCACTTAACGGTTGGAGAGGCAACCACGTAGAAACTACGGGCTTGGCATTTAAAGGGTTAAAGGTGAGTAATCACAAAATGGTATTATTCCAAGTATGTCACACACCCCGCTTCCACTATTCATGACATATGGGACATCCAATAGCAGTGTCCGTCATGGGTGGGGATCCAAATACAGCAAAAAAATGCACCAACTTAAACCACTGCAGCTTGCAGAACCTTGCGGCCAAAAACAGAATCCGCTGAGGCCCGCACATCAACCTTATAAAACTTTGAAAAAGTATGAACGGAAAACCAAGTAGCAGCCTTACAAACTTGTTCAACAGAAGCCTGGTGCTGAAAGGCCCAGGAAGCCCCAACAGCACGAGTAGAATGAGCAGTGATCTTAAAAGGAGGAACCCTTCCCTTAGCGGAATAGGGCCCAACAATGGCCTTACGTATCCATTTACTAATGGTAGACTTGGCGGGCGCCAAACCTTTTCTGGGTCCAGAAGGCACCACGAACAAGGCGTCCGTCTTACGAAAAGGAGAAGTAGCAGCCAAATAGTACTTCACACAACGAACCACATCCAAAGAGTGCAAAACCCTCTCCTTGTCATTGCTAGGCCTAGGACACAAGGAAGGGAGAACTACATCCTGATTGAGATGGAAAGCAGAAACCACCTTAGGAAGGAAAAAACACCCTATCCTGGTGTCTCTCAAAGTAAGGGGCCTGAATAGACAGAGCCGCCAACTCAGAGACACGCCGAACAGAGGTAATAGCCACCAAAAAGGCAACCTTTTGAGTGAGCACAGAAAGAGCCACATCCTGCATCGGTTCAAAGGGAGTCCCCTGGAGGGCCGAAAGAACTGAATTTAGGTCCCAAATGGGAACCAAAGGCTTTCTAGGGGGGCAAACATGAGTGAACATGCCATCTGATCAATGCGCTTGTCCTTGCCATCCTTAAGGGTAGTGGCGTCACACAACAATGTACAACTGAGGTGTTGGACAATCCTAAAATGGGTGCGTCAACCTCGGGAGGGGAAGACCAGCGCTTCACCGCGTCCACCGGAAAGGGATACTTCCTATCCCATCCCTGAGGAACACCGTGAAGGCGACTCGGCTTTTCCCATTCTCTAAGAATCATGCTGTCAAAATGATCCTAATTTGGAAACTCCAAGCGGGGCTTAGAGAACCCAAAGAATTCCCCCTTCTTCGGAGGGGCCTCCGCTGGTGGGGAAATATCCAGAACCTCTAAGAGATGGGTCAGGACCTTGGGGGTATCCACAGCATCCCCCAGCGCCTGCCCGGCATCAGAATCAAAGAACTGCAATTCCTCAGTCTCAGATTCCTCAAACAATTCCCCCTCCTCAAGTGGGGAATAATCAGCCCAGTCAGGGGGGTCATAATCATCAAAATCAATTACCGGCGTAGCCGGTGACAGATGCCTTTTCTTAGCAGCGGCCTTTCTGCCCACTGAGCTAGAAATAATTTTCTCGAGGTTGGCCAGCCTGGCACATACATCCGAGTGCGACTTCCCACTAATGACAGTGTCACTTGGGGTAAGGATGATGCGGGGTGGGGTAGGTGAGGCGGGCGGCACTGACCCAGACGCCTGGGGTCCCGACTGCCGCGTTATGGCCTGTTGCGCACATGGTATGCAAATAAGTACATTCTCCCCCGTAAGGGATACCCCACAACCCACACATAGCCGGGATTGTCCCGAAGGGAGCCCAAGCCCGGTATCCTGTGGAGCCTACATATGGTGATTTTAAGGTAGTCGCAATGACCCAAGGGAATTACGCTGGTAAGCAATCCGGGATGCCCCTTTAAGTCCCAAGTGGGAGGATTTACAATTGCCCCAAATTTCTGCTAGGGACCTAGGACCGGGAGAACCCCCTTTTAAGCAATTGGCACAGGGAGTCCTCCTGAAAGACACAAGAGATGTCCATAAGCACATGCACACACACAACTGCATAATAAAAAACATGTAAAAGCAGAGGGGCCAGCGCTGCCCCAAGCGCGACTGGGGCATTAAATATAGTAAAAACGGGGGGAAGCCCGGCAGGGCACTCACACACACTGAAAATGGCGTCCAGCTATCCAGCAGCTCCTGAGAGAGAGAGAGGGAAGGAGAAGAAGGGGCGGGCCAGCGCGGATCGCGCGTCACGCCTGGCCCGCCCCCTTCCCTCCGATCCAACAATGCGGTTCCCAGCCAGAAGATGGGCCTGCAATGGCGCCAAAACAGAAGGGGGCGGGCCACGGCAATGCGAGCACCCGGCCCCGCCCCCCCCACAGACGCAGCCTGAGGGGGAGAAGCTCCCCAGACTGCGTGCAGAGCGCAAAGCGGCAACGTAAATAAGCACACATGCACACTCACACACACACGTCAAGTGAAAAGAATAGCAGAATGAAGTCATCTTCCCCCCCTGGAGGGTTAGTGGAGGGGACCCGGAAGGGGGAGAACCCTTCACCGTAAGGTTTAAGGGAAGTAAATGGGGACAGGGCATCCCAAACCGGGATCACCAACCCGGATACCGCCTACCCCCTTGTATGGGGTCTCACGGGGGAGCATGGCTCCCTAAGCACCTATTAAGGTGATTCCTACCCACACCCGGACCTGCAGCCGAAGCTGGGAGGCTAGTATAGGGCTTACAATCTAAAGGTCCGGGCAGAAATGGGGCAAAAAAATGGCCGGGTGCAAGCCCGGCTTACCTGCAAGGAAGAGCAGCATACATCTTCTGACTTGCTTGCCGTCCTGCAGAGAAGGAACTGGGAATGTGTGGGAGGTCCCAGGTATTTATGGACCGGGAGGGGCTTCTTTTTTGCTTTCATCTCTGCAGAAGTTCGCCCTCTACTGGACCATAACCCATATGTCATGAATAGTGGAAGTGGGGTGTGTGACATACTTGGAATATCTGGGGATTTGTGGGAGGTCCCTGGGTATTTGAGGGGCCGGGAGGAGCCTATTTTCGATGTCTCTGCAGTCCAGCGCCATCTGGCAGAGTAATACCCGAATGTAAGTATTCTATCTGGAGCAGGACGTACTGTATACTAAGAATATAGCCATTACTGTTTGTAGTAGTTTGAGTTTATCTGAGAGTTTAATGGGCACATTTTTGCTGATATAGTAGGAACACATTATTTGATGCTGTAGTTTTGCTTGCAGAACATATTCTCCGCCTTATTAGCCCCGAAAGCACAGTAAACATGTTTTCGACAGCAGGGGACTTTTTGTGCTATATACTGTGTAACTCCCATGACAGGTGATTTTCAGTGTCAGCATCAAAGTAATGGAGCATCAGAGAAACAAATGTGGGTATTTTACTGTGAGCTCAGGATATCCTATTTCCTTATCTAATGGCCCGTGTCACTCCAAAAAATCACTACCATAACAGTATAAAGCTGAACTCACAGCTAAGTACACACTCAGAGCAGAGGTGTATGATATGTGGGGATGTACACGGGATCACATAAGCTTCATAGGTCCCGACAACACCCCAGTGCTATGGGGTCCATCCACAGGTGGCTGGGAAACAATGCTTTTCTTCTCACAGCACCAAGCACCTGAGGGGTTTGTGGGTGGGGGCAGAGAGGAGAGTCTGGCACACATAGAAGGGGCAGCAGTAATGCTAAAAATCCTGTTATAGCTACAGCGGACATCTTTTGTATCAGCATTGGTGAGCTTTACACTATGTTCTGACACTGTTGGCAAAGCTTCTGGTGCTGAAGCCAGGGGCCCCTTTAGGTAAAAGGGGCCTTGGCCAGTTGCCCAGTTTGCCAACCCCTAATGCCGGCTCTGCCAGCAACAGGGCCTAACTGTGTCCACTTACCTAGGCTGTCCATCATTCCACACCGCTGCCTTGCAGTAGATCACAATTCAAGGTTGCCACTAGTGCTGTATACCTATGGCACCACCGCAGAGTCAGAGGAACACATGACTGGCCACTGGGTTGGGCAAGCTTTGAGATCACACAGGGAGCTATCCTAACCATTTTGTAGGGGGGCGCCAGGCGACACTGGTACTTGTCTCTCACATTTCCTGGATCTTTCTCACTCTCTTTATCTGTAGTATTTGCTTTTTGTTTTCTCCATTTTTCTCTTTTTCCTTATCTCCCATTTTCCTCTCTTTTTTGCATTCCTTCCATCTTATTTACCCATTCCCTCCTCCTCTTTTCCACATTTAATCTTTGCTCTCCTTTTTTCCAAATTCCCTCTGTCCTACTCTCTTTTACATCTTTCTACGCCTACACCTTCCCTACATATTGTTTTTCCGTTCTCTTTTTTTCTCTTCTTTTCTTTTACACACTCCATCTGTCTCTATTTCAAAATTTTTTCCATTTGACATCATGTTCCATCTACATCTTTTGTAACCTTGTTTTTCTCTCCTCTCCAGCTTAGTTCAGTCATTTTTACCATTTAGTTTTTTTTTGCTCTCTTTCCAATGCTCCATTTATCCATGTTCTGTGTTTTTCGTGTTGACTGCTTTATGTATGTATGTGTTTGTTTGGGGAGCACCATCCTCAAATCTTGCACAGGATGACATTTAAGATACTCAGCCCTGGATAAACACAGGCGACTTCCTCAGCATGTCATCTTGCCTCCGCTCCTGGGCCTCCTGTATCATTCTGCTGCCTTAGCTTCACATTCCCACAAATGTCCCACTAATGTTATGGGACTTACAAGGTACTTTTAACAAGGTAAAAAAAGCTGTGGGGAAGAGGCACTCTCAGTAGCCTTCCACCATTGCAGTCACGGGTGTACATACAAAGGAGGCAGAGTGGCAGCTACTACTGGTATTGCGACCTATGCCGGGTCCCCTTCTACCACTGGCCCAATAGCAGCTGCTTCCCCTGCCTCTATGGTATGATTGCAGTTGGATGTAAATGTAGGCCACTACCATTATTAAAATGTAATTAAAGCAGACCAATTGATGGCGGTTCATGGACTTGCAGGCCACCTGCAAACAGGAAGCGCTGCTGGGCTTCCTGTTACTTTATAAGTAGAAAACACAGAGCAATAAATATAACACAATCTTAAAAGAGTCTCTTTCATAAAGTAGTATGGCGAGGGGATCCCACAGTGCATGCACTCAACTAAAATGTGCAGTAAAATCCTCCACCTTCCATATATACTGCTTACCAGAGATGACTTAATAGAAGACTTGACACAATCATATAAAATGAAATCCAATGCTTCAGTAGTCTCCAATAACTGGGTAATCTTCAAAATGGATGACTTTTGGTCCAAAATAAACTTCAGACCATAGACTCAGAGGGAGAGAAAAAAATAACAGCAACCTAGTGCAACTCTGTATGGTAAGTATATCAGAATTTAATAATAGTATTGCACTTACAAAGCACAATGGAAACAGGCGCATGTAAAATCCAAACGAGTAAAAACGCAGGTGAAGTGTTTCTCCTATCACCACCAGCAGTGACAGCCGTCATATAGCAGACTCAGAAGATATTCTCAATAATAAAAGAACAATGCCATATCCCACCTGACGCGTTTTGTTGCAATCGCAACTTTAACGAATCGCATTTTCAGTTATGTCATTTGAGAGAGGAAGCTCCAGAATGGCTGCTACCTTTCTTTTCCAACTGTGCCAGGCTGTTGGTCCGGTTTAAGGGAGTTAAAGTGCAAAAAAAAACTGCGTGGGGAGGAGTCAATACTCTATAAATAACCTCTGGCCATGGCATACATTATAGGGATGGAAGGCGGCTGCCACTATTATTTGAGACCTCTGTTGGCCCCCTTCTATCACAGGCATGATAGCCTGTCTGCCCTGTCTCTATGTTATACTATTGGATGAAAATGTGGGCCCCTACTTAATTAAACTGATACTGGTACATGGTAAGCAAGTACAGCATAAAACACTAATTACAAACAAAAAATGGAGTGAAGTGAGATCATAAATAAGTAAATAATAACAAATCATTGGCCTTTTTACAATGTGCTTCATTCAGGGCCATCTTGTAGTTCTATAAGGCTGTCATGCGTCAGTAATGGTAATAGTGATGTTATTCTCATTTGCTTGTGCAAAGCACAGCATTCCAAATTGAGAAAACCAGTTGGATGACTTGACTTGAAATTTCTTCAAGGAAAAAAAAAACAGCAAGACTAGTTGCTTTATTCCTATAGATACACCATGACCTAGATGAATGAATTTCCTATGTCATAATTGTTTGTAAAATAATTATAGGAGGTGCCTCAATGGAGCACAATCTTGCTGTTTATGTGTTTGCAAAGTCTTCATCTCTCTGCACCCAGGATAGGATTATCGAACGTACAATCAAGGCAGTCCCCACAAGTTATGATGGGAGGACTACAAACACCATTTTTCAGACAACAAAAATAGTTAGGAACTTATTGAAGGTCTTTAACTATTTAAAGTGGACCAACACCCAGGATTTTGACTATCCCGGGTTTTGGTTCACCCCCGATTGGGGTGCCCCGCTATGTGAAACCCCCCAGATTTCGTAAAAAACTCACCTCACCCCGCTCCTACGGAGCATGCGCGGCCGTTCGTCCTATCAGCACGCTCTGAGCCACTGTGGTATGTGCGTCAAACCCCAGCGGCTCCAAGCGCGCTGGCGGCCACATCTCGCGCTTCACTCTAACAGGGAGAGCGCCCGCGCCAGCCATTCTCAAATGGCCGGCGTGGGCACGCGCCCTGCTAGAGAGAAGCGCAAGATGCGGCCGTGGCCTGCGCTGTTGGACCGGGAGTAAGGTAAGGTTACCGGGCGTCCTGGGGGGTTTCACACAGCGGGGCATACCGATTTTGGATGCCCCACATGGAGGGATCGGATCGGCCTGGGAATCTTATAGATTCCCGGGCCGATCCAGGAGGGTGTTGGTCCACTTTAAGAAAATGGGTCACTATTGAATGCTATAACATAAATACTGCTTTTTTCACTGGAGGTCCACAATAAACTACCAGTACTGTATCGCCTATAGGAAATAACAAGGAGAGACTGGAGAAGTAGGTGAAGGGAGAGTCTGTCCTACCACAATAGAATTCCTGTCTAGGGTGTCAGTCTGCTTTAACCTTTTTTTCTAGCCTATTGAAACCAAAAAAAGTTTTGTACAGAGATGAGCTTTGAAGTGGCTATGTCATGTTAAATATCCACCTCCTGGGGAATCCTGATTTGGGATTCCCTGCTGTGTGACCCCACGCCAGTCACTTCATTTTCTAACCTCGCCAGCAAGCCCACAGCAATGCGCCCCGGCATCTCTGTCATCTTTCTAGGTCTGTGTGCGGTCATGCCTGCCATACACAGCCATAGAGACAAGCAGGAGTACCTTGCGCCGTGCAAATGTGGCTAAGCTCCCATTCAGTTTCCTCCGATCAAAGGTTGATAGAAGCAGTGCTGTGTTTGCACTGTGGGAGTGAGGTAGGTATGTCGGGTGCCTGGGTTTCACACAGCGGGGTGTGCCAAATAAGGAGTTATTTTGCTCCACTTTAACTATTTTCTGCCACTGAAAAATTAAATGCTCCGTTGCCACATTCAAAAGACAGATGCAAGTAGATTCCTTTCAGGTATTCTAAAATAAATCCCAAATTGGCATCACTCTTGTTAATGTTGTCGTGGGGGGGGGTCACCCCTCAACAGTTATTGTGAAGGAGGTGGAAGATTCCCAGCTCTACAATCTAGGAATTCTTGGCTTCCTTACACACTCAAGGAGGGGGAGAGAAAACTATGTACTTCCTTTTTGCTTGGAATGTTTCTTTCCATTTCAAGGTCTCTGATGTCTTACTGGAAATCTGAAAAACAAACAAGATTTCTGAGCTGAAATAACCATAATTTACTGGGATTCCCGACACTTCACTGTTCACAGTTTTCCTGAAGTGTGTTTCCTTTTACTAGGTTTTATTGTGAGTTTTCGTGTTGTCTTATGTTATTTTTTTCAGGCAAAAGTAGATAAAAATAATAAATACATAACTCTTCTCCCTGCAGATGCTGCACAAAGGTCTGAGTCTCTAACACTCACTGAATCCTGAGATTGGGTGCCGTGGTGTTCAGGGACTGCACTGAGGCAGGGCCTGGAACACCACATCTGAATTGAGCATGGCATGGCAGGAAGGACTGCTTGCAAATGGTAGATGAACACGCAAGGAATCCAAGGACGCATAAATGCCATGAGCTCCAATCCTGGAATGGGTGAGTTTTGTTTTGCCTGGAGAGTCTCTTTGATTCATTCCAAAGAACCCATTAGTGCCCTTG
The DNA here is from genome assembly GCA_027917425.1 of Gastrophryne carolinensis. Classification (NCBI taxonomy): domain Eukaryota; kingdom Metazoa; phylum Chordata; class Amphibia; order Anura; family Microhylidae; genus Gastrophryne; species Gastrophryne carolinensis. The sequence continues at coordinate 590,389,453 of CM051234.1, forward strand.
TGGCAGGAAGTGTCCCCGGCACAAGGACACTAAGGGCCTTATTTATCAAGGGCTAGCGCCAGGTAGTGTCTAACGAGCGCCAGGTACCGCCAGCTAACGGCGGCTACCGACTCAAGTACGCCCGGCGGCGGTCACAATGACGCATTTATCACGCTAAATGAGGCTGGCGCCGGCGAGAGCGACAGCTAGCGCGGGATTCATCATGTAGCCGACTGCAACGAACAGCGCCGCTGCTAATCCCATCACAGCGCCAGGTATGACCTGTCGCTCCCTGGCGATGTCCAATGCATTTCAATGGAGCAATCTTTAATTAATCATAATTAATTCCTATTAATGTTTATTTTTTTTTTTTTTTAATGTCAAAAATTCTGTGACCACTTCTGCAATGTTAGGATTTTTTTTTAAGGTAAAAAAAAAAAAAAAAAATTTGTGCAGAATTGATATTACAGGTCTGATATTAATGTATTCATATTACAAAATGTTTTGAAAAACTTGTATAATTTTACAATCAAAAAATATGGTTGTTTGGGGGTTAAAAACTATTTTACACCCATCGCCGCCAGCGCTCTGGGGTTTAAACAAGGAATTCACAGCGCGAAAAAATTCGGAGCGTGTTTTGTTAATGAATCTGCAGCAAGCCGTTCGCTCTGGCCATTCGTTGTCAGGCGCACCCATACAACGCTGAACCTGTGAAACAGCGACCCCTAAGCCCGTATTCAACATTACCGCACACCGACTGAGTCGCTGTCAACAAGCAAACCCCGGCCAAGCACAGCGAATACTAGCTGGCGCTGAGAAAATCACGCTACTGGCGCTCATCTGTCGCTACCTGGCGCTATTAATGAATCGGCCTCTAAGTGATTCTATGGAATTGTCCCTAGGGCCGTCATCAGGGCAGTATAGCCTGGACTTGGTTATGGGGCCTGTCCCAGATAGCAGCCCCACAGCAACTTCTGCTGGATCAGCTTCAGGCTCTTCCATATTAATCATGCAAACCCCCCCCTTTTTAGCTCCATTCTTCTCCCAGTTCCTCTCCACTCAGCCACCCCTTCCCAGCTTGCCCACCACCCAGGGCTGCTCATAAATCCCCTCGCCCAGCTCCATTTATCCACCCTCTTTCCTGGTCTATGTTCACTTTAACCAACACCCCTCCACCAACAGTAAGCCCCCATTATGAGATAACAACCTTTTCCTCTCTCCAACAGGAGAACCAAAAATGACGACTGCAGACAGGCACTTAATCCATACCTCTACCGTTTGGTGTGACATATTAATCATAATAATCTTTATTTATATAAAGCAAACATATTCTGCAGCACTTCAGAATCAATACCCCATTTTTGGGGACCTCTGTGGGAGGGAGCCCAGAGGTTTACAGTGTATGGAGCCTAGAAATTGTAATTTCCAGTAATCTTGCTGGATTAGAAAGGCCAGGCGATACAGGTGAGGATTACAGTATGTTTTGCCTTTTAACTACTGATGTCAGTTGATAGCTTTATGGTATAGTGCAAATGCTTCTTTAGTATGTTATTATCCTGCAACATTGCTAAGTCCATGTTTAGATAGCATATATAGCTAAAAGGCACATTTTACTGAAAGTGGAAACAGTCTCTACAGTGTTGCTGAGGTCTGTGTTTGTGGTTGGAATTTGATCTTTTTGCTTTATCAGTTTTACTTCAGCCACTTCTGTTTTGGGATATACAGCAAACCAAGAAGCACAGCATTGAAACAGAACAGGTGTCAGCAGACATGTACAATGTATTCTGCTTGCACACCAACAGGTCCTCCTCAATAACCTTCAATAACCTCTGTATAAAGATTACCACTGCTATTTACCTGTTGGGAGTATTAGGAACAGTTATACAAGGCCAGCCTTGCTTGGGGGGAAGGAGAGCTGGGATGGCATCTGGTGCAAGCAGGGACGGCGCCAGCACAGGGCAAACCTGGGCAATTGCCAGGGCCCCTGACATCTTAAGGGGTCCACTCAGGCTCACACTTGGCCATAGTATTATTTTACAGTGGACCCAAACCACTGAATGACAGGTGTTGTGCGCAGACCTACTCATGGTTGGTAACAGGGGATGATCAGCAACAATGGAAACAATGTCATGGAACGGAGGGCAGTTGATGGAAGCTCAGAAGGTGGCAAGAACCAGGTGACAACTGATAGCAATGATGGAGTCTTTAGTGGCAGCTGAGCAAGCAGATGCTTGGTGGCAGTAGAGAATGCAACAGGAACTAGAGGACTGGCTATAGGGAAGGCAATACGGACTGTAGGGCGATCAGCAGCAGATGACCCATTTGTGGCAGCAGAGCTGAAAGGTGACATCATGTGACACACTACTTTAGGGCTCACTAAGACCCTTTTGCCCAAGGACCTCCACAAACCTGGAGCCGGCCCTAGGTGCAAGACTGCAGGATGTTGCTCCCCAAGACAAAAAATCTGAAAGAGGTGAGTAGGTTGCACCGCTTGTCTGGACTACATTTATCTACCTCGCAAAAGGCAGCCAGGCAGTGCTTGAGCTAAGGAGGTGGTGCCCCTTTGCCACCACCTAGGCCAAACAGCACTGATCCATTTAAAAAAGAAAATCTGGTGTCCCTCACATGAGGGCACCCTGTGTGGCTGCTACATCTAAACACCCTAAATGCTAGCCATGCAGTTGAAAACTGGCTTATTTATGCAATGAATAAAATCATGCAGAGAGCAGGCATGAATTCCAGTTAATCAAGCAGCCAAATGGGGAAAATGGCTGTGGAACAATGTCAGGCAATGACAATGTCAATGTCAGAGTATTTCTGAAACTGCTGATCTCTTGGGATTTAACAGAGGTTACACAGGTTCAAGCTAAAATAAATGCTTCATAACTTTTTCATTCAACTCTGATGAACAGAAAAGCATCTCAATAAGCAAGCAGTAAGTGGGGTAGATACAGAGAGTCGGGAGGAGCAGGTAAGCAGCTGGGTACATTTAGAGGCCGATTCATTAATAGCGCCAGGTAGCGACAGATGAGCGCCAGTAGCGTGATTTTCACAGCGCCAGCTAGTATTCGCTGTGCTTGGCCGGGGTTTGCTTGTTGACAGCGACTCAGTCGGTGTGCGGTAATGTTGAATACGGGCTTAGGGGTCGCTGTTTCACAGGTTCAGCGTTGTATGGGTGCGCCTGACAGCGAATGGCCAGAGCGAACGGCTTGCTGCAGATTCATTAACAAATCACGCTCCGAATTTTTTCGCGCTGTGAATTCCTTGTTTAAACCCCAGACCGCTGGCGGCGATGGATTTAAAATAGTTTTTAACCCCCAAACAACCATATTTTTTTATTGTAAAATTATACAAGTTTTTATAAACATTTTGTAATATGAATACATTAATATCAGACCTGTAATATCAATTCTGCACAAAATCATTTTTTTTTTTTTTACCTTAAAAAAAATTCCTAACATTGCAGAAGTGGTCACAGAATTTTTGACATAAAAAAAAAAAAAAAACATTAATAGCAATTAATTATGATTAGTTAAAGATTGCTCCATTGAAATGCATTGGACATCGCCAGGGAGCGACAGGTCATACCTGGCGCTGTGATGGGATTAGCAGCGGCGCTGTTCGTTGCAGTCGGCTACATGATGAATCCCGCGGTAGCTGTCGCTCTCGCCGGCGCTAGCCTCATTGAGCTTGATAAATGCGTCATTGTGGCCGACGCCGGGCGTACTTGAGTCGGTAGCCGCCGTTAGCTGGCGGGACCTGGCGCTCGTCAGACACTACCTGGCGCTATCGCTTGATGAATAAGGGCATTAGTGGGAGTAGAAAGAGGTCTAAGAAAAGAAAGGCCATGTCTGTGCCCGGGCATCCTAGCACAATTACCAACTGTAAGGATCAGGCATCAACTAGAAGCCATGTTGGGTACGGAATGAGGGGAATCATTGAGTAACACCCCAGAGGGGGAGAAGAGGAAGGGTGAGAACAAGTGGAGGTAGTAGTGGGGCTTCAGGTTATTTATGGGGACTGCAGGACGCACCTAGCAGGGTGCTATTGATAAAGGGGGTAGACCTGCATTAGGCACCCCTATACCCCCCAACAGACCCGATATAAAATTGTCCTTGCGCCATCAAACAGGACATTTTCTCCTGCTCCTGATCGCTATAGTGGCTTTTCCCCCCAACACTTCACATATCAGCAGCTACAGTGGTAAATAATCCTCCTTTCCCGAGATTTGCCAAGGAGCAACTGTTAAGATTAAAGCAGACCAACAGCCAAAAATGAATTAAATCAGACCAACACAACAAACGTGCCTCTTGCATCCCTCTCCAGGGCAATTTAGATTGCTGCACATAAAAAATAATTTACCTTTTTCTAATGCCTACTGGGATACATTTTAAAAACAAGATGGCCGCTCATGGGCTTGCAGGCCATCTGCAAACAGGAAGTCGTGCTGGGCTTTCTGTTACTGTGCATTTCAGTTATGTCAGTTGGGAGAGGAAGCTCCAAAATGTCTGCTACCTTCCTTTTCCCACTGTGCCAAGCTGTTGGTCCAGTTTAAATTCACTCCAGTGTTCTAGGGTTACATGTGAATGTGCTTGCACAACTTGTGAGCACAGAACTCTAGTCCCTGCAATGGCCCACTCCCCCGGGGCACCCCGATCAGGGGGGGCCCCGCTATGTGAAACCCCCCACATCAACTCACCTTACCTTACGGCCCATTCATGGCCGCTTGTTCGATCAGCGCGCTCTGAGCCACTGAGTTATGCACGTCTGAGCTCAGCAGCTCCGAGCACGCTGGCGAGATTCCCGGGCCGGGCCGATCCAGCTGGGTTTTGGTCCACTTTAAGTGCCCTCTACTAATTTGAGAGCGCAGCATTTTGTAACATGTAATCAGCCTTTTGGGCATTTTGACCTGGGGAAGAGGTGCCTGGTATCCATGTCTGTTACAAAGCATCTGCTGAACATTGACAGTCCTCTCTGCTGGTCAGGAATGTTCCAGCATTGAAAGATTGGCCAGCTCAGGCCACTCATCCATTCAGAAGATCCAGTGACTGAGTCTGCTTTGTTCTGTGACACTGGTACAGGCATGTGCAGAGCTCTGGTGGAATCCCCAGTACCTCACCATCCTATGTGTGAGCTCCTGCCAAGCATAAATGAATAGCTGGTGGCGGATGTGTGCAGCTGGAGGTGCCACAACAATCCCCTTATCCAGAAAACTGGGCATTAAAATGCACAGCGATCAATTCTGATTGGATGGGAGCCTGCACATGCATCGTGGGAGTGTGGAGCAAGGTAAGAAACTTGTGGCTCCATAGGGTTTCACACACAGGGGTATTCTGAATAAGGACGCCCCGATGCACTGATTCCAAATCGGAATGCTCCTGATGCAAACCACTGATGTAAAACTCTTGCCGCAAGTGCGAGCGGACAGGTGTGAACATAGCCTTACTTGCTGAAGGGTTGCTTTAAAGCAGAGCTCTAGTCAGCATCCCTTAATACTCTCTCTGCACTGGGGTGCTCTACAGTTAAACTAAGACCTAAATCAGACAGTGCTACTAACCAGTACCAAGTTCTATTGTTGATGGTGACGTTCTGTGACAGCCAGATTGCACCTCATTGGCCATTGGGTGGTGACAGGGGTGTGAAACAAAGTAAACCTGATGAGTATTTCTGAGCAAATTTGGGTGCAGTCGGGCACTCTAGGATACCTACGAGGATAGGTGTAGTGAGCTTATCAGCTGACCAAAACATATTAGGGTCGATTCATAGCACCGTGCAACGGTTTCGCGCACATGCACGTCGCACCAGATGGACCTGCCATTGCAAGTTTCCGATTCATGCGCAAATTTCCACATGAAATTAAGCTATTTTTATACGGAAATGGCCAAGCTCTGTGTGCATTGTGCAGGCTTAAAGTGGACCTTCATCCTAAATAAGAGCATGGCTTATGTTTCCCCCACCCTGTACATACAGATTGCCCACATTAAAAATCATCCTACCTGCATCTATTGCATTTTCTGAGAAACATAAAAAATGGCGGCACATGCTCTCGGGCTGCCTGCAAACAGGAAGTGTCTTTTGACCGGGAAGAGGTGAGTTTCACACAGCGAGGGAGAGGACCAAATCCCAGGATAGTCAAAATCCTGGGTTTTGGTCCACTTTAAGGCGAATCTCTATTCTCCAATCTGTAGTGGATTCCCTGTGGTGCCTGTGTTTTATTGGGTGATATCTTGATTCCAGTTAACCTACAGTGTTTTATTATTGCTTATTATTTATTAGTGCTTAAAGTGGCCCAAAACCCACAGCCAGGGCCGGATTAACGTAGGGGCGGATGGAGCTGCCGCTCCAGGCCCCTATGTTAAGACAGGCCCAGCAGCCTGCAAACGCGGCCCGCATAGGCGCCTGGTCTGCCAGTCAGCGTTCCCTCTAACGTGCGCGGCCGCGCACTCGCATTTGCTCCTCCGCGCAGCCCCGTCTGCTGCCCGCGCACGGTCGCCTTACGTCAGCCTGGAGCAGAGACAGATGCGGCCGCGGGGCCGGCGGCCAGGAGGAAAGACTGCGTGCGGAGCCAGTGGGTGGGGCCGGCGAGCAGGAGGAAAGACAGGGGCGGGGCCGGCGGCCAGGAGGAAAGACCGCGTGCGTAGCTGGTGGGCGGGGCCGACGAGCAGGAGGAAAGACGCGGGGCTGACGAGCAGGAGTGGGGCGAGGCCTAATTAGTAGCACCGGGCAGATGGCAGGTGGGCAGCCATGTATAGACCTTGTTGCTGTGTCCCCAGGAGTTGGGGGGTAGTGACTGTGGCTCTGTGACTGGCACCAGGCTGAAGATTTAAGAGCAGGAAGAGAGTCCCCCTCATGGCTGCAGACCCCGGCCCGATGCTCTGGGTGTTCCTTTTCCCCTTGCTGGCAGGCCTGGGAGTGACAGTGGCAGGTAAGTGTGTGAGCTGAGTGTGTCCCCCGATGCCAACCAACTGCCTGATGTCTTCGAACTGCCCCTCAATCCATTCATTCTGTGCCGCCTGTACTGCCCTTCAGTCCTTCTGTACTCCCTGTACTGTCCCTTATTCCCTCGGTGCCCCCTGTACTGCCCCTTAGCCTTTCTGTGTACCCTCTACTGCTCAGTATTTCTGTGCTCCCTGTACTGCCCCTCATTCCCTCGGTGCACCCTGTACTGCCCCTCAGCCTTTCTGTGTACTCTGTACTGCTCCTCAGTCCTTCTGTGCTCCCTGTACTTCCCCTCATCTCCTCGGTGCCCCCTCTACTGCCCCTCAGCCTTTCTGTGTACCCTGTACTGCTCCTCAGTCCTTCTGTGCTCCCTGTACTTCCCCTCATCCCCTCGGTGCCCCCTCTACTGCCCCTCAGCCTTTCTGTGTACCCTGTACTGCCCCTCAGTCCTTCTGTGCTCCCTGTAGTTCCCCTCATCCCCTCGGTGCCCCCTCTACTGCCCCTCAGCCTTTCTGTGTACCCTGTACTGCCCCTCGGTCCTTCTGTGCTCCCTGTACTTCTCCTCATTCCCTCGGTGCCCCCTGTACTGCCCCTCAGCCTTTCTGTGTACCCTGTACTGCCCCTCAGTCATTCTGTGCTCCCTGTACTTCTCTCTCATTCCCTTGGTGCCCCCTGTACTGCTCCTCAACCTTTCTGTGTACCCTGTACTGCCCCTCAGTCCTTCTGTGCTCCCTGTACTTCCCGCGCCGGCCATTCACAAACGGCCGGCGCAGGCGTGCGCATGTCTAGAGGGGCGCGCGGGAGGCAAGGTAAGGGGTTTTGGGGGGGTTTCACCCGCGGGACATCCCGATCGGGGCGATTCGGGATGCCTCATTGTGTGGAGCATCCAGAATTGGGATGCCCAAGGGACAATGATATTGAAAATCCTGGTGATCCGCTTTAATTGGTGTCTGGGGCTAACTGGTGTGTATGTTTGGGGGTTTATTGGGTGGGGGTTACTGATATATATGTTTGTGGGGAGGGCGTAATGACTGTATATTCAGGAAGGCCAGTTTTCTCCATCATTGGGGCTGCCTGATTTGGGATGCCCCCTTGTGCAACCCCCCTCGTGTTTCCACAAAACTCTCCTTTAATCTGGCTCCAAGGACAGTGTAAACAATGTGGTTGCATCCCCAGCATCTCCCGCCCTGACACCAAACTGGGATGCCCCCTCGGGTTGTAAGTCAGCCGGCTGGCTTTTAGGGCATTTTCCTCTTTAAAGTGGACCAACGCACAGCTGAAGAATGCAAGCTATGCCACCCACTGTCGATGTGTGTAGCCGGGATTTCAGTAAGGTGGACCAAAACCCACGGAGATAGGCCCGGGAATCTATAAAATTCCAGGGCTGCTTGATTCCCTCCCCCCGGGGCATCCAGAATCGGGATGCCCTGCTATGTGAAACCTCTCAGGTTGGGCAGAAACTCACCTTCTTTCCCGGTCCAACGGCGCATGCCCGAGCAGCGGCCGCATCCCAGCTACAGTTACAGTCTGGGGGCATAGCGAACCCTCTGCAACACCTCTTTGACACTCTGCCCCCCCCCAAAAGCGAGTTGGTTCTTTTTTTTTTTTAGCTAAAGAACAAACTCTATGAAGATATGCACATTTTTCATACACTAACATGTATTCAGCTATCCTGGTAATTTAATGTACATTAGACATGTGACAAATGCACTTTGTCTTAAACAAAATTGCTTTGTGTTGCGTTTTCATTTTATATATTTCGATAAATAGGCCCGTCAAAATCTACAGCACCAGGCCCGGGATGCTCTTAATCCGGCCCTGCCCACAGCCCTAGGATCTATAAGATTCCAGGGCCGCTAGATTCCAGAATCGGGATGCCGGGAAATTCACCATCTTACCCGGTTCAATGGTGCATGCGTGAGCAGGGGCCACTTCAGCGCTATCCCTTTAGCATGGCGAGTACCCCAGCCAAGCATTTGTGGATGGCCGGCATGAGTATGCTCTTTAATAGAGGGTAGCGAGGGATGCGCCCGCCAGCATACTCGGGTCCGCTCCCTTAGGATCCGAGCACGCTGACTGGACGAGAGGCTGCGCATGCACCGTAGGATCAGGGAAAGGTGAGTTAGTTCAGGCGAACTGGAGGGTTTCAGACAGAAGGGCATCCCTGATCCGGGTGCTCCGGAGACAAGAACCAAAACCCAGGATAGTCAAATACAAACCTATTTTTGCTTTTTTTATTTTAAATAAAACATTTCTGGCCAAATGTCCTCCTTGTTTTTTTTTTTAGCTTAAAACAATATTATATTTGTCAACTTTTTTTTTTTTTACAAAATTGGTAGAAAATAGGTAAAATTACTGAAATATAACTTACAGATGAAACTTTCATTCATGATAAACAGGCCATTGCCAGCATGTGTTTTATGAATGAAGCAAGCTAGTGTCAGTTAAGCAAATAGCAGGAGGAAAATGCCACATGAAATAAACACCCTTCACCCCTCAAAACAATCCCTAAATCTCACGCAAATATACTCTTGGGAGTAAATTTGTGTATGAAATCTTACTCCAGGCGCACAAAAATCTCATGAATCGTATAGCTATTGGGTGGTCTGGTATTGGGAAGTTTAGGAGGATTCGTGACTTACACAGAGGGATGTTGATTCCCGCTTCTTTCTCTACAAGTGTTAGTATATATTGCCAGAGATTCTTAATATATATACATTCCCACCATATGTGACTTACTGTAGATGGGGCAAGTCCGCACCACCAGCAGGAAAAAGGGGTCATGTTCTTGTTATAATCAGTGGTTAGGTAGTACCGAGTGGTATATTTGAAAATAGCTATACGATTCCTTGTCAACCTCATTATAATGGGCACAAAACACTATATAACCAAATATTGGCGTAGAACAAACCCTCCCACCCCAAAAAATGGAAAGAGGAGATGTTAAAAATCATAGAAATTGAATCGGCGCTGACAGACCCGGGAGAGACCAGGTCTCTTCTTCAAGAATTCGGGGAAAGGATCAAAGAAAAAGAGAAGGAAGGATGATATACAAGTAAATTCAGCAGCATGAGTGTATATATGTGCTTATACACGTTCCAAATCATGCAT